>CAWUFW010002932.1:0-600000 GCA_963921515.1 Calotriton arnoldi | reverse complement strand
TCTCAGCATTTTCTGTCTTTTCCCCTAATTCTTCCTTTTGTTCTCTTCCTTCCCTTTCTCAGTTTCCTCGCTTGTCAATGTGGGGTACAATTTAGCCCCATGTATCATGGCAGTTCTTCACTTCTTATGCTCTGTAGCCGACCTAGCATCTGAATAAATATGCACTGTCTTTCTGGCTCTTTCCTGATACTTTTCCTTCTGCTTAACATGAGCTGCTCACTCTCAAGCCATTAAGTGCTTCGTATTGTGCGGGTCTAGGAGGCGACTTCATTTCATATATAGTGTCTTCTCAGATTTTTGATGATTCTCAAATTAAATGTGCCATAGCGTGGAAACATCGGTGCACCTTCTTTCTCTGTGATATTATGCCATTGGTTAAGCCAAATACATGTGTGAATCTTCAGGTGGTGCCTCTTCTCACTCTCGAATAGGTATTCTCACATCTCCCCTAAACAAATCTCGTTTAGCCTTAAAGAATTTCATTTGTCAACAACAAATCAACAATCGTAGTAAACCTTTCATCTCAATCCAGGAAATAATTTATTTGCCCACAGTTCTCGTTCAGAGTCAATGAACAATAACAGCATTGCACTCTATGATGTAGTCACCAAATAACAGCGTGACTCAGCCCCAACCGACCAATCTCAGCGCAACACACTGTGATGTCAATTTCACTACTCACTGCAGTTCACCCTCCTTTACAATTTTCACGAACGCAGTCTTCTCAGCAGTAAGCATGCAAAATAAAATGCAAAGCAACTTCAACAGATACCTTTGTCTACTCCAAAAATAAATTGATAGTATTCAATCACACAAGAAATGGTTCGGAGTGACACTTTCTGACCTACTCAGATACACTCTTGAGTGAAACTTCGACAAGCAGGAATCATCCGGATTGATACCACCTCTCCTTGTGCACTAGCATCCACTATACCAACCACACCTTACTCTCACATAAAGATAAATGTCACTATCTCAATTGTACTTGAAAAAAGAATGAGCCTGTACCTTGCGTTCTTTGTTTAGTATACAATTTCACTAAATAGTCAAACCCATCGATTTCATTTTGAGCAGGTATTTTATTTTAACCTTTTTATTTTCACTAGATTCTTATTTTTTGCTGCTTTTTTGATCAGAAAAAAACATGTGTCTGGTCATATCAAAAATTCTAGACATAAATGTGCTATACAACATATATTTACATAAATCAGTGTGTGACTTTTACAAAAAGAAAATCTAATACATATATCACATCCAATACATATATCACAATTGTTATTCTCAATTTTAATCCTGAAACTCTTAAAGCGTCTATATTCAGTATCCCAAATCAATACAGGGAAACTATTATTTTAGAAATCTTCTCAGATTAAATTTTATTCATTATTCCTCTGTATTTTTATGTGCCGTGTGCCTGTGCCATGTGCCGACGCGTTTCGAGTCCAGGGAGTTGAATACCAGGAATCTCATCAGGGCTTTTGAATTTTGACAGCAATGGTGGTTTCTGTAAGGGTGTGTAACATAAAACGATTATTACAAAGGGCTCCTTTCTGTCTCACTTTAAATTCACCATTCTCATTATTTCTATTCGGGTTCTTTACCTGAGAATTCTTACTAATCTTCACCTTAAGGTATACGCTTCACCAAAGGACATTTACTCTCAATCACTAGGGATTCTGTTAAAAAACAGAGAGCACTGTCAGTATTGTGCATTCTTTACTGCGACATTTTAATATCTCTTTTTCCAGCAGTCGTCTCCTACCTTATCTTTGTTTTTTTATAAGGCAATTGCATCTAGTTTCCTGTGAATAAGGAAAATACTTAATCATACTTTTAAAGGGTACGATATTTTGTAATACTTCATTACCCTATATTACGGCTTCAGCTTTTTGTACCTTATATGCCGGGCATTTTCGCTATCGGCTTTTCAAATGCTACCTGGATCACCTCCTCTCTAGTAGCGGCGCTCGCTGATTTAGATTAACTTGCGTTCTCTGCAAAAATATTAAAGAACGCAATTATACATTTCAGCATTTATATATTTAGAGATAACCTTTTCTCTTCTCATTTTAAGCTTACCTATTCTCTGACTTGGTTGAACTGCAATTGCTTTCATCTCCTGATCCCTCTCTGCCTCCGTTTGGTCAGCAATGGAGTTCAGCCATGAGGTTCAAGCTAATATGGTGTCTCCCTAGGTACCCTGGGAAATGTATTTTCAGATATTAACCAATAGAAAACGATCTCTTGTTGAGCCTATGTGTTGCATTCTGGATGACATAGTTTAAGTCTTTGATAGCTCTGTCATGCTGTTAAGACCTGTCATTGTGCTATTATATTTAAGTATTAAATAGGCTTCTTTTGAAGTAAAGCACTATCAATATCAATTGGATATTTTGATGCTTTAACCACCGTCAACACAGTCCATTTGAAGTCATTTTCGCCATGAGATTTCTCTATGAAATGCTCTACCATTGGTGCAGTAATCACTTTTTTCTTTATTCGCGATCTATGTTGTGTGATTCGAGTATTAACCTGTTGATTCGTTTTGCCTATGTATATTTTCAAACATGGACAAATTATAGCATATTCTGCATTTCTGGCTTTGCAATTAGTGAAATCCAGATGTTTCCATTTGATGTTATTATGGACAAATTCTGTTCCTTCTATTGTAGTGCTGCAAGCAATACAATTGCCGCATTCGGTGGCCTTCAATTGGTTTAAGATTCCATTGCGTTAATAGATCACTTTTTTGTCTGGGTAAGGAAATGTCTGCACGTACTATTTGTTGGCCAATGCTTTGGCCCTTTTTCATCGCAAATAGTGGTTTTGGAAAAGGACATTCAAGGTTTTCAAGGAGGTGCCAATTCTTCAATACAATTTGTCTAAACTTATTTGTGTCTGGACTAAACGTTGATACACAAACTAGTCTGTCTAGAGGTTTTTTATCTTTTACCTGTAGGAGGCTTTCACATGGTGTGAATCTTGCTCTTTTTGTAGAGTGTAGCACATTTATGTCTAGAATTTTTTATATGACCAGACACATGTTTTTTTCTGATCAAAAAAGCAGCAAAAAATAAGAATCTAGTGAAAATAAAAAGGTTAAAATAAAATATCTGCTCAAACTGAAATCGATGGGTTTGACTATTTAGTGAAATTGTATACTAAACAAAGAACGAAAGGTACAGGCTCATTCTTTTTTCAAGTACATATAAACGGCCCTGCCTGTGCCTTGCCCCATGGGCCTAACTCCCTTTTTTTCTGACTATAGAGCGGGTGATGATCCGCGAGAGTAGAAACTCCCAAAATATGGTGTTCTTTAAGAAATATTGATAAAATCTTGTACAGGCAGGTTTTTCCTCCCTGTCAAAAAATGACAGAAAGAGACACGTTGTCTTACACAGAAAGTCATATACAGAAGTTAATTACTGCTCCCTCACCCTTCTCCACAATCTCATTAAGCACATCGGCAAGACAACAGAATGAAAGTGAAAAATTAGTTCGTCTTCACAAAAAGCATATCCGCACAGAGTTGCATGGTCATTTTCTCCTAGAGCACCTAAAAGCTGGGACAATCCCCTGGGGACTCCAGGTGAAAAATGTTCCAGTTATATTTATAGAAGATAATGAATACAAAAGAGGCTTCAGCTTTATTAATACAAAGTGTAGCAGGGACCTTATGGTCCACACGATAGAGAACGGCCCAAAGATTATGCTTAAAAGAAGCAGAGGAATTAGAGCGACTAACACAGGCTATTAAGGATAACCAGTCTGTCACAGAAGCTAAGGCTCTTTTAGAGAATATTGAGAAGGACATTCAGGATTTCAAGGATAGTACTATTAACACAAAAAGTGCTAAATTTGAAAGGGACACCAAGACCTTTAATATTGAACAAGTCTGTCCATTCCTCAAGGAGGATTACTACACTTCAGTTGAGGCACGTAGAGCGCTCACAACCTATCAAGGACGTTCCTGCCTGATAAACGGCCCTGCCTGTGCCTTGCCCCATGGGCCTAACTCCCTTTTTTTCTGACTATCTCAATTGTGCCATCAATGACATCTCACAACAAGCACCACAAAACTTAGCAGACAATTACAATATAGGGGCCGATTCCGATCTCGGCCGGTAGGGCTCTGAATCGGATTCGGCTTAACCGGATCCGATTCGGAGCCCTATTGCCCGACCGATTCGTACGCGCGTCCGGGCGAGCGAGTACGATGCAAAATCGCCGACCGACTCGTCCGGGCGTCCCGACCACTCCGACCGACTCGTTCCCGGGTCTAACCGCACCGACCGACTCGCTCGGACTCGACTCGCACCGCGCAATGGAGACGTTCCCCGGCCGGGTAAGTATGATGCGCACCGCGAGCAGTCCGACCGACACGCGCCGTCCGGCTCGAAAGAGCAGTCGGAGCCGTACTTTGGGGGTCCGTATCGGACCCCCCTGTACGCGTAGCCGCGCGAGTCGCACACAGGGGGGACCCATGGGTCCCCCCTACCTGTGCGTGTACGGCGCGAGTCGCTTCGCCGCGTACATGCTGTAGGGGGCGCCCTTGTCCGCCTTGCACCCATTGAGTCAATGGGAGCCCGCATACGCGTTGTACGGCCGGCTCCCATTGACTTCAATGGGAGTCCGACCGCCTCGAGTCCGATGGCATACGTGCGCATCGTACTCGTTCGGTCGGACTGCTAGGGTCCGATTCGGTCGGAAATCTCTCCGGGTCCGGCTCAATCGGAGAGATTTCCGGCCCGAATCGGAATCGGCCCCATAGTGTCTTCTACACTTTTTAATATAATCCCAGGATCTTAGGCTACATCGAGCCAGATAACAACTTCAGCCTCTTTACATCAAACACTACACTCACACAACAACTTAAAACATTACCACATCACACCACACAATCTCCACACAACACAGGAAGGTAGACATAAGCAATTGGAAGGCGCAACCCTATTAATACTCAATCCTCCACAGTTACAAGTCTCTCCCAAACTGCTGGAACTCCACCGATCCTCCGATGCAAGACAGGGGCTTTAGGGACTTGGACTGGGTTTGGAAAATTCTGAATGGGATACCGTAACTCCCTCTGCTTCAGCAACCAAGTATCCTCTAGTACCATCCGATGGTGCATTGGCACGCGGTTACCTTTCATCCGATAGACCTTTGTGGTTGACTGAGAGGCAAAGGGGATAGCAGTCAATAAACAATTTAAAGTTTGTGTAGCCCATTTGACCTCACAATAAGACTAGGAAATGGTAACTAAAGTTAAGTGGGTTTATTACACATTAATAATCAATCCAGTGAACAAGCAGAATAAGAATGTATTATGCACGTGTAGCATTTCAACAAGTATATTAATGTGCCGAAATGTGTTCTGGCTTGACAATAGAAGGCCAATAAAGTCTGCAGTGAGAATAATACAGATACACAAGAATACAATTTGGTGTTCCTCTGAGAAGCTCCGCTTCTCCTTCCTAAACATGAATAGTTCTGAAGTAGTTAACCTAAGTCTTAAATCTATCTGTGAAAGGATCCTCAAGAAAGGCCAGCTGGAAACTTAGAAGTGCAGGAAGGTGTCAGCATGGTGAGGATTTCAGTAGAAATCCTCCAAAGGGAACAAGTGTTTAGCATATCGAATTACACTCACAAGAATAGGGCTGTACCTCTCAAAGTCCAAAGGGATCTGCTCTAAACTCTAACAGTGCATACATTAATTAAAACACACAGATACATTCTCATCACCCGGACCTCACACCACCCCTCCAGGGACCAATGGTGGTGAACGTCACACTACAATGGCAACGTTTCCAGATTTTCTCATCCCACAAAGCCTGGACACTCACAACGACCTTGAGCATTACACTGTTCCTGATACACGATGAACAGGCTTCACATCTCTGCCAAAACCTTTTGTCGCAGGCCTCGCTATCGCTAATACATCATACTCCTTTCTCTAGCTAAAGAAGCCTTGAAACTGCATCTGCAATGGAGAGAACATGCGAGGCAAACAAACAATTTTAACTTCAAAATTCAGGCCTAGTTGAATTAGCTGTGTTAAACACTACAATGTGCACTTGAAAACATAATTATATGTGCACGTGTAACTTCAGAATAAATTCAGCAATATATATGTAACTTAAGTAAATGACTCATGGTTACATATGGAATGCATTTTTAAATGAATGCAACATAATTTGAGACATAAGTGTAAATATGTCATAGAACTACATTTCTTCTTAGTTAGGCTAAACTTTAATGTACACACGTTCATGAATCTCTAGTGTTCTACAGTGAAAGAATTTCAGTAATACGTTTGAATACTTTACTTCTCATTAATAAAGTGAGGCACACAGAGTATATGATGCTAAATGCACATAAATATTGTGCTTGTGTGATGTGTAGGTTGGGATTAAAATTGCCCTGCTGCAAAACATACATTGCATAATATGCAAGAGATGGTCGGAGATATTCTTCGATAGAAAAGTTTAGTAAGGCAGGTAGCGGACATTACAGAAGGGGGATGACAGAGGGTGGAGTAGTCCAGCAGCGGAGTTAACAGCAGAGGGCATAAGGTGAGGGAATTTTTAAGTGATGGGGTGTGTAGACAGCAAGGAGAGGCAGGTGGAGAAGAAGAAAACAGGGTAGAGATGTCTAGGGGAGACAGAGGATGAGGAAAGAGATGTAATGAAGAAGAGGGGAAGCAAAGATGTGTGTAGGGCAAGAGCAGAGAAAAGAGGTAACAATAAAGTAGAAGGTTAGTTGTAAGGGAGAACAATTTATCAATGTAATCTCATTTTAGATGGAATTTCAATAAAAAAGCTTTTGGAGTTTTGCACAATGAGAGAAGGTGATCTTGTCATCTCATTTTAGGTGTGAGGAAATTCCAGAGAGATGGCTCTGCTCTAGAGGTGACTGGGATGAAGCACAATGTGTTCTCAGTTTTGCTGACTCTGCCTGAGTATATGTTTTCTTTAGAGACATTTGCTCCATCCTGTTATTTTAGGGTCAATCGAAGATACCAGGGCTGATCAGAATAAATAGCTTTGAACATGATGAAATCCATTATAAGCTTAATTCCCTCCTTAATGGGGAGTCAATGTAGTATTCTAGGACTGGAGTGATATGATCAAATTGTTTGGCACCTGACAACATTCCAACACCCAAATGCAGTTTGTCCAAGAGAGGAGAGAGTATGGCAATGTAGGATATGACTACACTTTGTCCACTAGAGAAATTCCAATAGGAGGCATGATGAATTTTGCTTTTTTTAAGGGAATATAATGTAGCCTTGGCTACTATCAGGGGTAATTTGCCAGAAGCTGCAAAGGTCTTTTTCAGCACGCTCAAGCTTCTTGTTCTTCTGCTATCTTCCGCTATCTTGAATATAGTTTACCTCAATCCCATCCTATAGCACCTCCAATTAGTAACGTGTCATGAACAAGCACACACATTATTCAAATTTTTGCTGTCAGTCAGCAGTCCAAAAGTTGAACTTGGAGACATGATTTCCAAGTGAATCATTCTCATGCTGCTTCTCTGAAGGCTCCTAATAAAATTTTACATAAAACCTGTGATAAAACCCCTTAGATCCCACAGCCTCCATTTTCTCATATATGCAATGGCATGTAAATATACCTTTGTGTTACAGAAGACAAGATCCAATTCTTGAAATCATCTATAGCCCTCAAGACAGTGCTAAATGTGCTGAAACACTGTAACCTGAATGGGTTTAAAACAAAGATAGTACTCTTTGTCCCATCCCACCTACAAACACAAGGTAGGGAACCAAAGTGAAAAATGGAAGTCAACCTTCTACTCACCATAATACCTGATAAAACACTCCATTTCATTCATACAGAAAACTACTGTGTGATAGCAGTGGCGTAGCTAGACCTTTTGTCGCCCGCGGCGGTAACTATCCGGGGGGGGGGCTGCTGGCGATTCCTCTGTTCTCCGCCGCATGATGGCTGCAGGTAAGAGCGGGGGTGGGGGGTCGCTGCCTCCAAAACTCATGCCATCTGGGGCAGACGGCCCCCCGCTATGCCAATGTGTGGTAGCTGGAACACTGGTTATCAAAAGCCTGCACCATTACACCACCCTCTTCGCAGGCTTCCTTGCATATTAAATAATTTGACTAAAAGCTTAATAGATGAAATTGAGTCACATCTTTGGGCTACCAAAACACCAGCCTATCACCTTCAGACAGAGACGCCTTCAAAACTTGGCATGAAAATTTAAGAATATATTTCAAGATTCTATGGCTCACAATGTATAACCATCTTCATCCACTTACTCCAGGAAAAGATCCAGTGGTACTGTCCCTTATCCTCACCCTACTCAGAACTAGCAAACTGGAGTGTGTCACAAAATCTTACCACTCGCCCCTGACTCTTGAACTGCTTTCAGATGGAAATGAACTACACCTCTGGCCATTGGCTCTTCAGAGGAAAACATAATAAGTCACCATTTTGACTCCTAGTGAGAATGGACATTGAAACGTTGTCTGACATTAATTTGTCATATTAAATGCTTATGATGCTTGAAAAATAATTTGATGTAACTGCAGATTTGATCATCCTGGCTCATCTTTTTGCCCAACACGAACTGTCCAATATAACCCAGACATCATATGAGGACAATTTTATACTTTATTACAGATACATGTAACCCACATTCTCTTCTCTCACCTGGAACTCTCAAGAGTATCCAAAAGCAATAAAGTGTACAGTCTCTGCTTTATATAAATATGAATACAAACAGAAAGCCAGGTGTCTGTGCCTGGACCTAATCTGAGTGATAATCAACAGTGAACAAAATAAATCACTGAAAGGTGTTTAACTTCCAGAAATAAAGGGGACAGCATTGTTCATCATGTATATCTTAGATGTTTCAGTACAGAAAGGTACTGATGCAGAGAAAATGAGCCCATCTCTCTGCAAAGGAGCAGACTGACTAGACTTGCTCTGCATGTTTCCTCGCTCATAACTCGTAAAAGAGGTGCAGATTACATTTCTTGGAATCGAAAGAATGATGTTAATAACTGAACAAAGGGAATGCTTGTGCTAAGGTATGCAAGTTTCTAGGAATACCTAAATAAGAATTATTACCTGGTCCATTACAGAAGAGCAACAATACTTCAAACCAGCTTAAACCAAGTGGTCTGATGCATCTGCTAGGCTGTATCACCTCTACATAACACAGCAAGCAAACCCAGATGTACTTTGGCAATATTGAGCCTTATCAGTAAGATACAGCTTGAGTCACTAGGCAAAGTAAGTACAAGGCATACATGTGGACATGCCCACTGCAAATATTTAGACTTGTAGAGAACAAATGATGGAAATTATTTGCTAGCACATCTAACCGACTGGTAATACCTGGGAGCAGCAATGCACATCATTATCTTGCTCACTGGTGCCACACAAGGATACAAAATGTTTACAACTCACTCCACTTCTAAAAAAACAATTTGGACTGGATGGTGAGTCATGTAACTTGGGCATGAGGCATTAGCTACCTCAAATATTTTTGGCTGCAGCAGATATCACCATTGAGGTGTCACTTGAGATTCTAGGCAGAGCAAGAGAGAGGCTATCATCTGGAAATCCCCACTTGAGTTAAGGGTAGCTAGCAGAGAACTATGGTTTTGATGGGAAAAAGTTTTATAACACATCCATAGCAGTGGGAATGCATTGGGCCACATTGACCATCATTTCATTTGTTACCTGTGTATCTACAGAAAGGGACAGATCACATGAAAATCAGTTTAATTGCTTTTAAAAAGAGCTACATAGCTTACACTCCCAAGCCACTTACCCTTTGCATTTTAAAAGTCTAAATGTATTTTCTGAAAGACAAAAAAAGGGTTTGAGTTCCATAGAGTGTGGGCAGGGACAGAAAAGACACAAACACCTTACATGGAGGAAACATTGAGCAGCTGTTGAGAACTTTAAGAGTAGGAAAACGTATAATCCTGACAAGTTATGAATAAGAAGGTAGAGCCAACCTATTGAAGAGCCAGCTAAGAACGAGACAAGATATTAAACCTGATGTACTGGATATCAGTTTACGAAATGTGTAATCAGACATGCGACACCATGTGAAACACATAGGGGCTGATTCCGATTCGGGACGGAAATCTCTCCGACCGAGCCGGACCCGGAGAGATTTCCGACCGAATCGGACCCTAGCAGTCCGACCGAACGAGTATGATGCGCACGTATGCCATCGGACTTGAGTCGGTCGGACTCCCATTGAAGTCAATGGGAGCCGGTCGTACAAAGCGTACGCGGGCTCCCATTGACTCAATGGGTGCGAGGCAGACAAGGGCGCCCCCTACAGCGTGTACGCGGCGAAGCGACTCGCGCCGTACACGCACAGGTAGGGGGGACCCATGGGTCCCCCCTGTGTGCGACTCGCGCAGCTACGCGTACAGGGGGGTCCGAAACGGACCCCCAAAGTATGGCTCCGACTGCTCTTTTGAGCCGGACGGCGCGTGTCGGTCGGACTGCTCGCGGCGCGCATCGTACTTACCCGGCCGGGGAACGTCTCCATTGCGCGGTGCGAGTCGAGTCCGAGCGAGTCGGTCGGTGCGGTTAGACCCGGGAACGAGTCGGTCGGGTCGGGACGCCCGGACGACTCGGTCGGCGATTTCGCATCGTACTCGCTCGCCCGGACGCGCGTACGAATCGGTCGGGCAATAGGGCTCCGAATCGGATCCGGTTAAGCCGAATCCGATTCGGAGCCCTACCGGCCGAGATCGGAATCGGCCCCATGGTGTTGCTTTCTGTTAGACTTGGCATCTTTTGGCGTGTTTCCCCTGACTTTTTGCTTTCTGACCTCCCGGTTTTGACTCTGTTTTTGCTGGTGTAATGATTCTGCGCACTTTCCTCACTGCTGTCCAGTGGGAAAGTGCAAGTGCTCCTGTATAAAATGTGTTATGGATTGGCGTTTCCATGATTGGCCTATTTGGTTTATGTGTCAGTCCCTTGTAAAGTGCACTGCGAGTGCCAGGGCCTATAGACCAAATGCTGTTGGTGGGCTGCAGCACTGGATTGTGCCACCCACGCAAACAGCCCGTAAAATGTAACTCGGGCCTGCCATCGCAGAGCCTGTGCGCAGCCTGGGGCTGCCATGTCGACTTGGCAAGTGCACACACTTGCAAGTCCCTAAACCTTCCCTTTTCTACATGTTAGTCACCCCTAAGGTAGGCCCAAGGTAACCCTGTGGGCAGGGTGCATTGTATGCGAAAGGTAGGACATGCCCTGGTGTGTGTGGCATGTCCTGATAGTGAATTACAGCCTAGTTCGTTTTTCACTATTGCAAGGCTACCTGTTCCCCATAGGCCAGAACGGGCAGTTTTGATTATTACAGCTTATAATACTAACTGACCCCGGGAACATGGTAGACATTTGAGTTTAGTATGCCTGGACTCAGAATGATAAAATGCATCTTTTAGTGAAGTTGGTTTTAACATTCTGTGTTTGAAAATACCACTTTTAGAAAGTGGGTATTTTCTTGTCTAACCATCCAAGCCTGCCTCTGCGGGGTTGTGTATTCCTTGTCTGGAATGTGAGTGACAGGGGCTGGGGGATGCCAGGAGACAGGGTGAGTCAGCACAGGGCTGAATAGCAAGATCTACATGTAGATGGGTGGGAGGGGTCGCACCTGGGCCCTGAATAGGACAGTGCCTTCCCTCCCACAATGCTGGCTCCACCTCCTGTGGTGCGTCTGATGTCCCTGGCCTACTCACTGAAAGAAGGGACGGTGACTTGTCAACAAAGTGCTCCAGAACTGGTTTGGACTAGGCAAAGGCCTCTCTGCCTTCAGAGAACAAAGGAATTTGGGATATAAATATTGGGGCCCTGACCCCATGAATTTAGATCTCGCTGGAATCAAGGAACCTGCCAAGACGAAGAGCTGGAAGAGCTGCCAGGAGGAGTACTGCCCCTTTGCTGTGTTGTTGCTTTGTTGGGTTGGCCTGCAGCTGCTGCTTCTGCCTTGGGCAGTGAAAGGACTGGACTGAACTTTCTACAGACTTGTGCTGAGTATCTCCAAGGGCCTGGAACCGAGCTGGCCTCCTGTTAAGAAGTCTCAGGGACTACAAAGACTTCACAAGCCTCTGGGTACCGCTTCTGGAACGCTGTTTCAGTTGCCACAGAGGAAGGGAACTGCAACCGACTCCGTCAATCGAATCCATCCCTGGCCGGTGACCTGTTTGCACCGCAGACCGCATCGCCCCGCTTCGCATCGCAACCCTGGTCTCACCGTGGGCGATGTCCGACGCCGCCAACATCGAGCCGCTGCTTGCACCGTGACCTGTGGGCACCGCAGTTCGCATCGCTTCGCTTCACTGAACCAACCGGACCCGACCGACGCGGTCGCTGCAACTGGCTCAAGAGTCGAGACCGCACCGCATTTGGGGCACCGCTCGCACGTCTGCGACGCACCGCTCCGACTCGCACCGCTGTCCGACGCCAGCTCCCGCACTCCGGCTAGGTCGCCTGCATCGCAACCTGTCAGCACCGCATCGAGCATCGTCTCACCCTGCATCGCACGCCTTGGACTCACCGACTCCGTCTGCACGGCGCTCATCGAGCCGCTGCCTGCACCGCATCGAGGGACACCGCACCTGCATCGCTCCGTCTTGCACCGCAACCGCGACGAACGCCGACCGGCTCGTACACTCCGTACCAGCCACAACGAGAAAGGTACTGTAACCGAGTCTGTTCATGACTCGGCTGGCCCGTATCGACGCGGTCGGCTGGAACTGTTAGACTCTGTGGTTTTCAGCATCGCAGTAGGCTCGGACGGAGCTACCGACTCGTACGAACTTTGCTTTTGTGCTATTCCTGCAAAGAAGAAGTTACCGTATCAAGCATTCATTCAGTAAAGTATAGTATTGTGGATTTTTGTCGTAATTGGTCTTGTCTTGAGTATATAAAATATTGGTTATTTTTCTAAACTGGTGTGGTGTCCGTTTGTAGTGCTTACACGGTATTACTGTTGGTTATGTGCAAATGCTTTACACACTGCCTCTGAATTAAGCCTGACTGCTCGTGCCAAGCTACCACGAGGGTGAGCAGGGGTTACTTCACGAGTGTAACACCCTTACCCTGACTAGGAAGAAGGGTCCCTACTTGGACAAAGGTGCAAGCCCTTGCCAACTAGAGATCCCATTTCTAACATTGGTTGTCAGCGGTGAGGATAGGACTTGTGTTTGCACTTGACTTACAGTGATTGGTGTGCACTACTACCATATCGCAGACCATTACGTACCACATACTGGTTCTTTTTCTTTTGACCTATTTTTGATCTTGCCAGTTTTTAACTCACTACTTTTGTCATGCCTGAATCAATTGCATCATCCGTTGCATCTCTGGAAGTTATCTTTGAGGAGGATAGGTTGGAATCCTACGCCGTAAAGGAGTTACGAGCGATTTGTAAAAACCTGAAAGTCCAAATTAAAGGCCTCACAAGGAAGGAGGAGCTACAGAAGGCGCTGAGGGCCTGGGTAGCAGCCAGACATGCCAATGGGCAGCCTGGTAATCTCAGTGAGCAGGTGGAGGAGCCTATTTCCAGGGTGGATGTGCTTTTGGGTAGGGGGGAACCCTCCAGGTCAGGCAGCAGCAGTCTGTCCCCAGAGGAGCTGGAGGACAGGCGGGAGGCAAGGCAGTTTGAGCTGCAGAAGCTCAGGCTGGAGAGTGAGCGGGAGGAGAAGAGATTGGCCATAGAGGAGAGGAAGATGCTCTTAGAACATGAGAGAGAACTGAAGGAGCTAGAACTTAGGAGTAAGTCAGGCTCAGATGGTGGCAGCAATTCATCCAGAAAAGCAGACAGGATTGTGCACATTCCCAAGAACGTAGGCAAGGAGTTCAAGAAGGGGGATGACATACAAAGGTGGTTTCAGGGTTATGAGGCAGCCATACACATGAATGGGGTCACTGAGGAGAATTGGGGAGCAGGATTGTGGCCACTTTTCCCTGAAGAAGCAAGGGATGCTCTGTTAGCTTTGGGTAAGGGGTATCACCTCACCTATGCTGACATGAAGGATGCCCTTCTCACGAAGTATGGTCTTACTCCTGAAAAGTACAGGGATCAGTTCAGGTCCAGTAAGAAGTCTGATGCCAACACTTGGTTGGAATGTGTGGATGTGTTCTGCAGGTCGCTGGATGGTTGGGTAAAGGGCAGTAGTGTAACAGATTTTCAGGGGCTCTACAACTTGATTGCATGGGAGCACTTGTCTAGTCTATGTTTTGCAGATCTGCGCCAGCACCTAGTTGATAGTAAGCTAACTGACCCCAGGAAGCTTGCTATGGAAGCGGACCGCTGGGTGAGTACCAGGGTCCACAAGAAAGCGTTTGGGGAGACTCAGCCAAAGGTGGGCAGGGTCCCCAGCAGAAAGGTGGGGGGACAAGGGTAAAGCACAGGAGTTCTCTAAAGGGCCCCAAACTAGTACCCAGGGTAAAGGTTCCCAGCCCCCCGGTGATAAGAAGAAAGGGGTCTCCACAGGGAAGCCTGTTGAGACCGGCCCCGCAAGTGTTATGCATGTGACCAGGTAGGTCACTTTAAGGGGGACCCCAAGTGCCCGAAGGGGACACAGCCACCCACCGGTGGACAGTCCAAAGTGTTGGCTAGTGTAGCGCTTGGGGAGGAGGGGTGCCCACAGGAGGGTGGGGATCCCGCAGAAATGACCCTTGTCTCACTAGGGGACAGTGAGATGGTCCCAGGAAACCAGGTGCCCCCTAACACAAAGAAATATAGCACCTGGGTGACCATTAATGGGAACAGGGTAGAGGCTCTCAGAGACACTGGAGCCAGTGTAACCTCAGTCCGGTGTCACCTGGTGTCTGAGAAGCAAGTAGTCCCAGGAGCATTCCACCAAGTAGTTGCTGTAGACAACTCAGAGCGCCAATGTATGGTGGCGCAGGTTCCCTTTGAATGGGGGGGTCTCAGGTCCCTTGAGGGTGGTTGTGAGCCCTACCATGCCTGTGGATTGTCTGCTAGGAAACGACCTGGAGCAGTCCTCATGGAAGGAGGTTGAGCTCCGGTCTCACTTGGAGATGCTTGGGTTGCCAGAGTGGGCATGCGTGTCTACTCGGTCAATGGCAGCCAAAAAGGGTGATCAAGAGGACTTGGAGCCTGAAACAGTGGCCCAAGTCCCTGCCAACAGAAAGGGCAGGGCGCGGGAAACCGGCCCCCGAAGTTCCCACGGACCGGGAGGAGGCGGACCTCGAGGGGGACGCCCGGTGCCTACAGGGGAGCAGGTAGCCGAACTGGGAGACATCTCTGAGCTGACCCATTGGCAGCAAGAAGGGGGTCCCACCAGGGAGGAGTTCTGCAGGGAGCAGAATGAGTGCCCTACTCTGGAGGGTCTGCGGCGGCAGGCTGCAGACCAGGCAGCTGGTAATCAGTCCGGGTCACATCTGATCTACTGGGAGAGTGGTCTCCTATACAGTGAGCCTAAGGTTGCTGAGCCTGGGTCAGCCCGTGTGCTGGTGGTACCCCAGCGCTTCAGGACCTTCCTACTGGGTCTGGCTCATGACGTGCCTTTGGCAGGACATTTGGGGCAGGACAAGACCTTTGACAGGCTTGTCACCCACTTCTTTGGCCCCAAATGCGAAGGCAGTCAGATGCACACTGTAGGTCTTGCCAAACTTGCCAGGCAAGTGGTAAGAGTGGGAGGAAGGTCAAAGCTCCTCTCCAACCTTTTCCTGTTGTTGGAACACCCTTTGAAAGGGTAGGGATGGATATTGTGGGGCCACTGGATCCCAAGACAGCCATGGGCAACAGGTACATCCTGGTCTTGGTGGACCATGCCACCCGGTACCCGGAGGCAATCCCTCTCAGGACAACGACGGCGCCAGTGGTGGGCCGGGCATTAATGGGGATCTTTTCCCGTGTGGGATTCCCCAGAGAGGTGGTTTCTGATAGGGGGACCAATTTCATATCGAAGTATATGACATCCCTGTGGAAGGAGTGTGGTGTAACCTACAAGTTCACCACTCCTTACCACCCACAAGGAAACGGTCTGGTGGAGAGATTCAACCAGACCTTGAAAGGCATGATCAAGGGTCTAACAGAACCCATGAGGCATAAGTGGGATGTCCTCTTGCCATGCCTACTCTTTGCATACAGGGAGGTGCCTCAGAAGTCTCTTGGGTACAGCCCCTTTGAGCTCCTGTATGGCCACCCTGTCAGAGGACCTCTGAGTTTGGTAAAGGAAGGCTGGGAGGCAGCTCCCAGGAAAACTCCCCAGGATGTATTTAGCTACATGCTGGCCTTTAGAAACCAAACTGCCCGCTTCAGGAAACTCGCTCAGGCGAACCTAGAAGCAAGCCAGGAAGAAATGAAGAGATGGTATGACCAGACTGCCACTCTGGTCGAATTTCAACCTGGGCAAAAAGTGTGGGTCATGGCCCCAGTGGCACCTTGTGCCTTGCAGGACAAGTGGACTGGGCCATATGAGGTAAAGGAGTGCAAAAGTGACGTCACCTACCTGGTGGATTTGCAGGCTCCAAGGAACCCTTTGAGGGTCCTTCACGTGAACCGCCTCAAGCCCCACTTCGAGAGGTCCGAAGTGAGTATGCTCTTGGCGACAGATGATGGGGTGGAAGAGGAGAGTGAGCCTCTCCCTGACCTCCTGTCTACCAAGGAGCATGATGGGTCAGTAGAGGGTGTGATCCTCTCCCCTACTCTGACTCAGGAGCAGCAGGGGACTGTCGCCAGTTGTTGGGACAGTTCGCCCCACTGTTCTCTCTGACCCCCGGTGTTACTCACTGGTGTACCCATGACGTGGACACTGGTGACAGCCCTCCTGTGAAGCACAAGATTTACAGGTTGACTGACCGGGTCAGAGCCAGCATCAAGGAGGAGGTCTCTAAGATGTTGGCGTTAGGGGTGATTGAGCCCTCCCACAGTCCTTGGGCCAACCCAGTGGTCTTGGTCCCAAAGGCTGCGGCGCCCGGTGCCACTCCAGAACTCCGGTTTTGTGTGGACTACCGTGGGCTCAATGCCGTCACCAGGACTGACGCGCAGCCCATCCCCAGAGCTGATGAGCTCATTGATCGGTTGGGAGCTGCCCGGTTCCTCAGCACGTTTGATTTGACGTCTGGGTACTGGCAGATTGCCTTAACCGATGGGGCCAAGGAGAGATCAGCATTCTCAACCCCAGAAGGTCATTACCAATTCCGGGTGATGCCCTTTGGGTTGAAGAATGCCCCTGCCACCTTTCAGAGGTTGGTCAATCAGGTGTTGGCTGGGCTGGAGGATTTCAGTGCCGCCTACCTGGATGACATTGCTGTGTTCAGTTCCAGCTGGGAAGAACATTTACAGCACCTTGAGAAAGTGTTGAGGGCTCTGCAAGGTGCAGGCCTCACGATCAAGGCCAGTAAGTGCCAGATCGGGCAGGGTTCTGTGGTGTACTTGGGACACCAGGTAGGAAGCGGCCAGGTGGCGCCCCTACAACCCAAGATTGACACCATTCTGGCTTGGGAACCCCCAAGACCCAGACAGAGGTGAGAGCCTTCTTAGGTCTCACCGGTTACTATAGGAGATTTGTTAAGGGCTATGGCACCATCGTTGCCCCCTTAACAGAGCTGACCTCTAAGAGGCAGCCCAGGAAAGTGATCTGGACTGAGTCCTGCCAGAAAGCTTTTGATGCCCTGAAGGCAGCCATGTGCACGGCGCCCGTGCTCAAGGCACCTGACTTCTCCAAGGAATTCATCGTGCAGACTGACACTTCAGAGCATGGTGTGGGAGCGGTGCTCTCACAACTGAACGAAGAGGGCCTGGATCAGCCTGTAGTCTTCCTTAGCAGGAGACTACTTCCCAGGGAACAGAGGTGGAGTGCCATAGAAAGGGAAGCTTTTGCTGTGGTCTGGGCACTGAAGAAGTTGAGACCATACCTGTTTGGGACTCACTTCCGGGTTCAGACAGACCACAGGCCCCTCAGATGGTTGATGCAAATGAGGGGTGAGAATCCAAAACTGCTGAGGTGGTCCATCTCCCTACAGGGAATGGACTTTACGGTGGAACACCGTCCTGGTACAGAACACGCCAACGCAGATGGTCTGTCCAGGTTCTTCACGCCTTAGTGAAGAGAACTCCAATGGGGTTGGGTAGTTCTCCCTACTTTCAGCTGGAGGGGACATGTGTTAGACTTGGCATCTTTTGGCGTGTTTCCCCTGACTTTTTGCTTTCTGACCTCCCGGTTTTGACTCTGTTTTTGCTGGTGTAATGATTCTGCGCACTTTCCTCACTGCTGTCCAGTGGGAAAGTGCAAGTGCTCCTGTATAAAATGTGTTATGGATTGGCGTTTCCATGATTGGCCTATTTGGTTTATGTGTCAGTCCCTTGTAAAGTGCACTGCGAGTGCCAGGGCCTATAGACCAAATGCTGTTGGTGGGCTGCAGCACTGGATTGTGCCACCCACGCAAACAGCCCGTAAAGTGTAACTCAGGCCTGCCATCGCAGAGCCTGTGCGCAGCCTGGGGCTGCCATGTCGACTTGGCAAGTGCACACCCTTGCAAGTCCCTAAACCTTCCCTTTTCTACATGTTAGTCACCCCTAAGGTAGGCCCAAGGTACCCCTGTGGGCAGGGTGCGTTGTATGCGAAAGGTAGGACATGCCCTGGTGTGTGTGGCATGTCCTGATAGTGAATTACAGCCTAGTTCGTTTTTCACTATTGCAAGGCTACCTGTTCCCCATAGGCCAGAACGGGCAGTTTTGATTATTACAGCTTATAATCCTAACTGACCCCGGGAACATGGTAGACATTCGAGTTTAGTATGCCTGGACTCAGAATGATAAAATGCATCTTTTAGTGAAGTTGGTTTTAACATTCTGTGTTTGAAAATACCACTTTTAGAAAGTGGGTATTTTCTTGTCTAACCATCCAAGCCTGCCTCTGCGAGGTTGTGTATTCCTTGTCTGGAATGTGAGTGACAGGGGCTGGGGGATGCCAGGAGACAGGGTGAGTCAGCACAGGGCTGAATAGCAAGATCTACATGTAGATGGGTGGGAGGGGTCACACCTGGGCCCTGAATAGGACAGTGCCTTCCCTCCACAATGCTGGCTCCACCTCCTGTGATGCGTCTGATGTCCCTGGCCTACTCACTGAAAGAAGGGACGGAGACTTGTCAACAAAGTGCTCCAGAACTGGTTTGGACTAGGCAAAGGCCTCTCTGCCTTCAGAGAACAAAGGAATTTGGGATATAAATATTGGGGCCCTGACCCCATGAATTTAGATCTCGCTGGAATCAAGGAACCTGCCAAGACGAAGAGCTGGAAGAGCTGCCAGGAGGAGTACCGCCCCTTTGCTGTGTTGTTGCTTTGTTGGGTTGGCCTGCAGCTGCTGCTTCTGCCTTGGGCAGTGAAAGGACTGGACTGAACTTTCTACAAACTTGTGCTGAGTATCTCCAAGGGCCTGGAACCGAGCTGGCCTCCTGTTAAGAAGTCTCAGGGACTACAAAGACTTCACAAGCCTCTGGGTACCGCTTCTGGAACGCTGTTTCAGTTGCCACAGAGGAAGGGAACTGCAACCGACTCCGTCAATCGAATCCATCCCTGGCCGGTGACCTGTTTGCACCGCAGACCGCATCGCCCCGCTTCGCATCGCAACCCTGGTCTCACAGCGGGCGACGTCCGACGCCGCCAACATCGAGCCGCTGCTTGCACCGTGACCTGTGGGCACCGCAGTTCGCATCGCATCGCTTCACTGAACCAACCGGACCCGACCGACGCGGTCGCTGCAACTGGCTCAAGAGTCGAGACCGCACCGCATTTGGGGCACCGCTCGCACGTCTGCGACGCACCGCTCCGACTCGCACCGCTGTCCGACGCCAGCTCCCGCACTCCGGCTAGGTCGCCTGCATCGCAACCTGTCAGCACCGCATCGAGCATCGTCTCACCCTGCATCGCACGCCTTGGACTCACCGACTCCGTCTGCACGACGCTCATCGAGCCGCTGCCTGCACCGCATCGAGGGACACCGCACCTTGCATCGCTCCGTCTTGCACCTCAACCGCGACGAACGCCGACCGGCTCGTACACTCCGTACCAGCCACAACGAGAAAGGTACTGTAACCGAGTCTGTTCATGACTCGGCTGGCCCGTATCGACGCGGTCGGCTGGAACTGTTAGACTCGCGGTAGGCTCGGACGGAGCTACCGACTCGTACGAACTTTGCTTTTGTGCTATTCCTGCAAAGAAGAAGTTACTGTATCAAGCATAAATTCGTAAAGTATAGTATTGTGGATTTTTGTCGTAATTGGTCTCGTCTTGAGTATATAAAATATTGGTTATTTTTCTAAACTGGTGTGGTGTCCGTTTGTAGTGCTTACACGGTATTACTGTTGGTTATGTGCAAATGCTTTACACACTGCCTCTGAATTAAGCCTGACTGCTCGTGCCAAGCTACCACGAGGGTGAGCAGGGGTTACTTCACGAGTGTAACACCCTTACCCTGACTAGGAAGAAGGGTCCCTACTTGGACAAAGGTGCAAGCCCTTGCCAACTAGAGATCCCATTTCTAACATTTTCTCTATGGTCTTTAAATGATGGATCCGATAGTGAGGTATACCTAGAAAACCAGTGTCACCATAACCAAGTTTGGAAGCAATCAAGTTGTAATCTCAGTGAAACAAATTGCATGGTATAGGAAGTAAAAGATCTTTTGCAGGTTTCCCAGCTATGAAAAAGTATATGTTGGCACCTGCTTTAAGTTTATTTACCAAAGAGAGGCCTACACCTAGTTGGAAAATAATGGAACAAAAGAGGAGTACATAACAATGGAAGATTCTCAAAGCTCCAGTGCTGTCACTGCCACCCATTAACACCGCCACAGTTTTAGCAGCTACAGGTTTAAGACAGTTGACCTGTCCAAACCCATCATGCAATACTCAAATTGCCTTTTTTGAAGAGCAGAACCTGATGATGAAGTAGGATCTTTGTATTATCTATATAGAAACAGAACTGAAGGCAGCAGAGCCAAAAGGGATGCGCCAGACACTGGAAATAGATGTTAAATAGAATAAGAGACAGCCTTGAGCACTGATAAAAGTAACAGGAAAATCATAAAATGGAAGAAAAGCATCTACCTGAGAATGACGTTCCGAGAAAGACAGAAACGGTTCTGAATGATGTCATGACGGCTGGCCATCTATTGGTAAACCACAAGGAGTAGAAAAAGCTAAGGTGTTATATTAATGATCTACAGTGTCAGTATTAAGCTTTTCTGTGTAATTACAAAGGAGATCAACTTTATGCAAACAAAGCATTCCAGTTCCACCACAATAGGAGCTTCCTGGCCTGAACCTTCAAACCAAGTCACCAGTCATTAAGCAACAACATTCAGTCTCACTAGACTTCATGAGTGGGGACATGCAGAGGGGAAAGTTGTCTATGTCTGGAAATACCTATTTTACACAGGGAGTATCAATAGATGACAATTAGTCTAACAGAAATGACAGAGCCCACTTTTAACATTTTGAAACATAAATGGCCATTAATTATTGATATATGCACCATTTAAAAGAGTACCACCCCTGTGATGATTAATCAATCCCACCACAAAAAATACAGGGCAAAAACTCTAAGCCAATCCCTTCTGAACAAAACTGCACTCAAACCCAGATTAAAAGTAGCTTCATTAGGAAATATCCGTGAGATGTAGATCATATTTGCATGCACAAGTGAGGGGTCCATAAATGTATATGGACACTCCATTTTTGAAGACTAAACGGAGAGCACAAATTAAAATGCAAATGCATGTGCTAATGTTACTACATTGCTAGTAGTACCCGGTCAACTTTGTGCATAATTATTTTAGCTTGTTTGTGCAACTAGAGAAGAGGTACTATTTTATTAGATGAATTCCAATTTGTAAGAGAGAGTCCCCTATCTTTTAAGATTTTCTTTTTATTGACAGAAGATATTTTCACTTAATTGTGAGTCTGCATATGACAGAGAAATCCCACAAGTAGATTTTGTATTTGTTTGAGCAAAAAACAGGTAATACGCTACTAACGTTTTATGGTAACAAAAACAATTTTAAATGTGAATAGAAAACCACTGAATACATTGCATATACAATGAATATTACTCCATATGAAAGTATATCTTCATAAATTTTTATCCAATTGCCATGACACATTAGGTCTAGATATTGACAAAACAGCTGTCAAACAGACCTACTGCTTACAATATACACAGAGTGGTCAGGGGGCCCACCCCTTTCAACCATTGGCATTCTTTGACCAGCCAATAACTTCTTGGCTCAGCCAAGTGGATTATTCATGCCTCACATATTGCCATGATTTTTGGGGTTTATTCTTCCACCTCCACTCCTGTGCTTTCATTGAACTGCATGAAGGTCTACCTTACAATTATAGCCCTCTCTGTCCGCTCCATCTGGTTTTCTCCTGTGTCTCTCACTCTAATGGTCTAACACAGCATGCTTTAGCGCATTAAACTCAGTCCTTTTGACTTTCCCAACGCTTGTTTCGAGAACTGAAAATACATCTCAACATTTTCACAGATAAAGTATTCTTCCCATCACCTTTTGTGTGATTGGTGTAACGCCCTCAATGGTCATGACTATGCACAAATTTGGGTCATGTGCTCACTGTGCCACTACTATCAAGCTGCAGCCAACTGAAGAAGCCCAACTAGGCTGAAATTGGTCTTGTGTTGCTTGTGTTCTGGTTCAGAGAGGGCCTGGCTTTGTAGTTTGAGTTGGACTGTTCTTACTAGAGCAGGGTCATGGTTGATTTGAATGTGGCTGGGTCTAATATGAGGTGGCATGGTGAGCAAAAAAATAATGGGTTGGAAAGCTAAGCCTAGATATTGCCAGTGGTTAGACAAAATGTAAGCATTCCTCCCATCACCTTTTGTGTGTTTGACCTTGTAAGTGGGAATAGCAAATGTTACCCCTCCAATTCTAACGCTTTAACTACTGTTGCATAGACTGGAGTGGCATAGTAAATGTTACCCTTCTGTCGCCAACGCTTTCCCTACTGTTGCACAGACTGGAGTGGGAATAGTAAATGTTACCCTCCATAATCCAACGCTTTCCCTACTGTTGCAGAGATTGGAGTGGGAATACCAAATGTTAACTCTTCGGAGTCCACCGCTTTCCCTACTGTTGCATAGACTGGAGTTGCAAAGTAAATGTTACTCTTCTGGAATCCAATGCTTTCCCTACTGTTGACCAGACTGGAGTGGGAATAGTAAATAGTACCCCTTCGGAGTCCAAAGCTTAGCCTCCGATTGCACAGATTGGAATGGGAATGGTAAATTTAAACCTCTAGAACGCCAGCGCTTTCCCTACTGTTGCACAGACTGGAGTGGGAATAGTAAATGTTACCCCTCCGAAGTCCAACGCTTTCTCTACTGTTGCAAAGACTGGAGTGGGAATAATACATTTTACCTCTCTGGAGGCCAACGCTTTTCCTACTATTGCACAGACCAGACTTCAATACGTTTTTTATATTGTTTAAATACATCTAATATTATTATTTGTCTGTTTGATTAATTTTATATAATTTGTTTATATATATAATTTTTTTATTATACGCGGATGATGCAGTCCTAATGGGCCGCACACCCAATGCACTACGCACTTTAGTCGGGGGCTTTGTTGATTTTATGTCTAAACTGGACTTGTGTACAAATTTAAAACATTTTTTTTTAATGAACTGTGGTCCAGATAAACATCGGGTTAATGTAATCAGCTCCGGTTTTGAAAAACTGTTTTGCACGCGCACTTTCCCATACCTGGGGCTGGTATTTGCTGACAATGGTTCCTGGACTGCCCATTTGACACACAGCCGGAACAAACTCTTAAAGGCCTCCAACTCAATTTTATGCCTCCCCCAACCCAGAAGAACTGAGGTAGTGCTATCCCTACTGAAGATATATAGAACTCAGTGCAGACCCACCGCAACTTATGGAGCTGAAGTGTGGGGCTACACGAATTGTAATAATATTCAGATAGAGGAAAATAGATTTTGTCGGAGAGTTCTGGGGGTCCCGATTAGCTCCTCTTCCTTTGTTTGTCACCGGGAGCTAAAACTGTCCTATATTGAAGATTATATCAGGGCTCGTCCAACTATTTTTTGGATAAAAGTATGGCAAAACCCGGCAGCCACCCTTACTAGAGAAATCATAGCTGATTGTCTCAGATGTGACAGGGGCAGTAGCATACCTTGGTTGGCAACTGTTAAGGGCAGCTTGTCCGCTGTAAATCTGCCACACATTTTTTCAAATCTAAGTGATATGTCAGGCATTAATAAAAAGATTATACAGGAGACCCTGTATGGGTATTATGCCAGTTTGAGACTTAGGCAAGAAACTTCGAAAAGCTCAGTCGCCCGTTACATAACGATGTCGGACGCTGAGGGCTCACCGACAATATTGCCAGCCCGCTTTCTCTTAATGGCGACCAACCATTGGGAAAGAAGTCTGCTCTTTCGCCTTAGGGCTGGTACTTTAAAATATTTATTATGCTTTCCCCTGGGGCACAACAGTAACCTTGAGCAAACTTCTTGTCCCTGTGGTAATCGCGGCAATCAATCTATGTTACATTTTTTATTCTTTTGTAACTTTTATCATTTATATCGTAAACAGTTGCTGATCCCGTTTTTTAAGGTAGCAGCTATCAGCAACTATAAGGCGGCATATAGAGAAATTGTTGAGCTCAAAGACGAAAATTTAATTTTCCGCGTCAGCACCTTCTTGCGTCTGGCTGTCCGCTCACGCGCTTCCATGAGTTCTGTATAATTGGCCTTGATTGCCCATTTTTTAACCTCTCACTTATATGTAGGTCGCATAATTTTATTGTGTGTATTTCATTGTTACATAATTTTTGATAAACTGCTCGCACTTTATAATATTATGCTGCTAGATTTAATGAATTTGTTTGTTTTTAACGCTGGTTTAATGTGATAAACTGCTCACACTTTACATTATTATGCTGCTATATTTAATGAACTTTTTATCTTCATCACAATATGTGCCATTATTTTAGTTTGATGTTATTTATTAAATTAGTGGATATTGGTTGCCTTGTATCAATTGATTCCAGGAACAATTATACCATTGCCCCTAACAAATTATAAGTGTAAGACAAATCCCCTGAGCACTGCGTACGTAGATGTTTTGTGTATTTACTGTTTTTAGCCTTGTGTTGGCTGTTTTAAATTTTATTCATGTATGTATTGTCTGTCTGTTTTTAAAATTTTGCTGGTATTTTATTTTACTTTGTTCTTTTATGGATATTTTCTTATCCGAATAAAGATGAATTGAATTGAATAATTTTTTTATATAGTTTTCAAAAATATTTTTAGTAAATATCCTTTTTGTTTTTTAAATGTAATTAATTTGGTCATTTATTACATGTTTTGCATTTGATATGTTAAATCTTTTAATGTAAAAAAAAAAAAAAATATATATATATATATATATATGTATATATTAGGCAAACTTCGGCGTCTCAATCCACGTCGATAAGGAAAGCACACAGGTATCCAGTTTCAAAGTGCTTTATTGCAGACCCCAACCCCTAACAGACGCGTTTCGCCTTGCGGCTTTGTCAATGCATTGACAAAGCCGCAAGGCGAAACACGTCTGTTAGGGGTTGAGGTCTGCAATAAAGCACTTTGAAACTGGATACCTGTGTGCTTTCCTTATCGACGTGGATTGAGACGCCCAAGTTTGCCTAATTTATCGCGGCTCACCACCGCTGGATTTAAGCACCCGGGACCTAGGTGGCGCGACGGCGGTGATGTCCTGTGTCCGAAAATATATATATATATATATATTGATGTGGAGCATTGTGAAACATGAAATACTCATCGGGCTTGGAGACGGAGTTACTAGATGAAGAAAATGGAGGATGAATTGAGTCAAAGCTGTAATCCTTTGATGTGAGGCTGCTGCTATAATGTTCGAGGGCAGATGAAATCGAGAAAGGCCTTGATAATATAATGGTGTCCATAGTAATTGTATGTGAAGCCCAGTTGAAGATGTGGAGCCGAAACACGTCGGCTGTTTCAATTTTTGTATTTTTGTTCGCACTTATGATGAATGCTGGTATTACCTAAATACATTTTCATTATTTTGCATCACTAACCTGGCTGCGGACGATTCTGTCCTTGTGCCACCGTATCATAAGTCGCTGAGGAGGACTCTGTGGGGAGGCATATATATATATATATATATATATATATATGCTTTTTATAGTAGTAAGTAAAAAAATAAAACTTTTATATAAACTCAAAAAAATGTATTTGCTAATAGTGTTCTGTTACATATATGTATATATAAAAATACACACACATATATATTTATGTGTGTATGTTTATATAAGTATATATTTATATATATTATTAAATGTTACTTAAATGTATTTAATTTACATTATATTATTGTTATATATTGAAATATTTAAGATTTTTTTAGTTTTAAGCCAAAGTAATCTACACTTTTAGTTTTGCTTAAAAATTGCACCTTGCACCCATTACGTTGTCGGGAGCCCTGTGTTTGCAGGGAGAAACTGCATTGCTGTCAAAAAGCCTGCATGGGGCCCCTTCCTCTGTCTTGTAATGTCACAGTGGTGGAAGTGCCTTACAGAAATCTGAGCTTCCCTGTATCATGGAGGTCACCTTGTTGTAAAAGTGAGAATACATTTGAGTACTGACAGTTTATGATTATAGGAATTTGGATTTGCTGCATCAATCCAGCCCCAAAACTCTAGACATTCTATTGTCTTGCTGGGTCTCAGTAAGCTTCGTAACAATTTGGGAACCTGATTTTCTAACGTTCTAACATTTTCTTTCTTTTTTTTTCTTTTCTTTTCTTTCATTCTAGCAGTTTGGGAACACTTGATTCTTGAGAGAGGAAGTGTGTTCTCTAGTACCAGAGGTCCTACTTAAGTGCATTCAGAGTTGGAACAGCCAGCTCCTCAACAAGCACTTCTAACAAGGTGTTGCCATATCTTACCTGCAGTGAGAGATTCAAGGTCTGAAAGGCTGTGTATTTGTGAAGAACCAGGGATACGATGAGCGTGTCTTTAAGCTTGTCTTTATATCCTCTCATACAGTGTAGAGCAGAACTGAAAAAGGAATATGTGGCTCTCGCTTGGACCATGGTATTACCAGGACTTGGTCATTTGTGACCAGCATCAAAAAGCCTGACACTGGATGTTGCCCAACTTTCACACTGTCACAGAACAGGCACTTCAGAATTCTCCTATTTCTGAGCGAGACTGACATAGGCATTTGAAAGCCTACAACATAACCACAAAAAAATGACTGTAAATGTAGAATAGCAGTTTCTTTCTTCACTGCCCCATGGGTTATATAGAAAATGTCCATTCTGAAGATTTTTGGTTAATATTATTGGTGCCATGAAGCGTTGTATTTAACAGCTTTGGTAAAGTACTAATTTTGGTGCCAAGTTCTACTTTTAATTCAAAACTACTTAGCAAGTGGTTATAGATTTTTTTACACACATATATTTTTTCATTGTATTTCACAATTAGCTTTTTGTAGCTCCATGGGTTAAAAGATTATTGTATCCGAAATGCCTATCTTTTCCACATTCGATTTCCAATATCTCTTTGATTATTTTGTGGATATTAGTCAATAAATTTGCATCAGTTTTACCTGGATGGCTTAAACCATACATTCTTCATCACTTTACTCGCAAACATTCTTTCAAGCAAGATTTCAATACCAGATGGCATCTTTGACTTACTTCTGTAGATGAACCATTTAAGGGTTGTTCCGAGAATCTAACTTGTGCCTTCAGCTGTTCCACTCCCATGCAGACTGCCAACCCTGCTGTGACCCTACACTTCTAAAGATAGCAGCAAAACTTTGGTAAATGTCAATCAAACTCTTGAAAGGACTTGCCTCATATCCCTAAAGAAGGTCATCACTTTGTCATCTGATCTAGAGCTAAAAGAAGGAGGTGGCAAAATTGAGAGATTACTTAGCGAAACAAATATGGGCAGTTGAAGAGAGCTCTTTTATGAAAGTTGAGCCTTGCCCGAGAGTAGTTTTTAAGAACATTTAAGGACAGTACTAAGAAAGGTAACTAGACATGCGAAACCAATTTGGATGTTACAATAAAATCACTAAATTGTAGGATTAAACATATCCATTCAGACGCCTATAAAGTATGTGAATCTGACAGACTACAGAGCCTTAGCTACTGCTGCAACAGGTAACTAAACACTAGGGTGTAAAAGAAGATTTAAGTGGGTAAGCAGAACGATAAATCCAGTCCCCAACACTATACCCAAAATAATACCGAAAAGAATGAGTTTTGTAAGGGTCCTCAAACTTTGGTAGCAGACTGAATTCCAACACTAATCAAGATGTAAGGCTAGGCCTTCCAAGGAACGAAGCAGTCTAGCATTCATATGCCAAAGGTGTGTGCTGTGATTGCCAGGCAACTGTCACAAGCAATGAGATAACGCCTGCATTGGACTCCCTTAAGCAATAGCCTGGCAGTCATAGGACCCAGTGTACCTATTGGTAATAGATAGGGGAGTGGAGGTTTCACAAGCCTCCCTGTGAGGGTAGAGGTAGATCCAAAGGTCCTGTCTAGATTTCCCTCCAAAACCCAATTATACCTCCAAAAATAACCTGCCAATGGATTTCCAGTAGCCATCTGTAAGTATACCTACACCAGGACTAGACGGATCTTGGGAGAGAAGAGGCTAATGATTCCTGATGAGTCCCATAAGGAGCGGTGCATCACTGTAAAGGGGATTGGCGGTGCATGACTACTCCTTAGCAGTAGTCAATCTGAAGCGACTTGAGGGATTGTGTCCTAGAGGGCTACTCCCATAGATAGAGAAAGAATCTCAGCGACTGATTTGGGAGATTGTGAGTGTGTGAATTGTTCACCTACAGTCACCCCTCAGAATGATTCTAAAAGTATGTTTATTATTCCTTTACTTTCATTTTTCCTTGGAAATGTTGTGGGATACTGCTGTGTTTCTTGAGTTGAGTGGGTTATAATAACAGACTCGAATGATGAACAATATAAAAACATAAGTAAGAAAGAAGTAACTAGATTGAACAATGAATTGTGATGAAGTTGTGAATAACTAGTTGTGATGAAGTTGTAAGAGGTGTGTCATTAACTGTTTCCTAAAGATTAGGAGGTCTGTTTGTGTCCAAAGTAATGATGGTAGAGAGAGTCCTATATATTGGTGATGGCACCAGTGAAGGATTATTTCAATGCAAGACCTGTAATCATGCTCAAGGCTGTGAGTTGCATTTTTCTTTGCTCCTTAGACCCTTTCGGTCCTGGAGAGATGGTGAGTAGTTATGCCAAGTAAGATGGATTTTCAAGTTCGAAGTTTAATATCAGAGAGCAGATTTTAAACTATATTCTGATAGTATAGGAAGACAATGTAGCTCCTTTAGAACAGCAAGATATTGTCGGATTTGCTCTTTGTAGGCATGGGACTGTCTGTTGCATGAAAGAATGCCTGGATCAGACCTAATGATGCCTGGGGAAATGTCTGTTAAACAACGTTGACAGAGCCTACACACAAGATGACTAGTGCACGAGCAGGAGTTTTATGCTGCAGTATTTGTATTCAAAGTTTGTAGGAAGTCTTTGCTGAATGGGCTAATTTGTTGATTTCTGGTATTAAAGATAATGTGTTGTCAAGGAAAAGGTCAGCGATTTCACAGATGTTGTTAGGAATTGATGAAAACCATCACCTTTTAGCTCTTTAAGGAGAGTGATGTCAAATGTCTATGTGTGCATATGGCTGATGAGTTTGGATTCTGTTTTTGAGGATTTAATAGGAATACGTTATTTGACATCAACTGCTGCCTTTTTTCTGGAGTCGACCTAAGGGTGATGAGGTGATGGTTTTAGTCATAAATGTGTGTCATCTGTATATTGATCAATGTAGACACCAAAGTCCGCTGAGAATTAAATGAGAGGTTCAAGACAGATTAAATAATACTAATGTTAATATAAAACTGGGGGGTGGGGAGCACCAGAGTTCATTGAAGAAATAGACAAAATGTCCTCTGTTTTTCACCAGGTGTTTATAATGAGAAGAGTATAAGGGGAACTGTTAGAAATGGGATTTCTGGTTGGCTAGGGCATGCGCCTTAGCCAGGCAGAAACCACCACTCTAGTTAGGGCAAGGGAGTTACACGCTGAAGATAACCCCTGCTCAACCCCTTGGTAGCTTGGCAGAGCAGTCAGGCTTATCCCAGAGGCAATGTGTAAAGCGTTTGAGCAACACACTCACACAGCAGCGACACACTAGGCACACCACAAAAGAAACTCCACACAAGGTTATATAAAAAATAGCCTTTGTATTACTCATAAAACACATTAGAACACAATCACATATATACACTGTGCCACCTGGCAGTAGGTATGACTTTACAGGGGATTATATACATTACAGGGCCAATCGGGCCACTGTCATAACCACCAGAATTATCTGTTAGCAAAAAGTACCCAGTAACTACTAGTAAAGGTGCTCCTAGCACCACACAGTAGGCATAAACATATTAGGCTTACACATATTAGGCATACATCCTAAATTAGCACCAGTGAACTGTAATCACTGATAAGGTGCACACATCACCTCAGGGCGGTACACCCAACCAAAACATAAAGGTGAACACCATGCCGTCTGGCCTTCCTCGGGGGCCCGTCTTGGGCTTCCCCGCAATGCCCTTTGTCCCAAAGTCAGGTCTCTCCTAACATGAGGCCTCCAAACTGGCCCCCTGGCTGCCGATGCAGCTACCACAAAATGCGCAGTGCAAAGGGGGCGGGGGTGCAATTCACCCTTGTCTTAAAAAAGGAATGCCCCTGATGTTGCAGCTGCCCGCAATCCGGCGGCGCAGCTGTGACATAAATCAGGCACCAACAGTGTGCCTTGCAGGCCCCACTCACCTGGCCTCTCCTCTCCTCGGGTCAGACAGGCCGGACGTGGCAGAAGGGAGTCTGCGAGGCTCCGGTCCTTCTCCTGTGTGTCCGGTGAGCCTGCGAGGCTCCGTCTCCTCTTGCCACCGGTCTCGCCCACCACAGGCTTGGCAGCACGCGGGGCTCTCCTCGTGAACATGGGAGCCCCGCCCACACTCAGGCACAGGCTTGCCTGACTTCCTGCTGAGGCTCTGCTTCCTCTGGCCGGCCCCGCCAAAGGTCAGGCTCTCCTCGCCTGACTTCCGGTTTGCGGGGAATTACGGAGCGAGGTCTCCATCGATTTTGAGAAAACTTGGCGACTTCTTGTGCTGCGCCTGTCGGGCAACCATGCCCCACGAGCTCCCCTTTTCGGGCTCAAGCAATTAGCTTCAAAAGTGCCCACCACGTGCTCCTGGTGCACGGGCACAGCGCTGAGGGGCACAGTAAGGGCAAAGTGCTCCTCGCGCTCCAGCGTGGTGCACCAAGCACAGCGCTCACCACGTGCTGCTGCAGGTCAAGCCCACGCCAGGGGCTCAACACCTAGGACTCCTGCAGCGCCCCAAGTCCCAAAGTCCAGAGTGGCAGAGCTGGGCACAGGCAGGCCAGCACGTAGGGACCCCCAGGAGACAGCAGCTGGGTCCCACGGCGGTTCCTCCTTACGCCCAGCAGTCCTTCAGCTCCAAGCAGGTAACCAACAAGCATGGGGTCACAGCCCCAATATTTATACTGCCATTGTCTTTGTTCTCCCCTGGCACAGGGCCCTGTGCCCGGTCTAAACCAGTTCTGGGGGGCACTTAAACATTTCTTTACAGTGCACAACAATCTCCTTTGTCAGTGTAGGCTCTGGCCCCAGACACACCACAGGGGGCCAGAGCCAGCATTGTGTAAGACAGACACAGTCCTATTCAGGTCCAGGTGCTACTCCTCCCACTACTCCAAATGCAGATTGGCCTATTCAGCCTAGCGCTGACTCACCCAGCCCCTCTGGAGCCACTGCACCTCCCCAGCCCCTGTCATCCAGAGCCAGACATGCAATACACAACAGGCAGCCACAAAGACACATAGCACACAGAAATGCCCACTTCTAAAAGTGGCATTTTTAAAATAGTGATAATAAATCTGCGAACACCATTACACAGCATTTATTACCACTATTACAAACATACCAAACTTGATCACGCTACTCTTCTCAGATCAGGAATTACCACTGAAACACTTATCAGGGAATCCCCAATGCATTCCTATGAGAGGGCAGCCTCACAGTAGTGAGAAACCAAAATGGCTGTTTGTCACTACCAGGACATGCCACACAGTTAAGGCACATGTCCTACCTTTACCTACAGTGCACCCTGCTCATAGGGCTAACTAGGGCCTACCTTAGGGGTGACTGATATGTAGTAAAAGGAGAGTCACAGACGTGGCACCCACTTCATGTGCCACGTCACAGCGGCAGTAAACTGCGCAAGCAGGCCCTGCAATGGCAGAGGCCTGAGACAGGTTTGAAAGGCTACTTTGGTGGGTGGTGCAAGCAGCGCTGCAAGCCCACCAGTAGCATTTAATTTACTGGCCCCGGGTATATGAGATACCACTTTACAAGGGACTGATAGGTAAAATAAATACGCCAAACAGGTGTAGACCAATCTTACCACGTTTACCATAGAGAGCACATGCACTTTACACTGGACAGCAGTGATAAAGTGCCCAGAGTCCTAAAACCACCAACACTAGGTCAGAAAAAATACCAGGAGGAAGGCAAAAAGTTCAGGGATGACCCTGCAAAAAGGGCCAAGTCCAACAGTAACCAATTCAGTACCTTACTGAGGAATCACGATTGTTTTGTAACAGTTTTAGCATCCTATAATGGTCAACGGTATTAAATGCTTCTGAACGATTAAGGCAGATGAATAGGCATGGATCACTTTCATTGACTATGTGAAAAACTTCATTAAGGACATTTACATCAGCTGTGATTGAGCTGAAGAAATATCTGAAACTGGACTGGTAATCTGAGCTAAGATTATTGTTGTTGACAGACATGGATAGATGATTGAATACATGTCATTTGATTGAATTGCACAGTAGGTCCATGACTGGTGTGATGTTTGCTTGAGTGATAGGGTTCAGATTTGTGCTTTTTTAAATAGAGAGAATATAGACCTTTCTTAGACAGCTGGATAAAATACACTGTGAGAGATAGAGTGGTACATTAATCATCCAAATCCAGCATTTTTCAAACTAATAGAATTTGTTTTAATGATCGATGTTCACAGGGTGTCTCAAAAATAGTTTGTGGATTTAAGTTGCTTTACCATTTTTAAAGTTCTTCAAGATGCAACTGTGTTCCAGCTTGCTGTTTTGGGGTAGAAAGTATCACTTTGTGGAAGATCAGATATGTGTTTATTTCCTACTGTATTTTTTTTGTCAGTGCAAAATGTGAGTATTTCATTGCAAATTGTGACTGAAGGCACTGCAGAAGGTCTTAGTGGGTTAGCAAATATTTTTGAAGATGTATATGAACATTGGGCCTGCTGGGTTAGGAGAGAAGAAGATTTGCTCTGGAAGGTAACTGTTTTTTCTGTTCTCTGTAGCTTTCCACATGGCTTAGAGTTTGGTAAGGTATAGTGGTTATTTGAATGCATGTCATTCTTTTTCAGAACAGCATAGATTTTGCCTGAGATTTAAGAGAGAGTTAGTAAACCATGGATGGCTCAGGTTGGATTAACAACGTTTAGGTTTTACAGGTGCTATGGAGTCAATGATCCCAAAATTGCCTTGTCATAATCCTTAAGGATTGAGTTAAAATCCTTGGAAGTGGAGGGATGATTTAGTTTAAAAGATTGATGACCATGCAGAATAGATTAAAAAAAAATCATTATTATGTGTTCTTGATGGACTTCAATTTGCACGTTAACATACCCCTCTCAAAGTACGAGTAAAACCTTTTTGGGAACATGGAGGCTCTCAGCTTTCAAAAGGGTGTGAGCAGACTCACGCAACATGATGACCACACATTGTACTTTATATTCACCCATCAATTTGTAACATCGGACCTTGTACTGCATCCACAAATATGGTTGGATCACTAGTTCATTTCCATCAACCTGACCAACCTAACATATAACTCCACTGCTTACAGGATTAACACTAACCCTCCTTCCCCTTAGACACACCAGAAATGTAAGCAAGAAATAACTGGTTCAAAGGAGAACATGCAGAGCTAAAATGCATTAGCAGATACCTGGGATTAGAATGGCACAAATCACAAACTTGTTATTAGCTACACAATGAAGGATACCACAAACTAATCACTGAAAATATTCTCCAGGCACCTTATCAAAGAAAGAAAGTCTTTCTTCATGATCAGTTCAATTGGCATGCTCTGAAAAGCTCCCAGTGTGCATCTACACATCACTGGGAAAACGTTCTCAACTTCTTTGAATATAAAATTGCTAATATTTGCAACATCATTTCCGGCATAGGGGCTGATGCTCTCTACCACTCTATTCTGCCACCATTACTTCAAGCTACCTCCACTCCATTCATACCTCTGGAGTCTGATTATCTGTTGAGCATTAAGGCACTCTATGCGCTAAGTTACCCCTGTTAAAAATCTTGCATCAAGCAATTCTTCCACCAATTGTGGTTGAAACTACAAACTTAATGAATATCTCTGTCTCTCAAATGAATAATTGTCCAAGGCAACATTTCATTACCCCCATCTTTTAAAAGAACATTTCCAGACCCAAATATATTAGCAAACTAATTGACGATGTCTACTCTCTTACTAAGTCAATGAAAAAGAAACCGGTGAGACAAATACAAGACAATGTTTAACTATAACACCAGCATCTGTCTTGTTTCAGATCTTTGAAGTTCACCAAATCTGCCCTATCCAAGATTATGGAGAAACTCCATGTCTTCATGAATGAAGGTAAAAGAACTAGCCTGATGTTTATCAACTGATCAGCAGCTTGTTATAGGGCAAACCACACTTTTCAACTTGAAAGGCTGGTGAAATGGGAAGGCATAGTAGGTCTCTCCACAATCACCACCACCACCTGCAGTTAAAAATTAGGGGCCATATTTACCAATGTTTTGTGTCGCCCTGGCAGCCATGCAAGGTGATGCAGGGCGACGACAAACCTAGAATGAAATTTACCAAGCCACGCTAGGTCACCTTGCATGGTCCTGCATAGCTTGGTAAATCTGGAGTAACGCAAGGCAGTGCAACTCGCTGTTTTGCATTACTCTGTCCTGGGAAGGTGTTCCATGTGTGGAGGGTGGGTGTTCCCACACACCCACCCATGGATTTTGGTGTATTTCCAGATTTACCAAGGTATACCTGAGAATGCAGCAAAATGCTACCCCTTCACAGGGGAGGCACACCGAGGAGAAATATTTTTAGTTCTCCATGTTGTTTCCTCTTTCTAAGTGTTATGCATTCTGAAGCACACTTAGAAAGAGTGAAATACCTTTGAGGATTGTTTTGTACAGGAAGCTTCCCCTTCCTGCACAAAAACAATCCTGCCTTCAATGCAGGCACCCTTGCACCACAGCGCAAGGGTGCTTGCGCTGGCACAAGGCAGCACATTCTGCGCCAGTGCAAGGAGAGGACAGGAATACTCCATATAATGTCAAATAGGATGCATTCCTGCCCTCTCCTTTTCACGCAGCGCAGCACAGAAAGGTGTCTTGCTGAATTGTGATGCATGAATCCTTGATGAATCGGCTCCTAGGTCTGTACCATACCCCACGTGACCATACCTTTTATGTCTTCTGTTTAACATCTGCATAAGATTCTTGGCCAAAATAAATGAGCTGTGCTATGTCAACTTCCAAATGTATGCCAATACATGCAAATTGATCTCCAATTCGATGATCAACCTGTCAACACAAGCCAAAATTATTGTATGCCTAAATCAGGTGCTCTTCTATGAAGGAGAGTTTTGTCTGCATGAACACAGGCAAAAGTGAGAGTAAACAACCTTTACCTTTTGACTAAGACACAGGTCTTGGAACCCTATTTTTTTTTTACTGCTATGAGAGTAAGAAACCAGGAATGCTTTTAAACTAAAAACTTTATTTTTCCTCACATGTCAACACAGTAGCTACAGTATCAAGTACTAGGTCCCGCTATTCTCAAAACATTGTATCACTACTCCAAAACAGTTACAAAGTGGAATTGGCAAAATCTTTGGTCTATTCTCAAAACATTGTATCACTACTCCAAAACAGCTACACAGTGGAACTGGCAAAAGCTTTGTTCTAGGCTTGTCTGACAGAGTGTAGCATCATTTAATGTGTCTTCTCAAAAACTTGATTGTCTGGCTTCAGCTACAACAAAACCAGGCACCCAGAGAATACAAGTTTTCCTATACCTCCAAAAACACTACCAAACCAGACTCACATAAACGCACTCCACTTGCTCTCTGTTGATGCTGGGGTCAAATATATGGTCACCTGCATCATCCAATGTACATATAGGGGAAAACACTAAGCTCATTTTGAGAAATTGTTTCCTCGCTACATCCTTAACAGGAACCTCATTTCAGCACCCACCCAATCAAATTGAAAGTAAACGAGTAATAGGAGGTTGTGGACAGTTAATGCATTATGATGTAGTGTTCTTTAAAGAGATGTCTTCATATCTTTCCTCAATTGGAACAAGCTTGGGACAGTCTTAATGGGTATGGGGATGTGTTCAGAGCCCAGGTGTATAGATGAAACAGGCCTGCTGACCTGTTTTTTTTTTAAATATACTTCATAGTTTGCAATCTGATGGTGTCCAGGCTGTGGGAGTGCCAAGAACCACAAGAGATGGTGACCTTGTTTACAAGATTAGCTGGGGTGCTAGTTGTGATGACTTTGTAAATGATGCAGCTCAAATTAAAGGTGTTGCAGGCCAGCAAACCAAGCCAATGATTTCCATCAGGATGGAGGTGATGGGACCATATTTCTTCAGACCTGGAATGAGACATGCTGTGGTGTGTAGGATGCCCTTAAAGGATGACAGTATGAAGTCTGGGAGGCTTTCAATTGTTGAAAGTTGGGGTTAAAAGCCATCAAGTTTCATGTCACTTTTTCTTGTTCTTGGCTAATAACAGCAATTCTGCCTTGGTTAGGTTGAGCTTCAGGTAGGACTGGACATCCATGTCTGGATGATATGCAGGCTTGTGTAAGGCATTGGATGTCTGGATCAGAGGAGGCTTTTGAGTAGAGCTGTGTATCATCTGCATATTGGTTAATGTTGGTGCTGTTAACTGTGAGTAGAACACCAAGCGGCTCCGCGTAAAGGTATAAGATGACCGAAGACAGTATGGAACCCTAGGAGAACGTGTCAGGAACCCCAAACTATGGCAACACAGGGTAGTACAATACTGTTCCGGACTACCCTACATAATTTTTTACTTATTGGCACCCCCAAATGTTTCTAGTGGGTCCTAGGTTTGGCCCTGCCAGTAGTTCCCTCCATATTCAAGATACATTATTAGACCCCCATGTGGAAGCTCCTCACCCAAAGCATTGTGTATTTCAATTGATGCAGGGTTCATCCACTGCACTGCACAACCTTGACCAATGTGTTTCTCCTTACTTTGTAGCATTTAGGTATATTTTAAGAGGAGGTTGGGCACATTAAAAAGATGAATCGCAGCCTTTTCTATGACTGCTTGGGAAGGTAAGGATTGCACTTTTATTTGCCTCGATTCCTATGTGTTTATATGACTGTGATTCTGGTATCTATCTAAGCCTGGTTAGCTACATTTTAATTGTTTGTGTTAGATTGGAGTGCAATTATGGAGAGAGCTCTCATTATGCTTAGTATTGAAAATATGTTTAATGAACTGAGTAATGTTAGAATGCTGCTTGAGCAATGCAAAAGATCAGCTGTTGGGGTTTATTAGCCAAAGTACAAATAATACAAGCATAAGAACCATGTAGTATGCATAAATCTCTATATAGTATTTGTAGTGTGTATGTGGAGGCTCTGCATTTGTGCATAGGTTTGGACAAACCCAATGAAACCTTTCAGTTCTCAGCAACCTTCTAGCAATGGAGTGTTTTCTTCTTGTTGTTTCCTTTTATTTTTATCCAGCATTATCCTACACAGACATGACTGGATATACGGTGAGCAATACGTGAGATGGTGTTCAAGAAACAAGCATTGTTAACGGTGGACTGGCCCTTTTATTGACCCTTGGATACTTAGACTTTTACCTTCTCTCCATTAAGGTGTAAATATTTCTAGATGTTTATATATGGAAGATTGGTTGTTCTCGCATAACAATACCTCAATCAATGTCGGTAGGTTCTCTTCATACATCCTGGTTAGTGTTTCCGCTACCACCACCCCCAACTAATGAACACACAAAGTTTCTCTTTTGTTGTCTTGCCTTATTTATTTTAGTATGTTGTTGGCTCATAACACTCTTTTCCTGGGGTCTATTGATCTAATGCTATGTAGTCACTGTTTCTTGGTGGTCAGGTGATCGCTGAGGACTATTAGGTCTATGCTACATCCACAATCATGAAGTGCAGCTAGAAGACCATGTTGTAATGTACTAATGTAGTCCTGTTCAAATAGGTTTTAATCAGATTATATTGTAATCTCTCCTGTTCCTTTCATAAATGTTTCTCATGCATCATCCAATTGGTTACACATAACACTTTGCAAAAGCCCTAAATACATCAATAAAAAAACAAATCAATAAATAAATAATATGTAATCAATGTGAAAAAGGGTCTGGGTAATGGGATAAGCACCAAAACCCTCATGTTATACCCCATTTAAAGGGCAATATTGTAAGAGGAGATTATTATTTCACCTGATAAAATATGAACCTAGCTCTATTTGGCCCTCCCTTGACATCTGATATCTTGGAATTGAGTGGAGTACAAATGTGTGATTTAATCAGCTCAACACCAAACATCTTAAGAGCTGGTAATGTCACAGTTTTATAAAAGGGGATGTAGGTCAGCTCAGAGAGTGAGAAAGATTGGGATATTTGTGACTTAATATATAATCCAATGAAGACAGAAGTGAACCTTAGAAGAAGAGCAATGGTAGACCAACAATGCTTGCAGAACTTTTGTATCAAAATAACAGTTTTGACTCTTGAAAAAAATTACAAAAGTGTTCTCTCTTACAATAGAATATCCTTGTGATTGAAATGCCGTGCAGACCTGGGGAAGCCCATTACTATACCCACTCTCACACACTGTTGAGTACTCTACCAGCTGTTGGTGCCCTGTTTGCCTGCTATGTGAGCCTCAGCCAAATAGGTTGTGTGGTATATTTAACGTGGGTCATAGAGAATTCAGATATCTGCAGTGGGCACTCATGCTAACTGTGATACTGCCTTCCTGTCTTTTCTAGACCCTCTAGCTAGCTGCCATGGGGGCTACTAGACCCAAACTTCGTGTGTTAGTGGGGAGGAGGCATTACTTCATGCCGGGGTGGTAGGGATATAACTTAATGCAATAAGAGTGGAAACATCCTCGAGCCACTATGAGAATTCCTATTGGGAAAGCAAATTTATCAGGCCTTAAAGTGCTAATGCATGCAAATAAGCATTTTCACATGCCTGTATGCTCATTCTTTAGTACATTTAAGCCTGATCTATTAGCTTTTCCAGTGCTTTCCACTGAGACACTAAGCACTGTTGGAGCTTAAAGAGTGTCCATCAAACCTGTAAGCATCGCATGTCTGTAAGATAGTTGGTATAGCAAAGTAGGCTCCAGCCATTTTACCCCTGGATTTCTCACTTTTAACTTTCCTGTTTTTGGACTTTTACTGTGAGTGAATCTCACTGCCTAAGTCTCACTCACAGTAAATTCTTTGGAGATGGACTGAGAATGCTAACTGAAGTTTTTTGCCTCTTAAGGTAAGTTTGCTGCTGTGTAGGTAGGGTAAGAGGCTTCCAGTTGGTCAAATATGAACACGTAAGCACACATGTGTGAATGTGTGTGCAGGCTGAGTTTGTTCAGCTACTGTCTAGCTCAGCCCGGTATCTGTGCATAAGTAGCCTGTCAGAGAAGGGATCCTTCAGGGATTGGTGCTAACCTAGTGTAGGTCTTATAATGTGGGTGGGCATTCTTAGTATGGGTCTGTAGTGCTTACTGAAAAGGCTTTGTGTCTGCTGCATTATACTGTAGGCATGAAATCAGCACCACCACTTATCATGGGAAATAGTTTTGGCAGACATGTTTGTGAAGCAGCTGCAGCTGTGTAGAAATTAGATTAGAGATTGTTATGGTATCAACAGCACAATAAACGTCTGCAAGGGTAGAGACATACGAGGATAGACAGACAGAACCTGAGCAGAGATCCATGCATGTGGAAGAATGTAAGCATGCTCCTATAACTATATTTTCAGTTGAGGGTGGGTTCGCTACCTTTAAGATCTTTTACGTCTAGGTGGTCTAAATAAAGTGATAACAAGTGTCCCACTTGCCCGGCCCACAAAGAATCAGTTGCACACATGCTATTTGCCTGCCCAGCTTATGCAACTCCTCGTCGAGTTTGGCTGAGACCTTATGCAAGTTGTTAGGCACAAGTAGGAGTGCGGAAGCCGAAAGAATTCTATGTACTAGCACCTCACCCACTATTCTAATTGCAATTGCAAAATATCTTGGGTGGACATGGGCAATAAGGTCAAAGTCAATGTAATTACGAAATTTTTATGCCTAATTGTAAATATTGATGAAGTCCTGTAAATATTTTTATCAACCTAGTGTAGCTGGTCTCTCCCGTGTCCAATGGTTTACATGAAGAAGCTACCCTTGTTGTGATCCCCCGACAGTGAACTCTGTGTGAATTTTATCTTTTTATAATAATGAGGTTTTTTTTTTGTTTTTTTAAATTAATGTTCAGTTTTAACGAAAATCGACATATGTATTTATCACACTTTCTGATAATGTTTTCTATTGTAAATGATGGAATATTTTTTGTAAAATGCTTTTATGATGATATGTCGAATAAAGCTTAACAAACTGAAACTGAAACTATTGTCCCTCTCATTGGTCTCTAGTAGCTCCAGCCTGTGCACAGTGCCTGCACCTCTAGCCAGTCTGGAGCTCATGTTCCTCAGCCAGAACAGAAGCCTGATAATCTCTTACAGGAAGATGGGAGGAATAGCTACCACTCCAGGGGAGTGCTTAGACCATTTGTCAACTGAGGGCACCATGACTGAAGTTCCCCTTTATATTTGGGATGCAACTGAGTCATATCCTATTATCGCATATACACTAACTGAGGCTTCAGCAGGAAATATCTACAATGATATAACATGGCTGCCAAATGACTAAGTCCCTTGTGCAATACCACACACCCAGCCCAATGCGTAATTTTAGGTGCTGACGTCCAAAATATTTATTTGGGGATTGTCACCTGCAACATCCACTACCAGCACCTGCATTGCCCACTGATAAGGTGATGGTAAGAAGAACTCTGGTGAAGAAGGGAGCAAAAGGAATGGGTGAAATGTCTTAGAACGTTTGTCTTAGCATTTTGTTCACAAGTCACTCACTCTGACATCTCCACATCCCTTCTCTCCTTCTTTCTTCCTTCCCATCTCAGTCACATTCTCCTCACATTTTTATCTCCCCCTTTCCCTCCATATTGTCTCTCACACTTTGGCTCTCTTCTCTTTCACTACTCTCTGTCTCATCTCTCTCTCCACAAGTTCTTCTCTCAATCTATTTTCTCTCACTTTCATCCTCCCTCCTATCTTCTCCTCCTCCCTTCCTATCAGTCACAAGGCATGTTAGAGAATAATCTGAGGCCCAGTGTTGCAAAGTCATCCTGTGCCCTGGGCACCCCCCAACTTTTTGCTGAATGGTACTGGTAGTAACTGACTCTGACTGACCCTGGGCTCTGCCTAACCAGGCCCAGGGCCAGTGCTATGCTGAAAACATTTAGAATACAGTGAAAACACCTACATACACTAGGGTACACTGTAGGTTGGGGTACTCCTGTGATTGGCATGACCTACCCTATAAGACCCTAGTACATAATAGGGCAGGGGGATTGAAACTACCTATCAGTCCCTAGTATATAGTAGGGCATGGCAGTTTAGAGGCCAGCAGCCTTTTCTGCACTTGCATGTGTGCAATGCTGACGCCTGAGATCAGTTTAAAAGCAGCCCTGGTTTCCATGACTGCTTTTAAAAAGTAAATTCTGCCCAAACTCGACTTTGGTGTTTGGGGCACTTAAAAATGGATAACCTACAATGTTTTGGCATATTAGGAACCCCCAGGTTCTCCCCTAGGTGTCCCAGGGGTGGGGGGTCAGGTATTTATAAGGTGGACCCTTATAAAATTAGTTTTATATGCCCTGGGTTAAGTGAAATTTCACATTTCACTCCCCACATTGTGATAAAGTGCTGCCCAAATTCAACTTTGATGCTAGGAGCACTGTGGAGGGAGGATCTGCAATATTTCTACATATTCAAAGTCTCTAAAGTCTCCCCTAGTAGTCCCATGGGGTGGGGGGGGGGGCTCATGTTTCCCATTGCAAATCCCATGCCACATAGGTTAACATGGCAAGAAGTTATTAACTAATAATTCCTGATAGGAGAATGATAGAACTTCCATTCAAAGACTTCCCAGAATGGTAGTGATAAATCCAACAATATCATATTGTTGAATTTCTCCTAAAATGTACAGACCAGAAGGTATAAGACTTTCTTGTTTGTAAGTCCAGATTCAGCCTTCCAGTGGTCTGTCCTGATTGGTCAGAGTTAAGTGGATTAGCCAGGCTGCTTTGAAGAGGTGATAAAGAGCCCCTGGGGTTAACCAGCTCTTCTGGGAGGGCAGTGTGCTGTTCCACAGGAATGCCAGGGCAGGGGGGAGGAGTTGTAAACCATGGTCTTCAAAGAGGAGGGAAAAAACCAATGTCATTTACAACTCTAAACTTTTCACCTCAGCCAGATGCTAGGCTTAAGGAAGGTATGAGCAGATGCAAGGGGGAGAGTCTATGGAAAGTAGCCATCCTAGGGGTGTGTTTAGCCAGCTCTTACCTCCCTGCTGGAAAATCAGCCATTATGAATTTGGAAGATTTGGTGCACTCTGGGACATAATAATGCCACACTCTACAGGATGTGGTCATATCCTTGGGGAGTTGCCCTGCTCCCATTGGTCAGGAGTGACCTCCTGCTTGACCCAGAGAACTTGGAATAAGTATCTGAGAGGGGCAGAGTCTCTCAGATCTGCTGCTTGAAACTTAAGAAAGCAAGACGTTGCCATGCTGAGAAGTTGGGGCGCAAATTCGAAGGCCTGCCCTCTGATGACTGCACCAGCTGAAAGTACAGCCCTGTGGACTACCTTGCTGTAAAAGAACTAAAGAGTGGACTCCCTGCAAGCTACAGGTTAACAGAGCTCACCTGGATCATCACCACCAAGAATGCGCAACCTGGAGAACTACCAGTGGATTTGTAAGGGTTTTGTCCAAGTGGATTGTGGAAACTGAAGTCCTCAACTTTCAAGGACCATCTTGGAGCTTCCAGACCCTTGGAGTGAGTTTGAGACACTTTGGGACCCTTTGTGGAACTTCAGGAAGAAGTTCCAGAAGTTTGGAGAACTTTGGAGCAACTTTGGAATAAAGCTCCATAGGGGGACCGACTCAACCTGGTCCGCCAAGCCGCCTGCCTTCAACCGCGAGCCGGCCAAGCCATCCAGGTTCGTCACGCTGAAAGCTCCGTAGGTCTGACTTCCAGAGTTTGACCGGGAGTAGAAGAAATCTGAGGCTGGCGAACCCTCACCGAATCCGGCCTGGTGAAGAGCATCGAGGGACCCCACGAGAAAAAGCTCCAGAAAAATTTCTAAGTCCGAAGTTATAAACTGTGACCGGGACCTACCGCGAGGGGTAGCCGCTCAGGGCTCCATCGCGGTCAGCCTGAAACTTTGACTTTGAGCCAGTCTATCGCGACCATATATCCCAATATGGTGCTATATGTTTCTAAGTGCTATAAAGTGATAAATCTTTAAAAATTCATATCTCTGGTTCCCTACATTGGATTTTTGTCGTTTTGGTGTCATTTTAAAGATAAAAATATTTCCTATTTTTATAAATTGGTGTTGGATGTTTATTATGCATTGTGTCTTAATCATGTACTGAATTGGTGTTTTTAAATGCTTTACATACCTGTCTTTGAAGTTAAGCCTGCCTGCTCGCAGCCAAGCTACCAAGGGTTGAGCATGGGAATAGTTTTCTAAGACCTATGCTGAGTCCTATCATGTGTTAGTGGCCTTATTGCCAGTGGCAGATATACATTTGCCCCTACTAATAATCCACTTTTCAACATTTGGTGCTCAGCGGTGTGGATGAGGACTTGTGTTTAAAAAGTACACCTTTCAGTAAAGTGAATTATGATTATAAAAATCCTGTAAATTGCCTTAGAACAAAACTTTTGAGTTTGATTTTTGGAATTTTGACTAAACGGTTTTTAATCCATTGTTTTGATTTTTCCAAATTGTTCTAAGTCTGTTGTGCCTAGTTGTTGTGACCCAAAACTAGGGAACCATGGAGCTGGACCTGGCTAAACTGTCCCAGTTCAAGATGGCTGATCTTAGAGTACAGTGTAGGCTTAGGGGGCTGCCTGCTTCCAAGAAGCTTAGGAAGGCAGGGTTGATTGAGTCCTTAAAGGCCTCGGCTGGGGTAGCTGAGGAGAGTCAAGGGGGGATAGAGGGTGTCCACCCAACCTCACCCAAGAGGAGGGTGAGGATAGTGCCTCTTCCATTATCTCTAGTGCTAGCCAAGTGATTCCAGGTGGTGGGAGTGGGGAAGGGTCCCTTACTCAGGAACCACCACTGTCCCTTGCAGAGAGACAGCTTGAGGCTCAATTAGCTTTGATAGCTTTGGAGCAGAGGAAACTGGAATTGGCTGAGAAGAGATGGGAGAGGGAGGAGGCGTCGAAAAGAAATGGTGGCAGTGAAAATGATGAAGATTTTGAAATGTCCAGGGGTGGTGGATTTGATCCCAAACTTCCCAAGGGTATAGTACCCAAGTACACTGAGGGGGATGACATTGACAGGTGGCTAGCAGCTTTTGAGAGGGCCCTTAGAATGAGTAGGGTCCACTCTAAGTATTGGGGTGCACTCCTTTGGGAGTTGATTCCAGTAGCTGGGAGGGAAAGGCTTCTGACCCTGAAGGGAGAGGATGCAGAATCATACCCCCAGATGAAGGCATGCTTAGTCAAGAGATTTGGTCTGACTCCAGAGCAGTACAGGGTGAAGTTTAGAGGCACCCATAAATTGAGTTCAAAGTCTTGGGCAGACTTTGTGGACGTTTCAGTGAAGGCACTGGAAGGCTGTATTGTTGGTAACACTGTTGACACATATGAGGGATTGTATAATTTGTTTTTGAAAGAACATATTTTGACTCATTGTGCAGAAGAGAAGTTACTCCAGTATCTAGTGGACTCTAAGCTGACAGAACACCAGAGAGCTGGGGGAAGCAGCTGATGAGTGGGTGAGAACCCGGGTTTCCATTCAACACCAGGGGGGTGACCAGAAGAAAGGAGGACAGGTCCCTCCTCAAGGGAAAGCCCAAGGGAAAGAAGGTCAAAACTAGAAGGAGTCCTCCAAAGACCCACAAAAACCTGCACAAGGAGGGGGGGCCCCGAGCCAACCCAAATTCAAAGGGAGGGGGTATCAGGGAAAGAATGGTAGGTTCTTTGATCCCTCAAAGGTGGGTAAGTGCTTTGACTGTAACCAGCCAGGGCATAATCAGAGAGATGCTGTCTGCGCCAAGAAGCTCCCCCCTAAGGGGCCATCCACTGGGATTGCCAGTGTAAGTGTAGGGGTGGAGAGTGGTGCCCCAGAGAGGGGTAGTCAGGTGGTGGAAGCAACCTTAGTTTCCCTGGCTGGGGTGAATATTGCAACCCTTGCTGCCTTACCTCCAAACATGGACAAGTACAGGCAGAGGCCTAAAGCGAATGGGACTGAGGTTGAGGCTATCAGAGACACTGGGGCTAGTGTAACTATGGTCCTGGATGAGCTGGTGCCTCCAGAGAGGGTGGTACCTGGTGAGTTTCACCAGGTTGCTTATGCAGACAGCACTACCAAACTCCATCCTATGGCTGTGGTGGATTTGGAATGGGGAGGTGTGACAGGCCCTATGAAGGTAGCTGTGTCAAAGGTGCTCCCAGTCCAGTGTTTACTGGGCAATGATCTTGAAGCCTCTGCTTGGTCAGAGGTGGAGAGAGGACTCCATATGAAAATAGTGGAGCTCCCTGAGTGGGTATGTGCTGTGACTAGGTCACAGACTAGCCAGAGGGGAGGGGCTAGACACTTGGACTCTGGAAAAAAGGGCCAAGCATCCAAGGACAAGGGTACTGGGCCTGGTGAGCCAGCCCAGGGAACTCCAGAGGTGCAGGAAGAATCTAACCCTGATGGGGAGGAACTAGCCTCTGAGGGAGGGACTCCATCCCTGCCAGAGCTGTCAGATTTGGCAGAACTGACAGGAGCAGGTGGACCCTCCAGAGAGGAGTTCAGTAAGGGACAGAGAGACTGTCCCACCCTTGAGAGCTTGAGGCGGATTGCTTCTAAGCAAGAGGAGGGGGATGACAGTGGATTTCACAAACTCTACTGGGAAGATGGACTGCTTTATACTGAGGCCAGAAACCTCAAGGAGGGGGCCACCAGGAGGTTGGTGGTTCCCCAGAAGTACAGAGAGTTCATCCTGACTTTGGGTCATGATATCCCCTTGGCAGGACATTTGGGACAGACAAATACATGGAACCGGTTGGTGAACCATTTCTACTGGCCCCATATGTCTGAAAAGGTAAAGGAGTTTTGCAGCTCCTGTGTCACCTGTCAGGCCAGTGGCAAGGCAGGGGGCAAGACAAAGGCTCCTCTAATACAACTACCAGTGGTTGGGGTTCCTTTTGAAAGGGTGGGGATGGACATTGTTGGTCCCCTGGACCCACCTACTGCATCAGGGAATAGATATATCTTAGTGGTAGTGGACCATGCCACTAGGTACCCTGAAGCAATCCCTCTTAGAACCATTGATGCTCCTGCAGTGGCTAGAGCACTACTTGGTGTGTTCACCAGAGTGGGTTTTCCAAAGAGGTGGTATCAGATAGGGGCACAAACTTCCTGTCCAGCTATCTGGCTGCTATGTGGGATGAGTGTGGTGTCAACTACAAGTTCACGACCCCTATCACCCACAAGCAAATGGTCTTGTTGAGAGATTCAACAAAACCCTGAAGGGCATGATAAATGGGTTGTCAGAGAAACTCAGGAGGAGATGGGATGTTCTCCTCCCATGCTTACTGTTTGCCTACAGGGAGGTGCCACAGAAAGGGGTTGGTTTCAGTCCCTTTGAGTTGTTGTTTGGACACCCTGTGAGGGGGCCATTGAGCCTGCTGAGAAAGTCTTTAGAGAAGCCTCTTAAAGCAGCAAAGGACAATGTGCTTGACTATGTGCTAGGCCTGAGATCTAGAATGGCAGAGTACATGTATAAGGCAAACAGGAAACTGGAGGCCAGCCAGGAGCTCATGAAGCACTGGTATGATCAAAAGGCTACTATGCCTGAGTATACTCCAGGACAATTGGTGTGGGTGTTGGAGCCTGTGGCTCCCAGGGCCCTCCATGACAAGTGGAGTGGACCCTATCCAATCTTAGAAAAGAAGGGTGAGGTTACCTATTTGGTTGACCTTGGCACCCCCAGGAACCCTCATAGGGTCCTGCATGTGAATAGATTGAAACCCCACCATGACAGGACAGACATGACCATGTTACTGGTCACTGATGAGGGTGAGTAGGAGGAGGAAACTGAGCCTGTGCCCGAACTCCTCTCCACTAATGTGCAAGATGGGTCAGTGGAGGGGGTTGTACTCTCTCCCAAGTTGACAGACCAGCAGCACAGAGACTGTAAGCAAGTGCTGGAGCAGTTTGCTGGCCTGTTCTCTTTGACCCCAGGCATCACTGAGTGATGTGTGCAACACATTGACACTGGTGACAGCTTACCTGTCAAAAATAAACTGTACAGGTTGTCTGACCATGTCAGAGCCAGCATTAAAGCTGAGGTTGCTAAGATGCTGGAATTGGGGGTAATTGAACCGTCTGAGAGTCCATGGGCCAGTCCAGTGGTGCTGGTACCTAAACCTAATCCTCAGGGGGGACACAAGGAGTTAAGGTTCTGTGTGGACTACAGAGGATTGAATGCAGTCACAAAAACTGACGCTCACCCTATACCTAGAGCTGATGAGCTCATTGACAGGTTAGGGGCTGCTAAGTACCTGAGTACTTTTGATTTGACTTCAGGTTACTGGCAGATTGCCCTCACTGATGGAGCAAAGGAGAGGTCAGCATTCTCCACACCAGAGGGACATTATCAGTTCATGGTAATGCCCTTTGGCTTAAAGAATGCACCTGCCACCTTCCAAAGGTTGGTGAACAGGGTCTTGTCTGGGTTGGAACACTTCAGTGCAGCTTATCTGGATGATATAGCTGTATACAGTTCTACCTGGGGGGATCACTTAAGCCACCTAGGGGAAGTGCTTCAGGCCATGCAGCAGGCAGGCCTGACTATTAAGGCAAGTAAGTACCAAATAGGACAGAGTTCTGTGGTGTACCTGGGCTACCTGGTAGGTGGGGGCCATGTACAGCCTCTCCAAGCTAAAATCCAAACTATTTTGGATTGGACAGCTCCTGTTACCCAGACTGAGGTCAGGGCATTCCTTGGACTGACAGGGCACTATAGAAGGTTTGTTCAAAATTATGGGACCATTGTGAGGCCCCTAACAGAACTCACTTCTAAAAAGAGGCCCAAGAAGGTGGATTGGACCCCAGAGTGTCAGAAGGCTTTTGACACTCTGAAAGCTGCTATGTGTTCAGCACCAATGCTGCTGGCCCCTGACTACACAAAATAATTTGTGGTTCAGACAGATGCTTCAGAGCAAGGGATTGGGGCAGTATTGTCACAGCTAAATGAAGAGGGCCTTGATCAGCCAGTTGCCTTTATTAGCAGGAGGCTTCTTCCCAAAGAGCAGAGGTGGAGTGCCATTGAGAGAGAGGCTTTTGCTGTGGTTTGGTCCCTGAAAAAGTTGAGACCATATGTGTTTTGGGACTCACTTTCGTGTTCAAACTGACCACAGGCCTCTCAGATGGCTCATGCAGATGAGGGGGGAGAATCACAAGCTGTTAAGGTGGTCCATTACGGTGGTCCACTACAGGGAATGGACTTTACAGTGGAACACAGACCTGGGGTTGCCCATGCAAATGCAGATGGACTTTCCAGGTTTTTCCACTTAGCTGATGAGGACTACCAGGGTGTAGGTTAGTAACCCATCACCTTTCGTTTGGGGGGGAGGCTATGTTGCAAAGTCATCCTGTGCCCTGGGCACCCCCCAACTTTTTGCTGAATGGTACTGGTGGTAACTGACTCTGACTGACCCTGGGCTCTGCCTAACCAGGCCCAGGGCCAGTGCTATGCTGAAAACACTAACTTTGATACTGCCTTCCTGTCTTTTCTAGACCCTCTAGCTAGCTGCCATGGGAGCTACTAGACCCAAACTTTGTGTGTTAGTGGGGAGGGGGCATTACTTCATGCCGGGTGGTAGGGATATAACTTAATGCAATGAGAGTGGAAACATCCTCGAGCCACTATGAGAATTCCTATTACGAAAGCAAATTTATCAGGCCTTAAAGTGCTAATGCATGCAAATAAGCATTTGCACATGCCTGTATGCTCATGCTTTAGTACATTTAAGCCTGATCTATTAGCTTTTCCAGTGCTTTCCACTGAGACACTAAGCACTGTTGGAGCTTAAAGAGTGTCCATCAAACCTGTAAGCATCGCATGTCTGTAAGATAGTTGGTATAGCAAAGTAGGCTCCAGCCATTTTACCCCTGGATTTCTCACTTTTAACTTTCCTGTTTTTGGACTTTTACTGTGAGTGAATCTCACTGCCTAAGTCTCACTCACAGTAAATTCTTTGGAGATGGACTGAGAATGCTAACTGAAGTTTTTTGCCTCTTAAGGTAAGTTTGCTGCTGTGTAGGTAGGGTAAGAGGCTTCCAGTTGGTCAAATATGAACACGTAAGCACACATGTGTGAATGTGTGTGCAGGCTGAGTTTGTTCAGCTACTGTCTAGCTCAGCCCGGTATCTGTGCATAAGTAGCCTGTCAGAGAAGGGATCCTTCAGGGATTGGTGCTAACCTAGTGTAGGTCTTATAATGTGGGTGGGCATTCTTAGTATGGGTCTGTAGTGCTTACTGAAAAGGCTTTGTGTCTGCTGCATTATACTTTAGGCATGAAATCAGCACCACCATTTATCATGGGAAATTGTTTTGGCAGGCATGTTTGTGAAGCAGCTGCAGCTGTGTAGAAATTAGATTAGAGATTGTTATGGTATCAACAGCACAATAAACGTCTGCAAGGGTAGAGACATACGAGGATAGACAGACAGAACCTGAGCAGAGGTCCATGCATGTGGAAGAATGTAAGCATGCTCCTATAACTATTGTCCCTCTCATTGGTCTCTAGTAGCTCCAGCCTGTGCACAGTGCCTTCACCTCTAGCCAGTCTGGAGCTCATGTTCCTCAGACAGAACAGATGCCTGATAATCTCTTACAGGAAGATGGGAGGAATAGCTACCACTCCAGGGGAGTGCTTAGACCATTTGTCAATTGAGGGCACCATGACTGAAGTTCCCCTTTATATTTGGGATGCCACTGAGTCATATCCTATTATCGCATATACACTAACTGAGGCTGCAGCAGGAAATATCTACAATGATATAACACGGCTGCCAAATGACTAAGTCCCTTGTGCAATACCACACACCCAGCCCAATGTTTAATTATAAGTGCTGACATCCAAAAATATTTGGGGATTGTCAGCTGCAACATCCACTGCCAGCACCTGCATTGCCCACTGATAAGGTGATGGTCAGAAGAACTCTGGTGAAGAAGGGAGCAAAAGGAATGGGTGAAATGTCTTAGAACGTTTGTGTTAGCATTTTGTTCACAAGTCACTCACTCTGACATCTCCACATCCCTTCTCTCCTTCTTTCTTCCTTCCCATCTCAGTCACATTCTCCTCTCATTTTTATCTCCCCTTTTCCCTTCATTGTCTCTCACACTTTGGCTCTCTTCTCTTTCACTACTCTCTGTCTCGTCTCTCTCTCCACAAGTTCTTCTCTCAATCCATTTTCTCTCACTTTCATCCTCCCTCCTATCTTCTCCTCCTCCCTTCCTATCAGACACATGGCATGTTAGAGAATAATCTGAGGCCCGGTGTTGCAAAGTCATCCTGTGCCCTGGGCACCCCCCAACTTTTTGCTGAATGGTACTGGTGGTAACTGACTGACTGACCCTGGTCTCTGCCTAACCAGGCCCAGGGCCAGTGCTATGCTGAAAACACTAAGAATACAGTGAAAACACCTACATACACTAGGGTACACTGTGGGTTGAGGTACCCCTGTGATTGGCATGACCTACCCTATAAGACCCTGGTACATAATAGGGCAGGGGGATTGAAACTACCTATCAGTCCCTAGTATATAGTAGGGCATGGCAGTTTAGAGGCCAGCAACCTTTTCTGCACTTGCATGTGTGCACTGCTGAAGCCTGAGGTCAGTTTAAAAGCAGCCCTGGGTTCCATGACTGCTTTTAAAAAGTACATTGTGCCCAAACTCGACTTTGGTGTTTGGGGCACTTAAAAATGGATAACCTGCAATGTGTTGGCATATTAGGAACCCCCAGGGTCTCCCCTAGGTGTCCCAGGGGTGGGGGGTCAGGTATTTATAAGGTGGACCCTTATAAAATTAGTTTTATATGCCCCGGGTTAAGTGAAATTTCACATTTCACTCCCCACATTGTGATAAAGTGCTGCCCAAATTCGACTTTGATGCTAGGAGCACTGTGGAGGGAGGATCTACAATATTTCTACATATTCAGAGCCCCTAAAGTCTCCCCCAGTAGTCCCATGGCGTGGGGGTCCTGTAGATATAAGCGAAGTACTTATAAAATATGTTTTTATAAACCCTAGTGCTGGAAAAATGGCCCAAGTCATTTTTCCCATTGCAAATCCCATGCCACATAGGTTAACATGGCAAGAAGTTATTAACGAATAACTCCTGATAGGAGAATGATAGAACTTCCATTCAAAGACTTCCCAGAATGGTAGTGATAAATCCAACAATATCATATTTTTGAATTTCTCCTAAAATGTACAGACAAGAAGTTATAAGACTTTCTTTTTTGTAAGTCCAGATTCAGCCTTCCAGTGGTCTGTCCTGATTGGTCAGAGTTAAGTGGATTAGCCAGGCTGCTTTGAAGAGGTGATAAAGAGCCCCTGGGGTTAACCAGCTCTTCTGGGAGGGCAGTGTGCTGTTCCACAGGAATGCCAGGGCAGAGAGAGGAGTCGTAAACCATGGTCTTCAAAGAGGAGGGAAGAAACCAGTGTCATTTATAACTCCAAACTTTTCACCTCAGCCAGATGCTAGGCTTAAGGAAGGTATGAGCAGATGCAAGGGGGAGAGTCTATGGAAAGAAGCCATCCTAGGGGTGTGTTTAGCCAGCTCTTACCTCCCTGCTGGAAAATCAGCCATTATGAATTTGGAAGATTTGGTGCACTCTGGGACAAAATAATGCCACACTTTACAGGATGTGGTCATATCCTTGGGGAGTTGCCCTACTCCCATTGGTCAGGAGTGACCTCCTGCTTGACCCAGAGAACTTGGAATAAGTATCTGAGAGGGGCAGAGTCTCTCAGATCTGCTGCTTGAAACTTAAGAAAGCAAGACGTTGCCATGCTGAGAAGTTGGGGTGCAAATTCAAAGGCCTGCCCTCTGAAGACTGCACCAGCTGAAACTACAGCCCTGTGGACTACCTTTCTGTAAAAGAACTAAGGAGTGGACTCCCTGCAAGCTACAGGTTAACAGAGCTCACCTGGCTCATCACCACCAAGAATCCGCAACCTGGAGAACTACCAGTGGATTTGTAAGGGTTTTGTTCAAGTGGATTGTGGGAACTGAAGTCCTCAACTTTCAAGGACCATCTTGGAGCTTCCAGACCCTTGGAGTGAGTTTGAGACACTTTGGGACCCTTTGGGGAACTTCAGGAAGAAGTTCCAGAAGTTTGGAGAACTTTGGAGCAACTTTGGAAAAAAGCTCCATAGGGGGACCGACTCAACCTGGTCAGCCAAGCCGCCTGCCTTCAACCGCGAGCCGGCCAAGCCATCCAGGTTCGTCACACTGAAAGCTCTGTAGGTCCGACTTCCAGAGTTTGACCAGGAGTAGAAGAAATCCGAGGCCAGTGAACCCTCACCGAATCCGGCCTGGTGAAGAGCATCGAGGGACCCCACGAGAAAAAGCTCCAGAAAAGTTTCTAAGTCCGAAGGTAAAAACTGTGACCGGGACCTACCGCGAGGGGTAGCCGCTCAGGGCTCCATCGCGGTCAGCCTGAAAATTTGACTTTGAGCCGGTCTATCGCGACCTGATATCCCAAAATGGTGCTATATGTTTCTAAGTGCTATAAAGTGATACATCTTTAAAAATTCATATCTCCGGTTCCCTACATTGGATTTTTGTCGTTTTGGTGTCATTTTAAAGATAAACATATTTTCTATTTTTATAAATTGGTGTTGGATTTTTATTATGCATTGTGTCTTAATTATTTACTGAATTGGTGTTTTTAAATGCTTTACATACCTGTCTTTAAAGTTAAGCCTGCCTGCTCGCAGCTAAGCTACCAAGGGTTGAGCATGGGAGTAATTTTCTAAGAACTATGCTGAGTCCTATCATATGTTAGTGGCCTTATTGCCAGTGGCAGATATACATTTGCCCCTACTAATAATCCACTTTCCAACACCAGGTATCTTACTGCCCACAGAAGCTCAGCTTTTAAATTTTATGAATCAATGCTGAAAGAGCTGATCTCTGCCTGTGGACTGACTCACCTCTGTCTGTGCAGTGGCGCAGCTCTATTTGCACATGTATTCAGCTCTAGTTCAGTGGAAAAAATCAAATGTATGTAGAGGAGCTCAGCAGTACGTTTGTAAGAGCTCAGCTTTGTCCGTGCATGCACTCTTCTCTATCTGTGCAGGGGTTCAGCACTGTGTGTAGGGACTCAATTGTCTCTGTGCAGGAACTCAGCTATACCTGTGAATAATCCCAATCTACAAGAATATGTGATCTGTTTGTGTCAGAGTCCTACTCGCTCTGCATGTGCAGGAACTAATTTTATCTGTGCAGGAACTCATTTGCATACATCTTATCTGTGTTCAGCCGTATCTCCATAGGTGTACATAGCGATATAAATTACTCAGTTGCTCAAGGGGCTGGGCTACATAACAATAGCAGAAGAGAAAAGTGCTCCTTAGGCCGGATTTAATCAAAAAGATACCGGAAGGGCATAATCCATTTTGTAATGTTTATTTCATTGTAACACTGTTTGTACATTCATAATATACAGGCACCAAACACCCCACCTGGATATGGTCAACAAATTACATATAACAATATTTGCAAACACAAAAGGACAAGACCAAACAGAACACAAATTTCAAGAGGCCTAAGAAGTGTTCCTCATAGTACAGTCCAAAGCAGAACAAAGATTTGTTGTCCTTCAACACAACCAGGATGCATTTAACTTAGGCCTTTGAAAGTGTATTTGCTTCGGATTTGGGCCGGAGCAACGTTCCTCTGCAGGTTTTCCAACAACCCTGGTCACTCACAGAGATAACTAAGGAGGACCATGAGGTACACAACATGAGGGCCGAGCGATCTGGGGAATACCATGCTAGTGTGGCAGAAATCTTAAGTGGGTACAGTGCTAGGTGCTGTCCATGCAGAGGGCAATGCTGATCCAACTGGTCAGTCTATTACATGTTCTGCTACAAAATACACAGGGCAAGAAGGAGACAATAGATTTCTGTTAGATGGGCTATGAAAAGTCAACACCCTCATCAGCCCTGCTGTGTTGCGCATTTCCCATCCTTCCCAAACTGAGCCACAGAGCAATCATGATGTAGAGGAGCACAGTGACGGGTTGATCTGCATTTCAGTCTGTGTACCCCCGGTTAGGATAACTGTGTGTCTATTAAAGTAACTGTGTGACATGATCCTATTGTCATGCCATCACCCTGATTCCGATACTGTCTGACAGACTCATTAGCAACATCAAGGCTTAAGCTTTAGCTTCCCTACCTTATAAGACAGAATAGGCATCCATGGACATTTTACTCAGAGGATGATTGCTGTACCATTTTTAAAAGTCCCCACCCCGACTAATAAATTTCAAAGGCACTCACCAGTAACCAATGAAACAAATTCACTACAGCCAAAACAAACATTTTCCAATATCAATATGCATGTTCTTATTTTTTAGCCAGTGCTAGAAATTATTTAGAAGCAAAACACCCCCTAACACCCAGATGCAAGATGCTGGTGGCAGAAACATCTGTACTGCTTGCTTAACGACCAATTAATGTAAAGCCATTTAAAAAAAAAAAAAACACTTTCTCTCCTTTTTTTGTATTTGTATATTGCTTTCTACCCCTCATCATGGGTTGTAAGGGTTATGTAAATGTAATTTCACGCAATATAATTTGTCATTTTCTGACTGGTTTGCTTAACAGATAGGAATGAAGTTGGGGAGAGGGCAGAGACAGTCTTTCAAGTGCAGATGCTTTCTTTTATCCCAGTGTTAATGGACAACCATTGTCTCTCCTATAAAGCAATGGGTAATGCTAAATCACATAGCCCTGCACAGCAACAGCCCCCACCATGGGGTCTATGTCATAGGATATTGTGAAGTCCCAGCAACCTCCACACACTCATGTGAAGACACTTTGCAACAGCATGAGATAATGAATATTTCTCTCTTAAGTAAAGAAAAGAAAAGATTTTTGTTACATAGATGAATGTATGAATACAATCAATCAATCAATCACGGCATTTATAGAGCACGCTACTCACCCGGGAGGGTCTCAAGGCGCTGGGGGAGGGGGTAAGTTACTGCTCGAACAGCCAGGTCTTGAGCTGCTTCCTGAAGGAGAGATGGTCCTGGGTTCGCCGAAGGTGAGTGGGGAGGGAGTTCCAGGTCTTGGCTGCCAGGTAGGAGAAGGATCTTCCTCCGGCGGTGGTTCTGCGGATGCGTGGTACGGTGGCGAGGGCGTGGCTGGTTGATCGTAGCTGGCGGGTGGGCGTGTAGAAGGTCATGCGGTCGTTGAGGTACTTTGGGCCCAGGTCGTGGAGGGCCTTGTGTGCGTGGATGAGGAGTCTTAACGTGATTCTCTTGCTGACGGGGAGCCAGTGCAGGTCTTTCAGGTGTCCGGTGATGTGGCTGTGTCGGGGGATGTCCAGGATGAGTCGTGCGGAGGCGTTCTGGATGCGCTGGAGTCTTTTTTGAAGTTTGGCTGTGGTTCCGGCGTAGAGGGTGTTCCCATAGTCCAGTCGGCTGGTGACGAGTGCCTGGGTGACGGTCTTCCTGGTTTCAGTGGGGATCCATCTGAAGATCTTGCGGAGCATGCGCAGGGTGTTGAAGCACGAAGATGAGACGGCGTTGACTTGTCTGGTCATCGACAGGGAGGAGTCCAGGATGAAGCCCAGGTTTCGTGCGTGGTCCGTTTGTTTGGGCGCGGTGCCCAGGGCTGGGGCCACCAGGAGTCGTCCCAGGCGGAGGGTGATGAGCCCAGGATGAGGACTTCCGTCTTGTCTGAGTTCAGTTTAAGGCGGCTGTTCCTCATCCAGTCGGCGACGTCTTTCATCCCGTCGTGTAGGTTGGCTCTGGCGGTGGTGGGGTCGTTGGTGAGGGAGAGGATCAGCTGGGTGTCGTCGGCGTAGGAGATGATGTTGAGGTTGTGTTGGCGTGCGATGGCTGCGAGGGGCTCATGTAGACGTTGAAGAGGGTTGGACTGAGTGAAGATCCTTGTGGAACGCCGCAGATGACTTCGGTGGCCTCGGATCTGAACGGGGGAGGCGGACTCTCTGGGTTCTTCCGGCGAGGAACGAGATGATCCATTCCAGTGCTTTCTCTCGGATTCCGATGTTGCTGAGGCGCTTCACTAGGGTGCGGTGGCAGACGGTGTCGAACGCCGCGGAGAGGTCCAAGAGGATGAGGGCTGCTGTTTCCCCGTTGTCGTTTAGGGTTCTGATGTCGTCGGTGGCTGCGATAAGGGCGGTCTCGGTGCTGTGGTTGGCCCGAAACCCGGACTGCGAGGGGTCGAGGGATCCATTCGTCTCGAGGAAGGCGGCAAGCTGTCTGTTGACGGTCTTCTCGATGACTTTGGCCGGAAACGGAAGGAGCGAGATGGGACGGTAGTTCTTGAGGTCGGTGGGGTCCGCCGTTGGTTTCTTCAGGAGGGCGGTAAGCTCGGCGTGCTTCCAGCTCTCCGGGAAGGTGGCGGTGTGGAAGGAGGAGTTGATGATGTCCCGGAGATGGGGTGCGATGGTGGCGTCGGCTTTGTTGAAGACGTGGTGTGGGCAGGGGTCGGTTGGTGATCCGGAGTGGATGGAGTTCATCGTGCGGGTGGTGTCTTCGGTGCTGATCGGGGTCCAGTTGCAGAGGGTGGTGGTGGCGGGCGTTGGTTCGGGCGGTAGGGTGCGTGGTTTGTGCGTCGAAGCTGTTATGTATGTCGGTGATCTTGCGGTGGAAGAACGCGGCGAGTGAGTTGCAGAGGTCTTGCGAGGGGGTGATGTCGTTGTTTCCGGCGCTGGGGTTGGAGAACTCTTTGACGATGCTGAAAAGTTCCTTGCTGTCGTGGGCGTTGTTGTCCAGTCGTTCTTTGAGTGCCGACTTCTTGGTGGCACGGATCAGCTGGTGGTGTTTGCGGGTGGCGTGCTTGAGGGCGGTCCTGTTGTCTGTGGTCTGGTCGAGTCGCCAGGTTTTCTCGAGAGTGCGGCAGTTCTTCTTGGATTCCTTGAGTTCGTTGGTGAACCAAGGGGTTTTCTTGCTTCCGGGTCTGCTGGGAGGGTTTTTAGTGGTGCGAGGTCATCGGCGCAGGCGGTCAGCCACTTGGCGAGGTTGCTGGCTGCTTCGTTTGGGTCCGTTGTGTTGGTGGGTGTGTTCTGGCTGAGGGAGGCGGTGAGCTGCTCGGCGGTGATCTTGCTCCAGCTCCGGCGGGGAGCCTGTTGCGGGTGGTGGTGGGTCGCAGTCTTTTTGAAGCTGAAGTGGACGCAGCTGTGGTCGGTCCAGTGGAGTCCGGTGGCGTGGCTGAAGGAGATGTGCTTGCTGGAAGAGAAGACGGAGGTCAAGCGTGTGGCCGGCGTAGTGGGTGGGCGTGTTCACCAGTTGCTTGAGTCCGAGGTTGGCGAGGTTGTCCAGCAGGGCGGTGGTGTTTCTGTCGTTGTTGTTCTCCAGGTGGAAGTTGAGGTCCCCTAGGAGGATGTAGTCGGCGGAGGGCATGGCGTGCGGGCTGATGAAGTCTGCGATGTCTTCGCTGAATAGTGTGCGTGGTCCCGGGGGTCTGTAGATGAGGGTGCCTCGGAGGGTGGTCTTGGGGTCAGTGTGTATCTGGAAGTGTAGGTGTTCGGCGGCGGTGAAGGTCTCGTCGGAGTTAGTCGAGATGCGGATGGTGTTCTTGTGTACGATGGCGATGCCTCCTCCCGTCTGGTTGACGCGGTCCCTCCGGGTGATCTTGTATCCGTCCGGGATGGCTATGGCGATGTCGGGCGCTGAGGAGGCGTTCATCCAGGTTTCGGTGAGGAAGGCGACGTCCGGGTGCTGTTGCGTCGAGCAGGTCCCAGAGTTCCACGGCGTGCCTGTGGACGGAGCGGGTGTTCAACAGGATGCATTTCAGGTGGTTGCTGCTGGTGCACGTCTTGGCGGGGGTGGTGCACATCCGGGGGCAGGTGTATCGGCAGGTTTGGCAGGTGAAGGGTCCGTGGGTGCGTCTCGGTGAGGCTCGGTAGCAGGCAGGGTTCCGGCCGGCATTGAGTGCGGTGAGGGTGGCGGCGTCGTAGGTCCGTCGAGTAGTGTTGCATCGGTGGGATCCAGGGGTTCTGGCGCTGGGCGCGGTCCAGTCGCGGACGGGCGCAGACGGAGCTTGCCTTAGGCGCGCCTTCGGCGCGCCAGCGGCCGCCATTTATGGGGAGGTGGGAGGGAGGAGCAGCTGGGAGGCGGGAGGCAGGGGCAGCGAATGGGCAGTCAGGGGGGCGGGGCCGCAGGAGCGCAGCGGCGGGAGTGGAGAGAGGCAGCGGGGGCACAAAGTACAAGGGGAGATAAAACAGACAAATTACGATCACAACGCTAATGGGGCAGCGAGGGCACAGAAAGGAAAAAATGGGAGATAAAACAGACAAAAATACGGGCACAACGCTAATGGGGCAGCGAGGGGCACAGAAAGGAAAAAATGGGAGATAAAACAGACAAATTACGATCACAACGCTAATGGGGCAGCGAGGGGCACAGAAAGGAAAAAATGGGAGATAAAACAGACAAAAATACGGGCACAACGCTAATGGGGCAGCGAGGGGCACAGAAAGGAAAAAATGGGAGATAAAACAGACAAATTACGATCACAAAGCTAATGGGGCAGCGAGGGGCACAGAAAGGAAAAATGGGAGATAAAACAGACAAAAATACGGGCACAACGCTAATGGGGCAGCGAGGGGCACAGAAAGGAAAAAATGGGAGATAAAACAGACAAATTACGATCACAACGCTAATGGGGCAGCGAGGGGCACAGAAAGGAAAAAATGGGAGATAAAACAGACAAAAATACGGGCACAACGCTAATGGGGCAGCGAGGGGCACAGAAAGGAAAAAATGGGAGATAAAACAGACAAATTACGATCACAACGCTAATGGGGCAGCGAGGGGCACAGAAAGGAAAAAATGGGAGATAAAACAGACAAATTACGATCACAACGCTAATGGGGCAGCGAGGGGCACAGAAGGAAAATGGGGAGACAGGCAAGAAATACGGGCACCGGGGCCACAAGCGGAGGGCGATCTTACCTGCAGGAGCAGCGGGCAGACAACACAGGCGGAGCTGTGTGGTGGGGAGCGACCTACCTGGCAAGGTCAAGGGTCGCTCTCCTCACAGCGCAGCGGCCGCCATTTATGGGGAGGTGGGAGGGAGGAGCAGCTGGGAGGCGGGAGGCAGGGGCAGCGAATGGGCAGTCAGGGGGCGGGGCCGCAGGGACGCAGCGGCGGAGGTGGAGAGAGGCAGCGGGGGCACAAAGTACAAGGGGAGATAAAACAGACAAATTACGATCACAACGCTAATGGGGCAGCGAGGGGCACAGAAAGGAAAAATGGGAGAGAAAACAGACAAAAATACGGGCACAACGCTAATGGGGCAGCGAGGGGCACAGAAAGGAAAAAATGGGAGATAAAACAGACAAATTACGATCACAACGCTAATGGGGCAGCGAGGGGCACGGAAAGGAAAAAATGGGAGATAAAACAGACAAAAATACGGGCACAACGCTAATGGGGCAGCGAGGGCACAGAAAGGAAAAAATGGGAGATAAAATAGACAAATTACGATCACAACGCTAATGGGGCAGCGAGGGGCACAGAAAGGAAAAAATGGGAGATAAAACAGACAAAAATACGGGCACAACGCTAATGGGGCAGCGAGGGGCACAGAAAGGAAAAAATGGGAGATAAAACAGACAAATTACGATCACAACGCTAATGGGGCAGCGAGGGGCACAGAAAGGAAAAAATGGGAGATAAAACAGACAAAAATACGGGCACAACGCTAATGGGGCAGCGAGGGGCACAGAAAGGAAAAAATGGGAGATAAAACAGACAAATTACGATCACAACGCTAATGGGGCAGCGAGGGGCACAGAAAGGAAAAAAATGGGAGATAAAACAGACAAAAATACGGGCACAACGCTAATGGGGCAGCGAGGGGCACAGAAAGGAAAAAATGGGAGATAAAACAGACAAATTACGATCACAACGCTAATGGGGCAGCGAGGGCACAGAAAGGAAAAAATGGGAGATAAAACAGACAAATTACGATCACAACGCTAATGGGGCAGCGAGGGGCACAGAAGGAAAATGGGGAGACAGGCAAGAAATACGGGCACCGGGGCCACAAGCGGAGGGCGATCTTACCTGCAGGAGCAGCGGGCAGACAACACAGGCGGAGCTGTGTGGTGGGGAGCGACCTACCTGGCAAGGTCAAGGGTCGCTCTTCTCACAGCGCAGCGGCCGCCATTTATGGGGAGGTGGGAGGGAGGAGCAGCTGGGAGGCGGGAGGCAGGGGCAGCGAATGGGCAGTCAGGGGGGCGGGGCCGCAGGGGACGCAGCGACGGGAGTGGAGAGAGGCAGCGGGGGCACAAAGTACAAGGGGAGAGAAAACAGACAAAAATACGGGCACAACGCTAATGGGGCAGCGAGGGGCACAGAAAGGAAAAAATGGGAGATAAAACAGACAAATTACGATCACAACGCTAATGGGGCAGCGAGGGGCACGGAAAGGAAAAAATGGGAGATAAAACAGACAAAAATACGGGCACAACGCTAATGGGGCAGCGAGGGGCACAGAAAGGAAAAAATGATGTCCACAAGTGAAGTAGGAAGTAGTAGGTTTATTAGATTAAACCACACAGGAAGGACCAGCTCTGCCACAGGTCTGACTTCAAAGCCAAACATTCTCAGAGCGTCTCACATGCTGGAATCAGCTGGTGCTAGTACAGATTACCACAATTTTGTTCCAGAGCCTGCTTCCCGATCAGTGCTCTGCAAGTCTTTACCTATGACAAGCACCCACAAAGCTGCATCCTAGGCTATGGTACATGACCCGGACAGGGGATGTTGGATGGACTGAAGCCCTTTTAGCCCAATTGGCATTGCGTGCCTGCTTGCTGCAAACAGACGTGAGTGAGGCATTTGCCTGATAAATCCTCAGGAACCAAAATTCGCAAATTTTTAAAAGTAGCATTTATACAAAATTTCTTTCAGAATTCTTGTGACCTCCCACATGGTTCAGTGATTTACAACATGCAATGATATACTCAGAGGATTGTGTTCTGTTCCTGGTACTCAGTTTGCAATGTTATATTCCTAGAACAATGGGTTTATGATTTTAGTTTGTAAGGCTGAGGCTGGAAGGCATATCCTCCTTTGGCATTTACTAAAGTGTTTAGATGGGGAGGGTTGCAAACCTCAGAAATTATTTTGAAAAGGTCTTAGGTACTTTATGTTTCATGGGTAAGTTCTGGGACAGATGGTCTATTCTGCAAACATTTTGTGTTGTTTGTGGTTTACTTTGGTTGATGAAAATTTCTAGTCTTATTCAGCTTTGCAAGTTTTTATGTGAGTAGTCAGAGCTATTTAACAACTCTTGTTTGAGTGCAACCTGTTAAATGTTAATAAATGTTACTTGCTGATATAAAGAGGGGAGACTGAAAGCATTTCGAAGCCCAATTAAGATACAGGAATATATTTATTTATGGCAAGCCATCAACAATGAGGAAATTTTTTAATGGAATTCTTGAGCATGCCATGAGCATCGAGATTTGCGTTAAAGGACAAAATTAGAGGGATCTGTGCTATTCAGTGATAAATCCTTGATTGTTAACTGCTTAGGAACTCTACATACCTATGTCATATTTGAGGTCTTGATTCATTTTCCACTGACCTCTTATTAAAGTTATGAACACCTACTTTGTAACCCCTCTTTTTCAAAAGAAAATAAGTCTTGCCCCATCTCCCTGTTACCAAAACCAGTGGTTCTCAATTTTTTAGATCCAGTACCCACTTTTCAGAACCACTAACTTTGGCAACCTACCTACCTTTGATGGATATGAGGCAGAACAATTTTTGAATGTAACTAAAGCATCATGTAGTAGCACATTGCCATTTACAGACAGCATATTTTCCATTGAAATGGCCACTACATTTTACAGACATACAGTTTTACTGATAAAACTATGTAGCGCACAAATGATGTGTGGAAATTGGGTTTCTGCATCACCAAGTATGTGTCTTGATTTGTTTTGATCCTATTAAAATGTCTGTTTTTCAGCACACTTCAGAATTACAAAAAAGTGCTAAATTTTTGCTTTCCTAGCTGCTGGATGCATACAGTTCATTTACAGCTCTTTACATTTTGTTGTGTGTTGCAAAAAACAGCACCCTACATTGTCACATAATTCACTTTAATAACTCCTCTCAGAGGAAGAAAAGTAAACACCAATCCCCATGTTAAAAGAATAAAGCAGGCTGATATTTGAACCCTGTCTTTGAATCACCCGCAAATGTGACAAGTTAAAAACAGAATTTAAAGGCATCTTTATTTATTGCTCTGACTTTCCTGACCTACCAAAAATCAGCTTGCAACCCACCAGTGAGTGGCAACCCACAGCTTGGGAAACAGTGACCTAAATTAATGCAACGTATCATGGTCAACTCTGTGGTTTGGTCTGTTCTGCAGTCTTCACCTACTTCCTTTGCACTGCTCCTACCCAGTGCTTTCCCCAACATGAATCAAGGTGGTGGCTGCAGAGGCTTTGCTTTAATAAATGCAGGATACAATTTGCATTTTATTGACGAGACGATAACAGCACAAGGTCACAGCAACATACTGGCATGCACAGTATACATTACTGCAGACCCATACCCGAGGTATATGTTTTGGGCGGCATGGCATTAACCTAAACCAATTGCTAAATTGTGGTGTAATTTTCCAGCAAGCAAACATTGTGTGACAGTGGTGGTAGCCTGAGAAGATCTGCAACTGCTCAAAGTTACCTAGGGCCATATGTACGAAGGCAGTTTGCAGTTCTTAATGGTGCAAATTGCTATTTTGGACCATTAGGAAATGCAAAATGCCATTTCGTTATGTACGAAAGGCATTTGAGGTGGTGCAAAATGTGATTTCTATCTAGTAGAAATTGCATTTTGCAAATCGCTAAATAGGAAATCACAAATAGGGATATTCAAATAGCGAATCGCTAACACTACGCACAAAGGATTTCCTAATTGTGAATAGTCAAAAAATGGCCATTTAGGAAACACAATTACCATCAATGTGGATCCAATGGTAACCAGGTGCAGACTAAATGAAATCACCTAAAATGCATCTGGCTCATTCAGAATGGCAGCTCTGTATGTCTTGGCAAGGAGGATGAGGATTTGGCTGGTAGGCAGAGAAGGAGGCAGAGACAAGAGAAGATATTTATGATGAGGATCACCCTTTTTTAAAAGACTTAGGAGGAGATATATGAGAAGTACAGACTCAGTTGTGAGGTAATTTTGGAATTAATTGCTGAGTTGCAACCTCAGCTACAGAGCCCAACAGGTTCTAGGTTCTGTCACAGGTTTCTGGACATCATGGTTAGCAAAGTAAACAAATACATATGCTTACCAAATTTGTCCCAATATTTGCAACAGACCAAATTAATGTTTTACAGGGTAGCACAGTTTCCTAATGTAATTGGCTGTGTTGATAGGACAGATATTGCCATATGCCCCCCTGTGCAAATGAGCTATTATACAGAAATATGAACAGCATCCATTCACACAATGTACATGTACATAACTGACCTTGTAGGCAGATACCCAGGCAGCACCCATGACTCCTTCATGTTCTGCCACAGTGGAATATATAACCAACTGTCTCAGGGTGAATTTGGCAATGGCTTATTACTTGGTAAGTGAATTGCTGACTCAATGCATACAGTGGCCAGACCTGTTAGTGTAATGTGACCAAATGGTTTATCTTTCTCATGCTCTTTAAGGAGACAGTGCATATGCTTTGCACCCTTGGAAACCGACATCATACTTGACTCCAAGAACCAGAAGTGAAAGGCAGTACAACAGGGCACATAAGACAACACGGTCCATCATTAAATGGACCTTTGGCATACTGAAGTACAGGTTCCGCTGCCGCCACATAACTGGTGGAGCACTACTTTGCAGACCTGAGACCACTATATTTGGATGGGCAGAGTTAGCGGTTAGTTTTCACTGTCCCTCACGACCAGCAAAGCCCTGGCAGTAAGGGGCAGTGAAAACTGCTAAATTCTCCCCTTGCCATTGGAGAGAACTAACATGGTGATTGCTGTATTATATTTTTAGTTTCAAACAGAAAATACCAATTATGGATTTTCTTTTGAAAATAATAAAGCAAACATTTTGGTGCTGGGCTCCGTCATGTAGATGGAGCCCTGCACCAAACTGTAAACAACATTGACAGGAACCACTGCGTTGCTGGTAATGTTTTAGAAAGGAATGCCGACTTGGCGGTCATTTCCAAATTGGTGGGCAGAATAGTCTCGATCTGGCAGACGTTAAGTCCTCCTCTAGGTCAACAGAGATGACTTTGTCCGCCAACAATTAAAACGGGCCCTTGGATTAGTCATGCATTGTGGCTTGGTCAAGCGCAAGCTATTCTTCAACAAGCTAGTGTATGCTTGCTCACAATGGATCGCAAATACTAATGGGGATTAACCAATGAAAGGAAGTGGAGTAGATGGTGCCACATTAGGTAACTTCCAACAACTACAGCTTGGAATTTGGGCGACAGGCAATGGATCCAATGTGAATACTACCAGAATGCTTGGTAAGACAATGCATGCCCCATGCTTTGCCCAGGTTCTCCCCATTACAGTGACACAGTTTGTCAGCCACTGCATGTCTGTCAAGAAACCTCTTGTATGGCCCTGTTAATGCTTTACCCATATTACTGAGGCACTGTGATTTGCCACATCAAAGACTAAAGCTGTCAAATGTCTCCCCTATTTTTTACATTACACATGCTTAGCCACCTGTATCTGTAATGTCATGTGCTATGACAGTAGTCAAACCTGGACTATGGAGAAGACCTTTATCACACTACTTAGTGTAAACTGAAGAGCAATACTTGCAGTGCTCTTTCCAACTGAGTAGAAATAGGCTGTGTTAGACAAAATGCTGTGCCACTTAGGCCCCAGGTAAGAGATGGGTGGATATATGTGCTGGGATATCATGTCACCGGCAATAACATTTCCTGGCTGGTATTCTTGCACATAAATCTGTCTATTATGATTATTCCCCCCCCCCCCAAATGGAGAATAACATGTGGGCCCAGCTTTACCAGGTCCAAATCCAGATGCGGTGTCCCTATTTTGAGGACACATTTGCTTTGATTTACCATCTGGTGGTAAATTAGAGTGAGGGTAAGGCAGTGAGGGTTGAAAGACAAGCAGAGGCAGCGTGCTGGCAGAAGGGAACATTCTGTGTTACTCTGTGCCATGGAGGGTGCCGGGAGGGTGACAGGGGTGAAGGCATGGCTGTATTTGCAACCTAAAGATAAATGATTTTTCCTAATTTGCAATTTCCTATTAGGAGATCACATTTTTGAGATTTCCTAAATTGCAATTTCCTATTTGCGATTGTAGAAATCGCTATTAGAGGAATAAACTGTTTTCTACATATCATTTTGTGATTCCCTAATAGCAATGTCTACAAATACGCAATTTGGAAATCGCAAAGCCAAACATTCGTACATATGGTCCATAGTCCTCTATTTGTGAGAGGGTCGCAGCCAGTTACCGGCTTTCCATCAAGATTTACTCACACAAAGGGGGAATCCGAGAGGGTCAACTGAAGATGTGTGAGTCTCCTTCTGGAGCCCATGGCTCCAAGAGATCATTTGTCCTACACTCTTCCTCTAAGATAGCTTCCTACACTAAACTTCTGCCTAAGCCATGCTTCCTGAGTTCTCTTCAAACAAGTAGCAGTGGCTCTATGGCACTATATGCAGATAAAGTGGGATGTATGGATTATGGAGAGACCTGTCAGTCTTTATTTGGCCAGTGCTCAGTGTACTAGAATCTTCTTACTAACAGAGGTGTGGTTCGTGGATCTCAAATAAATCTTATTTGCAGGCTCTGTCCTCGTCCATGCTTTATAAATGAGAAGTTTACTAATGGGACTCTCTAAAAACATGAATTCATCCCAGTGCATTTGAGTGGACTATAGGAAAAGCAGTTCAGTGTAAAGGGAACCTCAGACTTGCTAGATTGTGAGATATGAGCACGATTCAGAAAGGTTTGTTCAGTCAGTGAGTTTTCCTTCTTGAATTTCACAGGTACGTCACACTTACATGAGGCGGAAGGCACACTAGTCAGGAAAAATCTGTGAGTCAGCTCTATGTGATTTTACACATGCATGGTAAACAATATATTTCTCAAGGTTTACACAGGCCTCCTCCAATCATTTTCACTTTTAGTCATTCCTCTCATCTCCCTCCTTGCTTTTTGACATTCTCTTGTTCTAACTTTCACCTCCTTCTCATGTGTTACTTCTTCACTCGGATATTATTTACCTTTCTCTCTGAGTCCTCCCACATCCTGTGTTTTCAGTATTCTCCCCAGTGAGATCAGTCCATCTCCCTATCCATCTCCTTCTCATTTATCTTCCCTTTCTATCCCTCACACTCCCCTCTTTTCTTAACCTTTCCCTCATGCTTGTCCTCTCCCCTGCTGTCTTTCACATTTTGTCCAGTTTCCACCTTACTTCTCTGTATTTAATCCTTAATACACCTTGCCCTGTTATTTCATTTCTCTGTCTAGCATATACTGGATGTCAGCCTACAGAATCATGCTGTGTACACCGAATCACTATACAAATACAAAGGAACATAACATGACCTGAAGCACATGCTTTCTCCCCACTTGCACTTTTGTTTCGGTAGATGTGATAGCATGATTTACATAGTGCAGTGCACCATCCATTGCTGCGTTGCTGTTGCACAATGGTTCTATAAGATGGTCCTAAGGGAGATTTTCCATTTCTTACCCATGGATCATTTTGGCACTTACATCACCCAATGTTTTCATGAACAGTCCTTTTGTCATTTCAATGGGAATACTTACTTAGATAGTTTTGTGCCTGTTTCTCTGCATATGGCATTGCCATCACCACACAGATTTGCTTGCACATTTTTCTCCAGGTGCGACCTGATGGTATCTGCATGCTCCTGACTCAAGAGTGAGCTAGGTATTCAGTCACCACCATGAGCACCAGGCTTGGGCCCCACTAATAACTTATGGTAAATGCCCAAGAGTTTGGCCAGGTCCTATTGCATTGTTTACTGGCGGAACGTGTGCAAGGCTCATGCATAGCCAGGTGCTTTCTTTCAGAAAGACAATGTGTGAAAGTGATCAGCATTTCTGAAGGGGACTTGTGTCACAGAAATCTAAACCATCTCTCATTTCACATACCTTTAGCACCCATGTATTATAACATTCAAGAAATACCTTCTCAGACAAAGACTCAGACTGGAATTTGGGCTGGTGAAACAAGCCCTTATCATCGAGGATGACTTCCTCAAATATTACATTTGCCTATTAAAATCTCCAGCAATCTCCCTAAAGGGCTGCCTTAGATATATCTTCAAAAAACCGGGTTCTCCGTGTAACAACCAACTTAAGAGAGCTTTAACAATCACAGAGGTAAATCAATCAGCAATTGCACCTACTTCCATCTCCTACACAACATGGAAAAAGACCATTAACAGACAAGTGCAATTAGCCTCATTCCAGCAAGACCAAACTTCTTTAAAATCAACACTTTTCTTGGCCCCGTTAAATTCTTCGTTTCTGGTATCTAAATCCCAGCCTTACATTTCAACCACCCTCAACTCTAGAACTCAAATAGAGATTATGTACATGCGAATGCTGGCCTTACCGATATCGGACTTCAATCGAGCCTGGGCCAACCAAAAAAATGGTGGCCCCTGCAGATTATGCAATTATAAACACGAATCATGGCTGCACCTTCTGTGCTGCTATCCTGCCATGGTCCACGAAAGGAGAACTTTACTCATGGAATTATTTCTGAAACAAAGAGCACGCTCTTCCTTAGAGGCCTCGGCTATATGCTTTTCACAAACGGAGGCCTCCATCCTTGCCCGCTGCAGGAGATTTATACAAACACTCTGGGACGCACTTCACCCCTGCCCTGAACCCTTCCAACGTCCCTACAAAGTCCAGAAATTGATATCGGACTACTATATAAAGGAATCAGGAAACAAACAATCTCCCCCACAGCAGTGAACTTATCAGGTCCCCGATAAAAAAAAGAAAATACCATCTTGGAGAGATGTCGTAATTATGGTGCCTTGCACCGTTAAAGGCAAGTTCGTTGCATGAGCCTAGAGCAATTTCACCAGATGCAAAACCATCTCTGAGTTAAGAAAACTAGTAATAGGAATCCTTAATTGCACCTTACTTATCTCCGACCTCAAAGACTATAACATGGCACCAGCCCTTTAACCAACTTTTCTGCATCTTAAGAAAGATTACAAATTGCTTATTCCATTAAATACTTACATATACCTGCTCCAGATTTTAGGATTGCACAAAGCACATGCCCTTTACCAGAGAGTAAGGACTTTGGGCCAATCACTCGCTGGTAAAGGGTCAGCGATAAGTAATGGAGAATTGAAGGGAAACCAACTGGTGATATGCTCACTGGCGATGAATCGGTCAACAACGGGCATCCCTCTATATTTAACCCATGTTGCCCTCCTACTTACAAACAAATTTTAATGTTAGGACAAACTGAACAGCTTTAAGCAAAATCTTTGAATGGATGCCAGAGTAACTGGCTTTTAGCTGTATTTGTGAATTTAAGTAACTGTCTTTGTTCAGTTTTTATGGTTTTACTATTATGCAATGGTTTTAAATAACTTATGCAAATAAACATGATTGATTCATTCAAGACAGAACATTTTTAATTTAATTTAAGGAACTCTGCCCTTTTTAAATCCACAGTGAAGTGTACCCTGTTTTTAAAAAAAATGTCATTTCGAATTATTCATAACGTCAACTCCTCAACAAGTGGAAAATATGCCAAATATGCCATGATTTGCATAAAATAACTCAAATGTTCTTTTAACATTTGCATTTGGGTTAATATGTAGTTTACTTTTTATAGTGTTGAAACAGTCAGGAGGCATCTTCAGGGCACCAATAAAAATAAAACATGATCATAAACCTCTAAGATGCCTGCATGTGAGTTATATAGTAAAATATTCACGTTGTATTGTGGCTGGTGCTATCAATAACCCGGACCCCTGCAATCTACGCTCACCTCGCTTTTTATTTTGCGCACAACATAGATTGAGGCCGTAGTACGCAAAAATCGTAGTATTGCAATCTGAAATAATATATGAAGAAAACATTTTTGTCAGACGTTATTGTAAAATCTAGTAACATGCCGTGTGCGCCTCCAACATTTTTACCTCACACCAGGAGAAATATTTCTTTCATCGAATTATTTGACGTGACCTAAAGACTGCAGTAGTCCAGGCCTTTGAAATTGCGTCTGCACATCCAAGCTGTTTCCAGACTCAATACGTCAATAGAAAGTGATCTTGGGGAGGGTCCCAGCAATAGTGAGACCACTTCCTCCACTTCTCTTTTTTTACAAGAAGTCCAACGCTACAGACTGGGGAACAAGAAGAAAAACCCAAACGTAGAACAAGGCGGGGAGGGAAGAAACACAAAAACAGGTGTACAAACAAGACAACAAAGCAAGTTGACCCTGATAAGGAAATAGAGTGCCCAAATGGAAATATAGGAACTGACTCCAACAATGAATCCCTGATGTCTAACGAACTAAGTGTCATAAACTTATCTTCTAAAGTACTAAGTGAAAAAGAAATGTATGTTTTACAAAAAGGATTGAATTTCTGTATAACGGAAAACTGTAATTTTGTGAATGCACATATTGATCTTTACAAATTTGTAAGGAAATTACGATTAAAGAAATATTTTTCTGAACATCCGCCTATGCAGACCAATGTTTTGAGCAATGCTGAAAATGTTTCTAGTTTGACAATTGCAGAACTTTATAACGTACATTTATTAGCAACTCTTGATGAAGATGATTTGGATGTAGATATTGTGCAAATGGCTGGATTGCTAAATATTTGTGAAGATACCACCAAAAATAGCGGTTTGAGAAATAAATCTAAATTTGTGCCTTTAAGAACTTCAGACCCACATATAGATGAGTTTCTCAATAGGGTCACACAACAGCTGTATCAATTAGAAGACAAACACGGAACAAACTCACACTGTAAACACTGTCACAATCTCACCAAGGAAGAAAAGATGCTTCTAAAAACTTTACAAGATGATCCCCTCTTAGTCATACGCGAAGCGGACAAGGGGGGCAATATAGTCCTTATGGACTTAAAAGACTATATGGGAGAAATTGACAGACAGTTAGGAGACAAAAATTGTTATGAACAATTAAAGGAATCACCTATCGTGGGTATCGAAAGAACCATCAATGCCAAATTACAAGACTGGCATGAATCAGGATTAATCTCAGACCATGAATATCGTTATCTACAGGCGAGCAACTCCAGACACCCTTGTATATACATACTCCCTATAATCCACAAGGGGGGAGTGTTTCCGCCGGGTAGGCCTATAATTTCAGGCAATGGTGGCCCCACGGAGCATCTATCGGAGTATGTGGATGGCTTCTTACAGCCTTTTGTTAAGAACCTGCCGTCATATCTTAAAGACAGCAGAGATGTTCTGTGTAAGCTTGACGATTTCGATTGGGACAGCAATGAATTAATGTTTGTGACCATGGACGTGGAAGGTTTATACACCTGCATCCAAACTGACAGACGTCTGGAGGCCTTAAAACATTTCTTGTATAAAAAGAACGCAAGGCATTTGGAACACACATTAATGCTCCTTGAGATGTCGCGCATAATTTTGTCCATGAATGTCTTCCTCCACAATGGGACATGGTTCTTGCAAAAACAGGGCACGGCCATGGGAACCAGGTTTGCTCCGTCTTATGCAGGCCTTTTTATGGGCCTGTATGAAGCGGAACATGCCTGGGGACCTGGCTCACAACAATGGAGTAATAACATCATCTTCTACGGAAGATACATAGATGACGTGATTCTTATTTGGAATGGCAACGAAGAAGAACTATCTGCATATCACAGCTATCTAAACCAGAACAGATTTAATGTAAAATTGACTTTGAATTATTCTAGGGAAAGTATAGAATTCCTAGATTTAAAACTGTTCGTGTCTGACAATAAAATCCAAAGTGATATCTTCAGAAAGCGTACTGCTTGCAATAGCATGCTTCATGCGGAGAGCGCCCATCCAAGTATTACTATCAACGCCATACCCTATGGCGAGATGGTCCGCACAAGACGGAATTGCAGCCAGGAGCAATCCTTCGAAAAAAATCTTGTGTTGATGAAAAACAACTTTAGGAGCAGAGGCTACACTGATCAATGTCTCTCACTAGCTGAGAAAAGGATAAGGAGTGTAGACAGAAAAAACACCCTAGTATTACATCAGAATCAGGCCACCAAGAAAAAGGACAATGAAACTGTAGCATTTATAACTCAATATAATGCTTACAGTAATCATGTCTATGACATTTTAAGAAAAAACTGGCACCTTTTAACAGGTGCCGAGTTGCCTGCAGGCACTATTGCACCCAAGCCAAAAGTGGTTTACAGGAAAGGTAAGACCTTGAAAAATGTATTATGCCCGAGCTATGTCAGGGAACAAACAATGAACACACATTCGTGGCTACCCAATAAACCTTTGGGATTCCATATATGCGGCATGTGTAATGTCTGCCAATTTGGACTTAATAAAAAACTCAGGTTCAAATATAATACAGAAAGGGAGTTCAAGATTAACACCTTTATCAATTGCAATACCAAACACACTGTATATGTAATCGGCTGCTCCTGCAACAAAATCTATGTAGGGAGCAGCATTCGAAGCCTCAAAACAAGAATACAAGAGCATGTGAGAGCTGTAAAAAACATAGATGAGAGATATCCAGTGGCCATACACATAAAAGAATTACATCCCAATGAATCAATAATTTGGTTTCATGCAATTGAACATATTAGATCTCCCGAAAGGGGGGGCAATAGAGAGGTCCTGCTACGACAGGCTGAAGCAAGCTGGATCTGTCGTCTAAGGACCATTCCCATGGGTCTCAATATCAATAATGAATTCTATCATTTCTTGTGAAACTTCATACCTAAAGGGTCCACATAAATATGTGCAGAGCATCTATTTAAATCTATTAGAAATTTAATTACAGTTTCCACTGATTAGCTTTGCTATCTGCACAAATTCTGTCGTTCTTTGTTTGAACACTCCGTTAATGATTTATGGACTCATAAATAAGAATATGGTATGAATAGGAGTGGTAATCTTAAATGTGTACCGTGTTTTATTCAATTTCATCATGTGGATGTAAATATATCATTCTGTGAAAATTTCAAGAAATTCTTCAGGTTGAATGCCTATGTTCAATGGTCTTTAATACTACATCATCTTGATTAAATGTCAATTTTAAAGGCAACTAGACATAGCCTTTTCGAAACATGATTCCTTTCAAAATTGAACATTATATTAGTTGGCACCATAGTTGGGCAACTAATTCGGGAAATCAAAGAAACACACCATTGATCATAGTGAAAGGAACTTTCACCTTTTCAAACTCAACCAGTGGTCAAGGACTATAAACTAATACAAGCACAAATATATCTCATTTCTCTCTTGAGAAATTGATTAAAAAACCATTGTCTTATGACTATTTAAAGATGATGGCCACCTCTCACTCAGCTTGAGAATGGTTGTAATAGATGCATATGCACCATGCCTAATATGCCTCTTGCTCAAATTTTAATTTCAAAGGATCATTTAATGATACAAAAACGGCGATGTTGACACATCATATCACCCTTTGGGAAGTGAAATGAAAAATATAGCACGCAATTGAAATATAATGGTTTCACGATCACTTTGAGGCAGTGGACCAAATTAGGTCCAATAGAAAGACTGTGACCATACCGCGTCGCGGTCATTATATTCCGCTTTTTTAAAATTCAATCAGCGGCCAACCACCTCGGGAAATTCCATAAAATATGACATTTTGATCACTCCAAGATGGCGGCAATTTTCACCTCGTTCGGGTTTTCACCATAACATTACACGTATACCTCCAGTCTTAACTTAACAATTTTGATTTATCCATGTACAGTGCCTGTAATGGTGATATAGGCTGATCCTATCACTGTTTGAAAATCGGGTTGATTTTTTACGACCATTGTAGGATGGAGGCCGAAATCGCCACTTAAATAACGGCGGTGAATATAGTCCGACGCGGACATTATTGCAGGCCACAGAGTATAATCAATGACAAAGATCATCCAATATTGATCAATGAAACATTACATTGCTTTCATACTTATCGGTCAAACTGAAGAATATGCCCGTCTATGACCATTACAAAATGGCGGCCGCGTTTACAGCACATCTTGAGTGCGCCTAAAGCAATTGCTTCCAGGTGGTGACTTGCCCGGGTTATTTAAACTCGGGAGCCGGGACATCCAAATATGACCCGATCGCGTTCACCAAGCAGCCCATTCACAGGTTCTCAAGTAAGTGTGTGCTATACATTTTTTCGACATTGTTGTTTTTTTCAGTAAAAGCAGCTTTTCTGGTTTTACTACGTTATCCTTACAGTAAAAACGGGCGAACCTAGTGGGATGCCTTTAGTTAACCAGTTCGAGGCATTTCACTTAAAATTGACATATGGAGGTCCTAAAACATGCATTGTAGACCTGCTGCTCCGTTATTCATAGAGCTTTTTACCTCGTTTTTTAAACTTAAACTTTGTTGTTTAAACTCAATAGGTAGCAGCCCCCACATTGTCCGTGTTTTATTGTGAATTTGGGGCCAGACACTTGATTGCATAATATTCAAGTATAGCCTTAATGATTTGATCGACTACAGGCTCTAATAGCATCGTAGTCTTTAAAAACAGATCTTCGTTTTTAAACTTAGCAGGCAGTAGCTTTTTGCTGACTCAGCTCCAATGACTGCTTAGCAAAACATGCATTGTAGATCTGTAGCTTCGTTTTTTATAGAGCTTTTCATCCCGTTTTTTTAAACTTAAACTTTGCTGTTTAAACTTAATAGGTAGCAGCCTCTACTTTGTCCGTGTTTATTGTGGTTTCGGGGCCAGACACCTGATTGCATAATATTCAAGCACAGCCATACTGATTTGATTGACTAGAGGCTTCAATAGCATTGCAGTCTTTAAAGCATAGATCTTATCTAAAAACTCCATTTCAGTATGATTCCGGTAGCAGATCTAGTGCGACCAATTTTTTAAGTTCTTCCATTTTTTTCACAGAGAGCAATGGCTTCATTACGTATGGCCGTAGATAATAATGGTCTATGACACTGCTTGGATTCATTACATTGGATGACTCCCATATTGGTGCCAAAAACACTTAAGGTATGTTCTATAATCAGGAACAGATATAATATAAAAAAAATGGAATCTTGACATATTTGCCATTTGATCACATATATGTTCTCCCTTCTCTGATTAGGACTTAATACATTTCCTTTGGAAACCGAGTCTCCATACAGAAATTTCCTCCATGAATTTTGAGGGGAAACGTCTTACCTTTTGGTAAGGCCAGTAACTTTATCCCATGAAATAATTTAATTGCCAATGTTTGAAATTAGATCTTCTTGAATAAAGTAGTCATTGTATATTTTTGCTTTTTGCGTCTCCTCATCACTATAACATGCCACTACTCACTATAAGCAAAATATGTTGTTGGTATTAGTTAACATTGAAAAAATCTCTTTTAAGTGCTGTTTCAGCAGGTTGTTTGAAATTAGAAGCTTATAATGATTTAATGACTATACGGTTTATATTTTTACTTGACATGCGAGACTCATTTGAGTTGTTGCAACAAATGTAAATTTACCGTATTTTATGTAAATATAGCCGGATCACATTATCCATATATTTTTTAACTTAATGTTATGTCAATTTGTCTTATATGTTGTAAATATTGTAAATATAATGTATATCGTATGTACTTATTTGTAGCCCTGAAGAAGTCCTTGATGGACGAAACGCGTAGGCTACAATCTATCTTTTAAGAAGATTTTGAATAAAGAATTGGAACGACTTCAGACCTGCTGAATCATTCTTTGAATACTTTTCTCATTTACTGGTGTAATTTGAATTTGTTTATAGAGTGCTGGATCGTTTTTGTGTTTTAATGTTAGGTGGAATCTTGTATCCCAGGGGACTTAAGGGTATTGAGTCTCAGATCCTTGGCACCTAGTTAGCTTAAATTACCTATTACCCCACACAGGGGATAGGTGCAGTCACTATTGCCCCATACTCTTTCTCGTTGTGATAAACCTCTAAGATGCCTGCATGTGAGTTATATAGTAAAATATTCACGTTGTATTGTGGCTGGTGCCATCAATAACCCGGACCCCTGCATACTACGCTCACCTCGCTTTTTATTTTGCGCACAACATAGAATGAGGCCGTAGTACGCAAAAATCGTAGTATTGCAATCTGAAATAATCCATGAAGAAAACATTTTTGTCAGACGTTATTGTAAAATCTAGTAGCATGCCGTGTGCGCCTCCAACATTTTTACCTCACACCAGGAGAAATATTTCTTTCATCGAATTATTTGACGTGACCTAAAGACTGCAGTAGTCCAGGCCTTTGAAATTGCGTCTGCACATCCAAGCTGTTTCCAGACTCAATACGATTAGCATGGCGCTCGCGTCTCCTAAATTGGCTCATTTCTCGAAACAAATCAATCGTTAGAGCCTTCACATGCGAAAGTGTAAACATATTGGTTAAGATTCCAAATAGCATGTTTATGGCGGTGCTCAAGTAAATAAGAATTATTGCACCCCACTGTTTTTATAAATGACAGCGCGCAGGCTGAGTTGAGACAGATGGCGGTAGTGAAAGAAGCAATCTTGCAATCAAAAGGGAAAATATGCCAGAAATATGTTCACGAGCAAACACAGTACATCACTTGCTTCGTGTGTCCCAACAGCTTGCAAAACATGGCATTTTGTTGAATTTCTTCTTTTGTAAATAGAGAAGCAGTAAAAAAAAAATCATCTGGGCACGACTAGTCATGCGTTCACCGTTCAGCCCAATGAATGCGAAGATCACGTGGCTCCATTTAGTCCCAGATGGGAAAAGAAAAAGGTTTCTAGTGTCAAGTGTAGTGGAAAACACTTACATCTCACGAGTAAAAAGTTGCTCACTGGAACGCAAAAAAAGCAGCCTAAACGGATTACAGCAGATATTCAAACTTCCCAGAGGGAGTTCTTGATTTTCCTCTGGGATTTATAAGTACATTTAGAGAGAAAAGAAATAGGTGACTATCTTCTTGAACTGAAACTAAAAACGCTGAAGGGCGCCTGTGTCAATTTCAGACATGCATAGAGCCCCGCCTTTCAGCAATAATGCAGATCAGCAAAGTTATATGAAAAGCAAAACAAGGATGTCTACTGCGAGATAAGCCAAGACACGGCGATATTTTGTCTCTGGGTATAGAGCCACTGGCAGGGCCGGACTGGCTGTAGCGGGCACCAGGTGTTTTCCTGGTTGGCCGAAAGGTGGGGCGGTTTTGGACCGGTGAGCCCGTTTTGGTACAGGGCGCTGCAATATCGGCCCCCTGTACCAAAAGCAGCAGCAGTGTTTCCCACCAGCACCCCCCCCCCCCCCACACTCGGGCTGTCAGACTTAATTGCCAGGGCTGGTTTGCTTCTCAGTCCGGCCCTGACCACTCAGCAGATTTTCTCGCTGTTAGCCTAGTCAGAATTATTTTCCTACTCTCATGGTGCATGTTAGGAGTTGTCACCATTTGCAGATGATTGGCAAATGCTGTACTGAAGTACACATACAAATGCAAGTCTTATTGCTAAAAAAAAGGCCACGTGGATCAATAGCAAGGGAGTGAGAAAAAGAGAGTAAGACAAACAGGAAGATAAGGACAGATGTATGTAGTGAGAGACAGACACAGAGAGATTTGTAAAATGGTAAAAAGAGACAGACCTGTTCCTCATCCAGAGGAAACTATTGGCTTGCTCCATCCTATCCTATCCGCTGCCGTACAGAAGAAGGACTGGCAAGGCCAGTAGGTTTTACCTATGCAAGAGCTATTGGCTTTGCCAATGTGTTTCAGTAAATGTTGTACACCAGCCTGGCTGCTGTTCACCATGGGCAAAAGTTAGTGGTGTAGATGAGAGTGGCTTGGAGTGGAGTGTCATAGAGTGGAGTGGCGAAGAGTGGAGTAGAGTGATGAAGAGTGGAGTAGATTGGCTAAGAGTGAAGTAGAGTGTTGTACAGTGGAGTGGACTGTTGTGGAGTGTCTTGGACTGGAGTGTTGTGGAGTACAGAGGAGGGGCATAGAGCGGAGTTGCACAGAGTGGAGGGGTGTAGAGTCGAATAAAGTGTTGTAGAGTGGAGTAGGGTAAAATAGAGTGGAGCGGCGTAGAGTCGACTAGATTCATAGAGTGGAGTGCCATAGAGTAGAGTAGAATCATAGAGCGGAGTCGTGTAGAAGGGAGTAGAGGCGTGGAAGGGAGTGATATTCACTGGAGTGGCATAGAGGGGAGTGACGAAGAATGGCCTACAGTAAAGTGGCATCAACAGGCATGGCGTATAGTGGCAATGAGTGTCGTAGAGTGTTGTAGAGTGGAGTGGAGTAGAGTGACTTAGAGTGGAGTGGAGTAGAGTGACTTAGAGTGGAGTGGAGTAGAGTGACTTAGAGTGGAGTGGCGTAGAGTGTCATAGAGTGGAATATCATGGAGTGGAGTAAAGTGGAGTTCAGTGGAGGAGCATAGAGTGGAGGGGCATAGAGTTGAGGGGCACAGAGTGGACTAAAGTGTCATGGAGTGGAGTGGCATAGAGTGGAGATGCATAGAGTGAAGTGGTGTAGAGTGGAGTGACATAGCATAGAGTGGAGTAAAGTGTCATAGAGTAGACTGGCGTAGCATGAAGAGGCATAAAGTAGAGTGTCACAAAGTGGAGTGTTGTAGAGTGGAGTAGAGTGGCCTAGAGTGAAGTGGCATAGAGTGGCATAGAGTGGAGTGGCGTGTGGTGGAGTGGAGTTCAATGGCATAGAGTGGAGCATCATAGAGTGTCGTAGAGTGAAGTAGAGTGTTGTAGAGTGAAGTGTCATTGAATGAAGTGTCGTAGAGTGGAGTGGCTTAGAGTGGAGTATGTATGGTGTGTTAGTGCACTGCCATTACACATTTTCAAATGAAATGACCATTACATTTGCTCACACAGTTTTACTGATAAAACATTACAGTGCATAATGATAATGTGTGAAAATGGCAACACCTAGTGTACTGATTTGTTTCGATCCTATTAAAATATTTGTTTCCACCACACTTCTGAATTACCAAAAAAGTGTGTTTCATTTGTGCTTTCCAAATTCTGATATATTCTGACATATTTGCACAGTTCACTTACAGGCATTTAAATTTTGTTCTGTGCTAGAAAAAGATCTTTTTTTTCCCCAGTACCCAGCAAGATTGTCCCATAAATCCTCTCACTTTGAAGACAGAGAAAGAAAAGTAAACAACAAGCTCTCTCAGAAGACAGAGTCTAACATTTGACCTCTGCCTTTGATTGCACAGCACATGTAACAAGATGAGAACAAATTTTAAAGGCTTGTTTACAGAAAGTGTGTGGAAGACTACAAGGAACACTGGTGAGCAAGGTATGCTCCAGGGGAGGGACAAAGACACGCTGGACAGCCTAAAAAAAATGAAGCCAGCAAATTGAAAGCCAGAAAATGAGTTACAAACCACAATGCCAATGGTAAGCAATGGATGGAATGCATTCCCAGAGAAGCATTCAGAATGCCCACAAGAAGTCTTTTCGCAACCAGACAGCTGCTCTGTCTGGTAGGCTTTGACCTAAAAACAAGGACTTTCTTGCCACAGGGTTTATCATTTTGACCTCTTATCTCACCGTCTCAAAAAAGGAAAGGACCTGGTCTGCACTGCAGCCCTTCTATCTGTCTTTTTTCTCCAAGGTACTTCTTTGGACTAGCCAAGTGTCCTAGAGCCACCTGCCTTGAGTTGGTAAAAGAGAAAGAGATCGAGCATATTTGACTAAGAAAGAAAAATATGAAAGAGACATCAGCACTTTACTTTGGAGTAAAGGTAAGATAATCCTATCCAATCATCACCTTTTCTGGGTCATTTAGATCCTTCTGAGAGTGCCAAAAGGTGGGGAAAGTGTTTGATCCCCTCTTAGCATAAGTGGCAATTCAGAGAAGATTGTATATTGTGCTATGTGTACTTGCCCAGTCACTCACCATTGGTGGTAATTGCTGGCGTAATAAGAGAAAGATACATAAATAACATATGCACATCAAGTGTGAAAACAGTTGCACATGTTACTCCCCATATTTTACCAACGAGTATAAAATGGGCTAGAAAACAAACCCAATCCCCGGCTTAAATATTATTTTTGCTGGGCTACATTTCCCCCTGCTATTTACGCTAGGGACAAAATGGAGGAAGCAAGTGGGTTAAAAGTTTCCTGCTGAAAGCCATAGCTGTGTTCCTGCAAGACAGTTTTTGAAAGTTTGTGCCAAACTGGAGTAACCAGGAAAAAAGGATTTATTTAACTTTAGATAAAGTGTCGCTTTAGGAGTACCAAAATAAAGTAGGAACCCTACATGAAAAACACTTAACAACTTGTTGTAGGTTTGTCCTGCTTGGAGAATTTAAGTCAAATGTTTGAGGCTACTTCAGGATAGAAAAAAGAAGGTATTTGACCTCAAGGGGCACCGTTTGGATAGGGCACACAGCATTCACCACTGAAGGGCTTTTCTAAGTTTGAAGGTAGAATTGTTAACTGGGATAAATCGCCACCACCTACTCAAACCTCACTCAATGTTGGCTGCCAACAACAGGTACCTAGGTCCCAACCTAGAATTCCTTTTAAGAAAGTATTGGAATTTAGGTTGCCTACTGTTCTCAACAGACTGACATTTTGTTGACATTTCTTACAATATGTAGAACTCCTGATCACTTTAACTGTTGCATTTAGATTTTCATTCCGAACTGCATTTTAATTAATTTTACGAAACTAGTTAGGGATTTTATCTGCTCGATTTCTTACATTTATTGTTGTTTTCACATACCTTTCTTTTGAGTGAAGCATGTCTGCTTGTGCTAGGATATCAATGGTAAGTCAAGGATTTCTCTCTGAAACCAACTTTTACTTTTTTTGTGTTAGGCTAACTTTGTAGGAGGGATCTCACCAACAGCTCACACTAAGACTATGGCCCCTCTAGTTATCAGACCAGTTTCTTACAAGTAGTTTATCCGTTTTCAAGGTACATTCTCATAGAATTGTGATGGTTTTCAACAAATTGCGCTGTCTCATTGCAACTAAAATAGCTTATAGATATAACACAGAATATGTTCATTACTATTCTTTGAGTGGGGAAAAAGCTTAGTTTCTTCTAATTCCACTTAAACTGTAAAGTTGTTCACCTCTGGACCTGAAAATATGCGAGGTGGTAGCCATTCAGCTAATGTTTGCACCTTCTTATTACCCAGTTTGGCATCATGAGTGCATTTAGAAAGGTTCCTCAGGGTTCTCCTCTTGAAGATGTCATGTCTAATTTTCGACTACTAATATTTTCACTGTTAGGCCTGATCTCTCCTATACTCAATGGCATTGCATGGCTGAAATATGCTCAGTTTTTATCAACATGATACCTCATTAGTTAAATAAACACATGGACTTTAGAATTCCCATTTGTACTGTCCTCTTCTACTGAATCATTAAGGCCTTTTGCTTTTCTACCATTATCTAAGAAAGATTCCCATATTACATGATTACCAGCCTCCATTCTCAGAAAGAAAGAACCAAGCTGAGGAGAAAAAGATCAGGGGGCTTACTCCAATAGCTACATCATTACCATTAACTTTATTCACATACCAGTGGTACACATAAAAATTACATACAACAGTTTTTAAAAATAACTTCAGTAAAATACAATTTATTAAAATGCATCCTGTTGAAATTCATTGTTACAGTGTAGCGTACTATTCCAGTGAATGAACAACAGACTTCAAAGAAGGACCTGCACAAAAACAAGCCACCTCATAGACCAGCTCTAAAAGTGCTGTTCAGTATGGTGTTTACAGCAATTCAATAAAATAATTCGATAAATTCATTACTACATCATAACATACTTTTCCTTGAACGAGCAGCTAACTTCAGAGATAATCCTACTCGATAGCAAACCTCATTGTATAATAATTGCAAATGTCTCAAGGCCACTCTAAATTGACCAAAGCGATTTTTACAAAGGTACGGTAATGAAATACGAATAGAGCATACCTGATAACATTCACAAAAAAAGACAAAATGAAGCACAGTTTGCTCAGCGGTGCAGTCACAAGGACAAGTACCCATCTGAGATCAATTAAAGTGTCCCTAAAGAGAACCACAATAAATGGTGAACCATATCAGACCTAAAAGGGAAGAGAAGAGATCTTTCCCATATCCTCCACTTCTCAGTCAGGTATGGCGCCATACTCACTGTCTCCTTCAGGGCAAGATACCTCAATACTCTGCCCTTGCAACATTCAGACCCCTTCCTCAGAAGTTGTCTTTTTTCTGGAAAAGCAATTTTACCTCCATTTTAACTGCAGGGCATATTGAAGGAGGAAAGTCAAACAACTCGGAGTGGCCTATGGGCCTGATTTAGATCTTGGTGGTAATGGTCCCACTGTCACTTTTTCGATGTATTCACCACCCCCTACTTGGCGGTCTGCCTGCTTGATTAAGATTTTGGCAGGTCCATGGACGAAAGACTGCTAGAGTCCAGCCGACTCGACCAGAAATTCTCACCCACGTCGACAGAGCCATAGGCAGAAGTGGCTTTCAGTGGGAGTCCAGCCAAGATGGCCGCCGAGCTAATTACCATTTGTCTTTCCCGTCGAGGCAACTGTGGCAGGAATACCTCCTAGTTTGAGTTGGAGAAATCAAAGGAAATGAGGTAAGAACTTAGCTCTTTTACTATTTTCCACTTCCGTTTCCATCTTGAATCCCATCATCCAGGTCTTTTCTTTGCAGCTCCAACTCCACCACAACACCAAGTGACTCCATTGTCACTGGGATCTAAGGTAAGCAACTTTTACAATTGTCTAACCATGAATCGTGTGTTGACAATTGCTGTAGCCTTGTGTATTTGTGCACTGCTCTTACATACAATTTTTTCTTATGTGTAATGCATTAGTGTTCATTTGCCAACTTATCAAGGTAAAATGAACATATCTGTATTGATGGTGTTTGGGGGTGTTGTGCTTGTGGTGCCTGTGTGCATTCAATAGTGGGTGTATGTTGTGTGTATAACATGTAAAATGTAACAAAAAGGGCATAGCACATTACCTACATATGTTTTTGAGGCAAACACAATATATATGTGTATTGACATGAAAATAAGTCGGTCTTACCAGCCTCCACACCACCAGGGACTCACTCCATCAGCAAACCACTGCTAAGACAACGTCAGCGCAAAGGGGACACTGCCGGCATAATGGCAACGGAGCCAGCACATCCAGCATACATCTAAGTACGGCAGGGGGGACTCTGTTAACTTGATGGAGTACTTCAAACCGCCTCCTCAAAGGGACAGGCGGAGTACTGCCAAGATCATGCCGGTTGTGCGCAATTGTACTTATCGCCTACTTTGAGAACAATAGTGTGGATACCATACCGCATTTTAGATGATATTCCAATTTCTTTTCTAGACCACAACCTCCGGATGTAGGTCTTCGTGCGTATCAAATTGGATACTTTGACTTCACAGTTATACCCGGATCTCTATCTAATAACCCAATAGGATCCCAGGCATCAATTCCTTGCGGTAAGCATTACATTTGCTACTGCATTACACACCATAGTCCGTTGGACTATTGGAACACACCTTACTTTGTGTCTCTAATTATTCCACAGGCTGTCCAAACCCCCCCTTCACAGTCCTGAAGAAGACCCGCCTCTGACGTGTATTAAGCTGCGCTATTTTCAAGGGTCGAAACGTCGACGTTATTGTCACACTAGTCCATGCAGTCTCCTTGACCCGAATGTAAAATAATACTTGGGTCTTGTATTCATGTGTAAAGGAACGGACAGGAAGAAATAAGCTTGTCAAGTTCACTGTTTATGTGTCACTCATGTTGGTTATGCTTGTATAGCACTGTTGATCTCACATATCACCACAAGCCACTTATCCTGCACTATAGTCACCCCTACATCGCCGCAAATTTAATGTTTCGTTGACAGCCATATTCATTGTTTGTTGTAAATAACAATTTAGTAAATAACTTTATTTTTGACAAATTGCTTTGCCTTTGTGGTGTGTTTCCTTTTCTCTCCCATGGTTTAAAAATTACTTTTTAACCAACTTTGAATTGAAATCGTATTATATGTCTTTGGAAATTGAGATTTCTAACTGTATTATATGCACTGAGCAAAGTAATTGTTACTTCCCGACAGAACCACTTGTTCTATATATCATAAATACCCAGGATCTGAGGGACACAGGGTTACCCCATTATCGCTAAAGATCAAAATCAGGGCAAACACAAGGAGATGATGGAGGGAGCGCTGAAACTTTTCAGACACTCACCCCCAGTCACAGATCTGGGTTGAATCAATCATCGTTCTTTAGCTCACTTCGCCACCTCAGTTCAGGCCCAGCTATATGCAAATCAGTCTTGACCCTGTGCCTCTAGGGAACAGTCCAGCCCGGACTGCCAAGCCACGTCTTCCCTGAACCGGAAACAAGCATCCTGGGACCAGTTTCTAGGTAACACCCTTCATCAGCCAGGCTAGCTTGAATCCAGTGACAAAGTGAGCAAGGGACCCACATCTGGGCATACCCTGCCAACTTACGGCGAACAAAGCAAAAACAAGGAGATGATGGATGGAGCGCTGAAACTTTTCAGACACTCAAAGATCAAAATCAGGCCCTATGTATTTAAGGACTGTGCTGACATACACCAGCCAAGGTATTGTGCTGTACCTATCCTGGTGGAGGCAGTCAATAATAATATCTCTATTCAGTCTGGATGCTGGATTAGCCCAGATTGACATCCACAATTGAATAGGGACAAATTTGATGCGATCTTACCAGTTCGCTATGACAGATAAAATTATAACTAGTGGGAGGCTGGCTCAAAAATTTCCCACAAAGTCAGTTCTCCTCAACCTGTAGAGGAGACCCCTGCACCATAACATGCAATAGAAACAGACTGGGAATTATAAATATTAATAAGGAGGGTCAGAGCCTTACGACCTGAAGGCCATGGAAGGTCCTGGATTGCCACGGCTGCACTTGATAGCTTTTAAGTACTTGCTGAAAGATGAGAGCCCCATCCACCCAAATGGTCAAACACAATGCCGAAATAGGGGAAGGTGTGCAAACTAGTTATCCGCTTTCCATTGCATACTAGAGAGGGCACATTAAGTGTCTTAGGCACACATGCCAAAATGTGGGCTTTACTGAAATTAGTGGTCAGATCTAGGTTAGTCATGAATTCAAAAAAGGAGTGCAACAACCTCCTAAGTGCAATGGGTGTGCGAGCCATGAGGATTGCATCGTCTGCATAAATTAATGAAGAGAAGGCGACACTGCCAATTTTTGGTACATCTTTAACGGCCTTTGCAAAAAATTGGGTCAAGTTATTAATATACAAAATAAACAGCAATGATGCCATGCTTACTTTCCACCCCCCACCCCAAATTAAGAGAAGGATCAACAACTGGCTCACTCTCTGCTCTAGCTGGAGCCCTCGCCTGCGGGCCTCTTCTTTTTCTTTAAAGCACTGGCATGCCCGTATATGGAGAGTCAGGATGATCTGGCTGAGAGGCATTAGTTCCGCAAATAGAATTATGAGCAGGAGAATTTTTAGAATTTTTAGAAGTCACTGTAGAGCTTGTTCCAGCTACTATTCCAGCTGATCCAGCCCCTGAGCTCACTGTCTGTGGGCGGGGTCACCATACAGTGGGTCCAGTTAAAGCCTCTGTTCCATTAATCCAATTTTGTCCGAGATAAAGCCCATCGCTCTTTCAGTCAGACAGTTGAGATACAGAAGTTAAGTTGAACTTGTAAAGCCGCATTCTTCACAAATTCATACATGTTTTTCAAAGTGACACCTTGTTTAGTCAACTGTGGAGGTGGCGAAGTTTAAACAAATGTTAAAAGAGACAGCAAAAATGATTCTGCTGCCACTCAATGATGCTGTGCGACTTCAGTCTGTAGTTTCATGTATATGCACATTTTGATGGTATGGCACAGCAGAACTAGTATACACTGAAGACTAGAATATTCACTTAGTTCATTTGGTGGATTGGGAGTAGGAATCAAAATGGACCACTCGGAAAGGCACTTCCATAAAATGCATCTTCCAGTGATAGAAGATTATAAGAAAAAAATAGACTATAAAAGATTTTTAAAATTTAAAGCACAAAAGTGGCGGCTAACACATGTATGACACAATGTTGAGAAAAAAAATCTATTTATTTTTGACCACTACATATGTAAAGTATACATCAACAACTACAGACAATTTTTAACCCTAACCCCAGTTATTCCCTCATTTCCCCAAGCTCATTCCAAGCTCATTCCATAACCATCTTTTCCTTACCTCTATGTGCCTATGTCTCCCTATTATACCAAGGGTGGGGAGTGCACTGTACAACAATACAGCTTCCAGCAACACTTCTAGCTCCCATTATCCTAAAGATTCTTACACCATCCGTATACCATCACTTCTATCTTTCCATAACTAGCCCATCCGTAATCAACCATAAACCTAGCCCACTTGATCCTTACTCCAACCCTAATCATTATCACTTTTCTCATTACTCATTCATTTTTGTAACCATAAACCAAACAATAAAGTAACCATTTTCTATCTATCCTCCTCTACCCAGAAAGAATATTTTGAACTGTTCATAAGAAAATGCACTTTGTGAGGTAGGGTGTGAGACGGGTAATATAAGGATAAGGCCTCTGGAATTAAATAGTTGTGATGTTCCAATTAATCTGGCAGAGTCGACTAAATTTAACAGAAAAAGGCAATTTATGTATGATAATGCCGCACATTCTGAGGCAATATATAATTTTGTTGTATTGCCATTTTAGCATAGTTATTGCTGTCTGGTCAAAGGTTTCACCAGTTTCACTTCTGAGTACAGCAACCTGCAACTGAAAGGTGATCACTTAACCTTTGCAAAGAGTCAGCCTCTTCATGATACCACCTATGGTGCTTTTTTGTAGTCTGTGATCCATTTGAAATAATTGTTGGGATATGGAAAGTGTGGTAAGTGTATATTATGCTTAAAATGTTTCAACTGCAGAATCTCATAATTCCAGTGGCTCTTGATAAGGGTAAATACAAACAAGCAATACTATGTGACTTAATAAATAACTGCACTAAATCCAGTTCAGACTATTACTTATTGTCTTTTTTTTCTCTCCTTAGGGACACCATACTATGGGAAGACAGCTGCAATGCTGCAGCCTGAATAAATTTTGGCAGCTTTACGCTGACTGGTGGAGCCAAATGAGGAACAGGAGGTTCTAGAAACTGCCATCACAGCTGTAGTCACAGCTATAGCTGCCACAACCTCTGCAGCCACGGCAGCAGCCTCTCTTCTCCCACAGTAATAGAAGTGTGGCTGATCAAGGTGCTGGAACACAAAGATACCATAGTCTATAGTCTGGAAGAAATTAGGAAGAGTCCTTTTGCCCTTGAGAATTATTTACTTTAATTTTAGATTTTTTTCCATTGTAGGTTTTTTGCTTTTACAAGGGATAATTGCAGCAGTGCGTGTGTTAGCTGTGGGAGGAATATGTTGGACAATGGTTGCTGTGCTTTTAGGGGAGGGGTGTGCATTGGGTGGTATGTGTTTATGTTTGTTGAAGTTGCTTAAAGTAATATATTTTCTTATACAAAATTATATATTCCTTCACATTTTGTGTTAGTGATTTTCTTGAACCTACTGTTTGTTAAGCAATAGGATTCAGGGTAAACCAGGGAAAGATTAATTAGCCCAAATTTGTCCCATCATTCCATCATAATTTCTACCTCTCTTCACAAGTACATTTCTCGGGCTACTCCAAATCTGGGATTCTACCCTCCTTGCCTCTCGTGTTGGAAATCTGACCACATGCCAAACTCCCATCCCACATTTTGACTTGTCTTTTAACTTGAGCGCTAATTAACACTTGCCATCAGTAGTAGCTCTGAATTGCCCTCCTCTCTGAAGTCACCACTATGCAATAGTAAGTAATCAAAACGGTGCCAAATTACATTATTGTCCCCCAAACACATTCTCACCTGAGCAATCGGTGATCGACTCTGGCAATACCTGTGAGTATTCTATTAAGTATTTCTCACCGCAAGAATCATGATTTACTTCACAGCTAGGACAAAGTACATCTGCTGTAGAGTTCAGATAAGACCTGACTGGTGTAGGCTAGAGAGGGTTGAGAAGAATCACAAACTTAGACTAAGTTTCAGAAGATCAAGGCATCAATAGACAGAAAACTAAACTAGATTAGACAAGGTGCTGGGGGTGGGAAACAAGAATTTTTGTTACTATCAGGCACCCCAGCAAAAAGATTCTCCAGTTACTTTAAAGAAGACAAAGTCAGGGACAAACCAAAGTATTTCTGATTAAGTCGAAGGACTTGACTGAAATTAACCATCCTTTTTTTCCATATATATTTCTAGTTTAAATTTTCAATTTAACCAAATTGCATGAGTTCCAATAAGAGGGGTGGTTAAAGTTTGGAATATTATTACTACCACATACAACTTAGAAAGTTTTGGGGACTAGGGGCCAGATGTACCATAGTAAGACTGTTCCTTTTTCAGCGTTTATTTTTATGTGGATTTCAGTGGTATTTTCTCAGTGCTCACCAAACCTTTTAAAATCAGTGCTTATTGGTGTGTATTCAGCTACCTAACCCCCCAAAAATAGATAAAAACTATTCCAGTGTTTACAAAACATGTTACTTTTTTGTAGTGATAGTTTAAAGCACATATTTAATTTAAAAGAGAAGTAATGCACAGTACATGGTATCTTCGCATTGGCAGTGTGTCCAATGGACATATGTTAGATCGTTTTAAGCATAGAGATCTGGTTATTGCACTCTCACACACATGCACACAAACATCTCATATCCCTCTCTCACATTTCATTACCTCTCACACTCACCCTGTTAGGACTCAGTCTTGTTTACAGGACTGTTACTGGATTAAAAAGTAATAGTGCTACCTCAAAATATTTTAATTCCTGAAGACAGCTGGACGTTATTCACGTACTCTAACTAAGTATTGTGACATTGCAGGGATGGTCAATCATGCCAACAGCATAGTAATTGTGAAACAGTTAAAATGTTCAACTACATCAGATTAATATGTAGCACAGCATTCTAAGGCACTTGAACCTTGATGCTTTACGCATGCCCACCACTGCTTTTCTTCACTCTTTGCCTGACTGCATGCAGGTGATGCTGCTGTTGTGTGGATAATAGCTGCCAAGTGACCCCATTGCAATGTCTCACTTTAAGTCAGTCCTGACCTTGTATTCTGGTCACATTGTATTCTGGGACTTGAAAGTTTGCTGATAAGACTGTAGCTATGGGCTCATAAACCCCAGCAGTAAAGTGCAGCTGGGTAAAAAGGGAGGATTAGCTAAAGGTATTACACATAACAATGAGACTCGTTGCAGCTATGAATTTTGTTATATGGGGAAAGTAGTATATACTGTTTTCACCACTTTTTTATGTGCATGGTGAAAGCACTCGTTTCACAGGTACCTGTGACTACACCTTGCATTGAATGTTTAAAGCTTGGGGTGTTTGGCAGTTTACCTGCTAACAATACTGACTTGTTAGAGAAGGGGGCTAATGTATTAAAGGGTTTTACTCATTCTGTGTTTGTGGGTAGATGTGATAGTACATATTGACCAAGATTCTTCTGAGCCAGCCATTTTACCAATCAGTGAAAGAATTAAACACAGCCAGAAGATCAAATATGATTTTAATATTCCGAGATTCTCTACACTGCATGAAATAATTAGATCAGGTTTAAAACATGCTTTAAACACTGCACCCTTAATACAAGCACACAACACAGAAGGAAACAAAGGAAAGAAGAACATTTTTTAATGACCTCTGTAAACAACAAAAACTCAAGCAAAATACTCTTAGACCAGTCTTTCTTGCTACTATCTTGTATAACCAGCTACGTTGTGTTGCCACCTTAAGGAAGAAATACAAATGACTCACTCTATCTCACTTCCCTTTCTTTGAATTGCATTGCAGTTTGTCATTTTCAGGTGTTCATTAGTGTTTATATGTTTACACTGATCATGGCTGTTTCCCTTTCAGTGGGATTTTATCAATTATTATAGGTTTAAACCTAAGGGTCTGATTTAGATTTTGGCAGACAGTTACATCACACAAAGGTGACGGATATTCCGTCCTCCGAAATATAAATCCCATAAGATAAATATGGAATTTATATTTCAGTGGATGGGATATCCATCACCGTTGCGATGGAGTAACCAGTCTGCAAAAATCTAAATCAGGTCCTAAAACAAGATATTCTAACAAGTAATAGTAGTTTCAAAAATTGGTCGCAAATTGCATACCAACCACTATTTTGTTTTTCGAACTGATCTATGTACTAAAAATACAGTTCCAAAATAATGAATCTCAGGGAGTCACAGAATGACCTGCCTAATTCATATTCATTAAGAAGGATGCAATTTGCGACCCCCTGTGATTGACAACATTCAGGTGGATGCTTGTCTGCAAGGGACAGCAGTCAAGCATACTTGTGATTGTGTTCAAAAATGGAAAACTTTTTTAAAAAGCAGTCCGAGTACCTTAAAGAAACCTGGACTGCTTTAAAAAAATAAAAAAGTTTTCCATTTTGGAAAACTTCAGCAAGAACAGGCAGTGGTCCCCAGACTACTACTTACATACCCTGAAGCAGCCACCCTGATTCCAACAAGGAAATTGGTCCAAAGGAGACCACTTTCCCTTTGTGAGGCAGTTCCCACCACAACTTGTGTTCCAATAACTGATCAGTGGTTTCCAGTAAGAATTATAGTCTCAAACCATTGATAGATAAGTTACCACATAGCCATTTGGATTAGACATCCCTAACAGGCCCTTTTCAAATAGTGATTCAGTAAGGATTCCTAAACTCAATTTGAGATTTGGAAAAACTTTCTGAATTGTAGAATTGGCTTAACACGTATGTAAAAGAGTTTTTGTGATCTCAAACCCTGTATTTTACCTAATTCATAGATTTGCCACCTGTAAATCACTTAGAACATATGGCCCTAGAATCTTTGTGGGGCATGAATTATAAAAAGAAAAACATACACTTCCACCGGCAATTTCCAGCTCCTGAGTGTGCCAGGGGCAGGGTAGGGTTTATGGTAGGGGTGACTTCACTTTTTTGCCCTCCTTCTTGAAAGTTTTAGTTTTGTACATTCCACCTCTGCCTTACCAACTGTGTGATCTTTTGATGGTGGGAAAAGATTACAGCACAATCAATCCCACCATTGAGCAGAAGATGGTTAGACAGTCTTCAATGGATGGGAGGGGGAATTAGGGGGAAGTTGAGAGACAGTCAGACGTGGCAATTATCCACTCACATGTGCACAGAATATCTGTTGTGGAAGGAAGGGGACAGTTAAACTAGCATAATTTAAATATTCCCTAGACTCTCAAATAAGTTTTCCGACATGTAAAATAGTAAGCACACACACAGTTGAAAATTGTAAAAGGAAAAGTGTTACTACAGAAAGAATGCTGCAACTGGATTTTGCCATTGTCTATCTTGGGAGCAGGCCTGAACCACAGACCAGAAGTGCCATGGTATTTTCTTTGCACAGACATGTTGATTTAGAAAAAGAAATTGCAATATTAGAGAGTCAATGTAAATGGGGTCCATGAGGACTCAAAAAGGATGACAGACTGAGAAGCACAGACTGCAACATGCACTATTAACTAAGTAACCGTTCACCCAAACATGAAAAAACAAGTTTAGCTAAATTCCCCTCATTCACCACATCAATCACTTTCTCTATGCCACTCAAGCCACTTGTGATCACTGCTCCAAAGAAATCACCTTTTGCCAATACAGATGGGTGTACCTTTCTTTATCTGTGGGTGTAGGTTGTCAGAGATAGGTCCTACTGGTTGTTGTGGAGTGGATGTGCAGATTTTCTTTTCTCCCAAGAATAATACATTTGGTTGAATCAGAAAAGGACAAGATTTGAGACTGAGACTCAAGGTAAATTGAAAGGTCGCAGAAAATCCAAGAAATGGTATTTCGAGGAACATTCACTGGTGGAAATGACAGCTTGCATCACAGAGGCCATTGCTCATTCCAAGATTTCTGTGGTTGATATGAAGTTTGAAGTAGTTGTCTATGTTTGTTTGTCACTAGTCCAAAATAACTCTGTCCTTAATTATCTGTCCGCTCAATATATTAATTCGAGGAACGATTCTGTGTCTATTTGCTGCCATTCCAGCTCTCTTGAATATTAAAATGTGTGATATTGACTGTGTTGCCTTTCTTGAGAAGACAAACTACGCAATAAATTCACACACAAGGAAAATGAAAATCACTTGTCATAAGGAGGACACAGCCACCCTCATTAACTCGCAACAAAATACTTTCATCGAATGGGGAATTGTAATACTGCAAGATGCTATACTTAAATACTCACTGCCGCTCAGGCAACTCAGGTCTAGAGGGGTCAGCCCCTCTCAATTGAAAAAATCTGGGCCTGCAATTATTCTGCAAAGTGCTCATGGTTCCCAGAGAGCATCAGTGTCAAGGGAAAAAATATCAATTGAGGTGGCCAGAGCAGGGATTGGGCCACCCAACGAACATTTTACGAATCACAAGGTAGCTCTTGGAGAGCCATTTACGGAGTGGAGCTGGCTGGCGGGAATTCTCCCTGCCCCTGGAAATCGTTAACTAAATATTGAAAGGAAGGGAACAGATACAATAGCTCAGTGCCTCTCATTGATCTCCTGGAATTTGTCAAGGGCCCACAAACTAAAAAATGACACAATCCTAACTGGTTGGCTTAACAGATTCTCTGTTATCTGTCTGCAGGAAACCTGGGCCAGGAATGACATTGCACCAGGTTTCATCTCAATGCCAAAGCCGCATTAAGACTGTTAGGACATGGTCGCCTATCGGGAGGACTTGCCATGTGCCTTTTCTTCTCCGAGACTTGATAAGAAAAAGACTCACTCAGAACCCACTATTACAACATTTTGGTAATTATCAATCAATATTGAATATCTGGATCATGAAGTTCTCATTACAGGAGACTTCATCAACATACTGACTTTAGAAGCAATACAATCTCTGGTCCTCCACGAACTAAGCAATTTGTATTATATCCCACTCATAATATTTGATCACACCAAGCAAAGTGGCAATGGTAAACAGTTTTGGACATCAATATTTGACCAGGGTCTCATAAATGTAAATGGTCACATTAAATCAGATATTCCAGCTAAGGCTACTCACGTAACAAGCCACTCAGAAAAAAACATTGGATTACCCATTAGTCACTCCACGCCTACTGGAGGCAATCGAATCCTTCAGATCGCTTACAGTGACAAAAGTGACCATTTTTATCAAAAGCTGAAAATCAGTTGGAGCCTGGGGCCTCGTTTACAACTTTTTGATGCAGAGCAGTGCCGCAAGACTTCTTGCTGTGCTGCCCTGCATCAAAAGGAGAGGGCAGGAATCCACTGTGTTAATGAAATATGGTGCATTCCTGTCCTTTCTGCCTGTGCCAGCGCACAAATTGGTACCTGACACCAATGCAGGCACCTTTCCAGCATAGTGCAAGGGTGCCTGCGTTGTTGGCAAGAGAAATAATAAACAACATGGAGAAATAAAGCTATTTCTCCTCGTTATGCCTCCCCTAGGGAGGCGCACAGTTTTGACGCATTCCCAGGTTTACAGATCATTGTAAATCTCGGATTGTTTTAAAACCCATGGGTGTTGCATTGGAAAACCCACAGCAACGCCCATGGAATGTCTGCTTGTCGTACAGTAAGGCAACACAGCACTTTGCGCTGACTTGCCTTACTTCATATCTATGAGGCCATGCAAAGCCAGGCATGATATGATTGAGAGGCCTGCACCACCGGAGCGTCATAAAAAGTGGTGCTCCATTGGTGCAGGCCTCTTGTAAATAAGGCCCTTAGAGCTTAACAACATCCACAAAACAATTTATTCTGAGGATACCGTCACTCGGCAGTGCAAAATAAAATGGAACACACACTCACAAATAAAATATCAAGAATGGAGACAGGTCGAAAGCAATGCTCTTGTCGCAATTGCATTCCAGCTGAACTTAGTGAATTTGATTAGCACTGGATGGGTCACAATTACGAAATTCATGGTAGATTACCACCAAAGTTTGCAACACCAAAGAGGCCTGATACCATAGGGCAAGGGGGAGAAAATTAAAAACGCTACATTCACCACCTTGTACTTGTCAGTGCTAAGTGAACTCCGCAAAGAATACATAAATTAAACAGGCAATTATGTAAAGGTATAGGAAGCGTAGCAAAAACAGCCATGCATCCAACAATTAAGAAAAATGTATAAATCTAAATGGTAGAAAGAGAAATCTGAATTTGAAACTACTAGATACACTAAGACCAGCATGGCATTCTGGAGGCGTATTCATGACCTAATTTCACCTGAGCCATCAGTAAATGTAATTGATGACCGCACATGGGAGGTTTACTTGTTAAACTTCTACCATGATCAGATACCAACAAACAACAGCAAACATATTCCTTCTATTAACCCCTTCGATGCTCATGACGGAGTGGTTCCGTCATGAGCATCGGTTGGGCTGTGCTTATGACGGAACCGCTCCGTCATGAGCACAGCCCCTGGGGGAAGCGCTGGCGCTCCCCCCCTGGGGTAACGATCTTGCCTACACAGTGGGGGATGGCAGCGGAAGAGTTTCCGCTGCCACCCCCGACCCCCCCCACGCTTTCCCATGACGTCAGCACGCACAGCGCGCGCCAAAGTCATCAGGAAGCGCTGGACGCGCTGGAAATCATTTCTTTCCAGCGCGTCCAAGAGGGAGGGTAAGTTTCTTTGCTCCGGTGGGGCCAAATCCGGATGCCTTGAGGCATCGGGGAGAGGAAACACTGTTTCCTCTCCCCTGATGTCTCAATGCAGGGAATTCCTGGTGCACGATCGCGCACAGCGTCGCGATCGTGCACCAGGAATGCCCCACTAGACACCAGGGATTCGTTTTTTTGTGCAAAGGAAGCAACCCCTTGGGCAAGGGTCGCTTCCTAAGGGGGACAAATAATTTTAGACTTTTCTGCCCCCCTGGGGACAGATCGGCCGATTTTGTGCGTTTGTGGCCCCAGGGGGCAGAAAGCCCACTAGAGCCAGGGAATTTGCTTTTTAAATTGGAAGCGACCCCTTGGGCAAGGGTCGCTTCCAGGAGCCATATTTAAAAAAAGTATATTCTGCTCCCTGGGGGCAGATCGGCTTTGTATTTGGCCTTTCTGCCCCCAGGGCGGCAGAAAATCCCACTAGACACCAGGGAGTGATTTAAATTTTAAATGGAAGCGACCCCTTGGGCAAGGGTCGCTTCCTTATGGGCCTAAATGATTTTTAAGACTTTTCTGCCCCCCCTGGGGACAGATCACCTGCATTTTTGGGCAGAAAGGCCCACTAGAGCCAGGGATTTAAAAATAAATAAATTGGTCGCTTCCAGGGGACATATATTTTTATGTGTATTCTGGTCCCCTGGGGGCAGATCTGCCCGTTTATTTGGCCTTTCTGCCCCCATTTGGGTAGTGACATAGCGTGTTATAATGTTAATTGTTTTATTTCTTGTGAATCGCAATTGTAATGCTTTATTTATCCCTTTTTGTTCTAGTTCAAGGCTTTGCTCTTTAGACTGTTCCAGGTTGCGGTTTCGTTACTGGTGGTTCTGCTGTTTGTGTAGTTGCATGTGTTTGGTAAGAGACTTTTTTGTACAATGTAAATGAGTTTTATTTCTCTGCATGAATGTGTTTTTTGCAAATGGTGTAATAATATCAGTATGTTTGGCTTCTGTTTTTTCAGTGTCTAAAACTTTTTGCATTTGTGCTCGATGTGTATTTTGTTGTCTTGTGCGTAATTGGTTTTGTTTTTTTCTTTCTAGTGGGATATCGTTGGTTTTTGCTGTGTATCTGCAGAGTAGGTGCTGGTGAGTGTAGCTGTCTCTTGTAAGAGAATCATATAGTTTTGAGTATATAGATCTTTGTGATAAAGGCACACATTTTTATACTTACTTGTTTTGCACAGTGTTGGTTGTTGTTGACTTGTTTGTGCAGTCTCCTTTCTTAGTAAGGATAATGGCTAGCCGCAAAATTACTGCTCAGCAGGTTGTTGGTATGCTTTTTGAGTCTTCCTCTGACCCTGGTTCAGAGACTGACTCTGCATCTGAGGCTGAGGAGGCAGGGGACGATTCAGGCAGTGAGTTTTCTCTCCACATGGAATCATCGGATGATGAAGCTACTCTCAGTGCAGATGAAGCTACTCTTAGTGCGGATGAAGTGCCTGTGTTAGAGGAGGACATTGATGTGCCGATAGTGCGGCAAGAGGCATCTGGGCTGCAGCCTGGGGCTGCAAGGCTTCCCGTTGGTGTAGTGCGGCAAGAGGCATCTGGGCTGCAGCCTGCGCTGCAAGGCTTCCCGTTGGTGTAGTGCGGCAAGAGGCATCTGGGGCTGCAAGGCTTCCCGTTGAAAGTGCTGACGTCTGGGTTGCCCCAGGCATGGTGCAGCCGGCATTGCCAGACTTTACTGGTGTTTCAGGGTGTAGAGTGAATACTGAAAACTTTTTGCCGATAATTTTTTTTTAGTTGTTTATGGACGATGTATTTTTGGCAGAGATTGTTGAGCAGACTAATTTGTATGCCGAACAGTTTTTGAGGGACAACAGTGCCAGCCTTAAGCCCCACTCTAGAGCTACCCGGTGGACTCCCACAAATCTGGAAGGGATGAAGAAGTTCTTGGGTTTAACTTTTTTGATGGGCTTGCTAAGGAAGCCATCAATGTCTTCATATTGGTCTACTAGTCCCTTGATGGCAACAGCTATATTTCCGGCAGTCATGAGTCGTGATAGGTATTTGCTTCTGCTTCGGATGATGCATTTTGTCGATAATGGTTTAGCGTTGGCACGAGATCACCCTGATTGTGACCGTCTTTTTAAGATTCAGCCTGTCATTGATCACTTTGTTGATCGATTTTCTGAGATCTATGCTCCAGGGAAAGAAATAGCAGTGGATGAGTCTTTGGTGTTGTTCAAGGGCCGCTTGGTTTATAGGCAATACATTCCTAGTAAGAGGGCACGCTATGGAATTATGCTGTATATGCTGTGTGACAGTTGGACTGGATATGTCTCTAATTTCAGGGTGTACACCGGTAAGGAATCCAGGATTAACCCCCTGGTTGTCCGTCCACTTTTGGAGTGACTGAGAAAATTGTGTGGGAACTTGGTAGAGGACTTTTTAACAAAGGCCACCATTTATATGTAGATAACTTCTACACTGGTGTGCGGTTGTTCAGGGAATTGGCCAAAGTGGACACTGTTGCTTGTGGCACAATCCGCTCTAACCGTAAAGGTTTCCCAAAGAACTTGTTTGTCAAAAGCTTGTGGGGGACAGTGCAGTGCGTATGCGTTGCGAGGAGCTTCTAGCTGTGAAGTTTTCAGACAGGAGAGATGTCTACATGCTGACTACCATCCATGATGAAAGCACTGCACCTGTGACTGTTTGGGGTCACATTGCTGGAAGTGCAGCAAACCTGTGTGCATTTTAGACTATAATAGGCACATGGGTGGTGTTGACAGAGGAGATCAGAGGTTGGAACCTTCCGCTGCTCTTCGTAAGGCTTACATTTGGTATAAGAAGTTGGCTATCCATCTTTTCCACTTGGCAACCTTTAATGCTTTTGTTGTATTCCAGGATTCTTGTCCTGAGTCAAAGATGACTTTTGCTAAGTTTCAGGAGTCTGTAATAGGCAGCCTTGTTTTAGTGGAACAGGCAAGTGTTCCTAGAGTTGGAGTGGTGGAGGATGTGGCTAGATTGAAAGATCGCCACTTTCCTGATCACATTCCTCCCACACCCTCAAAAGACTTTCCCAGTAGGAGATGTAGAGTCTGTTGGCGAAGAGGTATGCGGAAGGAGACTCGTATGTACTGCCCCGAGTGTCCTTCTAACCCCGGGCTGTGTGTGCCTGCTTGTTTTAGAATGTACCACACGCAAAAGAATTTTTGGGAGCATCCATGAGTGGTAAAGTGAACTGCCTGGCCTCTATTGTTTAATATTTTTTGTTCAGTTTCAAGGTTGGCATTTGTGTAGTGTATTTAGTTTCAGATTTTGTGTTAGTAGATTTGTATCAATTTGCAATTTGTTTGTGTTTTCTTATTTATATTTAAAAAAATCCTAAATGTGATGGCGGTGTGCGTGGAGTGGCGCTTGTCTGGCGGTGTGCGTGGTCTGGCGCTTGGCTGTTGGTGTGTTTGGATTGGCACTTGGCTGGCGGTGTGCGTGGACTGGCGCTTGGCTGGTGGTGTGTTTGTACTGGCGCTTGGCTGGCGGTGTGTTTGGACTGGCGCTTGGCTGGTGGTGTGCGTGGACTGGCGCTTGGCTGGCGGTGTGCGTGGACTGGCGCTTGGCTGGCGGTGTGGTGTGCGTGGACTGGCGCTTGGCTGGCGGTGTGCGTGGACTGGCGCTTGGCTGGCGGTGTGTTTTGATTGGCGCTTGGCTGGCGGTGTGTTTGTACTGGTGCTTGGCTGACGGTGTGTTTGTACTGGCACTTGGCTGGCGGTGTGTGTGGACTGGCGCTTGGCTGGCGGTGTGTGTGGACGGGCGCTTGGCTGGCGGTGTGCGTGGACTGGTGCTCGGCTGGTGGTGTACGTGGACTGGCACTTGGCTGGCGGTGTGTGAGTAGTGACTAGCTGCTGGTCACTACACACACTGCTAGCCAAACGCCACTCAATGCAATCCGTGAGCTGGTGTGGTTGCTGTGTCAGGAATGTGGGTGTGTGAAAGTGATGGGCCCTTGAATGGTGCTGTCTGCTGGTGTGAGTGTTGTAATGTGCTGGGCCCGCGGCTGGCATTGTGAATGGTTTTGTATGTGTCACACATATGAAAGGTGTATGAATGGCCTGTAAAGAGGTTGGTGCCTTGTCGTGGCTTTACAGCTCACGAGCTGTGAGTCAATGGTTCAGTTTCTCGTCCTTTCAATTAACAGTGCATTTCATTTTTGTGAAATCTCTGGTTAATACAACTGTATATACTGAACCATCACTCACCCTCGTGCCAAATCCAACCAGTATGTATGTGTGCTTGAGGAATAGGTGGTTGTGCATAAAAATGTGTCTTTTCTGTTTTTGTCAACCAGGGTGTACCTTGTCCTTTTTTGTGAATGTTGTAATGTGTTGGTTTTGTGCCTGGTGGTGTGAATGGTCTTGTGTGTATCATGTATGAAAGGTGTGTGAATGGCCTGTAAAGCGGTTGGTGCCTTGAAGTGGCTTTACAGCTCACGAGCTGCGAGTCACTGGTTCAGTTTTTTGTCCTTTCAATTATTGACAGTGCATTTCATTTTTGTGAAATCTCTTGTTAATAAAATTTTATATACTGAACCATCACTCGCCTTCGTGCCAAATCCAACCAGTATGTGTGTGTGCTTGAGGAATAGATGGCTGTGCAGTAATCTTTGTCTGTTTTGTCTCTCTGCCAAGCTGTACATTTCATCTAAGAATAACCTAACAACTGTAGTTTTTGTCGTAATGTAATGTAATGTAAGGCACACTTATATAGCGCAGCTGCCACCCCAAGGGTATCCTGGCGCTTAGATTACCAATCATCCACTGCATGTAACTAAACTGAGATAGGCAATGATCAATCTCTGGGAAACAATCTGGTTTTCAGTTCCTTCCTGAAGCGTGACAAGGTGTTCAGTTGTCTAAGCTCCGGGGGCAGAGCGTTCCAAAGTCTAGATGCTGTAAAGCTAAAGGATCTGCCACCCATTCGAGCTTTATTGACATGGGGAACACAGACCAGATTAGCAGAGGAAGAGCGCAAATGTCTAACAGGGGAATACCATACAAATTTCCTTTGCAACAGTTTAGGTCCAGTTTTATGTGTTGCCCTGTAGACAATACAGAGTGCCTTAAATTGGACTCTTTGCGCAATGGGCAGCCAATGTAGGTCCTTTAAGGCCAATGAGGCCGAGGCTCTACGTGGTCGATTTAGCACCAACTTAGCCGCCATGATCTGTACTCTTTGTAATTTTTTTATCAGGGACGCTGGGGTACCTAGAAGGAGTGCATTGCAATAATCCATTCTGCTTAGAACAATACTCCGCACCACTTGAGGTCTAGCAAGAGTAGGTAAAATTGGGAGAATCTTCCGAAGAGCTCGGAGCAGAGATAGACAAGTGTTCACCGTTTTATTCACCTGGGAATCCAATTGTAGATTGCTATCCAGCATCACTCCTAAATTGCGCACTGTACTAGCGGGCAATAAGGAGTTGTTAGCCGGGCCTGGCCAGAAGTCTACTGGGAGTGGTCACTGAATTATACCTGCGGTACAGCACAGGATTTCAGTTTTTTCCCCATTAAATTGCAATGAGTTCTCTTTCAGCCATTCTGCTGTTCTGTGCATACAATTGTGGAATTTTTCTAAAGGCACTGCTTTATTGCCCTCAACAGAGAAGACAAGCTGAGTGTCGTCCGTATAGTTTATGACATCAATGCCAAAATGATTTTATTAAGATAATGAGTGGTCGAAGATAAAGGTTAAACAGAAATGGGCTGATAGCCGAGCCCTGTGGAACCCCATGTTTAACATCTCTATTCTGAGAGGTAAATGGCGACAGGGTCACTGCCTGCTGCCTATTAGAGAGATAAGAGTGCAGCCAGTCCCGAGCCCTACCCACAACACCCATCTCCTCTAATCTCTTGATCAGGATCCGGTGGTTAACCATGTATCGAACGCGGCCGACATGTCAAGCAGCACTCAAAAAGGCTGTCTGACAGCTGTCAGCCCGCATTCGCAGGTCATCCAAGACTGCCACCAAGGCAGTCTCGGTTCCGTGTGCAGGGCAAAATCCAAATTGGACTTCGTCCAGCAGCTCATTATCCTCAGCATATTTTGAAAGAGATTTACTCACTACCCTCTCCAAGATCTTAATCGGATACGGTAGCAAGGAGATGGGTCTGTAATTGGAGGGACATTGGGGATCCAGTGTAGCCTTTTTAACAGTGGAGAGACAACTGCCTTTTTCCAGCAGTCCGGTACTACACCATTGGTTGAGGATTGACAGCAGATTTGATACAGATGTGGAAAGAGGTCACTACCAAACAGTTTCCAGAACTTATGTGGAAGTGGGTCCATAGGGAACCTGAGGAGATGCCAGCTGCAATTGCATTAAATTCCTCTTGTGAGGAAACCTGGAATTGATCCAAAAGTGTCATATGTTCCCTATCAGTTATACCACAGTTTATTAAAGTATCATTACCAGTATACTGGTTCGCATCATCATCCATAGAGGATTTTAGTCCATTTAAAATGTTATTGATTTTTTCCTCAAAAAAGACTGCTAAGTCATCACATAGTTCTTGTGATGCCAGAATTTTAGATTTTGCGCAGTCTGGGTTGGACAAACCTCTTACTAGGCTAAATAAAGTTTGAGATTTATTAGCTGAATGTAAAATGGTCTCCTCGAGATATTTGGCCTTGGCTTTGCCTATCGATTCTTTATAGATGTAAAGCAGATTTTCTAAGGCTACTTTATCTGTCTCTAGGTAATTCCTCCTCCATTTCCTTTCTGCTTGTTTACAACTAGTCTTCATCAGCCTTAGCTCTTCATTATACCAGGGGCGGAGGGCTTTTACAATTTTTGGCTTTCCTCAGGGAGCTAACTGATCTAACGAATTAGTGATTTGATGACATAGATTCAGGTAGTTCATCTCCACTGAGTCATAAATGACAAATCTATCATCAACAAGCCGGGGAAGATCCACTAGTTTTAGTATTTTAGACCATTCTCTACTAGTTCGAGTAACGGTCATATAAGCATCTTGTTTTTGGCAATTAGCTACTTTTAAGGAGAAAAGAACCAAAAAATGGTCTGTCCAGCATAACGGAAGTATGTTCTTTACAACTGTGTCTTTTTCACCAGCAAAGACAAGATCAAGCACATGGCCCTTCTGATGAGTAGGATGTAGTACCAACTGTTGGAGGTTAACATTCTCACAGGCCTGGCAAAGCTCTTTAAAAGCTGTGTCAAGGGTACCATTCTCCCAGAGATTAAAATCTCCAAGGATCAGTAACTTAGAATGAGAGTGCGATAAATTATATATCACATCAATCAGTTCTTGATAACCATGGGCAGCTCCACCTGGTGGTCTATAACAAAGTAGGCCTGTACATAGAGCACCACTGGTATCCTTAAGTGAAAACCCCAGTGATTCAATCCCCGGAATATCCTCTACACAGAGTGGGGTGATATACCAGGTGTCTTTATAAATAAATCCTACTCCTCCTCCCCCTCTCCCATCCAGCCTGGGCTTATGGCAAATTTTATAACCTGGGGGGCAGACTAAGCCCAGCTCGACTTCTCTATCTGCTTGTGTCCAAGTTTCTGTAAGAAACAGGACATCGAGGTTATGATCTTCCAATAATATATAAATCTCCAGGTAATGTTTAGCCAGGGATCTAACATTGATCAATCCACAGTTAAGAGTCTCTGATATGGCTTTCTTAAGGAAAATCTTACCGCCAGTGCCACTTTCATTAATCATGGTCCTATCTCTCCGAGTATCAAGTCGGACAAGCTCATCTCTAGAATAGACCAAACGGGAGGCAGTTGGAGCAACATAGCTGGCGCTGAGCGCATCCGGAGCACGGACGGGCGCAGACGGGCTTGCCTTTGGCGCGCCCTTGGCGCGCGCGCGCTGCGCGCTTGCATCTCGTCAGTTAAATAGGGAGAGTGCAAATGAGCAACTAGAACGCTACCCAAGATGGCGGTGCTTCCGGTGACTCGCTCTGACATACGAGTACACCAGCACATCAAGGGAGCGTTAAGGGAAAGTGACTAAGTGCAGCAGGAACGGTAGGTGCAGCAAAAAGTAAAACAGTTTCTTTTAAAAGTAATTTTATAAAGTGACACAATGCCCAATTAGCAAGATATAAGCAGCAATTATATTTTCACAAGTCACAGCAATTCAATATCTCAACTATCCCTGTGAAACGCGCAGCGGATAATCTCGTAACTAACCGCGCTTGCATCTCGTCCGTTAAATAGGGAGAGTGCAAATGAGCAACTAGAACGCTACCCAAGATGGCGGTGCTTCCGGTGACTCGCTCTGACATACGAGTAAACCAGCACATCAAGGGAGCGTTAAGGGAAAGTGACTAAGTGCAGCAGGGTGTAAACTAAACACCCATGGGAGTGCATGGTGATTTCTCTCTTGTGGATCCCAACAAGTTATCTTACCCACAATGTCCTGCAAACCTCAAAATGTGACTGTGACATTTACCTTGCCTTATTGTGCCCAAATTTTCACACTGCAGAAAGTAACAACAAATTTCCAACCCCCCAGCATTTCTCCAAGTATCCCAATAGAAATGGTACCTCACTTGTATGGGTGGGCCAAGTACCCGCGGCAGGGACGGGCCCAAAACCTATTGATGCGACATCAAAATTACCTATCACAAACCAACCTAGGGTTAGGTAGGTTTCCCTAGATGGCTGCCGAGCCCCGGGCCAAAAACTCATGGGACCCCCCATGCAAAACCAGGTTGGTTTGTGATAGGTAATTTTGATGTCGCCTCAATAGGTTTTGGACCCTTGCCTGTCGCGGGTCCTTTACCCACCCACGCAAGTGAGGTACCATTTTTATCAGGAGACCTGGGGGAACGCTGGGTGGGAGGAAATTTGTGGATCCACGCAGATTCCAGAACTTTCCCACACAGAAATTTGAGAAAAAAGTGAATGTTTCTGGCTGAAATTTGAGGTTTGCAGGGGATTCTGGGTAGGAGAATGATGGGGGACCCACGCAAGCCATACCTCGCTGGACTCCCCGGGTGTCTAGTTTCCAGAAATGTGTGGGTTAGGTAGGTTTCCCTAGATGGCTGCCGAGCCCGGGCCAAAAACTCATGGGACCCCCATGCAAAACCAGGAGGTACCATTTTTAACGGGAGACCTGGGGGAACGCTGGGTGGGAGGAAATTTGTGGATCCACGCAGATTCCAGAACTTTCCACCACAGAAATGTGAGGAAAATGTGTTTTTTTTGGACAATTCTTTAGGTTTGCAAGGGATTCTGGGTAACAGAACCTGGTGGGAGGCAGTCAAGTCACCCCATCCTGGATTCCCCTGGGTGTCTAGTTTTCACAAATATATAGGTTTGCTAGGTTTCCCTAGGTGCCGGCAGAGCTAGGGTTCAAAAACTAAAGCTAGGCACTTTGCCAAAAAAGGGTCATTTTTTACTGCGAAATTGAGGTGTGTCCACGTTGCGCTTTGCGCCATTTCCTGTTGCGGGCACTAGGCCGAACCACACAAGTGAAGTACCATTTTTCTCGGAAGACTTTGGGAAATGCGGGGTGGGTGGAAATTTGTGGATCCACGCAGATTCCAGAACTTTCCACCACAGAAATATGAGGAAAATGTGTTTTTTTGAACAATTTTTTAGGTTTGCAAGGGATTATGGGTAACAGAACCTGGTGGGAGGCAGTCAAGTCACCCCATCCTGGATTCCCCTGGGTGTCTAGTTTTCAAAAATGTATAGGTTTGCTAGGTTTCCCTAGGTGCCGGCAGAGCTAGGGTTCAAAAACTACAGCTAGGCACTTTGCCAAAAAAGGGTAATTTTTCACTGTGAAATTGGGGTGTGTCCACGTTGCGTTTTGCGCCGTTTCCTGTCACGGGCATTAGGCCTACCCACACAAGTGAGGTACCATTTTTCTCAGGAAGACTTTGGGGAACGCGGGGAGGGTGGAAATTTATGGATCCACGCAGATTCCAGAACTTTCCACCACAGAAATGTGAGGAAAATGTGTTTTTTTTGATAATTTTTTAGGTTTGCAAGGGATTCTGGGTAACAGAACCTGGAGGGAGGCAGTCAAGTCACCCCATCCTGGATTTCCCTTGGTGTCTAGTTTTCAAAAATGTATAGGTTTGCTAGGTTTCCCTAGGTGCCGGCAGAGCTAGGGTTCAAAAACTACAGCTAGGCACTTTGCCAAAAAAGGGTCATTTTTTACTGCGAAATTGAGGTGTGTCCACGTTGGGTTTTGCGCCATTTCCTGTTGCGGGCACTATGCCGACCCACACAAGTGAGGTACCATTTTTCTCTGAAGACTTTGGGAAACGCGGGGTGGGTGGAAATTTGTGGATCCACGCAGATTCCAGAACTTTCCACCACAGAAATGTGAGGAAAATGTGGTTTTTTTGACAATGTTTTAGGTTTGCAAGGGATTCTGGGTAACAGAACCTGGTGGGAGGCAGTCAAGTCACCCCATCCTGGATTCCCCTGGGTGTCTAGTTTTCAAAAATGTATAGGTTTGCTAGGTTTCCCTAGGTGCCGGCAGAGCTAGGGTTCAAAAACTACAGCTAGGCACTTTGCCAAAAAAGGGTAATTTTTCACTGTGAAATTGGGGTGTGTCCACGTTGCGTTTTGCGCCGTTTCCTGTCATGGGCACTAGGCCTACCCACACAAGTGAGGTACCATTTTTCTCAGGAAGACTTTGGGGAACGCGGGGAGGGTGGAAATTTGTGGATCCACGCAGATTCCAGAACTTTCCACCACAGAAATGTGAGGAAAATGTGTTTTTTTTGACAATTTGGTAGGTTTGCAAGGGATTCTGGGTAACAGAACCTGGTGGGAGGCAGTCAAGTCACCCCATCCTGGATTTCCCTGGGTGTCTAGTTTTCAAAAATGTATAGGTTTGCTAGGTTTCCCTAGGTGCAGGCAGAGCTAGGGTTAAAAACTACAGCTAGGCACTTTGCCAAAAAAGGGTCATTTTTCACTGCGAAATTGAGGTGTGTCCACGCTGCGTTTTGCGCCATTTCCTGTCGCGGGCACTAGGCCGACCCACACAAGTGAGGTACCATTTTTCTAGGAAGACTTTGGGGAATGCGGGGTGGGTGGAAATTTGTGGATCCACGCATATTCCAGAACTTTCCACCACAGAAATGTGAGGAAAATGTGTTTTTTTTGACAATCCTTTAAGTTTGCAAGGGATTCTGGGTAACAGAACCTGGTGGGAGGCAGTCAAGTCACCCCATCCTGGATTCCCCTGGGTGTCTAGTTTTCAAAAATGTACAGATTTGCTAGGTTTCCCTAGGTGCTGGCAGAGCTAGGGTTCAAAACTACAGCTAGGCACTTTGCCAAAAAAGGGTCATTTTTCACTGTGAAATTGGGGTGTGTCCACGTTGCGTTTTGCGCCGTTTCCTGTTGCGGGCACTAGGCCTACCCACACAAGTGAGGTACCATTTTTCTCAGAAGACTTTGGCGAACGCGGGGTGGGTGGAAATTTGTGGATCCATGCAGATTCCAGAACTTTCCACCACAGAAATGTGAGGAAAATGTGTTTTTTGACAATTACTTAGGTTTGCAAGGGATTATGGGTAACAGAACCTGGTGGGAGGCAGTCAAGTCACCCCATCCTGGATTCCCTGGGTGTCTAGTTTTCAAAAATGTATAGGTTTGCTAGGTTTCCTAGGTGCCGGCAGAGCTAGGGTTCAAAACTACAGCTAGGCACTTTGCCAAAAAAGGGTCACTTTTCACTGCGAAATTGAGGTGTGTCCACGTTGCGCTTTGCGCCATTTCCTGTCGCGGGCACTAGGCCAACCCATACAAGTGAGGTACCATTTTTCTCGGAAGGCTTTGGGGAACGTGGGGTGGGTGGAAATTTGTGGATCCACGCAGATTCCAGAACTTTCCACCACAGAAATGTGAGGAAAATGTGTTTGTTTGACAATTTGTTAGGTTTGCAAGGGATTCTGGGTAACAGAACCTGGTGGGAGGCAGTCAAGTCACCCCATCCTGGATTCCCTGGGTGTCTAGTTTTCAAAAATGTATAGGTTTGCTAGGTTTCCCTAGGTGCCGGCAGAGCTAGGGTTCAAAAACTACAGCTAGGCACTTTGCCAAAAGGGTCATTTTTCACTGCGAAATTGAGGTGTGTCCATGTTGCGTTTTGCGCCGTTTCCTGCTGCGGGCACTAGGCCGACCCACACAAGTGAGGTACCATTTTTCTCGGAAGACTTTGGGGAACACGGGGTGGGTGGAAATTTGTGGATCCACGCAGATTCCAGAACTTTCCACCACAGAAATGTGAGGAAAATTTGTTTTTTGAACAATTTTTAGGTTTGCAAGGGTTTCTGGGTAACAGAACCTGGTGGGAGGCAGTCAAGTCACCCCATCCTGGATTCCCCTGGGTGTCTAGTTTTCAAAAATGTTTAGGTTTGCTAGGTTTCCCTAGGTGCAGGCAGAGCTAGGGTTCAAAAACTACAGCTAGGCACTTTGCCAAAAAAGGGTCATTTTTCACTGCGAAATTGAGGTGTGTCCACGCTGCGTTTTGCGCCATTTCCTGTCGCGGGCACTAGGCCGACCCACACAAGTGAGGTACAATTTTTCTAGGAAGACTTTGGGGAATGCGGGGTGGGTGGAAATTTGTGGATCCACGCAGATTCCAGAATTTTCCACCACAGAAATGTGAGGAAAATGTGTTTTTTTTGACAATCCTTTAAGTTTGCAAGGGATTCTGGGTAACAGAACCTGGTGGGAGGCAGTCAAGTCACCCCATCCTGGATTCCCCTGGGTGTCTAGTTTTCAAAAATGTACAGATTTGCTAGGTTTCCCTAGGTGCTGGCAGAGCTAGGGTTCAAAAACTACAGCTAGGCACTTTGCCAAAAAAGGGTCATTTTTCACTGTGAAATTGGGGTGTGTCCACGTTGCGTTTTGCGCCGTTTCCTGTTGCGGGCACTAGGCCTACCCACACAAGTGAGGTACCATTTTTCTCGGAAGACTTTGGGGAACGCGGGGTGGGTGGAAATTTGTGGATCCACGCAGATTCCAGAACTTTCCACCACAGAAATGTGAGGAAAATGTGTTTTTTTTGACAATTACTTAGGTTTGCAAGGGATTATGGGTAACAGAACCTGGTGGGAGGCAGTCAAGTCACCCCATCCTTGATTCCCCTGGGTGTCTAGTTTTCAAAAATGTATAGGTTTGCTAGGTTTCCCTAGGTGCCGGGAGAGCTAGGGTTCAAAACTACAGCTAGGCACTTTGCCAAAAAGGGTCATTTTTCACTGCGAAATTGAGGTGTGTCCACGCTTGCGTTTTGCGCCATTTCCTGTCGCGGGCACTAGGCCAACCCATACAAGTGAGGTACCATTTTTCTCGGAAGGCTTTGGGGAACGTGGGGTGGGTGGAAATTTGTGGATCCACGCAGATTCCAGAACTTTCCACCACAGAAATGTGAGGAAAATGTGTTTTGTTTGACAATTTGTTAGGTTTGCAAGGGTTTCTGGGTAACAGAACCTGGTGGGAGGCAGTCAAGTCATCCCATCCTGGATTCCCCTGGGTGTCTAGTTTTCAAAAATGTATAGGTTTGCTAGGTTTCCCTAGGTGCCGGCAGAGCTAGGGTTCAAAAACTACAACTAGGCAGTTTGCCAAAAAAGGGTCATTTTTTACTGCGAAATTGAGGTGTGTCCATGTTGCGTTTTGCGGCGTTTCCTGCTGCGGGCACTAGGCCGACCCACACAAGTGAGGTACCATTTTTCTCGGAAGACTTTGGGGAACACGGGGTGGGTGGAAGTTTGTGGATCCACGCAGATTCCAGAACTTTCCACCACAGAAATGTGAGGAAAATTTGTTTTTTGGACAATTCTTTAGGTTTGCAAGGGATTCTGGGTAACAGAACCTGGTGGGAGGCAGTCAAGTCACCCCATCCTGGATTCCCTGGGTGTCTAGTTTTCAAAAATGTATAGGTTTGCTAGGTTTCCTAGGTGCAGGCAGAGCTAGGGTTAAAAACTACAACTAGGCACTTTGCCAAAAAAGGGTCATTTTTCACTGTGAAATTGGGGTGTGTCCACGTTGCGTTTTGCGCCATTTCCTGTCACGGGCACTAGGCCTAACCACACAAGTGAGGTACCATTTTTCTTGGAAGACTTTGGGGAACACGGGGTGGGTAGAAATTTGTGGATCCACGCAGATTCCAGAACTTTCCACCACAGAAATGTGAGGAAAATGTGTTTTTTTTGACAATTTGTTAGGTTTGCAAGGGATTCTGGGTAACAGAACCAGGTGGGAGGCAGTCAAGTCACCCCATCCTGGATTTCCTGGGTGTCTAGTTTTCAAAAATGTATAGGTTTGCTAGGTTTCCCTAGGTGCCGGCAGAGCTAGGGTTCAAAAACTACAGCTATACACTTTGCCAAAAAAGGGTCATTTTTCACTGTGAAATTGGGGTGTGTCCACGTTGCGTTTTGCGCCGTTTCCTGTCATGGGCACTAGGCCTACCCACACAAGTGAGGTACCATTTTTCTCAGGAAGACTTTGGGGAACGCGGGGAGGGTGGAAATTTGTGGATCCACGCAGATTCCAGAACTTTCCACCACAGAAATGTGAGGAAAATGTGTTTTTTTGGACAATTGTTTAGGTTTGCAAGGGATTCTGGGTAACAGAACCTGGTGGGAGGCAGTCAAGTCACCCCATCCTGGATTTCCCTGTGTGTCTAGTTTTCAAAAATGTATAGGTTTGCTAGGTTTCCCTAGGTGCCGGCAGAGCTAGGGTTCAAAAACTACAGCTAGGCACTTTGCCAAAAACGGGTAATTTTTCACTGTGAAATTGGGGTGTGTCCTCGTTGCGTTTTGCGCCGTTTCCTGTCATGGGCACTAGGCCTACCCACACAAGTGAGGTACCATTTTTCTCAGGAAGACTTTGGGGAACGCGGGGAGGGTGGAAATTTGTGGATCCACGCAGATTCCAGAACTTTCCACCACAGAAATGTGAGGAAAATGTGTTTTTTTTACAATTTTTAGGTTTGCAAGGGATTCTGGGTAACAGAACCTGGTGGGAGGCAGTCAAGTCACCCCATCCTGGATTTCCTGGGTGTCTAGTTTTCAAAAATGTATAGGTTTGCTAGGTTTCCTAGGTGCAGGCAGAGCTAGGGTTAAAAACTACAGCTAGGCACTTTGCCAAAAAGGGTCATTTTTCACTGCGAAATTGAGGTGTGTCCACGCTGCGTTTTGCGCCATTTCCTGTCGCGGGCACTAGGCCGACCCATACAAGTGAGGTACCATTTTTCTAGGAAGACTTTGGGGAACGCGGGGTGGGTGGAAATTTGTGGATCCACGCAGATTCCAGAACTTTCCACCACAGAAATGTGAGGAAAATGTGTTTTTTTTGACAATCCTTTAAGTTTGCAAGGGATTCTGGGTAACAGAACCTGGTGGGAGGCAGTCAAGTCACCCCATCCTGGATTCCCCTGGGTGTCTAGTTTTCAAAAATGTATAGGTTTGCTAGGTTTCCCTAGGTGCTTGCAGAGCTAGGGTTCAAAAACTACAGCTAGGCACTTTGCCAAAAAAGGGTCATTTTTCACTGTGAAATTGGGGTGTGTCCACGTTGCGTTTTGCGCCGCTTCCTGTTGCGGGCACTAGGCCTACCCACACAAGTGAGGTACCATTTTTCTCTGAAGACTTTGGGGAACGTGGGGTGGGTGGAAATTTGTGGATCCACGCAGATTCCAGAACTTTCCACCACAGAAATGTGAGGAAAATGTGTTTTTTTGGACAATTATTTAGGTTTGCAAGGGATTATGGGTAACAGAACCTGGTGGGAGGCAGTCAAGTCACCCCATCCTTGATTCCCCTGGGTGTCTAGTTTTCAAAAATGTATAGGTTTGCTAGGTTTCCCTAGGTGCCGGCAGAGCTAGGGTTCAAAAACTACAGCTAAGCACTTTGCCAAAAAAGGGTCACTTTTCACTGCGAAATTGAGGTGTGTCCACGTTGCGTTTTGCGCCATTTCCTGTCACGGGCACTAGGCCTACCCACACAAGTGAGGTACCATTTTTCTCGGAAGACTTTGGGGAACACGGGGTGGGTAGAAATTTGTGGATCCACGCAGATTCCAGAACTTTCCACCACAGAAATGTGAGGAAAATGTGTTTTTTTTGACAATTGTTTAGGTTTGCAAGGGATTCTGGGTAACAGAACCTGGTGGGAGGCAGTCAAGCCACCCCATCCTGGATTCCCCTGGGTGTCTAGTTTTAAAAAATGTATAGGTTTGCTAGGTTTCCCTAGGTGCCGGCAGAGCTAGGGTTCAAAAACTACAGCTAGGCACTTTGCCAAAAAAGGGTCATTTTTCACTGCGAAATTGAGGTGTGTCCACGCTGCGTTTTGCGCCATTTCCTGTCGCGGGCACTAGGCCGACCCACACAAGTGAGGTACCATTTTTCTAGGAAGACTTTGGGGAACGCGGGGTGGGTGGAAATTTGTGGATCCACGCAGATTCCAGAACTTTCCACCACAGAAATGTGAGGAAAATTTGTTTTTTTTGACAATCCTTTAAGTTTGCAAGGGATTCTGGGTAACAGAACCTGGTGGGAGGCAGTCAAGTCACCCCATCCTGGATTCCCCTGGGTGTCTAGTTTTCAAAAATGTATAGGTTTGCTAGGTTTCCCTAGGTGCTTGCAGAGCTAGGGTTCAAAAACTACAGCTAGGCACTTTGCCAAAAAAGGGTCATTTTTCACTGTGAAATTGGGGTGTGTCCACGTTGCGTTTTGCGCCGTTTCCTGTTGCGGGCACTAGGCCTACCCACACAAGTGAGGTACCATTTTTCTCGGAAGACTTTGGGGAACACGGGGTGGGTAGAAATTTGTGGATCCACGCAGATTCCAGAACTTTCCACCACAGAAATGTGAGGAAAATTTGTTTTTTTGGACAATGTTTTAGGTTTGCAAGGGATTCTGGGTAACAGAACCTGGTGGGAGGCAGTCAAGTCACCCCAGCCTGGATTCCCCTGGGTGTCTAGTTTTCAAAAATGTATAGGTTTGCTAGGTTTCCCTAGGTGCTGGCAGAGCTAAGCTTCAAAAACTACAGCTAGGCACTTTGCCAAAAAAGGGTCATTTTTCACTGTGAAATTGGGGTGTGTCCACGTTGCGTTTTGCGCCGTTTCCTGTCACGGGCACTAGGCCTACCCACACAAGTGAGGTACCATTTTTCTCGGAAGACTTTGGGGAACACGGGGTGGGTAGAAATTTGTGGATCCACGCAGATTCCAAAACTTTCCACCACAGAAATGTGAGGAAAATGTGTTTTTTTTGACAATTTGTTAGGTTTGCAAGGGATTCTGGGTAGCAGAACCAGGTGGGAGGCGGTCAAGTCACCCCATCCTGGATTTCCCTTGGTGTCTAGTTTTTAAAAATGTATAGGTTTGCTAGGTTTCCCTAGGTGCCGGCAGAGCTAGGGTTAAAAAACTACAGCTAGGCACTTTGCCAAAAAAGGGTCATTTTTCACTGTGAAATTGGGGTGTGCCCACGTTGCGTTTTGCGCCGTTTCCTGTCACGTGCACTAGGCCTACCCACACAAGTGAGGTACCATTTTTCTTGTAAGACTTTGGGGAACACGGGGTGGGTGGAAATTTGTGGATCCACGCAGATTCCAGAACTTTCCACCACAGAAATGTGAGGAAAATTTGTTTTTTGGGACAATTTTTTAGGTTTGCAAGGGATTCTGGGTAACAGAACCTGGTGGGAGGCAGTCAAGTCACCCCATCCTGGATTTCCCTGGGTGTCTAGTCTTCAAAAATGTATAGGTTTGCTAGGTTTCCCTAGGTGCCGGCAGAGCTAGGGTTCAAAAACTACAGCTAGGCACTTTGCCATAAAATGATCATTTTTCACTGTGAAATTGGGGTGTGTCCACGTTGCGTTTTGCGCCATTTCCTGTCGCGGGCACTAGGCCGACCCACACAAGTGAGGTACCATTTTTCTAGGAAGACTTTGGGGAATGCGGGGTGGGTGGAAATTTGTGGATCCACGCATATTCCAGAACTTTCCACCACAGAAATGTGAGGAAAATGTGTTTTTTTTGACAATCCTTTAAGTTTGCAAGGGATTCTGGGTAACAGAACCTGGTGGGAGGCAGTCAAGTCACCCCATCCTGGATTCCCCTGGGTGTCTAGTTTTCAAAAATGTACAGATTTGCTAGGTTTCCTAGGTGCTGGCAGAGCTAGGGTTCAAAAACTACAGCCAGGCACTTTGCCAAAAAAGGGTCATTTTTCACTGTGAAATTGGGGTGTGTCCACGTTGCGTTTTGCACCGTTTCCTGTTGCGGGCACTAGGCCTACCCACACAAGTGAGGTACCATTTTTCTCAGAAGACTTTGGGGAACGCGGGGTGGGTGGAAATTTGTGGATCCATGCAGATTCCAGAACTTTCCACCACAGAAATGTGAGGAAAATGTGTTTTTTTTGACAATTACTTAGGTTTGCAAGGGATTATGGGTAACAGAACCTGGTGGGAGGCAGTCAAGTCACCCCATCCTTGATTCCCCTGGGTGTCTAGTTTTCAAAAATGTATAGGTTTGCTAGGTTTCCCTAGGTGCCGGCAGAGCTAGGGTTCGAAAACTACAGCTAGGCACTTTGCCAAAAAAGGGTCACTTTTCACTGCGAAATTGAGGTGTGTCCACGTTGCGTTTTGCGCCATTTCCTGTCGCGGGCACTAGGCCAACCCATACAAGTGAGGTACCATTTTTCTCGGAAGGCTTTGGGGAACGTGGGGTGGGTGGAAATTTGTGGATCCACGCAGATTCCAGAACTTTCCACCACAGAAATGTGAGGAAAATGTGTTTTGTTTGACAATTTGTTAGGTTTGCAAGGGATTCTGGGTAACAGAACCTGGTGGGAGGCAGTCAAGTCACCCCATCCTGGATTCCCTGGGTGTCTAGTTTTCAAAAATGTATAGGTTTGCTAGGTTTCCCTAGGTGCCGGCAGAGCTAGGGTTCAAAAACTACAGCTAGGCACTTTGCCAAAAAAGGGTCATTTTTTACTGCGAAATTGAGGTGTGTCCATGTTGCGTTTTGCGCCGTTTCCTGCTGCGGGCACTAGGCCGACCCACACAAGTGAGGTACCATTTTTCTCGGAAGACTTTGGGGAACACGGGGTGGGTGGAAATTTGTGGATCCACGCAGATTCCAGAACTTTCCACCACAGAAATGTGAGGAAAATTTGTTTTTTTGAACAATTTTTTAGGTTTGCAAGGGTTTCTGGGTAACAGAACCTGGTGGGAGGCAGTCAAGTCACCCCATCCTGGATTCCCTGGGTGTCTAGTTTTCAAAAATGTTTAGGTTTGCTAGGTTTCCCTAGGTGCAGGCAGAGCTAGGGTTCAAAACTACAGCTAGGCACTTTGCCAAAAAAGGGTCATTTTTCACTGCGAAATTGAGGTGTGTCCACGCTGCGTTTTGCGCCATTTCCTGTCGCGGGCACTAGGCCGACCCACACAAGTGAGGTACAATTTTTCTAGGAAGACTTTGGGAATGCGGGGTGGGTGGAAATTTGTGGATCCACGCAGATTCCAGAATTTTCCACCACAGAAATGTGAGGAAAATGTGTTTTTTTTGACAATCCTTTAAGTTTGCAAGGGATTCTGGGTAACAGAACCTGGTGGGAGGCAGTCAAGTCACCCCATCCTGGATTCCCCTGGGTGTCTAGTTTTCAAAAATGTACAGATTTGCTAGGTTTCCCTAGGTGCTGGCAGAGCTAGGGTTCAAAAACTACAGCTAGGCACTTTGCCAAAAAAGGGTCATTTTTCACTGTGAAATTGGGGTGTGTCCACGTTGCGTTTTGCGCCGTTTCCTGTTGCGGGCACTAGGCCTACCCACAGAAGTGAGGTACCATTTTTCTCGGAAGACTTTGGGGAACGCGGGGTGGGTGGAAATTTGTGGATCCACGCAGATTCCAGAACTTTCCACCACAGAAATGTGAGGAAAATGTGTTTTTTGGACAATTACTTAGGTTTGCAAGGGATTATGGGTAACAGAACCTGGTGGGAGGCAGTCAAGTCACCCCATCCTTGATTCCCTGGGTGTCTAGTTTTCAAAAATGTATAGGTTTGCTAGGTTTCCCTAGGTGCCGGGAGAGCTAGGGTTCAAAAACTACAGCTAGGCACTTTGCCAAAAAGGGTCACTTTTCACTGCGAAATTGGAGGTGTGTCCACGTTGCGTTTTGCGCCATTTCCTGTCGCGGGCACTAGGCCAACCCATACAAGTGAGGTACCATTTTTCTCGGAAGGCTTTGGGGAACGTGGGGTGGGTGGAAATTTGTGGATCCACGCAGATTCCAGAACTTTCCACCACAGAAATGTGAGGAAAATGTGTTTTGTTTGACAATTTGTTAGGTTTGCAAGGGTTTCTGGGTAACAGAACCTGGTGGGAGGCAGTCAAGTCATCCCATCCTGGATTCCCCTGGGTGTCTAGTTTTCAAAAATGTATAGGTTTGCTAGGTTTCCCTAGGTGCCGGCAGAGCTAGGGTTCAAAAACTACAGCTAGGCACTTTGCCAAAAAAGGGTCATTTTTTACTGCGAAATTGAGGTGTGTCCATGTTGCGTTTTGCGCCGTTTCCTGCTGCGGGCACTAGGCCGACCCACACAAGTGAGGTACCATTTTTCTCGGAAGACTTTGGGGAACACGGGGTGGGTGGAAGTTTGTGGATCCACGCAGATTCCAGAACTTTCCACCACAGAAATGTGAGGAAAATTTGTTTTTTTGGACAATTCTTTAGGTTTGCAAGGGATTCTGGGTAACAGAACCTGGTGGGAGGCAGTCAAGTCACCCCATCCTGGATTCCCCTGGGTGTCTAGTTTTCAAAAATGTATAGGTTTGCTAGGTTTCCCTAGGTGCAGGCAGAGCTAGGGTTAAAAAACTACAACTAGGCACTTTGCCAAAAAAGGGTCATTTTTCACTGTGAAATTGGGGTGTGTCCACGTTGCGTTTTGCGCCATTTCCTGTCAAGGGCACTAGGCCTACCCACACAAGTGAGGTACCATTTTTCTTGGAAGACTTTGGGGAACACGGGGTGGGTAGAAATTTGTGGATCCACGCAGATTCCAGAACTTTCCACCACAGAAATGTGAGGAAAATGTGTTTTTTTTGACAATTTGTTAGGTTTGCAAGGGATTCTGGGTAACAGAACCAGGTGGGAGGCAGTCAAGTCACCCCATCCTGGATTTCCCTGGGTGTCTAGTTTTCAAAAATGTATAGGTTTGCTAGGTTTCCCTAGGTGCCGGCAGAGCTAGGGTTCAAAAACTACAGCTATACACTTTGCCAAAAAAGGGTCATTTTTCACTGTGAAATTGGGGTGTGTCCACGTTGCGTTTTGCGCCGTTTCCTGTCATGGGCACTCGGCCTACCCACACAAGTGAGGTACCTTTTTTCTCAGGAAGACTTTGGGGAACGCGGGGAGGGTGGAAATTTGTGGATCCACGCAGATTCCAGAACTTTCCACCACAGAAATGTGAGGAAAATGTGTTTTTTGGACAATTTTTAGGTTTGCAAGGGATTCTGGGTAACAGAACCTGGTGGGAGGCAGTCAAGTCACCCCATCCTGGATTTCCCTGGGTGTCTAGTTTTCAAAATGTATAGGTTTGCTAGGTTTCCCTAGGTGCCGGCAGAGCTAGGGTTCAAAAACTACAGCTAGGCACTTTGCCAAAAACGGGTAATTTTTCACTGTGAAATTGGGGTGTGTCCTCGTTGCGTTTTGCGCCGTTTCCTGTCATGGGCACTAGGCCTACCCACACAAGTGAGGTACCATTTTTCTCAGGAAGACTTTGGGGAACGCGGGGAGGGTGGAAATTTGTGGATCCACGCAGATTCCAGAACTTTCCACCACAGAAATGTGAGGAAAATGTGTTTTTTGGACAATTTTTTAGGTTTGCAAGGGATTCTGGGTAACAGAACCTGGTGGGAGGCAGTCAAGTCACCCCATCCTGGATTTCCCTGGGTGTCTAGTTTTCAAAAATGTATAGGTTTGCTAGGTTTCCCTAGGTGCAGGCAGAGCTAGGGTTAAAAAACTACAGCTAGGCACTTTGCCAAAAAAGGGTCATTTTTCACTGCGAAATTGAGGTGTGTCCACGCTGCGTTTTGCGCCATTTCCTGTCGCGGGCACTAGGCCGACCCATACAAGTGAGGTACCATTTTTCTAGGAAGACTTTGGGAACGCGGGTGGGTGGAAATTTGTGGATCCACGCAGATTCCAGAACTTTCCACCACAGAAATGTGAGGAAAATGTGTTTTTTTTGACAATCCTTTAAGTTTGCAAGGGATTCTGGGTAACAGAACCTGGTGGGAGGCAGTCAAGTCACCCCATCCTGGATTCCCCTGGGTGTCTAGTTTTCAAAAATGTATAGGTTTGCTAGGTTTCCCTAGGTGCTTGCAGAGCTAGGGTTCAAAAACTACAGCTAGGCACTTTGCCAAAAAAGGGTCATTTTTCACTGTGAAATTGGGGTGTGTCCACGTTGCGTTTTGCGCCGTTTCCTGTTGCGGGCACTAGGCCTACCCACACAAGTGAGGTACCATTTTTCTCGGAAGACTTTGGTGAACGTGGGGTGGGTGGAAATTTGTGGATCCACGCAGATTCCAGAACTTTCCACCACAGAAATGTGAGGAAAATGTGTTTTTTTGGACAATTATTTAGGTTTGCAAGGGATTATGGGTAACAGAACCTGGTGGGAGGCAGTCAAGTCACCCCATCCTTGATTCCCCTGGGTGTCTAGTTTTCAAAAATGTATAGGTTTGCTAGGTTTCCCTAGGTGCCGGCAGAGCTAGGGTTCAAAAACTACAGCTAAGCACTTTGCCAAAAAAGGGTCACTTTTCACTGCGAAATTGAGGTGTGTCCACGTTGCGTTTTGCGCCATTTCCTGTCACGGGCACTAGGCCAACCCATACAAGTGAGGTACCATTTTTCTTGGAAGGCTTTGGGGAACGTGTGGTGGGTGGAAATTTGTGGATCCACGCAGATTCCAGAACTTTCCACCACAGAAATGTGAGGAAAATGTGTTTTGTTTGACAATTTGTTAGGTTTGCAAGGGATTCTGGGTAACAGAACCTGGTGGGAGGCAGTCAAGTCACCCCATCCTGGATTCCCCTGGGTGTCTAGTTTTCAAAAATGTATAGGTTTGCTAGGTTTCCCTAGGTGCCGGCAGAGCTAGGGTTAAAAAACTACAGCTAGGCACTTTGCCAAAAAAGGGTCATTTTTTACTGCGAAATTGAGGTGTGTCCATGTTGCGTTTTGCGCCGTTTCCTGCTGTGGGCACTAGGCCGACCCACACAACTGAGGTACCATTTTTCTCGGAAGACTTTGGGGAACACGGGGTGGGTAGAAATTTGTGGATCCACGCAGATTCCAAAACTTTCCACCACAGAAATGTGAGGAAAATGTGTTTTTTTTGACAATTTGTTAGGTTTGCAAGGGATTCTGGGTAACAGAACCAGGTGGGAGGCGGTCAAGTCACCCCATCCTGGATTTCCCTTGGTGTCTAGTTTTCAAAAATGTATAGGTTTGCTAGGTTTCCCTTGGTGCCGGCAGAGCTAGGGTTAAAAAACTACAGCTAGGCACTTTGCCAAAAAAGGGTCATTTTTCACTGTGAAATTGGGGTGTGCCCACGTTGCGCTTTGCGCCGTTTCCTGTCACGTGCACTAGGCCTACCCACACAAGTGAGGTACCATTTTTCTTGTAAGACTTTGGGAACACGGGGTGGGTGGAAATTTGTGGATCCACGCAGATTCCAGAACTTTCCACCACAGAAATGTGAGGAAAATGTGTTTTTTGGGACAATTTTTAGGTTTGCAAGGGATTCTGGGTAACAGAACCTGGTGGGAGGCAGTCAAGTCACCCCATCCTGGATTTCCCTGGGTGTCTAGTCTTCAAAAATGTATAGGTTTGCTAGGTTTCCCTAGGTGCCGGCAGAGCTAGGGTTCAAAAACTACAGCTAGGCACTTTGCCATAAAATGATCATTTTTCACTGTGAAATTGGGGTGTGTCCACGTTGCGTTTTGCGCCGTTTCCTGTCGCGGGCACTAGGCGTACCCACACAAGTGAGGTACCATTTTTCTCGGAAGACTTTGGGGAACGCGGGGTCGGTGGAAATTTGTGGATCCACGCAGATTCCAGAACTTTCCACCACAGAAATGTGAGGAAAATGTGTTTTTTTTGACAATTGTTTAGGTTTGCAAGGGATTCTGGGTAACAGAACCTGGTGGGAGGCAGTCAAGCCACCCCATCCTGGATTCCCCTGGGTGTCTAGTTTTCAAAAATGTATAGGTTTGCTAGGTTTCCCTAGGTGACGGCAGAGCTAGGGTTCAAAAACTACAGCTAGGCACTTTGCCAAAAAAGGGTCATTTTTCACTGCGAAATTGAGGTGTGTCCACGCTGCGTTTTGCGCCATTTCCTGTCGGAGGGCACTAGGCCGACCCACACAAGTGAGGTACCATTTTTCTAGGAAGACTTTGGGGAACGCGGGGTGGGTGGAAATTTGTGGATCCACGCAGATTCCAGAACTTTCCACCACAGAAATGTGAGGAAAATTTGTTTTTTTGACAATCCTTTAAGTTTGCAAGGGATTCTGGGTAACAGAACCTGGTGGGAGGCAGTCAAGTCACCCCATCCTGGATTCCCCTGGGTGTCTAGTTTTCAAAAATGTATAGGTTTGCTAGGTTTCCCTAGGTGCTGGCAGAGCTAGGGTTCAAAAACTACAGCTAGGCACTTTGCCAAAAAAGGGTCATTTTTCACTGTGAAATTGGGGTGTGTCCACGTTGCGCTTTGCGCCGTTTCCTGTTGCGGGCACTAGGCCTACCCACACAAGTGAGGTACCATTTTTCACGGAAGACTTTGGGGAACGCGGGGTGGGTGGAAATTTGTGGATCCACGCAGATTCCAGAACTTTCCACCACTGAAATGTGAGGAAAATTTGTTTTTTTTGACAATTATTTAGGTTTGCAAGGGATTATGGGTAACAGAACCTGGTGGGAGGCAGTCAAGTCACCCCATCCTTGATTCCCCTGGGTGTCTAGTTTTCAAAAATGTATAGGTTTGCTAGGTTTCCCTAGGTGCCGGCAGAGCTAGGGTTCTAAAACTACAGCTAGGCACTTTGCCAAAAAAGGGTCACTTTTCACTGCGAAATTGAGGTGTGTCCACGTTGCATTTTGCGCCATTTCCTGTCGCGGGCACTAGGCCAACCCATACAAGTGAGGTACCATTTTTCTCGGAAGGCTTTGGGGAACATGGGGTGTGTGGAAATTTGTGGATCCACGCAGATTCCAGAACTTTCCACCACAGAAATGTGAGGAAAATGTGTTTTGTTTGACAATTTGTTAGGTTTGCAAGGGATTCTGGGTAACAGAACCTGGTGGGAGGCAGTCAAGTCACCCAATCCTGGATTCCCCTGGGTGTCTAGTTTTCAAAAATGTATAGGTTTGCTAGGTTTCCCTAGGTGCCGGCAGAGCTAGGGTTAAAAAACTACAGCTAGGCACTTTGCCAAAAAAGGGTCATTTTTCACTGTGAAATTGGGGTGTGTCCACGTTGCGTTTTGCGCCGGTTCCTGTCATGGGCACTAGGCCTACCCACACAAGTGAGGTACCATTTTTCTCGGAAGACTTTGGGGAACACGGGGTGGGTAGAAATTTGTGGATCCACGCAGATTCCAAAACTTTCCACCACAGAAATGTGAGGAAAATGTGTTTTTTTTGACAATTTGTTAGGTTTGCAAGGGATTCTGGGTAACAGAACCAGGTGGGAGGCAGTCAAGTCACCCCATCCTGGATTTCCCTGGGTGTCTAGTGTTCAAAAATGTATAGGTTTGCTAGGTTTCCCTAGGTGCCGGCAGAGCTAGGATTCAAAAACTACAGCTAGGCACTTTGCCAAAAAAGGGTCATTTTTCACTGTGAAATTGGGGTGTGCCCACGTTGCGTTTTGCGCCGTTTCCTGTCGCGGGCACTAGGCCTACCCACACAAGTGAGGTACCATTTTTCTTGTAAGACTTTGGGAAACACGGGGTGGGTAGAAATTTGTGGATCCACGCAGATTCCAGAACTTTTCACCACAGAAATGTGAGGAAAATGTGTTTTTTGGGACAATTTTTTAGGTTTGCAAGGGATTCTGGGTAACAGAACCTGGTGGGAGGCAGTCAAGTCACCCCATCCTGGATTTCCCTGGGTGTCTAGTCTTCAAAAATGTATAGGTTTGCTAGGTTTCCCTAGGTGCCGGCAGAGCTAGGGTTCAAAACTACAGCTAGGCACTTTGCCATAAAATGATCATTTTTCACTGTGAAATTGGGGTGTGTCCACGTTGCGTTTTGCGCCGTTTCCTGTCGCGGGCACTAGGCCTACCCACACAAGTGAGGTCCCATTTTTCTCGGAAGACTTTGGGGAACGCGGGGTCGGTGGAAATTTGTGGATCCACGCAGATTCCAGAACTTACCATCAGAGAAATGTGAGGAAAATGTGGTTTTTTTTGACAATTGTTTAGGTTTGCAAGGGATTCTGGGTAACAGAACCTGGTGGGAGGCAGTCAAGTCACCCCATCCTGGATTCCCCTGTGTGTCTAGTTTTCAAAAATGTATAGGTTTGCTAGGTTTCCCTAGGTGCCGGCAGAGCTAGGGTTCAAAACCGACAGCTAGGCACTTTGCCAAAAAAGGGTCATTTTTCAAAGCGAAATTGAGGTGTGTCCACGTTGCGTTTTGCGCCGTTTCCTGTCGCGGGCACTAGGCCGACCCACACAAGTGAGGTACCATTTTTCTCTGAAGACTTTGGGGAACGCGGGGTCGGTGGAAATTTGTGGATCCACCCAGATTCCAGAACTTTCCACCACAGAAATGTGAGGAAAATGTGTTTTTTTTGACAATTGTTTAGGTTTGCAAGGGATTCTGGGTAACAGAACCTAAGGGGAGGCAGTCAAGCCACCCCATCCTGGATTCCCCTGGGTGTCTAGTTTTCAAAAATGTATAGGTTTGCTAGGTTTTCCTAGGTGCCGGCAGAGCTAGGGTTCAAAAACTACAGCTAGGCACTTTGCCAAAAAAGGGTCATTTTTCACTGCGAAATTGAGGTGTGTCCACGCTGCGTTTTGTGCCATTTCCTGTCGCGGGCACTAGGCCGACCCACACAAGTGAGGTACCATACTTCTAGGAAGACTTTGGGGAATGCGGGGTGGGTGGAAATTTGTGGATCCACGCAGATTCCAGAACTTTCCACCACAGAAATGTGAGGAAAATGTGTTTTTTTTGACAATCCTTTAAGTTTGCAAGGGATTCTGGGTAACAGAACCTGGTGGGAGGCAGTCAAGTCACCCCATCCTGGATTCCCCTGGGTGTCTAGTTTTCAAAAATGTATAGGTTTGCTAGGTTTCCCTAGGTGCTGGCAGAGCTAGGGTTAAAAAACTACAGCTAGGCACTTTGCCAAAAAAGGGTCATTTTTCACTGTGAAATTGGGATGTGTCCACGTTGCGTTTTGCGCCGTTTCCTGTTGCGGGCACTAGGCCTACCCACACAAGTGAGGTACCATTTTTCTCGGAAGACTTTGGGGAACGCGGGGTGGGTGGAAATTTGTGGATCCACGCAGATTCCAGAACTTTCCACCACAGAAATGTGAGGAAAATGTGTTTTTTTTTTACAATTATTTAGGTTTGCAAGGGATTATGGGGAACAGAACCTGGTGGGAGGCAGTCAAGTCACCCCATCCTTGATTCCCCTGGGTGTCTAGTTTTCAAAAATGTATAGGTTTGCTAGGTTTCCCTAGGTGCCGGCAGAGCTAGGGTTCAAAAACTACAGCTAGGCACTTTGCCAAAAAAGGGTCACTTTTCACTGCAAAATTGAGGTGTGTCCACGTTGCGTTTTGCGCCATTTCCTGTCGCGGGCACTAGGCCAACCCTTACAAGTGAGTTACCATTTTTCTCGGAAGGCTTTGGGGAACGTGGGGTGGGTGGAAATTTGTGGATCCACGCAGATTCCAGAACTTTCCACCACAGAAATGTGAGGAAAATGTGTTTTTTTTGACAATTTATTCTGGGTAACAGAACCTGGTGGGAGGCAGTCAAGTCACCCCATCCTGGATTCCCCTGGGTGTCTAGTTTTCAAAAATGTATAGGTTTGCTAGGTTTCCCTAGGTGCTGGCAGAGCTAAGCTTCAAAAACTACAGCTAGGCACTTTGCCAAAAAAGGTCATTTTTCACTGTGAAATTGGGGTGTGTCCACGTTGCGTTTTGCGCCGTTTCCTGTCACGGGCACTAGGCCTACCCACACAAGTGAGGTACCATTTTTCTCGGAAGACTTTGGGGAACACGGGGTGGGTAGAAATTTGTGGATCCACGCAGATTCCAAAACTTTCCACCACAGAAATGTGAGGAAAATGTTTTTTTTTTGACAATTTGTTAGGTTTGCAAGGGATTCTGGGTAACAGAACCAGGTGGGAGGCAGTTAAGTCACCCCATCCTGGATTTCCCTGGGTGTCTAGTTTTCAAAAATGTATAGGTTTGCTAGGTTTCCCTAGGTGCCGGCAGAGCTAGGGTTCAAAAACTACAGCTAGGCACTTTGCCAAAAAAGGGTCATTTTTCACTGTGAAATTGGGGTGTGCCCACGTTGCGTTTTGCGCCGTGTCCTGTCGCGGGCACTAGGTCTACCCACACAAGTGAGGTACCATTTTTCTTGTAAGACTTTGGGGAACACGAGGTGGGTGGAAATTTGTGGATCCACGCAGATTCCAGAACTTTCCACCACAGAAATGTGAGGAAAATGTGTTTTTTGGGACATTTTTTAGGTTTGCAAGGGATTCTGGGTAACAGAACCTGGTGGGAGGCAGTCAAGTCACCCCATCCTGGATTTCCCTGGGTGTCTAGTCTTCAAAAATGTATAGGTTTGCTAGGTTTCCCTAGGTGCCGGCAGAGCTAGGGTTCAAAAACTACAGCTAGGCACTTTGCCATAAAATGATCATTTTTCACTGTGAAATTGGGGTGTGTCCACGTTGCGTTTTGCGCCGTTTCCTGTCGCGGGCACTAGGCCTACCCACACAAGTGAGGTAACATTTTTCTCGGAAGACTTTGGGGAACGCAGGGTCGGTGGAAATTTGTGGATCCACGCAGATTCCAGAACTTACCATCACAGAAATGTGAGGAAAATGTGTTTTTTTACAATTGTTTAGGTTTGCAAGGGATTCTGGGTAACAGAACCTGGTGGGAGGCAGTCAAGTCACCCCATCCTGGATTCCCCTGTGTGTCTAGTTTTCAAAAATGTATAGGTTTGCTAGGTTTCCCTAGGTGCCGGCAGAGCTAGGGTTCAAAACCGACAGCTAGGCACTTTGCCAAAAAAGGGTCATTTTTCAAAGCGAAATTGAGGTGTGCCCACGTTGCGTTTTGCGCCGTTTCCTGTCGCGGGCAATAGGCCGACCCACACAAGTGAGGTACCATTTTTCTCTGAAGACTTTGGGGAACGCGGGGTCGGTGGAAATTTGTGGATCCACGCAGATTCCAGAACTTTCCACCACAGAAATGTGAGGAAAATGTGTTTTTTTTGACAATTGTTTAGGTTTGCAAGGGATTCTGGGTAACAGAACCTGGTGGGAGGCAGTCAAGCCACCCCATCCTGGATTCCCCTGGGTGTCTAGTTTTCAAAAATGTATAGGTTTGCTAGGTTTCCCTAGGTGCCGGCAGAGCTAGGGTTCAAAAACTACAGCTAGGCACTTTGCCAAAAAAGGGTCATTTTTCACTGTGAAATTGGGGTGTGTCCACGTTGCGTTTTGCGCCGTTTCCTGTTGCGGGCACTAGGCCTACCAACACAAGTGAGGTACCATTTTTCTCTGAAGACTTTGGGGAACGCGGGGTGGGTGGAAATTTGGGGATCCACGCAGATTCCAGAACTTTCCACCACAGAAATATGAGGAAAATGTGTTTTTTTGGACAATTGTTTAGGTTTGCAAGGGATTCTGGGTAACAGAACCTGGTGCGAACCAGTCAAGTCACCCCATCCTAGATTCCCCTGGGTGTCTAGTTTTCAAAAATGTATAGGTTTGCTAGGTTTCCCTAGGTGCCGGCAGAGCTAAGGTTCAAAAACTACAGCTAGGCACTTTGCCAAAAAAGGGTCACTTTTCACTGCAAAATTGAGGTGTGTCCACGTTGCGTTTTGCGCCATTTCCTGTCGCGGGCACTAGGCCAACCCTTACAAGTGAGTTACCATTTTTCTCGGAAGGCTTTGGGGAACGTGGGGTGGGTGGAAATTTGTGGATCCACGCAGATTCCAGAACTTTCCACCACAGAAATGTGAGGAAAATGTGTTTTTTTTGACAATTTGTTAGGTTTGCAAGGGATTCTGGGTAACAGAACCTGGTGGGAGGCAGTCAAATCACCCCATCCTGGATTCCCTGGGTGTCTAGTTTTCAAAAATGTATAGGTTTGCTAGGTTTCCCTAGGTGCCGGCAGAGCTAGGGTTAAAAACTACAGCTAGGCACTTTGCCAAAAAAGGGTCATTTTTTACTGCGAAATTGAGGTGTGTCCATGTTGCGTTTTGCGCCGTTTCCTGCTGCGGGCACTAGGCCGACCCACACAAGTGAGGTACCATTTTTCTCGGAAGACTTTGGGGAACACGGGGTGGGTGGAAATTTGTGGATCCACGCAGATTCCAGAACTTTCCACCACAGAAATGTGAGGAAAATTTGTTTTTTTGGACAATTTTTTAGGTTTGCAAGAGATTCTGGGTAACAGAACCTGGTGGGAGGCAGTCAAGTCACCCCATCCTGGATTCCCCTGGGTGTCTAGTTTTCAAAAATGTATAGGTTTGCTAGGTTTCCCTAGGTGCTGGCAGAGCTAAGCTTCAAAAACTACAGCTAGGCACTTTGCCAAAAAAAGGTCATTTTTCACTGTGAAATTGGGGTGTGTCCACGTTGCGTTTTGCGCCGTTTCCTGTCACGGGCACTAGGCCTACCCACACAAGTGAGGTACCATTTTTCTCGGAAGACTTTGGGGAACACGGGGTGGGTAGAAATTTGTGGATCCACGCAGATTCCAAAACTTTCCACCACAGAAATGTGAGGAAAATGTGTTTTTTTTGACAATTTGTTAGGTTTGCAAGGGATTCTGGGTAACAGAACCAGGTGGGAGGCAGTTAAGTCACTCCCATCCTGGATTTCCCTGGGTGTCTAGTTTTCAAAAATGTATAGGTTTGCTAGGTTTCCCTAGGTGCCGGCAGAGCTAGGGTTCAAAAACTACAGCTAGGCACTTTGCCAAAAAAGGGTCATTTTTCACTGTGAAATTGGGGTGTGCCCACGTTGCGTTTTGCGCCGTTTCCTGTCGCGGGCACTAGGCCTACCCACACAAGTGAGGTACCATTTTTCTTGTAAGACTTTGGGGAACACGAGGTGGGTGGAAATTTGTGGATCCACGCAGATTCCAGAACTTTCCACCACAGAAATGTGAGGAAAATGTGTTTTTTGGGACATTTTTTTAGGTTTGCAAGGGATTCTGGGTAACAGAACCTGGTGGGAGGCAGTCAAGTCACCCCATCCTGGATTTCCCTGGGTGTCTAGTCTTCAAAAATGTATAGGTTTGCTAGGTTTCCCTAGGTGCCGGCAGAGCTAGGGTTCAAAAACTACAGCTAGGCACTTTGCCATAAAATGATCATTTTTCACTGTGAAATTGGGGTGTGTCCACGTTGCGTTTTGCGCCGTTTCCTGTCGCGGGCACTAGGCCTACCCACACAAGTGAGGTAACATTTTTCTCGGAAGACTTTGGGGAACGCAGGGTCGGTGGAAATTTGTGGATCCACGCAGATTCCAGAACTTACCATCACAGAAATGTGAGGAAAATGTGTTTTTTTTACAATTGTTTAGGTTTGCAAGGGATTCTGGGTAACAGAACCTGGTGGGAGGCAGTCAAGTCACCCCATCCTGGATTCCCCTGTGTGTCTAGTTTTCAAAAATGTATAGGTTTGCTAGGTTTCCCTAGGTGCCGGCAGAGCTAGGGTTCAAAACCGACAGCTAGGCACTTTGCCAAAAAAGGGTCATTTTTCAAAGCGAAATTGAGGTGTGTCCACGTTGCGTTTTGCGCCGTTTCCTGTCGCGGGCACTAGGCCTACCCACACAAGTGAGGTAACATTTTTCTCGGAAGACTTTGGGGAACGCAGGGTCGGTGGAAATTTGTGGATCCACGCAGATTCCAGAACTTACCATCACAGAAATGTGAGGAAAATGTGTTTTTTTTTACAATTGTTTAGGTTTGCAAGGGATTCTGGGTAACAGAACCTGGTGGGAGGCAGTCAAGCCACCCCATCCTGGATTCCCCTGGGTGTCTAGTTTTCAAAAATGTATAGGTTTGCTAGGTTTCCTAGGTGCCGGCAGAGCTAGGAGTTAAAAACTACAGCTAGGCACTTTGCCAAAAAAGGGTCATTTTTCACTGTGAAATTGGGGTGTGTCCACGTTGCGTTTTGCGCCGTTTCCTGTCGCGGGCAGTAGGCCTACCAACACAAGTGAGGTACCATTTTTCTCTGAAGACTTTGGGGAACGCGGGGTGGGTGGAAATTTGGGGATCCACGCAGATTCCAGAACTTTCCACCACAGAAATATGAGGAAAATGTGTTTTTTTGGACAATTGTTTAGGTTTGCAAGGGATTCTGGGTAACAGAACCTGGTGCGAACCAGTCAAGTCACCCCATCCTAGATTCCCCTGGGTGTCTAGTTTTCAAAAATGTATAGGTTTGCTAGGTTTCCCTAGGTGCCGGCAGAGCTAGGGTTCAAAATCTACAGCTAGGCACTTTGCCAAAAAAGGGTCATTTTTCACTGTGAAATTTGGGTGTGTCCACGTTGCGTTTTGCGCCGTTTCCTGTCACGGGCGCTAGGCCTACCAACGCAAGTGAGGTACCATTTTTCTCAGAAGACTTTGGGGAACGCGGGGTGTGTGGAAATTTGTGGATCCACGCAAATTCCAGAACTTTCCACCACAGAAATGTGAGGAAAATGTGTTTCTTTTTTACAAAAGTTTAGGTTTGCAAGGGATTCTGGGTAACAGAACCTGGTGAAAGGCAGTCAAGTCACCCCATCCTGGATTCCCCTGGTTGTCTAGTTTTCAAAAATGTATAGGTTTGCTAGGTTTCCCTAGGTGCTGGCAGAGCTAGGGTTCAAAAACTACAGCTAGGCACTTTGCAATAAAAGGGTAATTTCTCATTGTGAAAATGTGGTGTGTTCACGTTGGGTTTTCAGCCATTTCCTGTCGTGGGCACTATGCCTACCCACACAAGTGAGGTACCATTTTTATCGGGAGACTTAGGGTAATTCAGATTTGTAAAGCAACTGTTATTACCTATTGACTTTCGATGCATTTCTGCCTTCCAAATGAAAGACATTGTGTAAAAAGAAGTCATTTTGAAAAATGACAGATAATTCTCATGCTAGTATGAGTATTCCCAATTTCGGAAATGTGCAAATATCTACTGTTTCTAAACTCTATATTTTGTTCCCATTTCAGAAATACATAGGTGTCTTTCATACCGATTTTTCCATGTATACATTTTCCCACAATAATTGCTATATACCCGGTACATAATAAAAAGCCATTGCAAATTGCTGCTCAGTTTTTGACTCTGGGTTCATCGGGTTCTTGGTGAACCTACAAGTCCTATATATCCTCACAACCAGTAAGATCCACCGGATGTAACGGTATATTGCTTTCAAACAGCTGTGATAATTAGAAGAAGTTACAGGTGAAAACGTTGACACAAAAGGCTGTTTTTTTCAGCTAATTTTCAATTTTTACTATATTTAACTGTTAGTTTCTATAAAGAAACCTTGATGGATCTACACAAATAAACCCTTGCTGAATTCAGAATTTTGTCTACTTTTTTCAAAATGTATAGCTTTCCAGGATCCATTATTGCTTTTATACCCATTTCTACCATTAACTGGAAGGAGGTTGAAAGCACAAAAAATAGCAAAAATAGGCTATGTCCCAGAAAAATGCCAAAACTGTGTAAAAAATGTTGGCTTTCTGACAAAAGTCTGTCATTACCTAAAAGCTGGGAAAATGGTGATTTCAGCCCCACAAACCCTTTTTGATACCATTTGCAGGGAAAACCCAGACGCTTTCATTTGCAGCCCTTTTTTCCCATTTTTCCCCCAAAAACAAAATTTAGCTGTATTTTGGCTAATTCCTGGGACCCCTCTTGGGGAATCCACAAACCCTGGGTACCTTTAGAATCCCCATGATGTTGGAAGAAAAGGACGCAAATTTGGCGTGGATACCTTATGTGGTAAAAAAGTTACAGGGGCCTAAGCGCGCACTTCCCCAAATAGCCAAAAAAAGGCTTAGCACAGGGGGGGAAAAGGCCTAGCAGGGAAGGGGTTAAAGAACTAGCCTCAGGACTGAACTGCTCCAAGAGTCACCGAACAAAGAACAATCAGTAAAACACTCACATTTCCACATTTTGCATTAGCAGCCACAAAGGGATAACAGCGCTAACAGCATCACAAACAAACGGACCTCCTCGAGCAAACGGAGTTCCCATGGGAGTCTTTAAGCAAGACCGAACTTGTTGGTCTACTCTGCTCCTAATTCTTCATACAGGGATACTATTCACCAGCATCATCCTTGACAACTGGCGAGGCTCAATACTCCAACCCATTCATAAGAAAGGTCCAAGATATTGATGGAACAAGGTAAACGAAAAAATGTTTTGGAACCCCCTAATATTAACATTAATAATTAATAAAATTGTTCGTTTCAGTGAATAACCAACAACGTATGTTTTCTTCATAAATGTTTTGGTAACATGCCACTTCATGTGCAAACTAATCCACTTACAATTGTTAATGTGAATAACGCTAACATAATGATTTGCGTACTAATTGGAATAATATTGCAAGATTTGTGCTTCGTAGTAAATTGTATGGTGGCAAAATAAAGCGATTGGTAAGTAAGGAATAGCTTTATATGTTGCTTCTGCTAGGTAACACCTAATTGGTGTACGTAGAATGATGGGAGGGAAACGAAAAGGCTTATTTTCCTTATTCTTAACTATTTTCTGTTTATTTCTATGATAGTTCGCTTAGTCCTGCTAGGCCGTGCTGTAGAAATGGCTGCTGAGGCGAAAAAGCTAAAGTGCGCGTGCGCAAGATGGCTTCCAAACGAAAGAAAGAAGCTGTAAATGAAAGCGTCACATGGTTATTTCCAAAGCCTGGGATGGAAGCGGGATCAAGGCTATGATGACCTTATCACCTGAGCGTGTGCCAAGGGGGGCTTAGCGAAAGAGCGTGAGAAGTCGCAGTGTATATGAGAATGGACAATGAACTGTTCAAAATAAAGTATCAGAAAGAAGATACAAATAGAGACGGTCGATTGGATTGGTAATGTCCTGAACGTGAGAAAGGATCAAGTTATATACATTCCTAAGAAACTGGTTAGAACAAGGAGAAGAATAATGAGATGTGTGACACCCCCAAATGGACCAATTAGAGTGAATCTCGCCCCCAAAAATGTAACTTTTCTGTTTAGTAAGCTAGTATTAGGGTATAAGAGGACCTACTCTTAAGTAGGAGGAGCGCTGTTTTTACATATTTTTATTGAGCACTGGACGCTGACGCAGGAGAAGCCGCTGCTATTTTTCTATAAGCCTTTATATTTTAATACGATTAATCTTTTGCTCATAATTCTGATTGAGAAGGAACGAGAGAGATTGGCGGAAACCTATATGGGTGGTCCGTCGAGGAGGCCTGTTTTGTAGAACAGACAGTCAGTTTTTGGGAATTCTATGCTGAGATCTGAAATTAATTGCTGTGACGGACTTTATTTTTCCATCTAAAGGGTATGCATTGCAATTTCAATTTATTCCTAATATTGATAATAAATGTATGGATCTGATTAATAAAACTGATTTTATTCATGCTTATAAAATTTAGATAAACTATATTATAATTAAATCTACGAGTCTGTGGTTCTTTAGCTCAATGATAAATGTAAAATGTTTAATAAGAGTCTATAGTGATTGAGCTGGTCTTAATCACCATCAACTGATTCCTACTAGTTGGTCCATCGACCAATGAGCGGAATACCTGAGAGATTTGAGAATTATTATGTTGATTTAAAAAGGTATCCTGTCTCCTTCCAGCAAATCATTAACTTTTTCTCCTAAGGTAAAGGTGGATGTGTTCCAGGGAATATATGTGAGAATGATTGTTTATTACGGTGTTATGGGCCCCACCGTCATATGGGTATAGTTGTGAAGAGGAATGTTTTTTCAACCTGGACATCAATATCTAAAGGAGAAGAAATGTTATTGATAGCGCTGGATCAATATGAACCGCATGACTACAGAACCGTCATCCTCCTGGATGTTGAGGCAAAAGCCTTTGCCAGGATACTGCTAGAAGAATTAGAAGATTGGGCTGCTAACCAGAGCTTTCTCCTGAAATTCCAGACTGGCTTTAGGGAAGGTTGTGGAACCCTTGATAACATCTTTGTAATTGGTTTACTAGCAAACAGGGCACTAAATTAAGACTCGTCTCTATACTCATGCTTTCTGGACTATAGCGTGGTATTCAACAAGGTGAACTGTAATACCCTGTGGGCAGAATTGCAAATATGGGGTATACTCGAGCAGCTATTTAAGGCAATCAGACTGCTGCGCACAGACACATCAGTTAGCATCAAGTTGGGCATCGGTTCTGCAATTTCAAAGAAAATTCCAACTAATCAGGGACTAAAGCAAGGCTGTGTACTGGCTCCAGCCATGTTTAACCTTTACACTGCTTACCTATTATCATCTCTTGCCAACCTTAGGATTTATCCACCAAAATTAAGCAGTCAGCATGTGGTCTTACAACAGTATGCTCGATGAAACACCAATAGGCCTTCAAATGGCCCTAAATGGTCTTAGCAGCTCCAACTGTAAGAATGAATCAAAACTAAACACGGCGAAAACAAAAATCGGGCAGTTTATCACCCGCAAGACCAAATACTCATGGAGCATTCATAAGCAAATGATATCAACAACCAAGGCATAACTATACCTCGGGGTTTGGATTGATGAAAAATTTAACGTTGACCATCATTGCATATTTTTCCACACTCTGCACCTTCCTGCAAAATCAATTGAGGCAGAGTTCTAACCAACTAAAGAGCCCAAGAGGTACACACATTCTGGAAATATTCAGATCTAAAGTGGTCCCTGCTTTCTTTCATGGGTCTCCGATTTGATTCCGCTGCTTCATAGTAACCTTGAGAGTTTATACTCTGGAGCAATCAGGACCTTATTTGCACTGCCAGAAGCATGCCTGGCAGTCAGTTAAGGCTTTAGTTCAGTTTATTGGACATAAACTCACTAGCTAATCTCTGTTTTATGAATTATTTTCAGAGGCTGAGACTGGCTCCCGAAGAGACTGTAAAAAGCCTGATATGGAATTAATTAGTAACTTTTCCCAAAATTCATCATAACAACGGGATATGGCATCTTGCCAACATCCTGAATAACTTCCAGCTGAGGGATCTGTGAGAGACCAGATCGTACCACACCCACTTCAAAACAATGGTCAAAACAGCTGCCAAGAACTTTTGTTTCAGGAACACTTTAGTGGCCTTTGTAAAGTTATCAAGAGCACAGCTCATACATTCATCTTTTATTTCTCCTTCCCCACAACCCTACTTATCTATTAACCTGAACACTCTGCTTGTTTCAAATTCATTGGTTGCCAATTTCTACTTCTACCTCTAAAGACCACCCAATCCTAGAAGTTTAAAGATGTTTGCCCATGCTGTAGAGAGTGAGGGAGCAGATTAAAATCATTAACACATTAAATATGCCTTTGCTCCCACATCCCTGTTTTGTCCTTTTAGGAGTTAGGTTAACTAAAACTGCTCTCGATTAATGTTTTCACGGAACAGACATTCAGATTTTGACTAGATATTCAAATTTCCTGGACCTAGCAACAGCACTACTTGAGAAAGCAAACATCAATCTCCATAGCCAGACATATCTTGAGCTCAATCAAGTATTGGCAGCATAATCTGCCACATACGTTATTGTACTTACTGGAGCTTTAGGGACCATGGGGGCCACTGACTAGCAGGCCCCCTTTAATATACTGGAATGCTCCTAAACATTTCCATTCACCTCATGTAAAGACATAGTCATGCAATGTATAACTCTGGAGCACACAGGCTATTTAAAATACCAATTCATAACACCTATATTTTTTAAACCATGAGAACATCACTTATCTAAGTCGTCCTACTAGAACTTACCCAATTTGCAGGTGCTTTCAGGGATTTACCGGAATGTGACTGGATAGCGCTTCCCTATCCTGGGAACAGTGCCCCCTATCCATATCCTATTGTAGGAACTTGTATCAAGGAAAGCTCACAAACTGCATTTCATATTTGTGCTGTTTATTCTTTACAAGCATATTCTTTTGTTGACGGAGCTTTACCATGCTGCATCATCACACACCCTAGAACCTATATCCTCTGATGAAAAATAAACAGGCCAAATATGAAATACAGTTAGTAAGCTTTTATTGATACAAGTTCCTACAACCCATGAACAATATGGAGCTCATACAACTGGCTTACAACTTCAATCTACCTCGATTTAACTTAATAGTAACTGGGACCATCAGTAGTGCGGATAGGGATGCTGTTCCCGGGTGCGGAGGCGCTATCCAGTCATCGACCTACACCTATAATCAGGGGGGTAATACCCTTCAACACACAATTAAACAAAGAGTAACGATTACCCTTTGGAAGAAGCAAGAAGTGCAATGCCATATTTAAAATTTAAAATTACGGAAATGTGCCTTAATCGAACTCTTTATGTACAAAGTCACTTTTAGGTAAAGTCTCAGATTTGGCAAGTATCGTCAGCATGAGTCCAGACTCTGATCACTCTTTAAGAACCAGTAGGATTCAAGTGATAATACTATGTTTTCAGTGGGGTGCTCTTCAGATGGACTAGTCTGAAAGAAGCCCAATTTTTTTAACTGAATAGCTTGATTAAGCCTTTTAAGCAATTAATTTGTTTTTAGAAACAGAGGGCAGAACATACTGTGTTATTTGTTTTGTACTTCTATTGTAATGGTTATTATTAACCTATCAATAAACCTACTTACCTACCTAAAAAAAAAGGTTATCTGCCTTTATCTTGCACATTGAGCACTATAGCCAACATATTTATTTACAACTCTTTGAACACCAAATATAATACAAAAGAGTTCTGCTTGGATTAAGCAATCTTTTTTTAATAGTAAGAGACATTGGGGCCGATTCCGATCTCGGTCGGAGGCGCACCCAATACCATTCGGTCGGGAAAAAAGCCATGCGAAAGCCAGTTTCCCGACCGATCCGTACAGCACACCGAACGAGCAAGTACGATGCGCACAACAGCAAAAATTCCGGCCGAGCCGTACTCACCCAAACCAGGTCCTGTTCTCCGACCGAGGCGAATCCGGAAACGCCGAATCGAGTCGCACGGAAGGGAAAATGCAGCCCCGTCCGGCCGGACAAGTACGATGCGCTTTCCGTACGCGCCGAACCCGTCGCTACGCACGGCACGTCAAAGCATCCGGGAGAGGCGCACATAAGCTCCGAATCGCGCCACAACACGATCCACGGCTACGAGACGAACACAGCACAGACGAGGACGACGCGAAGCGACGAGGACGAAGCGAAGCGACGAGGACGAAGCCAAGCGACGAGGACGACGCGAAGCAACGAGAAGGACGAACGACACGAACCAACCATGAATCCCTTCGTCCCGATCATACCAATATTCTACATCTACTACCGGAACAGGCACGGACGCGTACGGCGCAGAAGGTAAGTCAGACACCAACCACAAAACACATACAACACGTACACGACACATCACACACATACACTGGGAATATGAATATACTTGCAACAGCAGCACCATAGGGGCGGGATGCCCATCACCAATGCCACATATGCACACAGGGGCCTGAATGCGCGCCACCACCCCAACCCAGGGGGGCTGGATGCCAACCACCCTCAACCAGGGGGGCAGGATGCCTACCACTACTACCACCCTCACCCAGGGGGGCAGGATGCCTACCACTACTACCACCCTTAGCCAGGGTGGCAGGATGCCTACCACTACTACCACCCTTAGCCAGGGGGCAGGATGCCTACCACTACTACCACCCTTAGCCAGGGGGGCAGGATGCCTACCACTACTACCACCCTCACCCAGGGGGGCTGGATGCCTACCACTACTACCACCCTTAGCCAGGGGGCAGGATGCCCACCACTACTACCACCCTCACCCACGGGGGGCAGGATGCCTACCACTACTACCACCCTTAGCCAGGGTGGCAGGATGCCTACCACTACTACCACCCTTAGCCAGGGGGCAGGATGCCTACCACTACTACCACCCCAACCCAGGGGCGGCTGGATGCCTACCACTACTACCACCCTTAGCCAGGGGGGCAGGATGCCCACCACTACTACCACCCTCACCCAGGGGGGCTGGATGCCTACCACTACTACCACCCTCACCCAGGGGTGGCAGGATGCCTACCACTACTACCACCCTTAGCCAGGGTGGCAGGATGCCTACCACTACTACCACCCTTAGCCAGGGGGCAGGATGCCTACCACTACTACCACCCTTAGCCAGGGGGCAGGATGCCCACCACTACTACCACCCTTAGCCAGGGGGGCAGGATGCCCACCACTACTACCACCCTTAGCCAGGGGGCTGGATGCCTACCACTACTACCACCCTTAGCCAGGGGGGCAGGATGCCCACCACTACTACCACCCTCACCCAGGGGGGCTGGATGCCTACCACTACTACCACCCTCACCCAGGGGTGGCAGGATGCCTACCACTACTACCACCCTTAGCCAGGGTGGCAGGATGCCTACCACTACTACCACCCTTAGCCAGGGGGCAGGATGCCTACCACTACTACCACCCTTAGCCAGGGTGGCAGGATGCCTACCACTACTACCACCCTTAGCCAGGGGGCAGGATGCCTACCACTACTACCACCCTTAGCCAGGGGGCAGGATGCCTACCACTACTACCACCCTCACCCAGGGGGGCTGGATGCCTACCACTACTACCACCCTTAGCCAGGGGGCAGGATGCCCACCACTACTACCACCCTCACCCACGGGGGCAGGATGCCTACCACTACTACCACCCTTAGCCAGGGGGCTGGATGCCTACCACTACTACCACCCTTAGCCAGGGGGGCTGGATGCCTACCACTACTACCACCCTTAGCCAGGGGGCAGGATGCCCACCACTACTACCACCCTCACCCAGGGGGGCTGGATGCCTACCACTACTACCACCCTCACCCAGGGGGCAGGATGCCTACCACTACTACCACCCTCACCCAGGGGGGCAGGATGCCTACCACTACTACCACCCTTAGCCAGGGGGGCTGGATGCCTACCACTACTACCACCCCAACCCAGGGGGCTGGATGCCTACCACTACTACCACCCTTAGCCAGGGGGCAGGATGCCCACCACTACTACCACCCTCACCCACGGGGGGCAGGATGCCTACCACTACTACCACCCTTAGCCAGGGTGGCAGGATGCCTACCACTACTACCACCCTTAGCCAGGGGGCAGGATGCCTACCACTACTACCACCCTCACCCAGGGGGGCTGGATGCCTACCACTACTACCACCCTTAGCCAGGGGGCAGGATGCCCACCACTACTACCACCCTCACCCACGGGGGGCAGGATGCCTACCACTACTACCACCCTTAGCCAGGGTGGCAGGATGCCTACCACTACTACCACCCTTAGCCAGGGGGCAGGATGCCCACCACTACTACCACCCTTAGCCAGGGGGCAGGATGCCCACCACTACTACCACCCTCACCCACGGGGGCAGGATGCCCACCACTACTACCACCCTCACCCAGGGGGGCAGGATGCCTACCACTACTACCACCCTCACCCAGGGGGGCTGGATGCCTACCACTACTACCACCCCCACTCATAGGATGGACAATGCATGACACAACAAGCACACCACAACCTAGGGAATGCAAGATTAAGACATCCCCCCACCACCATGACAAGCGTGTGTAGGCTGTGTCAAATGCCTACAACACCGAACATGACTTTCAACATACAATGTGACCCCCTAGCACATGTGCCACACATATATGTGTGTGGCACCCACAATGCAAGCAGCCCATGACCATTGTGGCAATGGGGCCTAAACCCCCATCATCACAGTGACCAAAAGGTAAGTGTGGGGTCCATAGCTGAAGCACATTTTGACCATTGTGGCAATGGGGTCTAAACCCCCATCATCACAGTGACCAAAAGGCAAGTGTGGGGTCCATAGCTGAAGCACATTTTGACCATTGTGGCAATGGGGTCTACACCCTCATCATCACAGTGACCAAAAGGTAATTGTTGACAAAGAAAGAGCTGCAACTGCCAAACTGCATGGATCATTCCTGCTCACAGAACCAAAAACTCATCTGTGGCAAAGTAGTGTATGTGTCCCATTGCAACATAAATTGGGGGAGCCAAATACTGCAGTGCAAATGTAACATTCCTTTGGCCATGTGCAGACAAACAACACCCATGGGGGCTGAGACCGTCAACAGTCATCAATGACACAATGACAGAAGTGACCATCAGAATGCAGAACCACATATTTGCACCAATGGGCACACAAATGCAGATACCCTGTGGAGACAGCAGATGTGAGGTGAACAGATACCATACCATGGCAGCAATGGGACACACAAACCATGATCACTGTGCTGACCGATGACCTAGGAGTCCCAGGGACAGCAGGGGAAACACACCAAACAACATACAGCCAATGGCACACCCAAGATATGCCAATGCAGTGGTGCAGATGCACAAACACAAACAGGCAGACCAACACTGTCATCATACACAGCAGGTGAGGGGTGGGGGTGCCAGTGTCCCCAGGCAACCACACAACACATGAGGAGAGCTGAATACCAATCATACAGATGTGCATACACTGCCACACTAAGGTAACTCATGGATCCAAATCCCCTATGTGGGCAAGCAGGCATTGTCAGGTGAGAGGGAGCACAAAACACACATGTCACACAGGCACGTAGGAACAACAACTGACACAGCAAGTCACAGACACACCACAGCACCACCCCCAGGGCCCCCACAATGTGGTGACCCTGGGCTGAATAAAAATACCACTGTGATGACAAAGCTAAATGTCGTTCACACTATGAACCACAGTCAGGTGTCCTGAGCAACAAACTACCATCACACCTACACAAGCACAAATCAATCAGCATGGCCAGTAAGCCAAGGCCAACATGGAGGCAGGGGCCTAGCCGGGCAACAACTCTCATCTGCACACACTCAACACCACACCCCTCGACCTCCAACAATGTGCAGCAGTGAAGTACACATGCACTGGTGACATTGCACATGCACCCATGACTATTCCAGGGTGGTGGGTGGGAACCAAGGTGTAGAAACACATCACACATGGACACTCAACAAGACTCCTGAATGTCTGACACACTGCACACTACGCTGTACATGGACATGACGGCAATACCACACCGACCAATGGGATCCCAGCCACAGTCACACACCAATGAAGAAGCCAAGGTCACCCACAAAGAACACACATAGACAACTTCCAACATTGCAGCTCTGACCCTGAGGAGTGGCAGCAGTCACACACACAACATGTCACAATCACTGAAAGATAACACAAACTGGAAATCACATGACAGGGGCAAACAACAAGTGCCAAGGGGAAACCTGACTGTGACCCATCTGCGTCTGCACACAAACTCAGCCCTGACAGCAAACACACCTATGGGTGACACCCTGATGACCAGTAATGTGCCATGCACCCACATCACAGAGAACACAGGGAGAAGACTTTGGGGGAACATAGCTCAAGTCAGCAAGCATCACAAACAGGTACAACACTAGGGATCACAGCATGCGCAGATGAATGGAAGTGAACACACAGACATGCACATACAACACACACCTTGGGTGCAGGCAATGTCACACGTGTACACACTGCCATGAGGGGACTCCACTCCTGTGTGAGGAAAGCTGTGCCATATGTTGCCTCAGTAGGGCCCCATCATGTCAGCTGAGCACTTGGTCACACAATCAACAATTAGCACCAAATGAGGGCTCCCATCACATCAGCCTGGTCATGGATGTGCCAACGGAATCATCAGCACAGATCCAACACACTTGTATAGCAATGTTGCACTGACTACACGGATGAGTCCCTCCCCATTGATGCCCAAACCTGCATGTCCACTGGAGATGGCAACACGGTCAGGGAAGTAGACAAATGCAACGATGGCAGGCACAACAGATGTGCAGGGGTGGAAGCCACAGATATGAAATTGCCAATGTAAGTAGGAAACCCATTGCCAAATACTGAACACATGACACCCTCAGATGCTGCTATTGATGACATGGATACACCACATGATAGGACACATTCCCCCTGGACCACATGGGTTCCTGCACAGTAACACTTCATAATCATGAGACCAGATATCACCATCACTGCAGCAAGGGCATGGTTAGCTGCACCAACAACATGTACATCTGAAGCATGAGCACTAGAGAAAAGAAAGTTGCTTTATTCAGCATATGTGTTGAGGCCAAACGAAGTCCTGAAAAAAGAGCAAAGGCCAATGGCCAGTCCATTGTCAAAGTTCAAACAGGGTGACACTGGCAGATGTCACCCTACGCATGCCTGCACAATACCAGGGACAATCCACTAGGAGGGGCAACCGGGGGGCAGGCCAGGCACCGCAGGGACAGGATCAGGGCTCACCAGGGGGAGTCAGGGAAGGGGTGGTGGGTGCAGGAGAGCCACTGACAACTGCAGTGGAGGTGTCTGACATGGTGTGTGCCGGCACAACTGGGGGGCATGACACAGATGTCGTGGGTGCCGGCACAACTGCAGTGGACCCTGCAGATGGGGTGGACAGGTCCGCCACTGCAGTGCCCAAGTCAGACAGGGCGGTAGTGGACTCCACTGCAGTGCCTACCTCCAGGGGAGGAGAATGGGGAACAGGCAAGGTGGGTTGGACAGAGGGGGGACACCCTCACCACATCAGTGGCACAGACAAGCGCAGCGGGGGTGTGGTGCTGGGAGAGCAAGTGGCAGGGGAGAAGGCCGGAGCATCTTGGGGATGGTATATCTGTGGGTGGGGGAACCTGGGGCAGGGTGTGGTGGGGGCACCTGTGCAGTGGGGGCCTGAGGGATGGAGGACGGAGACCTTGTGCCTGAGCTGCAGGGTGGTGGCGGGGTCTTGCTCTTAGCACTCCGGGGGACTTGCGGGTGGGGGCCTCAGTCCGTCTGCGCCTGGGGGAGGGTGTCCGGGGGCGAGGGGCACTCTGCTCCGTGTGGGTGGGCTTCCTCTTCCCCCGGGATGCTGGAGCAGCTTCATCGGTGGGGAAGAGGCCGAGGTCACAGAGGAAGAGCTGCTGTGACTTTGGGGTTGCAGGTGAGGCAAGGGAGGGTGCTTTGGAGGGAGAGGGAACTGAGGACTGCGCAGTGCATGTGGATGCGTGTGTGTGTTCCAGGGCCCCATCCCCTGTGAGTCTGGCTTCAGTCCCCTGAATGTGCGTGCGTGTGCGTTTTGTCATTGGCGTGTGTGTCAGTGTGCTGGATGTGTGTGTGCTGGTGTGTGCCTGTGCCAGTGTGTGTGTGCCTGGGATGGGTAAGGTGCTGGGGAGTGTGGATGGAGCAGAGGCAGGAGGGGTGAGGGACCGTTTGAGGAGGGACACTGCTGCCGTCAGGGAGGAGTCCATGGACCTATTGCCCCTCTGTAGGTCAGACATGCCCGATGAGATGCCCTCCATGAACGACACCAGCTGAGTCAACAGCGCGGTGTGCGCATGGAGGACACTCAGCATGGCTGTCTGCCCTACATGGAGCTGGCGAAGGAGGTACACAGACTCCTCACTCAGGGCAGCAGGGGACACAGGGGCAGGGGGTGCGGTGCCTGGCCCAAAGGAGACACGCTCCCGGACATGGGAGCCTCCACGGACCTGGGGAATGGGAGCCGATGGGAGGGCGGTGGTGGTGCTGGTGGTGGCGGGGACAGCAACACTAGCTGGGGTGTGGTGGCTGCTGACACCCGCCTCCACAAGGGAGTCATCCTCCGAGTTGCTCTGGTCCTCAGCTGAGGTGGATGCTGCTGAGGACTCCTCGGTGTGGCTCCCCTCGCCCTCCGTGCCACTGGGTCCCTCCGACCACTCCTCGGCTGCTGACCCAGTCTGGCTCTCTGGCTCCTCCTGGTCCGTGGAGCTGTCCCCTTCCGTGGCCGTGGATGTATCTGCAAACAATGGGGAAACAGACAGACATCAGTCACCTGCACCAAACGCACACACCACTGTGAGCACAGCACATTACAGAGCAAGCCCTGGCATCATTAGTTGTACATTGCTAAAAGTGCCCTAATTGAACAGGAGAAGTCAATTGTCAGTCTGATGCCAAGCATGGCACTCACATCCCACATGGCCTTGCACCCATCTGTCTGGTGTCTGTTGGATTGCAACACCCCAGTGTTGACACATGCACCAAGTACACAGTAGTTGGACAGTGCAGAGGACACGGTGTGGACACATCACAGCTCTTGCCACTGAGTCAGTACAGGTTCACGGATGTAAGGGATGCCCAGAGTCAAATAGGAAATGCATGTGATGCATTCCAGCGACAGACACCATGATGCACCCATGTCCTGATAGCCAGCGCCACTATGGTGTGCATGTAGCACATGTCACTCCCCTGCAGGATCACCAATCAGTAGACACATGCCATGGCGGAGGCATGACTGCAAAGTCATACATCACTGTCTCAGTGATGTATGACTTTGCAGCCAGACAACAACACTCTGCACTGTGTCACAATAGTAGGTCATGGGGAATGCAAGTCCTGGAGCTGCACAAGTGCACATGTACATCCCCCACAACACATCCTCTTAACCCTCATCTGTCCAGGTCATACCTATTGGACATATGGGAGACCTGTGACACTACCCTCTGAACCTGAGCCCCTCACACTCTGCTGTGCATGGGGAACAGCTGCCTGAACTTCACATTTACATGCCCCAGTCTGCATGGGCAGCTGATCAGACACCTATGTGTCACACAAGCATCGTCTCCTATGGTCACATCTCCAGTGGCATGCTGAGCCCCTACCAAGAAACTCCACAGCAGTCCTGGCGACTAATCCACAGCACACTGACACAGAGGCAGACACCTGAGGGGTCAAATCACTGTGCACAATGTGTCCTCTGATACACGGGAGTGGGAGTACAGAGTGTATTGTATGGCCTGGAGTAGGCATGACTGTCCAGCCCCACATGAATGAGGGATGAGCCCTGGACTGTAGGCAGCTGGCTAAGTATGTGTGACACACGTCATATACATACTCCTGGGGCCCAAACATTGTTCCCACCCGCAGCATGGGTGTGTGCCAGGTACCCCAGCCACATGTGGTGGATCAGCTCAGCAATTGGACCACAGATCAAAGTAACACGCTGAATACATGTCAGAATACAGGCATTGTGTAAGCAATGGACCCACCCATGATGCCCACCACAGAGTCAGGGAAACAGATGCTGTCTCCCACCTTGAGTCAAGCAAACTGCAAGGACACAGTCCTAAGTGACAGAATTCCCTGCATGTAAGGGCCACACCTGGGTATCAGATGAGGAGTGGGCAGTGCACAATAGAGGGACATGGCTCCTGGACAACATGACTGCTGTACTGTGGCAGTTCAACCTGGCCCGAGGAGGGCACATAACATGTTAGACAGAGTACACAGTGCAGTCTTTGACTCACCCCCTCCTTGCTGCTCTCTGGCCTTCAGCTGCCCATCCAGGTCTGGAAAGACCACCGCCAGGATCCTGAGCATGTGGGGGGTCAGGGTCCGTGTTCCGCCCCTCCTGCGAGGAGGCGACAGCTTCAGCTGGACCCGTGCAATCCTCCGGGTCCAGCCCCGAAGGTCCTGCCACCTCTTTTGGCAGTTGCGGATCCGGCGCTTGTAGACCCCCACGGACCGGACAGCCCGGACGATGTCCTTCCATATCTCATGCTTCCGATGGGCAGAAGCCTGTCAGGATGACAAAGTGATAAGGCCATTACTACACATGCAACATATCCGTGCATGACACAGTTGCATATACATGTCGCAATCACAGGGGCACATGGTGTACCCAGGCAGTGCACGGCTGCCCATGGACAGTTTTCCAGAAGTCACTACATGGTATCATAGCATGGGGAGTAAAACCCTGTTCAGAAGCACTGTCACTGCACCATACCTGTCCAGTGCAAGTCACTACACACTATGGGGGGTGACAACTACTCAGTGAGCCTGCTAGCCAGTGGTGTGCTGACTCTCAGCCTTGCTAGTCAGACAAAATGCACATTCAGAAAGGCAGTGCACAGAACACTCACCTGCTCCCCTGGTGTCCCATACAGCTTGCTGTACTGTGGAAGTAGGCTGTCCAGCAGGGCCTGGTTCTCTTCAAGGCTGAAGGCTGGGGCTCTCTCCACAGTACGTGCCATTGCAGGGTCCAGAGGGGCAGAGACAGCAGCAGTGCAGTGGCAGATGTCGTCCTGGAGCATGTAGTGCAGGCAAGTGGGCTCTCAGGGGAACATGCAGCAATATATATGTGCTGGAGAGGCAGATACTGTCCCTTGTGTCCAAAGTGATAGGTCCAAGTCGTTTGCATCTTCTGAATCTGGCCAATCCATGGAATAGCAGCACCAAAACACGCCCACAGCATCCTTCAAAATTTCAACTTCATGACATACATGATTTTGCAACATTGTTGTGGGTGACCAACTGATTTTCCAGCAACCGACTCGTTCGAATATTCGAAAACGCGTCCGTTGCCAGGCAAGCCCATTGTCAATGGGTGCGCACCGATCGGTCCATTGAGGTACAACGCGCACAGGGGTACAACGCGTACCCGCACACATTGAATGCAATGGGCCGGCCGGAGGCACCGATCGGTCCATTGCAGTACAACGCGCACAGGGGTACAACGCGTACCCGCACACATTGAAAGCAATGGGCCGGCCGGAGGCACCGATCGGTCCATTGCTGTTCAACGCATCACTGTACATGTGACTGGCATATGTCAGCATGCCTGTCTCAGATGGACATATGCCAGCCACAGATAGCTCCCAGGGAGTGAGGGGCACACCTACATCACGACAGCCTGTCCAAACCTTATCATAAGGCATGTAAGGCTGCATTTCCTATTGTGTGTATGTTGGTGTACATGTTGTCCTGTGGGTGTCACCTGTGGGCAGCCACCCCCAGGCTGTGCACGTGTTAATGGGGACAGGATCCTGGGTGTTACGTGTACGTGACCACTGTGATGTGCAACTGTTCATATCTGTGCATGTGCCATGGTCACATTTCACAGTGGTGTTTGTGTATGTCATGTCACATACCCCGTGAGTCCCATGTGGGACGGTATGTTTGAGCCAGGGTGTCCCAGTGGCACAATAGTGATGGCCCTCCACAGTCTTTGTGCATGTAGTGTTTACAATGTCTCTGATTTCATGTGCACAATGGGAGACAGTCTCCACATCCACGTTGTGTGTGCATGGACTCTGATGTTGTGCGTGTGTGTCACAGACGTCCATGGCTCTCCTGCCATGGCAAGTGTGGCCACTACCTGTGGGGGTCATGTTTGTTTTGTTGTGGTGTACACATGATACTCCAGGTGATGCCAGTGTCCATGTGGCATTACAGGGTCCCTGGGAATGTGCCTGTCGTTGAGCTGTGGTGCCTGGGGCACATCTGTCCTCACATGTCACTGGGGGTGACTGTGACACAGCATCATGATATCCAATGGGCCAACCTGGGACAAATTGATGCCACCTGTAGGACCGTGTTGACAGATGTTGGCCATGTATGTACCATACATGTCGTTCCGGTACTGCACACTTCATGTAGTTGTGCCTCATGATGATGTATGTTGGGATCTTGAGTGTGTTCAATGCCGCATATGTGGGGTGACTGACGATCTTGCTTACTTCTCCTCTGCACTGCAGGGCTCCTGCTGTCCATCGGCCATTCCCAGACCTGGCAACGATGGTGGAACGGGACAGCATCCGACGGTACCGCTTCACCAGGCAGCTGATTGAGGATTTGGCAGTGCAGTTGTCCCCACATTTGCAGCCTGGCCGGCCGTATCCTACAGCGCTGACCCCCAAGGTGAAGGTGATGGCAGCCCTACACTTCTTTGCCACCGGTACCTTCCAACATACTGTGGCGTCTGCTGGTGGGATGTCACAGACCATGTTCAGCCGTGTGCTCCGCGATTTCTTGGCGGCAATGTTGCTCTTCCTGAACCGGTACATCTATTTCCCTAGACTGCGACGACTCACTGACGTGAAGAGTGACTTTTATGCCCTGGGGAGGATGCCGCATGTCATTGGCTCCATTGATGGGACACATGTGGCTTTGGTACCACCACAGGCCCAGGAGCAGGCCTACAGGAACCGCAAGCACTACCACTCGGTCAATGCACTGGTGGTGTGTCTTGCAGACATGACCATCACACACGTGTGTGCCCGTTTCCCTGGTTCAGCACACGATGCCTTTGTGATGAGGAGTAGTCGCATCCCCAGGTTGATGGCACAGATGCAGAACCAGCGTGCCTGGCTTGTCGGTGTGTACTGACTTTGTGCCATTGTGTGTGATCTGATCTGTAGTATTCCGCCCACTTTTCCAAGTCAGCTGATGTGCACTTGTCTGTCCGTAGGTGACTCGGGATACCCCAACATGCCGTGGTTGCTGACACCCCTCAGGAACCCTGTGACACCTGCCCAGATGCGCTACAATGAGGCACATGGTCGGACCAGGAGAGTGATTGAGCGGACCTTTGGTCTCCTGAAGAGCCGCTTCCGCTGCCTGGACAAGACCGGAGGGTCCCTCCCATATGCCCCTGCGAAAGTGTGCAAGATTATCATCGTCTGCTGCATGCTCCACAACCTGGCAGTGCGGAAGGAGTTGCCTCTCATCCAGGATGACGATGACCAACATCCGCCACCTGTGGAGGATCCTGGCCTGGACCACGATGCCAGTGACGATGATGATGATGATGATGGTGATGGTGATGTCCGCACACAGCTCATCACCAACTTCTTTAGCTGAATGTGAGTATCCTGAGGTGTCATGTCAATGATGTGAGTTGGCATGATGTGTGGGTGGTGCTCTGGTGCTGTTGGAGTGTGTCCATGGGCTACTTGACTGGATGTGTGTTGCGATGTGTGGTGACAGGTGGGCTGTACTCCCCAACAGTGTTGACATGCTAACTTGGTTCTGGGTGGGTATCTTGTAACATGTATTGTGCATGAGTTTTGCTGTTCTGTCCTGTACTCCATTGCTTTTGACTGTGTGTCATTTCTGTCCTTCACAGGGTACTTTCAGATTCGTTTGGTCAACTGTGTCCACCGACAACGTGATTGCACATCCAGGCTGGTAGCTGTTGTGTCCCTACAGGTGATGTGCGCCACACCCATGGACTTCCTTCTGTCTACAGTTGTTGACTGTGTGCCCGCTACCAGGTGGGGTTACCTTGCATCTGTAGTGGTTACGGCATGTTGCTACTGTGTAATAAACCTGTGCTTCACTTAGTGATGTGCGTTGTCTGTGGTCACACATTTGACTGCCATTTGCTTACTGCACCTGTGGGCTACTTGACTACAACTGGGAATGGGTGTGGTGTCTGTGCATTGCACCGTCTTCCCTGGCAACATCAGTGTAGGCAATGAGTCAGATGGCCTAGGTGTGTATGTGTTGTGTAGCCCTGGTGGTGTGTCTCCCTCATATGTGTCACGTTGCCTGTACTCACATGCCTGTGTTGTCCTTGCTGTTGCAGTTCGCATACACAGTGTAATTTTGTTGTTCATCATCCCCATAACAGTACCCACGTTGGAATCACGACAGAGGCAAGTATGGTGTATTATTGTGTTTATTGTGATACATCTGTGATAATAGTGCATAGGATGGATTGTGCTGTACATGAATCTTGCAATCCCAAGTTCCTAGATGAATAGAAAGTCCAGGTAGACAGGATCCCCAGTATCGGGGCCACAGTTGTCTGACACATTGTTCCAACTTGTACTCCCCATGCAATGTGTGGGAGTAGTGTTGCCATCAACAGGGTGAACAGTCTGTGCACAAAGGCGAAAATCCAGAACAGGTTCAGGCTTCCTGGGAGTTGCGCTTGGCCATCAGCCTCTCACTTTCCCCTCCTCGGACGACCCCTCTTCTTGGGGGGGGCCCTCAAGTGCAGGCTGCTGCGGTGCAGGGGACTCTCCGCCAGAGTCCTCCTCCCTCCCTGTGGCAGTTGCAGTTTGTTCGGTACCAGATGTTGTTGGCACACAGGGAGGTGTGGACTGGTTGCTGTTCATCTGGCGGAGGCATTGTAAAATGTCCCTGTGCACCGCCGTCATCTCATGTAGTACATCCCACTTGGACTCCACGCGGGTCATGTGGGAGTCCACACGTGACATGTGGGAGTCCACACGTGACATGTGTGACTCCACATGGGACATGTGGGAGTCCAAGCGGGCATGATGGGCAGCCTGCTGCTGTTTGATGTCTCTGAGGAGCCCCACTACCTGGCTGAGCTCTCCGGTGCTGGACTGGTACGCATCAGCTATGCGTACCAGTTGTGGGTCTTCATGCACACCAGCAACGTCTGCAAGCAGCGACCTCTGTCTCCCACCCCTCCCACCACCCCTGCTGACATGTGCAGTGTGTGCAGTTGCACGCACAGATAACCCTGGTCCACCTTGGGGGTTGGTGGTGGTGGTGGTGTCCATGGCCCCAGGTTGGTCCAGGGTCACTGCGCTGGTGTTGTTCCTTATTCTGTCCATGTCGGCAGGGATGGTATTCGTGGTGACAGTCGTTGGAGGGGTGGGTGCAGGGGGTGCAGCTGGTGGACCTGCTGGTGCTGCAGCTGGTGGTCCTGCTGGTGCAGCATGTTGACTTGCACCGGATGTGCCAGGTTGTTCTTCATCGTCCGAGGAGGACAGAGGCTGTACGACGCCAGTGAGCTCGGCATCCTCTTGAGCCTGGGACTGGGACTCCTCAGCGTCTGCTGCTGTGTCCCTATCATCACCTGTTTTTGGGAGACACAAACAATGTATGTCATGTTTCTGCAGGCATCAGTGGTTGACACACCTGACAGTTGTGACTGTGCCTCGGGGTGCGGGCCTGTACATTGTATTGTCCTAAGTCGTCACAGTCAGGGGTTGATATTGGTGTGGCACATTGTCCTGCATTATTTGGGCATTTCTATGTATTCTCTGGGGTGTGAACATGGTCTGCATTGATTGTGTTTGGTTGACAGCCAGACCTCCTTCCCACCCACCCACCCACCCAGTCAGTTATCCCACCATGGAACGTGCTTGCATTGCAGGGAGTGTAAGTTGTCTCTCAGGATGTCAGTCAGAGGTGTCCTGCTGTTTGTTGGTGCACAGTTGGCAGCAGGGCCTTGTGCTCCCCGCAGCAGTAGCCAGTGTCAGCCATCTTGTGAGTCCTTCTCCACTCCCTGTGATGTGAGCATGGTTCAGGGTGGTGTTGATGGGCCAGTTGTGAGGCTGAGCAATGTCTGTGACTACGACTCCCATCATGCTATTGCCTCCACCCCCTTCCCAGCATGCCCATGCTTCCTTCCTTTTGACTCTGCTTCCCTGTGGGGTGGGCTGGCTGTGCTGACAGGATGGCTGGGAGTGTTGTCCTGGCAGTTGTTTGGCTAAGAGTCCCAAGAGTGTCCCTGTGCTTCACACAACATAACCCAGGGTGGTGGTGCTTTGTGGGATCTTGTGTTAGGATGGAGGGCATTGCATTCTACCAGGTGGGTACTGTGGAGTTTGTGTTGGGGGGGTGTGAGGGGAGGTGCTGGTGACTATGGTCAGTGCTGCAAGTCCCCCTTCCCACCCAGCCAGCCGGATATCCCACCATGGAACGTGCTTGCATTGCAGGGAGTGTAAGTTGTCTCTCAGGATGTCAGTCAGTGGTGTCCTGCTGTTTGTTGGTGCACAGTTGGCAGCAGGGCCTTGTGCTCCCCACAGCAGTAGCCAGTGTCAGCCATCTTGTGAGTCCTTCTCCACTCCCTGTGATGTGAGCATGGTTCAGGGTGGTGTTGATGGGCCAGTTGTGAGGCTGAGCAATGTCTGTGACTACGACTCCCATCATGCTATTGCCTCCACCCCCTTCCCAGCATGCCCATGCTTCCTTCCTTTTGACTCTGCTTCCCTGTGGGGTGGGCTGGCTGTGCTGACAGGATGGCTGGGAGTGTTGTCCTGGCAGTTGTTTGGCTAAGAGTCCCAAGAGTGTCCCTGTGCTTAACACAACATAACCCAGGGTGGTGGTGCTTTGTGGGATCTTGTGTTAGGATGGAGGGCATTGCATTCTACCAGGTGGGTACTGTGGAGTTTGTGTTGGGGGGGTGTGAGGGGAGGTGCTGGTGACTATGGTCAGTGCTGCAAGTCCCCCTTCCCACCCAGCCAGCCGGATATCCCACCATGGAACGTGCTTGCATTGCAGGGAGTGTAAGTTGTCTCTCAGGATGTCAGTCAGTGGTGTCCTGCTGTTTGTTGGTGCACAGTTGGCAGCAGGGCCTTGTGCTCCCCACAGCAGTAGCCAGTGTCAGCCATCTTGTGAGTCCTTCTCCACTCCCTGTGATGTGAGCATGGTTCAGGGTGGTGTTGATGGGCCAGTTGTGAGGCTGAGCAATGTCTGTGACTACGACTCCCATCATGCTATTGCCTCCACCCCCTTCCCAGCATGCCCATGCTTCCTTCCTTTTGACTCTGCTTCCCTGTGGGGTGGGCTGGCTGTGCTGACAGGATGGCTGGGAGTGTTGTCCTGGCAGTTGTTTGGCTAAGAGTCCCAAGAGTGTCCCTGTGCTTCACACAACATAACCCAGGGTGGTGGTGCTTTGTGGGATCTTGTGTTAGGATGGAGGGCATTGCATTCTACCAGGTGGGTACTGTGGAGTTTGTGTTGGGGGGGTGTGAGGGGAGGTGCTGGTGACTATGGTCAGTGCTGCAAGTCCCCCTTCCCACCCAGCCAGCCAGCCAGATATCCCACCATGGAACGTGCTTGCATTGCAGGGAGTGTAAGTTGTCTCTCAGGATGTCAGTCAGTGGTGTCCTGCTGTTTGTTGGTGCACAGTTGGCAGCAGAGCCTTGTGCTCCCCACAGCAGTAGCCAGTGTCAGCCATCTTGTGAGTCCTTCTCCACTCCCTGTGATGTGAGCATGGTTCAGGGTGGTGTTGATGGGACAGTTGTGGGGGGGGCAATATGTGTGAGTGCGACTCCCATGATGCTATTGGCTACACTGACTTGGCCAGCATACACAGAATTCCTTCCTTTGAGTGGTCTTCACTGTGTGTTGGTGTTGTTGTGGTGGCTACATGTGTGGATGTGTGTGTTAGTTCTATTTGTGCCACTGCCTAGCTGTAGTTGTGGTTGTGTTTGTACATGTGTTGGCACAGTTGGATGTGACTTTTTTGATGGCATGTGTTGTGTTTATCTGACTGACATACACATTTTGGGATGATTCTGTTCTAGTTGCTGTGTAATTGCTATGAGTGCATGGTTTGACTCTCCCCTTGACAGTGATGTGTGTGTTTTGTGGCAGTTTATTGTGTACATTTGTTGTGTACTCACCAGGCTCTGGGATGTCCTCTAGTCCATATACGCTCACTGGCGGAAGGATGGCCCGCACCTTCTCCTCCCAGGGCCTGAGGTATACTGGCTTGGCAGGAGGGCCACTGCCGGTGTATTGGCTCAGGTGGTAGTCTTTCTTGAGCAGCTCCCGGACCCTCCTGCGCACGTCATACCACCTGTTCTGGATGTCGGTCTTTGTGCGCCGACATGGTGATTGGGCGTTCACCCTGTTGATGATCCTCTCCCACATCTTGGTTTTCTGCGACATGGGGGTCTGTTGGACCAGAGTGCCAAACAGCTGTGGCTCCACCCTGAGGATCTCGTCTACCATGACTTCCAATTCACTATCTAGGAACTTGGGATTCTTCTTGGGGGGCATGGTGATGGGTGGTGATAGTGGGTGCTGTGTGTGTTGGTGTGCAGGTGAGGGTGTGTGGGTGTGTGTTGTGCTGGGTGTATGTGAGGTAGGTATTTGTTGGTGTGCTGCTGGTGTGTGGCTTGTGTGAGGGATGAGCTGTGGGTGTGTGGTTGCTTTCTCTTGGGTGCTGGCAGTGGAATGGCATTTGCAAAGGCTCATGGTAGTGATTTGTGTCCTTTATATAGGTGGAGTTGTTGGTGTGTCTTTGTTCTCTGTCCCCACCCCCCCAGTATTTATTGGCTTGGTAATTGCTTGTTTGGGCTTTTTTTGGTTGATTTTTCCTTTGTGCTGTTTGTGTATGTTGGAAACGTTCTTGTGACCGAGTCGGACCCTGCATTGGTCTCGTACGGTGTTTTCCGTTTCGTTCACGCTGTGTTTGTGCAGTTTTGTATGCTGCGTACGCGTCGGTCGCGGTGTATTGTGTTGCTTCGGCTCGGTTTTGTATGCGTGTCGGTCGTACGGCTTGTCCTCCGTCCGACTCGGTCGTGTTTTTCGCGCCTTGCATCGTACTTTGCAGGTTGGAGTTGGCGGGTACGATTCGGTCGGATTTGTTCCGGGTGCGTGTCGGTCGGTTGGATTCGCGTGTTTTTCCGGCCGGATTGCTATTTTCCGAGCGGGTCGGTCGGTCGGCTTGGTTTCCTGACGTGTCGGTCGGATTTATCGCGGCTTGCATCGTACTTGGCGTGTCGGGCGCCACTGGTACGTGTCGGTCGGTATTTTTTCCGGATCCGAGTCGGTCGGTGCTTTTTCCGGCCCGAATCGGAATCGACCCCATTGTGTTGTCACTTTTTAACATGATATGTACAGTTCCTCTTCTGCTATCCTTCATTACATTTGAGATGTCTTAGAAATCAGCTCCCTATTCCAGTGTTATGTTTTCTTTGCCTCATACTTTTTAGGCTCATCCAAGAACTTCCGATGCATGTTCTCTATTGCCATTGTTCAAAGTTCCTCCCTCTGTGTTTCTTACATCAATGCCCTTGATGGAATAGTTATTAACCACCAAGCACAGGATGCTTCTAGTAAGGCTGCTGGTGTTGTTTGTTTAGCAAAGGGTGTGATTTGGAATGCAGATTATTTTATGAGTGGTCAGTGCTGCTGATGTGATATGCTGCTGGAATCACCACCATGCCCTACAGATGTTCATGAAGGCAGCACTTCAGTTCTTTTTTAGAATAGAAGTCACAATAGTTCATCTTTATCTTCAAACAATTTCTTGATGATCCACGTCTAAAAATAGAGACCCTCAGGACTGTTTAGGGAATGAAAGTAGATAGTCCTTGTATTGTGGCAGAGAATTACTCTTTGGAGGACTCAATCTCTCGTTACAGCTATTAATTGTCAACAGACAAATGAGTAAGCAACTGACCAAACAAGCAGCTTTATCATTAACACTGATTAACATTTCTTCCACCGTATGCAAATAAGTCTGCAGTAAATGCAATAATGGAATGGCTTGTTTCATGGTATAATCTTTCTTACAGGCTTTCCGTGTTCAAATCTCAAAGTATTCAAGGATCTATTTCCCTACTAGCCCCTATTTGTCTAAACTCATTGACATGTCTTTTATAGTTGCATCTTCTCTCTCTTGCAGATCATAATCTTTATAGTCCTGTACTGCTCCAAAAGGCAGTGCAGCATGCCTAAAGTGTAGTTTCAATATGCCAGAGCCTCCTGTATGAGGAGTTTTGCAGAGACTCTATAATATCACTGAATAGTCCTCAGGCTCTTCTGAGCTTTAAAGAAATGACTAAAATGTGTGCATTTCCCCATTGTCATCAAATCTAGTCCTGTAGACTTTGGCATTGAATTCTTTAATAATGTTGGCAGCTGTATGTATTTCTCCATGGAGAACATTGCAACTGTTATATGTAAATGAATGACTCGAAAAGTATCATTACTGGTGGGGCCAAGTGATAGCTGTTTCTTAACCACTGTGAAAGAGGCATCTTATAAAGTGTTGTATATATAGTCTGTAGGGTGATGGATGAACTGCGCAGAGCTCTCCTTATTAAATCAGCAATTAACCCCAGCACTTGACGGTACAGCTGTGGCACAAACAGGCCTGGTGAAGCACCTTCCATATTGAACAATGCGTCTCCACAAGTCCCATAAACCCCTTGCCATCCACCAATGAAAAGGGGAGGAGGTCAAGCAGCAACATTGTTGCTAATTTCCTTATAACTAGCTCAATTGTTAGTTTTAAACATATGGTGCATTAGGGTTGAGCTGTGATAGTTTTTTTGTGACAATCCCACCTCAATTGACTTCTATGGAGGTAGGCTATTGGTTGCTTTAGGGTAACTGGGATATCCCTCTGTTCCTTGTGCCAAGAAGTTGCTGCTCATGCTAAATGCACACTATGTGGAACAACGCTCCTTGTCCTGGCAATTGCATTACCTTCTTCAGAATTATCATCACCACCATCATCATCATCATCATCATCTGATTTAGTTACTTCAGGTTCTTCTATAATATGATTGGAAGATTGTTTTTGATATGAGACAATGGAGCCATGGTACCAAGATATCAGCCTCGTTTCTCACAATGCATTGGTCTGCATCAAATTGAGAAATCAGCGATTTGTTCCTCACTCATCTAAAATATTAGGAGGTCCCAAATTGGGGAGGAGAGCTTCTTTATTGAGGCAAACCCAGAACGTGAGGTGGGAGTATCATGGGTTTGCACTTGCGTAGAGCAGGCTTGTACTACAGTGCGATTGTTGGTGCTGGATTTGAGAATTTTGAGAAAAAGAATGGAGGAGGTAGGGAAGTAGCAGGAAGGACCCAGTCAGCCAGCCTGGCACCGAACACCTCAGATGCCTGCAACCTCATCTGCAATATTCCGCAAGGATCCTCCCTGAACCTGACCCTCTTAAACGCACACATGAGCCCTCTAGCCAGCATCATCCACTCTCACTATATGAACTTCCTCTCCCACACTGACGACATACAGCTCATTCTCTCTCCCACAGGCAAGATGTCCAGTATCTGGATCAAGTTCAATGCCTGCATGACTGAAATTGCCTACTTGATGTAGACCAACTGTCGAAATCTGAACACCGACAAGACCGAAATTGTGATATTTGGGAAGAGCACATCACCGTGGGACTCCACCTGGTAGCCAACAGAGCTAGGACATCAAGGACCTCAAGATCATCATTGACAGCAAACTCTACATGACTGTTCAAGTCAATGCCATCACTGCCTCATGATGCCATTCCCTGAATATGCTGAGGAAGATTTTTAAATGGCTCCCAATCAGCACACAGAAAACCTTCACATGCACCCTGGTCACCCTCCACAATGGTAAGATCGATTGTGCTGTAATTTGTTTCCACCATCAACAGATCACACAGTTGGTAGGGCAGAAGTGGTATTTACAAAGCTAAACCTTTGAAGAAGGAGGGCAAAAAATGTGAAGTCGTCGCTACCATAATCCCTACCCTGCCCCAGGCACACTGTGGAGCTGGGAATTTTTAGTGAAAGTGTATGTTTTTCTTTTTATAATTTATGCCCCACAGAGAATCTAGGGCACCTTGGCAAGTTGGACTACAGAAACAGCGTCTATGCTGGGATTAACAAAAAACTCACCAGAAGTGCTCGGCAGCCAGAATCACTCTCAAGCTCCCACGCCACACTCACATCACACCACACCTGAAGGAGCTCCACTGGCTCCCCAATCACAAACAAGCAAAATTCAAACTCCTCACTCCCACTTTTAAGGCACTGCTTTACAATGGCCCAGCAAAATTCAGGAATCACATCTTTCACAAGCCTTCCAGAGACCTCCGCACATCCAGACTCCTACCTGCACAAATCCCATGCACACTGAAAAGAAGATCTGGCGCTTGAGCCTTCTACATTGCTCCTAAAGCATTGAAAGATCTGCAGCTCCACATAAGAGCCTCTTCCTCACTTCTTGAATTCTGCAAGACACCAAAGACCTGACTTTTTTGAGTAGTCCCAGTAGGCCCTAGGTGTGGTTAGACTCACACCTGTTCAGTGCATAACATACCATAACTTAACATAATGCACCGTAACGTAATGTAACGTAACCTGACATAACATAATAAAACAGAACATAACAGGACTGAAAATTTGTCATCTACACTTCCTCTGTGCTGATCTCAACACAAACAAAGACTGATTTATTACTTTCTGCACTCTTCCTTTTGCATTATCTCCCATGTGAGAGCTTGGGCCCACTCTGTGTCACCTTCATTTAAAGGTGACTTGGAGATGATTGTTGAGTTGAACTTCTTTTACTTGGAGCAGATGGTGAACACCATGCATATTATAAAAGAGAATGCATATCATCTTGCAGAGTGGCAAGAGCAATATCCTGCTATTCAGCAAGCACCACATCCTGCTCTGTTGAAAGTACACCATGCTGTTGTGCTGCAAACCCAACTACCTGCTATGCTCCTACCTCAGGAGGATCAAGGGTTCCATTTCTGTTTGCTGGTAAGATTATCCGGCTGGCACAATTCCATGTCTGACAGACTGTTCTCCACTATGGAAGCAGTCACCACTACACTGAGAACATGTGCTTTGATGCTGGAGGTAATACCATGGATCCATGAGTGATTCCAATATCTTCTTGCCTAGAAAAGAGAGCAGCAGATACACAACAATGTGCATCTTTGCAGAAGAATGAAGAGGGTTCGATAGTAGTGCTCTTTCCATTTGTGATAGACTTCTCCTCTCTGACAACTTTCTTGTCAAGAATCATTTTTTGAGTGGTATCTTAATGACTTCTCATTGCTTAGCACTTATTAGAGAGGTAGGTGGACTCTGGCATCAGCAAATTCACGGACCTGCCTTCATCTCGGTCTAGTTCACATGTAGGCAATAACAAATAAGAAAGAAGCCTGTCAGACTTTTTAGTGAATGTAATGGAAGCCATCATAATATATAACAATAATGCCATATATAAAGTGATTAGTAGTTAGAGCCCTAAGTTAGACGAAACCGCATCATAAAAAGCTGATATTACAGAAACATATATTAACAATGTTTAATACTAAAAACTGCCTATTCACTGATAGTTGATGCAATGAGTCTGATGACGTAGCCCCACAACACCTAAAGAGACCTATGGTAAAGAAAAAGTGCTAATTTCTGATGTCCCTCCCGGGTCCATTAGACCCCTAATAGAGCACGCAGAAGGCTGGGAAAAATCAATTCAATTAATTAAAAATAATATTCACTGCCCATTAGGCTCAATTACTATAGCATACAAGTTTGAACAAATCTGTAAAATGAGCAATACTATCTGGTGTCCATCTAGGATCCAAGATACCCAGAGGGGGGCATGGGACTCATACCAAAGCTTGAGGGAGACTAGCTCATATTGATTATATTAATGAAAAATAACTATGACTGGAACACTACAATGAGCCTATAAGCGCAATCAAAGAAGAATTTGCAAAAAAGAAGAAACATTAGCAAAGATATATAAACATACACACTGGTTTCACAAAATGGAAGACATGCATGTAACGTGGCAAGAAGGAGAAAACAGAGCACAATAAAAAAAATGTATACCTAATGCACAGTGTTTTCTACACACACACACACACAGTTTACTGTGCTAAGTATAACGTGCACTCTACTATGCATGGCTTATCTCACATATTAGATCACTCGTGACACGTCGAATGATATAATTGATGACATCAGTGAAGAAATCACTGAGAAAATTATATACAGCACAGATTTACAACAGGGCTAATTCACAAAGGTAAGATTACAGTTTTGTGTAAATATACTTTTTTTGGTATTTACAAACTATGAGTTAATAGTAAATTTATGACTGTTGAGAGTCCGGAGAACTCCGCTCTTAAAGAGATAGACCTATCTTACAGCCGCTGCCGGTGCAGGTAAGAGAGGTGAGGGGGCAGGTCAGGAGTCGACAGACAACGATGAGGGACAATTAAATTTTTAAAAAAAACACTTACCTGGCACTTGGCGCATCGCTGAGGCGGCAATGCGGCGAGCGCCAGGTAAGTGTTTTTCTTTTTTGTATTTTATTTTCCCTCATCTTTGTCTGTCGACTCCACCCACCCCGCCCCCTCTCCCCACTGCTTTTACCTGCACCTGCCGCTGCTGCTATCTTATCTCTTTATGTGCAGAGTTCTCAGCGCCAACTTTGGAGTCTCTGCAGTAGTAAACTTACTATTAACTCATAGTTTGTGAATACCAAAAAAGCAAACTTACCAAAAAGTGTAAGTTTACTTTTGTGAATCAGGCCCAAATTGTTTACATGTGGGTGCACAGAATAGAAATAGTTTGAGCTCTGGAGCCAATTGTGGTTGTGGATTGTGAAAGTTATATGGTGCACCGCTTACAAACAGTAAAGTCTGAGGTTCAAATAGTACTCCTTTTTTAACAAGGTAAAGGCTGAGCACACTAGATGTGAGTTGCAGAGGCATGTTTCAAAGTAGGTCGTGGCTCAAAGCCAAAGCCTGTTGCAAAAAGATCTGTGAGAAAAGGCAAAGTTTCTGTTGACAACAGATTATTCAGTAGTGGATGTCTGGGCAAGTGTGCATGTAAACTGGTTGTAGTACAGTGCTGCAACACATTCTATGTGGTGACGGTGTTTAGCAATTGTGGATATTTATTTCCAGAACTTTGCTGAAGACTTTGAGGCATTTCACATTGTTGAATAATGTAGACTGTAGGTGTGAGCCACTTACTAGAGGTTTAACTCACATGGGATATGTAACATGGTTCTAGGGCTGCATGCCATTGTTCTCTTCTCAGGAAAGTGTGTAGTGTATTTTAGCAAACTACAGAGGGCTATCCAAAGGCCTGTCAGACGATGTCTTATGAGTGGTAAATGCATACCTGTCAAACATTTGACTTAAAATTGCAGGTCAAGTGAAACTCTTAAGAGGGTATCATGTTAAAGTGAGTAGTGTGCAAACTCTTTATTGGAGGATGCTCAAGGTTTAAAAAGGTGGCCCACCATTAAAGTTTAACAAGTCATTTTGTTTGTTAGGTGGGTGAATAAAACAAAGAGGGTAACATCCACTGCTTAATTTGAGCTGGTGGTTTCCGGTGCTCGGCACCGGCACTTAATTGCCAACACCGGTACATATGACACTCTGCCACATGGTGGGGGCTGTTTGTCTAAATTAAATATGAACACACAACCGTTGTTTATTTAGTAAATAAACATTTAAAAGGACTAATACCTGCTGCCCAAGCCATTCTCATTGCTTTAGGGGCCTGGAATAGTGTGCAATGTCACTCCTGTACGAGTGCGATGGTAAGTAGCTCTGTTTGTACTGTCACTTGCAAAGCTGGCTGTGGCAATGGGTGGTGCAAGCTACAGTGGCCTCCCGAGGAGGGCCCTGGCACTTCTTTTTTTTACAAATTAAGCACTGGTAACATCCACCAAATGTGGGTGACTTGACAGATATGCAATGTCTTCAGCATGTAGTTAGTCGTTATATCCATTATTATGTGATTGATGATAGGTAATTGGCCAGAGATGTGGCATGTTGAATTACTTCAAGTCCACAAACCCTTTAGGACACTTTCAGAATGAATGGATGATGTCTTCAGTAATGTCGCTTGCAATGTCATCATTGATGTCATCAATGATGTTATTTAACAAGTCATGAGTTATGTAATAAGTAAGGTCATATGCAGTGCATGGAAGGGGTACAAGATTTATTAAACTATAACATGGGAATTTCAGTGTCTTTTTTGTTGAGAACATTAGTTTTTTATCTCACACCTAAAAATAACATCACTTTAACTTTTGTTTTTTTTCTGTGAATTTCTGGGGTTCTTTTAATATAAAGTCAGATGTTATTACAGTACCTCCCTATAATGTCACTTTAATCTTTGTTATTTTCAGTGAATTTCAAGTTTTTTTAAAATCATATATAAGTTTGACCATACTCCCTACTCCCTCGGGCAACTTCTAGGCTAATGCTTCCCCTGTGCACCACATTGGGCCAGCAACAGCAGGGTGGTCGCCAAAGGGCCTGGACTCTGTCAAGGCTCTGTGCTCAACCCTGCCAAGGCTGCACAATGCCCTGCTCTCCATGGCCCCCGCAGGCACCCATCCACCTGCTGTGCATGATCTTCAGCTGTAAGCAGCAGAGGGGTGTCCACAGGTCCTAGCTCGAGGCCAGACTATGTGCCCAACCCCATTAGGGTTAAACATCTCCTGGACCCAGCTGAAAACACCCCATTGTGCACAGTCCTTGAGGAAGATCAGCTGCCTACTGAACTTGGCCTCTGGCCCGGCCCTACAATCAACCCTCCCACAGGTGCCCGATCCTACAATGGTGCCACATTCTCAGCTGAGTGCAACAGTGGGTTGGCCTTGCACCCACCCATTGCCAGCGGCCAACCCCACTGTGCACAGTCATGGCCTGCACAATAGCAGTTTGTCACAGGGTCTAGTCTATGACAGACCCTTTTTAATAGTTTCTTTGGTACTGCAGCACCACAAAAAACACTCTGCAAAACAATAATTACTACTTTCATGGGTATGAAAGGACTGGTGTCTTGGCTGTACAACTTGATTAGTGATCCTATAAGTGAGGCTGGAATGAGGTGTATTTAGAAATGGAAATCAAAAGCTAGGAAGGGAAATGGCAAAGAAAGCTAAGGAAGCACTTTGTAGCAATAACATGAAATAAAGAACTGATGTCGAAAATAGAGAATCCTCCTTTAAAGTAATGATGGATTGCTACTTAACTTTAGTCAAACTATATAGAATGCCCCTTTGTACTGGAAGAAATGCAGTCACACTGATTCTCAAATAAACAATTGGTGGATTTTTCCTACATACATTTCTATTGGAAGAAGGAACTGTCAGCTATTCAGGAGTATTGTAGACTTTCCTGTTCCTGGGGATTCCTGCACAGAGATACTTAGTTTCAGGCCTGATACATAAAATAAGAAATTGCCAGAAAGGGGAAGTGTATCTGCCAACTTGTTTGCAAAAAAGATTACCATAGTGAGGACCTGGGAAAAAAACACAGTAGACATGTGGTATGGAAAGTTCTGAAATAATTGCATCGAAGAGACCTATAAATAATCTGCCTAAAGGGAAAGAAAATGTCCTTGTGGTATGGCAACCATTATTGCTATACATGAAGGGACTGACAGATAATTAACATCGAAATTATGAGACCCACAGGAATGTAGTGGATCTCTATATTTTATCATGATGATTGCAGCTGAAAACTCTTTGTGAAAGTCAGTGAAAAGGAGGAATTACTAAGGGACTTCACAGAAGATGATGTAGAATGGTACCTGATCGAAAAACTAAAACTTTTACAGATAAATATGGAATAAAACTTCCCCATGGGAGCTGCATGTCCTGTCCAACTGAGACCAACTTGGAAGCTGACGGTTCATTGACAGAATATCTACACCTAAAATATCCCCATACCACAATATCGAGTTTTAAATATCGATGTCAAAAATATTGACATCCTATATTTATAATTGTAAGTACAAAAATATCGAAAAATAATATTGATGGTAAAAATATACTTGTACAGAATATCATTTTGTATATATATATATAATTAAAATAATAAATATTAAATATATTAAAGAATAAAATTAATTAAAAAAAATTAATTAGATGTAATATACAATTTAACAAATATAACAAATAAACTTAATTCAAAAAAGTTAAACACACATATATAATAATTAATATATATATATATATATATATATATTGTAAAAGACGGATTCCACACTGCTCTCAGCAAGGATCCCACAGCACGGAGAAAGAACGATCCACAGGTAGGTTTTTTTAAACCAGTAAAGTGAATTTATTTAGTACATCGTGCAAGCATGGACGGTCTACGCGTTTCGGCTCCTGCCTTCAACTGGACCATATTTACTTTAAAACAATTAATAAACAATTAATTTTATTTTATTTTATAATTTTAAAGTTATATAAAAATGTAACAGATTAAATATATATATATATACATATACCAATAACATAAAATATATTAAAAAAAACATTCTATTATAAATCAAAACATTAAACTATTTAAAAATGTTTAAACTTAAATTTCCCACTCCAGTCAGTGCAACAGTAAGAAAAGTGTTGGATAGCGGAGGGGTAAAAATTACTATTCCCTCTCCAGTGAGTGCAACAGTAGGGAAAGTGTTGGATAGCAGAGGGATAAAATTTACTATTCCCACTCCAGTGAGTGCAACAGTAGGGAAAGTGTTGTATAGCAGAGGGTTAAATTTTACTATTCCCACTCCAATCAGTGCAACAGTAGGGAAAGTGTTGGATAGCGGAGGGGTAACAATTACTATTCCCACTCCAATTAGTGCAACAGTAGGGAAAGTGTTGGATAGCGGAGGGGTAAAAATTACTTTTGCCACTCCAATGAGTGCAACAGTGGGTAAAGTGTTGGATAGCGGAGGGGTAAAAATTACTATTCCCACTCCAATGAGTGCAACAGTAGAGAAAGTGTTGGTTAGCGGAGGGGTAAAAATGACTATTCCCACTCCACTGAGTTCAACAGTAGGGAATGTGTTGGATAGTGGAGAATATATTTAAAATTTTTAAAAAAACATAATATAAAGTTCAATACATATCACAAATGCCTACAAATATTATATTAAATAAAATAAAAAAATAATTTCCAAACAAATAAATATTTTTATTTAGAAAATATTTTTTAACAAAAAAAATAATTATTACATAAATTTAGTCTATTTACCTCCTACCTTATAACAACACACAACTCACAACCCACATCAAAAATAAAAAAAATGTATTTGGATAATTCCCATAATTAATTATCAATTAAACAAATATTATTAATTAAAAAACAAATTAAAACACATAAAATGTAATTAACATCCCACCCTTTACATCTATAATCCCCACAACCCACACCTAAAATTAAACTGTAAAAAAATTAATTACACAATTAAAAAACTTTTTCAATTAAATAACTAATAGTATTTAACAACTAATTATAAAGTAAGTAAAATTAATTTACTCCCCACTCTTCACCCCTATAAAGCCAAAACCCACACAAAAAATAAACAATTACACTAATTAATTATCAAATAATTAATCAATATTAATAATCAGCTAATCATTCATTAATTAGAAATGAATTACTACCCACCCTTTACCCCTAAAACCCCCACAACCCGCAAATAAAATTAATTACACAATTATCATAATGAATTGTCAATTAATTAATTAATGTTATTTAACAACTAATTATCAATTAATTAAAAATACATTACTTCCCACCCTTTAACCCTATAAACTCCGCAACCCCCACCTAAAATTAATTACACAATTACCGTAATTAATTGTCAATTAATTAATGAATATTAATTAACAAGTAATTATTATTTAATTGAAAATAAATTACTTCCCACCCTTTACCCCTATAAGCTCCGCAACCTGCACCTAAAATTAATTATACAATTACCATAATGAATTGTCAATTAATTAATTAATATTAATTAACAAGTAATTATTAATTAATTACAAATAAATTACTTCCCACCCTTTACACCTATGAACCCCACAACCCGCACCTAAAATTAATTAAACACAATTACCATAATTAATTGTCAATTAATTAATTAATTAATAAATATTAATTAACAACTAATTATTTATTAATTACAAATAAATTACTTCCCACCCTTTACCCCTATAAACCTCACAACCCACACCTACAATTTACCCCCAAAAATTAAAAACACAATTAACAGTATAAAATCTCAATTAAATAAATATTAATACATAAACATATTCATTAATTTATTATAATTAAATTACTTCCCACCCTATTCCCCTATAAACCCACAACCCACTACGGAAATAAAAAATTCAAAATGTATTTAAAATAACTACTAAAAATCTAACACATATATTAAAAAACATAAACAAGTTTATACAAAAAAATACATCACATACATTTAAAATATAAACTAAAATACATAACACTAATTAAAAAATCGATATTTTAAACAACTATATATTTGCAAACGATATTAATGACTTCTATATTTTTAAAATTGATATTACTTACCTTAAAGTCGATATTCTTGACCACGATATTCTTGCTGTCGATATTAAACCCAGATCAGTTGACTGGGGGTGAGTGTTTGATTGGCTCAAACGTTCCGTCCATCATCCCCTTTTGTATCGCTTTGGTCGCCCTAAGTTGGCGGGGGTATGCCCAGACGTGGGTCCCTTGCTCACTTTGCCACTGGATTCAAGCAAGCCTGGCTGATGACGGCTGAAATGCCAGAAACCGGTCCTAGGATGCTTGTTTCCGGTCCAGGGAAGACATGGCTTGGCAGTTCGGGCTGGACTGTTCCCATGAGGCACAGGGTCAGACTGATTTGCATATGGCCGTGTCTGAACTGGGGTGGTGGAGTGAGCTAAAGAATGATGATGGATTAAACCCAGATCAGTTGACTGGGGGTGAGTGTTTGATTGGCTCAAACGTTCCGTCCATCATCCCCTTTTGTATCGCTTTGGTCGCCCTAAGTTGGCGGGGGTATGCCCAGACGTGGGTCCCTTGCTCACTTTGCCACTGGATTCAAGCAAGCCTGGCTGATGACGGCTGAAATGCCAGAAACCGGTCCTAGGATGCTTGTTTCCGGTCCAGGGAAGACATGGCTTGGCAGTTCGGGCTGGACTGTTCCCATGAGGCACAGGGTCAGACTGATTTGCATATGGCCTTGTCTGAACTGGGGTGGTGGAGTGAGCTAAAGAATGATGATGGATTAAACCCAGATCAGTTGACTGGGGGTGAGTGTTTGATTGGCTCAAACGTTCCGTCCATCATCCCCTTTTGTATTGCTTTGGTCGCCCTAAGTTGGCGGGGGTATGCCCAGACGTGGGTCCCTTGCTCACTTTGCCACTGGATTCAAGCAAGCCTGGCTGATGACGGCTGAAATGCCAGAAACCGGTCCTAGGATGCTTGTTTCCGGTCCAGGGAAGACATGGCTTGGCAGTTCGGGCTGGACTGTTCCCATGAGGCACAGGGTCAGACTGATTTGCATATGGCCGTGTCTGAACTGGGGTGGTGGAGTGAGCTAAAGTATGATGATGGATTAAACCCAGATCAGTTGACTGGGGTTGAGTGTTTGATTGGCTCAAACGTTCCGTCCATCATCCCCTTTTGTATCGCTTTGGTCGCCCTAAGTTGGCGGGGGTATGCCCAGACGTGGGTCCCTTGCTCACTTTGCCACTGGATTCAAGCAAGCCTGGCTGATGACGGCTGAAATGCCAGAAACCGGTCCTAGGATGCTTGTTTCCGGTCCAGGGAAGACATGGCTTGGCAGTTCGGGCTAGACTGTTCCCATGAGGCACAGGGTCAGACTGATTTGCATATGGCCGTGTCTGAACTGGGGTGGTGGAGTGAGCTAAAGAATGATGATGGATTAAACCCAGATCAGTTGACTGGGGGTGAGTGTTTGATTGGCTCAAACGTTCCGTCCATCATCCCCTTTTGTATCGCTTTGGTCGCCCTAAGTTGGCGGGGGTATGCCCAGACGTGGGTCCCTTGCTCACTTTGCCACTGGATTCAAGCAAGCCTGGCTGATGACGGCTGAAATGCCAGAAACCGGTCCTAGGATGCTTGTTTCCGGTCCAGGGAAGACATGGCTTGGCAGTTCGGGCTGGACTGTTCCCATGAGGCACAGGGTCAGACTGATTTGCATATGGCTGTGTCTGAACTGGGGTGGTGGAGTGAGCTAAAGAATGATGATGGATTAAACCCAGATCAGTTGACTGGGGGTGAGTGTTTGATTGGCTCAAACGTTCCGTCCATCATCCCCTTTTGTATCGCTTTGGTCGCCCTAAGTTGGCGGGGGTATGCCCAGACGTGGGTCCCTTGCTCACTTTGCCACTGGATTCAAGCAAGCCTGGCTGATGATGGCTGAAATGCCAGAAACCGGTCCTAGGATGCTTGTTTCCGGTCCAGGGAAGACATGGCTTGGCAGTTCGGGCTGGACTGTTCCCATGAGGCACAGGGTCAGACTGATTTGCATATGGCCGTGTCTGAACTGGGGTGGTGGAGTGAGCTAAAGAATGATGATGGATTAAACCCAGATCAGTTGACTGGGGGTGAGTGTTTGATTGGCTCAAACATTCCGTCCATCATCCCCTTTTGTATCGCTTTGGTCGCCCTAAGTAGGCGGGGGTATGCCCAGACGTGGGTCCCTTGCTCACTTTGCCACTGGATTCAAGCAAGCCTGGCTGATGACGGCTGAAATTCCAGAAACCGGTCCTAGGATGCTTGTTTCCGGTCCAGGGAAGACATGGCTTGGCAGTTCGGGCTGGACTGTTCCCATGAGGCACAGGGTCAGACTGATTTGCATATGGCCGTGTCTGAACTGGGGTGGTGGAGTGAGCTAAAGAATGATGATGGATTAAACCCAGATCAGTTGACTGGGGGTGAGTGTTTGATTGGCTCAAACGTTCCGTCCATCATCCCCTTTTGTATCGCGTCGATATTTCTGTGTCACGATATTTAAAACTTGATATTAGTGTAAGTCGACATTTCCAACTCAATATTTTGACTGAATACCGAAGCTGACATCAGGTGGGGCTGCCAGCGTGACAGTATGACCCCTCTCGAAGCTCCAGCCTTGTCTGGGAATTCTCTAAAATAGCTTAGAACCAGAAAAGGGGTATGAACATAAGAAGCATCTTCTAAAGACTTCTCACTAGGTGGGTATCCCTTCCAATGAATAAAGAATTGTAGTCTCTTCCTAAAGAAGCGTGAATCGAAAATCATATGGACCTCAAATTCAGGAGTACTATTAATGAAAATTAGAGGAGGTCTAGAAAAAAGACATCAAAAAGGATCCCTGTGGTATGGTTTCAATTGGGAGGAATGAAACACAGCATGTATCCTACAATTCAGTGCCAATTAAACCTTGAAGGCCACTGGATTAACAATCTAGATAATCTTGAAAGGTCCATAAAATCGAGGTTTGAATTTGTTTAGGGAAATGTGAGCAGGGAGAAATTTATAGGAGAGCCACACTTTGTCTCAGACCTAATAGGAAGGGGAAAGAGTTCAATGGATGTCAGCCTTAGATTGCATCTTTTTAGAGCCTGGAGATAAGAAAAAATATTACGTCTTGTCAGATAAGGTATGTGACAGGCAGAAAATGGGAAGTTCTAGGCCATCTTTTTCATGAAGCTGCAGAAGCACACTGCAATGGCTCGGTCAGGAGCATCACTTACAACAGTAAACCTATTAGTAGGATCCAGGTGTCACAAAATTGGGAGCTGTGTAAAGGATTTTCTAACCTAATAAAAGCTTCTTCAGCTCAAATATCCCACTGGAAACCTTGGTGGAGCATATTCTTCTTCAGCTTTCCGGTAATACTAGTTAGCTGAGTGAAATCCCAAATTAACTGCGGAAGAATTTGGGAAACCCAACAAAACACTGGGTCTCCTTGACATTAGACAGAGTTGGCCGATCTAGAATGGTGGAAACTTTATGCTGATCCATGAGACTCCAGTACTGTTTAGGCAGCAGCCTAGGTAATCCGCTTTGGAATGTTCTAATTTGCTCTTTTCCAGATTACAGAATAACTGATTTGGTCGGAGCCTGTTTAATACCTGGCTGACATGTTGATGATGTGAATGGGGATTTCTTGAAAAGACCAAGATATCATCAAGTTAGACAGCAGCAAATAATTAAGCATGTCAGCAAAGACATGATCCATAAAGCGTCTGAAGACAGCTGGGTGTTACTCAACCCAAGGAGCATCACACGATATTCAAAATGTCCAAGAGGGGTTGTAAAGACTGTCTTCCACTCGCTGCCTTCCTTGATTCGCAGGAGGTGGTACACCCCTCAACGATGTAACTCAGCGATGATCCTAGAGCACCATGATGGATTACAATACATCTTTGACTAGGGGTAAAGGGTACATGTTTTTGGTCGTAAATGTATTTAAAACTCTAAAGTCGATGCAGAGTCTGCATTCATTCGCTTTTTGGGACAAAAAACTTTGAGGTACCAGTAGGAGATGAGGATTGGGCGATTAAGCCATTCTGCAAATTTTCTTCCAGATATAGTCTTAGGGCCTCTTTGTCTGACTCAGAGAGAGAGAGGGAGAGGGAGAGGGAGAGCGAGAGAGAGAGTAAATTCTCCAAAAAGTAACAGTGGCCCCTGGTTCAATGGGAATATTTTCTTTTATTGTGTATTGGGTTCCCTTTTAAATTTTATTTTGTTTGGCTTTTTTTTTGTATTTATGATTATCCTGTTATGCACTGCTGACTCTGTGAATAATCTTGTAGAATTAATGTCACAAATTGCTGTTTTAGCTATTTATTATATTTTTTAACCTTTTTATGTATACTTTCATGGCATGTGTTGCCGAAATGAAGTTATTTCATTTGAAAGATTAGGCCATTCTGCAAATTTTCTTTCAGATATAGTCTTAGGGTCCCGATTCTGACTCAGAGAGAGAGAGTAAATCCTCCAAAAAGGAACAGTGGTCGCTGGTTCAATGAAAATGGTGCAGATAAACTGTTGATGAGCTTGATGAGGACAGAATAGTTATTTGGGCTTCTCAAAGAGATCAGCAAAATATTGATTTTGAGCCAGAAGGCCTTGAAAGAGCTTGATTGTACTTGGAACTGCTGCAAGGTTTTTGGCAATCTCGTTGAGGGTCCAGTCATCCTCAGTAGAATACCAAACTTTATGACAAAACTGGGAGGATAGGGAATTGTTCAGGTCTCCCAGTTAATGTGTGGGCTGTGACGAATCAGCCATGGAACCTTTAAGACAACAGCATGGTTGGGGAAAGCAATAGGATCAAAATAAATGGTTTATGGTGTTTTCTAAAAGTAATTCTCAAGGGTGCCACCATCTCTTTCACCAGTTCAGAAACCAAAGGTGCCCATCTACAGTCTCAACTTGCTTAGTAGTCTATTTGTGAATCTAGACAATGGGCTCGATTCACAGAACTAACTTAAGACAAAATCCTAAGCTTACTACCATTTTGGTATTCACAGAAGGCACTTACTCATTTTGGTATTCACAGAAGGCACTTACTTACTCATTTTGAGTAACTTACTCATTTTGTGTAACTTATTCATTTTGGTATTCACAGAAGGCACTTACTCATTGATGAGTAAGTGCCTTCTGTGAATACCAAAATGAGTAAGTTACACAAAATGAGTAAGTTACTCAAAATGAGTAAGTTACTATTTTGGTATTCACAGAAGGCACTTACTCATTGATGAGTAAGTGCCTTCTGTGAATACCAAAATGAGTAAGTTACACAAAATGAGTAAGTTACTCAAAACGAGTAAGTTACTCAAAATGAGTAAGTAAGTGCCTTCTGTGCATACCAAAATGAGTAAGTGCCTTCTGTGAATACCAAAATGGTAGTAAGCTTAGGATTTTGTCTTAAGTTAGTTCTGTGAATCGGGCCCTACGTTTTTGTTTCTGAAGCCCAATCTTCATCCAGCTATAAACCACTGGCCCCACTGTCCAGGTGTGCCAAAATATTTTCTTTCTTCCCATTAAGGCACTCTAACTGCACAGGCAGGAGAAAAAGCAAAGCTTGCAACTCTCCAGACATTCCATGGGAAGAGGCTTGAGATGCTTCCATCCTTTCACAAGGGACAGGGCTGAGCATTTCAATAGGGCTTCTGAGGGGTAACCACAGAGGAAGGAACCAGATGCTCTTGTGATCCACAATATATACATAACCCATACTTACGCCAAGGTTCTCTTTCAGAATAAGAAAAAGCTCCACAGGCCAAACCAATCTGCATAAGTTCTTCACCAGAGGAAGAGGACAGGTCTTCGGAAGAAGCTCCAACCTTGTAAACAGGCAATCGAACATCGCTGAATGCTGAACAGGGTCGGGCCTTTCGTCTTTCAGAATGGAGTTTCCACAGACAATGCTCGTTTAGTAAGGCCTGATCCATACGCATGGAGATAGATTTCCACAAAAAAGTGAACAAACACATGGCAGTTTGGCTGTACTGTTCTGATTGGAGCAGGGTCAAGATTGATTTTGCATATAGCTGGGTCCAAACTGAGGTGACATGGTATGCAGAACAACAATGGATTGGGATGCGGCCCTGAATAATTACCAGTGGCTAAGATTAATTGAAGCATTCCATTTATCACTTTTTTGTATACTTTAGATTCTGCCTGGACAGAGTAGACTAGCTCTTCCTTAATCTCTTCTCTGAGACCTCTGTGAAACAGGATAACAAGGGTTTGTTCTACTCATGTGGTTTCTGCTACGAGGTGGCGAAAACGGGTGATGTGGATCCAAACGTCTTGACCTCCTTGCTGAATGTTGCAGAGAGCTTCCTCTGCTGAGAAGTCAAGGTCTGGTCTCTAAAACATCTGTCTGAGTGCTGTCAGAAAAATAGAATAATTTGACAGGCAGGGATAATTTAAGCCTACTAAAGGGGTCGCCCAGGTTTATGCTGGTCCTGACAAGCCGCTGATTAGACAATCAACCTTAGCCATGTCCTGAAATTGTGCAGGGTGGAAGGCAAAGAAGACAATTTGGGAATCCAAAAGTGTATTTAATTTGTTCTGGTCACCGGAAAAGCGTGGAGTGCCAGAGAGATTATTAAAACATCAGAGGCCCTTGCAGCAAAATCTTGTTATAGAGTTAGATTCTCATTGCACAGTTGTTGTAGCTCTTGCATCTGTTGCTGAACAATCTGGACTAAGGCCTGAACATGATCAACCTGAGCTGCCTTGGCAATGGCTTGAGCTTCAGCCATATCTTCTAAACCAGGACTGGATTTTGGGCATCACAAACTGACAGGGGACTGACACCTAACTAGGGTCCTCTGGATGATGGTAGCTGGGAAGCCATGTTTTAAGGGTCTTGGTCTGCCAGAGGTAAGGGTTACCCCTTCCAGTGACCACGATGCTGCCAACTCTTAGTGGGAACCTGAGCAGTTAGTGCTGCTGAAACTTACTGGAAACCTGAGCAGATGGTGCGTTCCAAAAGGAGCACCGAATGAAGTAAAGAAGGCAAGAAAACTCCTAGTTGGCAGAAAGACTCCAGGTGGGATGAATGGAGACAACCCAGAGTAAGACTACACACAGCAGGAGAACACAGGAGGAAAAGTGGCAGCAGCAAGGAACAGGAACTACTAAAGACTGACTAACCCCTGAATTACCTGAAGAAAAGGTCAGGAGAGAGGAAACACAGCATCAAGACTGACATAGCTCTGTGAAGCAAGTATTAAAGAAATGTGTTCCTTTTATACACTTAAAACAGAAAACAGCCTCAAAGCCAGTGATGTCGCCATGTTGGATTGGGAAAATCTCATAGACAATAATAGTTTTGCAGCCATCTTGAATTGGGCAATATATTTATCCAGGGAATCCTCATGAGAGGATTCTGATAAGCAGGAGGATTTGTGAAAATGGAAGCACTCCTACCATGAGCCCCCCACAGAGAGAAGAGCAAGGGTGCAGGAGACTGTACTACAGGTCAGTGGCCAGCCAGTGATCCCAAGGCCCTGCTCATGCTCAGGAAGCTTCACATCCCACCAGCCTGAAACCAACTTGGGAACTGCCATGGGCTGGTGTGACACAGACACAAGAAGGCTTGACAATTATAGACCCATGTCCTATTACTGTTCCCGGGAAAAGCTGATCAACAAGCGCCTAACCAACCGTCTCAACGCACCCCAACTCCTCAGCACCACAAAATCTGGCTTTAGACATAGCCACAGTATGAAAACAGCCCTCATTGCTGCAACAGACAACATCTGACTGGAATAACCCAATTAGTCAGCCTACCCTCCTTCTGCTCCGATGCCCGCAACCTCATCTATGGAGTACCACAAGGATCATCTCCCAACCCAACCGTCTTCAACACATACATGATCCCGTTCCAAACATCATTCGCACCCATGTGACCGATGTCTAATCGTATGCTTACGACCCTTAGTTGAGACTCTCCCTCTCAGACAAAACTCGCAACACTCCTGACCAAGTTTGCTGTCTGCATGACGGATTTTGCCAACTGCATGAAGACCAACTCTCTCAAACTGAACACCGTCAAGAGAAAAGCCATGATTTTCTCGAAGAACTCACCACTGTGGGACTTCAGCTGAAGGCCGGATGAACTCAGACCCAATTCCACCCCACCACCCATGCCAAGAACCTCAGGATTCTCGTCGACAGCCAATACAAAATGACTGTCTAAGTTAATGATGTCATGGCCTCCTACTTCACATCCTGAAGATACAAAGGAAAATCTTTAAAAGGCTCCCTAACAGCATATACAAAACCATCACCCAGACCTTCTTCACAAGCAAGCTGGACTACAGGAACACCCTTTTATGCCTGTATCAGCAGGCAACTCTGAATCATTCAGAATTTGGCACCCAGGATCACACAACATGCCACACATCACACTGCACCTCAGGGAGCTCCACTGGCTTGCAATACAAACTCCTCACACACACATTTATAGCCCTCCGCAACATGGGCACCTTCACTCTGCCAAACTCCTACGCACACACATTCTATGCATATGCAGAACGAGAGCCAGCAGTTAGTTCTTCTCCTACATTGCTCCTACAACCTGGAATGTCCTGCTGTTACACATTAGAGTCGCCTCTTCTATTCATGATTTCCACAAGAATCTGAAGACATGGTTCTTCATAGGTTTCCACTCACCAGCCGTAGGCCAGGCCAGACTTGCACCTGCTTTCTGCGCCAGAATACCCTAACGGATGATAGTGTGCTTTACAAATACACACAAGTTAACATAACATAAACGTGAAATACCAGCCCATTTTCTAGACTGCTTGTAACGAGGGCCCTGTACCTCCATTGCCTACAGTTAACATGCCACCTACAGGACTTCTCAGAGTGCTCCCTACTTCTGACAAGATTGGTATTTCATGTGCATCAAGGATAAATCTCGCATTATTCAGATTTCAAACTAGGATGTCACAGAAAACAATAGAAATAACGAACAATTGTTAAAATGGTGATGACCACAGTTCCCACTGCAAAACTGTGTCCAAATGTGTTACCAATGGCTGCAACTGAAAAGAGGATGCAATGCAAAGCCCAAAAAGCAGGCACACATCTGGAATTCAGAATGTAGAGTTAGTCTGGGTTATCCTGCTCATGTATTCACTGTTGTAACCTTAATTTCCGCCTAATGTATTCATTCATACCCCAGTGCTCAATTAATGTTCAAAAGGTCTTTACCTTTTAGTGGTAAATGTACCATTCGCTTCACAATATTTGCTTCACTGACTCTGCAGAGACACGAACGCCGGCTAAATTAAGCATTTTACACAGTCTGCTCATTAAATGTTTTTGTTTTCTAATTCTGGCGTCTCATTTTGACTTCTATTATTATCGGTGAGCTGTGAACTTCCTGGTAATGGACTCCCAGGGGAGAGTAGCAGTCCCCGACCACCAGACGCGCGTGCCTATCTGCTCCCGCGCGCCGAGCACAAAGCATGACAAGGTTTCACTCATGTTTCAAAGGCCTCTTTCTCTTCAGAGCCATTTGTTATTGTCTCAGCCATCGCAACTTTAGAAAAGGAAAGTTAATTAAATATGGAACAAGACCGAGCAACATCTTTTAAACCATCATGTCGTTAGAAGGGGATCCCTCAGAGAGATGCTTAAAAAGGGATTGAGAACAATGACTGTTCAATCAGATATTTATGGGCATGGTTATGTAAACACACACTTTATTGTCTATGTATATTTAATATAATTATCAATTTTGTCGCTCACTCCCCAGAGACCCAAGAAACCGCTGAGTTCCTTTGAAAATGTCAGCAGAAAAGACAATTATGGTGCAAGTGTATTTTCATAAATTATGTCACAATGTCTTGTGGAAAAAAAGGCCCTGCAACATAGCAAGGATCCCTTGCAACAGCTGAATAGCACCCGCAAAACAGTGAAGACAATAGATTCTGGACACATTGCAGAACACAGCTCGCTTCGATTAACATAGAGCTGAGTTCAAGCACGCACAATACGCCCGGGCATCAGAGATAGACGAGGGCTTAAAACTATGGGGTGTTCCGTTTTGTTATTTACTGGAGAGACAGAGATGCAATTTAGGTGAAGGGTCTGCTTTGTATGTGTCATTTTCAGTTCATTTGTGAGACAATACCGAAGGCAACCGAGTTAGGCTGTGAATGTTTGCCATCGGCTCTACAATGAAATATTTTAACAGCCGGTAGCAAATAGACACGCTTTGTTTTGCTGAGGAGAAAACATAGGGGCATATTAGCAAGGGCACTATCGCCGCTTTAGCGGCACTTTTTGCCGCTAAAACGGCGATATTCTTATCGCCCTGTCAGCAAACTGTCTCTAACAGCAGTTAGCGACAGTTTTCGGGCATTAGCGCCCGTGTTTTTACCGCTTTGCATGTCAGCGATATTTATCGCTAATGACATGCAAAGTGGGCGTTCCCGACGAACAAACCTGGGAAACACCCGCTAACAGGCCTATCGCCTATTAGCAAGGTGGCCATGGCCCCAGTTAGCGACGTGAAAAGTCGCGCTAACCGGGGTCATCGCTATTTATTTAACACCTGCAATTAGCAGGTGTTAGCCATATCTAACATGGGGGTGGATTATGCTGATACGACCACAGGGTCGATCAACAAGGTTATCGCCGTTTTCCATGAAACATCGCTGGAAAACCAGCGATGTTTCATGGAAAACACCGCTATGGCTGGAATAAATATCGCCATAGCGCTAAATGTCGCTAATACAGCGTTAGCATGGCAAATTATTCCGACGATAGCCGGCGATAAAAAAGTGCTCGCTAAACACGCTTTGCGATGTTTAGCGCACTTTTTAGATAATATGCCCCATATTTAGCTGCAAAAGGTAACAATGTATTTAAAGCTCAGGATAGGTAGGTCATGGTGAAAGCTGAATAACTTTACTGCATGCTCCATACGTGCCGTGAGGAACAAGGCTACAAGTTGGCAAAATTCTTTGCTGTACACATTTTATATCATTATTACAGGTGACCGTGTAAGATATACATTAAGGAAGACTGGATTTTGAGGCCATCAAATGTAAGAAAACAATTCTCAAGATTGTCTGTAGGATTGGCTAAAAAAACAGGGGCATATTAGCAAGACCCACGTTAAAAGTATCGCCGTTTTAGCGGCAGGAAATAGAATTCAATAGAAGCCCAGGTTAGATGTGCAGGACATCTAACCTGGGCTTCTATTGAATTCCATAACGCATATTAGCAAGTCCATTATCGCCGTTTTAGCGGCAGTTTCCTGCCGCTAAAACGGCGATAATTTTAACGTGGGTCTTGCTAATGTGCCCCACAGTTTTTTTTATTTTCCGTGTAGAAAAAACTGGCTTATTGAAGATTCAACAAAGGTTAACACACGTCCAGTGGCGGCTCCTCCGCTAAGGCGGAGGAGCGTCACCCCACTGCTTCGGAGCAGCAAAAGAAAGTAAAAAATAAAATGATAATAACTAATGTTATTATCATTTTATTTTGTCCTCCTGCTGCGGCAGCTTGTGTGAGTGGACGTGGCGGAAGAACAGGGGAGGAGTGGTACAACCCTCCTAAGAGCGCAATGACTGTTTGGTTGGCCCTCTCGGGCCGCCCAAACCAGTCATGTGCACTTTCCCCCTTCTCCATGCAGGCTGCATTACAGCCTGCATGGAGAACATGCCCTCCCCTACAGCCCCTGGCTGAGCGCCGTGTCACGGTGTTCAGACCAATCACAACGCTGCATTTTTTTCTTTTTACGGAGTTTTATATAGCGCCAACTTGACCCGAAGTTATCGGTTATCAGAGCGCTTTACACGAGCACCAGTTGCGTTACATAAGGACACATTCATTTTTGTTAGGCACGGGGAGATTAAGTGATTTGCCCATAATCACAGGATGTTGCACTTGCTTGCTGAGACTCTAACCCGGTTCCCCAGATTTGAGGTTGAACGCCCTAGCCGTTAGGCCAACTCCTCTCCATTGCAGCATTGTGATTGGCTGCAGGGAGCGTGGGAGCCCTGGTGCTCCCTGCTTCCTGTTTCTCACAAGAAGCCAGGAAGAGGACGCAGGAGAGGCAGAGGCGGCCGGCCAGCCGGGAGGTAAGTGATTTTTTTTATAGTGTCCCATTGTCCCTCCCGATCCTTGTCCCCCACCTGCCCCACTGCTGCTTCCAGGCAGCAGCTGCGACTGCACACTTCGCTTCATCAGGGCTAGATTTTTAACAATAACTAAACACAATTTAATTGCAGAACAGTGAGTAATCAACCGTAAAGAAGCAAAAAAAAGGAGAAAATAAATAGGTACAGTAAGAAGTGAAAACATGGAATAGAATTTTTTTTTGCAAAACACAATTAGTCAAGAATAAACACAATGTTTATACAATCAACTTAATTATATTAAAGTAATGAATAGTGAAGAGGAACAAAAGTGTGACCAACCTAAAAAAAAACTCAATGTTAATTATGTGAGCTCAGAAAGGAACCATGCACTCAAAAAAGTGTGTGAAACACATTTGGTGCTAACATAAGGATACATGATATAAAGAAAATCTAGTGTTGAAGGATACAGTAAAAAGAATATTGAAACGTGCAAGAAAAGAAAATATATATATAGTTGCATGCGCCCCTTGGTATCATCTATGTATATAAATAAAACACTCAGTAAAACCAAAGGAACATTTTTTTCTCCCCTAAAGTAAATCTTGGGAAAGCATTAACGGAAATCAAAGCCCTAATGAGGGGGTGGGTACATCTACCTTTGACTATTTTCGGCAAGGTCAATTTAGTAAAGATGGTGATATTGCCAAAAATGACTTTTCTCTTCAATACAATTTCCTTACATTTTGAGAAGGCCCTTATTGATAAAGTGAAGCAGGCTATAAATGCCTTTGTCTGGGCATACAAGGGGATAAGAATCTCATGGAAGAAGTTGCGTAGAAGAAAAGAGAAAGGGGGTCTATCCCTGCCAGATATTCAATATTATGCCTGGGATTTCCAGCCGACAAATACCAGCATGCTTTTTAATACCCCAGGCTACTCAGAATTGGGGAAATTGTTTAGTACTATGGTGAAAGGGGTTAGTGAGTTGGTAGATCATTTCCAATTCAAGTTCGGATTTCCGAAATTCTACAAAAAAGTTAAACTAAAAGTGCTGCAAGCAATGGCTAGAATGTAGTTCAGTATCAGACGGACGACTAAATTGGAGTATTTTTGGCTCTTATATTGGACTCTCTAGGCCAGGCTTCTCCAATGAGTAGCTCGTGAGCTACTAGTAGCGTGTCAGTTAGCTGTCAGTAGCTCTCCTGTGTGCAGCCCAGCATACTAAATTAGTAGCATTTTCTTGGTTGAATTAATTTTTGCATACAAAAATTGAAAAGTGTGTATTTGAGATGAAAATGTGTGTATATTCATAACTCATGAGCTGATGTTTGGGGAGACTTATTACTAATATTAACTTGGTACCATGGGCATTGCTGCAATAGCTGTTACATAGAGGCATTCCACATTGACAAAGTATTTTATAAGTTACTACTGAGAACCATGCCTGATGCAATCACATAGCTGGTAATCTTGAATATGTCGGCCACTAATGTATCTTGTCTGATGTGGTCAATATTAAAATTGTAATAATATTGGTAGCTTAAGAGGATTTTAATTGAACATAAGTAGCTCTTACAACAGAAAAGGTTGGAGACCCCTGCTCTAGGCACACTGGAGTGTCTAAAGGATAAATTAGCTCTACCAATACGGAATGCAGGAATGCGCCATTGAGGTGAACTTGCTCGGGATGGTAAGCTTCTTCCCTGGGAAGACATAAGAAAGATGCTTGGGGGGGAAGCTTTCAAAATTTAAGTACTTGCAATTGAAAAGCTGGGAGCAAAGTATGAGACTGCATTTGGACACTGGGAATTATTTGGAAGAACAACTTTTTGGGAAACCTCCGGGAAGGAAGTAAGTTTCAATTTGGTATTGGGAGCTGCAAGAGTTTGTGGATGGAGACTTCATGCTGGCAGAAGAGCTGTGGGGAGGATGATTGCAGAGGGAGCACTTACAAAATATGTGGCAAGTATTGATGCACACTATATTTTCCATTATCAAACCTGCTTTTTTAAGAAGAAAACATTTTTTTTTCACTTCACAGAGCCTTTATGACACCAGAGAGATTGCCAAAGATGGGGATGCCAAATGTGCCAAGTGTGTTTTTGAAAAGGTGACCGATGTTCATATGTTTATGCAATGCCCTGGAATTCTGAGGTTTTGGGATGATGTGGGTTAGACCGTCACAGGCATTTTCGGGATACAGGTTAAGGTAAACCTTTCGCTGATTATCTTTGGGGTAGTTGAGGGGCTCAGTGGGGAGGTTAGAGACCTCCTGTTCCATTCTATGTAAACTGGCGAGAAGGGAAATATGGCAAAAGCGGGTGAGTGGTCATCCTCCTCAACATGCGAAGTGGCTATACGCTCTAAATTTATATTCCCAAAATGTATTTAATGGGGAAAGCATCTAAGAAATTATTTGGGGGGAGATTGTTAACGGAGTAAGCCGGGGCATTAGAGGGGTAGGTATTGGCACAATAAGAGCATAAATCTTGTCTAATGATTACACCTATATGGCTCTCCTGGCTGTGTTTTTAAACCGGATAATATGAAAGAGACGCAGCCTCCTGGCCAATGTTTATTCCCATGCCTGATTTTGGGCAAGAATCGAAAATAAAGGTCTGGGTGACAGGTATTGGAGTCTGAGGCGAATGAGGACAAAAAAAAACAAAAAAAACAAGAGAAACATTACAGAAAACATTTTGTACCAATTTTTTTCAGAAGGCAGTGCAAGAGTGATCAGATGATGTTTCAAAGTAGAAAATACAGGTTGAATTATACATGTGGACAAACAGGTCTGTAAATGCAAAAACACTGTGATTAATATCTATTTGAACATATATCATGGATAATCCTACAGGACGGTACTGAGAAGTAACATACTTCCTAAAAAAACATTTTTTTATTTTGATAATTAATGTACAATTACATAGTAAACGCCATATGGCATGGTATGTCCACAGGAGAACTGAAATAATACAAAAGGAATCACCCCTAAATTTAAAAAAAAGACTCCCAGTAAAATCTACAATGAGAGCTGTAAAATATTAAACTAAAAATCTGAGATAAGTTATTTTTAAGGAATTAGAAAGGTGTTGACACTAAAACACGTCAAACATTAGTGACTCGTATTATTTCAGGAGGCTGCGTGAAGAAGCTAAACACACCACAGGTGTAGAACCTAATTCTCCGCACAGGTTTCTTAAGACAACACGTGATAGCACGCTGGCAAATTTAATACGCAGGTGTTGTATCGCAAGTTAAATAGCCCTGCAAACTCTTAAGTATTATTTCATTAAAGCAACTTTGTCAGGACAACAAAAATGTTATATTTTGTATGAAAGTGATGTATTATCGTTAAAGAGACAAATGTAAAGGTCAAAATTCAGACGCCAATTGTTTTGAGAGTACAATCAGTAACATTTAGAAACAATGTATCACAAGGTGATAGCAAAAGAATAACGTTTCTCTTGTTAAAGAGACTCAATAAGGTTCTTTGTGACAAATAATAAAGGTTAAATTAAATCAAGACACCAATTGTAAAAGCGTTAAACTTCTTACTGTACCTATATATTTTCCTCATTTCTGTTTTTTGCTTATTTCTGGTTGATTACTCACTGATCTGCAATTAAATTGTGTTTAGTTATTATTAAAAATCTGTGAATTGTTTTTTTTAAATTTTATTACCTCAAAATCCAGTCTTCTTTTGTGTGCATTCCCAACGGGTTTAGAGGGATTGATCCCACATTTTTTGAGGCCCTGGTGTCATACCTTTAAAGAGCCTCACTACCCCTCAATTGTCTTTAGTAAATCAAGATATACATTAAAAGGAAGGCAAAAGATGTTTTGGTTTTAATGGTTTTAAGTGTTTTGTTTGTCTTATCACTTTTTAAAAACTATGGGGCCCATTACGATGGCGGGCGGAAGCACAACCGCCGTGCTGGCGGATGCAAAAACCACCAGTTACCGCCGGCACGCAGCAGTCCACACGCCCGTCCAATTACGATGCGAAAAGTAGGCCAAACACCGCCGGCAAGCCAGCAACACCGTCCGCCATCAAAGTGCGGCCGTACATGTAGCGGCGCAGCCCAACTGACACACACCGTCCGACGAAACACGTCACGCCCGGCGCATAAATTACGATGCCGCAAACAAACGGCTCCCACGGCTAAGAGACACCGCACGTGAAAGAGAGGCGGTAACACGGACGCAGAGCACGGACAACGAAGAAGCGGCACCCCGGGCATGAATCCAGCACTGCAGGCCCTTCCCATGCTTCTGCTGATGCACCACCAAGGACGCAACGTACCGCGGAGACGCAGGTAGGCACACACACAACAAGTGCACGCAAACAGCGCACACAGTGCAAGGGCGGAAAAAGCGGACAACCCCCCACCAGCGCGTGTACACTACACATCCACCATTGCATCCACATATGACACACAGGCCAAATCCTAACATCGCGGAACACATGTGTACACACCACCTGGGACTAGGAACCAACCACCCCGTCACGACCACAAAGCGCCGATGACGCCGCCACACATGCGCACAACGCAGAGGCCAACCGCAGCGCCATGCATGCGTCGCACACAGACACAGGGACACAACCAAGCAGCACACACATCAGCCCCACCCCGAACGCACATGACACGTGACAGGCCGGCCACAGACATGTCCCCAACGCCCAATTCACGGACAACACCCAACGCCACACAACCGACGCACACATGTCAGTGAAGTCACGCAACAGCAGGACACACCCCAGTGTAACAAACATGGCGAAGCACACAGCGGCGGCAACACCAATTTGGAGAAGCAGGGCCCCTTCGGGAAGAGGAACGCCAGTACCACACTGAAAAACCCATACCACCCTGCACATATGAACAAGACACATGAAACGGAACACCAAAGAGCCCGGGGACCGACAACAGGTGGCCCAAGAATAACATCCACACACAAGGCCCAACGCAGAGCGGAAAGGCAGCCTGCCGCCCACACAAGGGAGAGCAGACAGCACTGAATGACCTTCCATTCCAACTCCGAAACCACAGCCCTACGACAGAAGCCGGTGAATACAGCCATTGTCCAAGAATAGACCAACACAGGCATGCCGAGGAGACCGACCACAGGGCAGATAGCGCATATCACAGAAGCACACAACGGACGGGGAAGAAAGAAGAAAACACTCCCCCATGTCGGCCACATGCAAGTTAATTGGAAGGAGTCACACAGCACTGACCTTGAACTGTCTGAGAAGCATGTGGGAAGAGGGCCCGTGTCCTCCAAACAAGCCAACAGAACACAAGTCCTGTCTCCCTACGACTACACAGAGCTCACAGCAACCCCGGAGCGTGCACATTGCAGACTGCACACACAGCCGGAGCACGCCACCTCAACGAACCGCTGCGAAATGGCAACAACAACACACCTACCCAACTACGCCGAACAGCTCAAGCTGTACAAAACCAACACAATACATACATTGGGATGCGATCTCCTGTCCCTGCTGAACGTAAGTTACCGACTGACTTACCGCATCACATTGTTCAGCTGCGTCATGCCCGTCTTCTACTGTCGGAGGTGTCCCTACCAGCATCCCGTCGAGATATGCCTCTCCAACCCGGCATGTCTGAAGGCGGACCTGCTACCACTACTCCTCCCTCTGGACGCACACGACAGGGCCTGCTCTGCCTATGGGGGCATGGCGTATGTGGCCAACATCGCACCCGCACTGAAATGGGACCACTGTGCCTCCACACGACGGATCATCGAGAACAGCTACATCGAATGTCACCCAGCATGCCCCATCATGGTCCTCCAAGGGACAACTTACGAACAACACCTTGAGAGCCACCATCCGCTTCATTGGCTGGCAAACATGTACACCACCAATGACATGGAAGCCCTGCTGGACGGCATCGCATACCTGACAACCTGTAAATACGTCGGACCACAACGCAGGTTCCCCGAGTGACCTATGAAGTCCAACCCCGCACCCATGCTCAGCTTCCGCACGGACTGGCCAGTCACCACCACAACAGCCATACCAAACGACCGGCAACTGTAACCACACCATCAACGACATCGCCATGACATCGGATATGACCGGGACATGCACACTGTTCCCCATCACATCCAGGAACACCGCATGCATCGTGGGAGGCAGTGGCATGGGCTCTGTGTATCGCACCCACATGGACGGAACTGCACGAACAACCAGGACACGACATGGATCCAGCGCACATGGACACACACACCGCTCAGTGGACATGAATAGGTCGCCTGGAGTCTGTGGGTGCTGCACCCCTCCCACCCCCGCCCCGGGAATCCCATACCAGGACCTTTGCATGGACGACAAGTGCATACAACAACAACACGACCCCAGTGACTGTGACATGTCCAGTAACCACCACAGTGCAACAACAAGTGGCACGCCGCTGCATGCACGCAAGCACATGCCCTGATGTCATCTCACATGCACGCGTGCATGAGGAACAACCGCAGCAAACCTGTCACATGGAACTGAGATGGACTGTGCCCATGATGCCAAGCGGTCTGGTAGGCTACATGTATACCGTCTGTGTCAAAGTCCGCAGCTCCGCAGCTATACGTAAATGTACATTAGCACAGCCTTGGCCAAGCAGATGTAACCCCACACCCTATCCCATTTGTAATCATGCTCAGTATATCCTCAACATGTATTCCGCTGCCAGTAGTGTCCACTATACTGCATCACAGAGGACAGAAGACTCAATATAATGTTTGAAACCAAAACTGTCTCCGCTGACTCATTTCACAAGTACGAATGAGAGAGGATGAGAGTATGTGAAGTACACGGCAGTCGTGACATGACCATGTAGTCCACTGGTATTGGATGTCAACGCAAATGAGTAGCACTACTGTGGAAGACACACATGTGTCGTGTGAAGTCGTATGGACGCAGTGCTCAGGTGGGTGGGTGCGACGGGTAGATGCGCACATGCCAAGTTGGAGCACGCCGTGTTGGGAGGGGTCATGAACAGTACACCACCGCTTCCCTGGGCATTGTGAGAGGACACCTGTCGGGGGGAGTGAACACGTGTGTGCACAGCAGCCGGGCACACGTACAAAGCGGTACCAGGCGCACCTCAGCCCACCCTCTGTGGACAAGCTGGATCCTGTTGTGTGCCCGCCATGCCCCTTGACAAGGCACACACAGCCCCAGTCGACCAGGTGTAACCCCAACATAGTCAATCCGCACAGGCGATACAGGGCACGGGATGGCAGTGGAGCATGGTGTGTGAGAGGTCTCCTCGCGCTCCTCCTGGTCATATCACGCAGGCAATAGAACCTCAACGTCCAGCATGGCAAAAAGTCAAATGGAAGTGTAGGGGGACGCACCACAGCACGAGCAGCCCTGACGTCACGGGAGGTGGCTCGCACCATCCCATCCATTGCCCATCATACCAACCACGCCACATGCCATTGCGACTAAGTGCAAGCGCGTGCGCCACCACCCCTGAGCCCTCCCCAGAGAGGCCAAAGAGTGAATGTGTGGGCCATCAGCCACAGACGGGCGCGGCCTGGCCGCAAGGGAGCCACAGCCACTGGGTGTCGCAGGTGGCGGATCCGGAAGGCGAAGACTGTGATGCATAGTCCATGCAGGCCGGGTCTCCATTTGGGGCACCACGCAGGTGGACGGGCGTCCCGCCACACATCATACCCTGAGACAGCCCACTCGTGCAACTGGACCCACACATACACTCCTTGCCCTCTCTGGTGCGAGCTTGGGGCTGCCTGTGCAAGCTCTAGCCTCGCAGGTGAGCATGCATATTGGGGGGGCGAGGGGAGGACATGAGGGCTGGGGCGAAGATGACTGTATCACTGTCAGTTAGTACAAGGGATGACCCAGATGTGGAAAGGAAGAGACGTGTCCCGTGTGTACTGCAACTAGTCGCCAATCCAACTACCCCCCATGTCCGGAATGTAAGCCCGCACCTAGGCCCGCCCATCCGCCACATCGAACATACCACCAGCACGACAACCTTCCCATTCGAAACACTGACTGGGGGTGGCGACCAGTGAACAATCATGTGTAGCCTACCCACGCGTACATGTGGGCCCTCCATGATCCATGTCACCTGCGGCAAAGACATGACATGCGCAATGAGGGAAGTGAGGAGAGCTGTCCGCCCCACGCACAGAAGGTGCATCAGCTCCACAGACCCAGCAGCGAGTCCAGCAGGGGTCACATGTGCAGGGGCAGCTGTGCCTGGTGTGAAGGCACATGCATATGGACAGCACATCGACCAATGTGTAGTCTGCCCACATCCACAGTCCATCATCATGCGGACATAGGAATTGAACACAGGGCAACACATCTTAGTTGGTGCACCCACCGTGACCAACAATGCGCAATCATCGACGTACCCGCCCTGTGCATGGCCCCCCACCCAACGGAGGCACATCAAGTGCCACCATCCCACACACACAAGCCTTCCACGGAACATGCTGTGTCCAATGCTCAGTACAGAGTCAGCGCCCATCTGGTGGATCCTGAACAGGAGACACATGCACACACATGCCAGCTCCCACTATGTACGTCTGCCACCTGGCACGTGCAATGTAACCTCTCACCTGTGACGTGTGACTGCAAGCACACAGCCGTCTTGGCATGGGGCTGTCAATGTGGACACCAGTCAATGTTTCGGGAGCTGTGATCCGTACAGTGCTGTACATAGGGTGCAGTGCTGACACCTACTACTGTCTCATATCCCCTCGTGCCACAGGTCCCACTTGTATTGGCCGCTCAGCCCGTGCCCACATCGTCGTCGTCGTGTGCCATACTCATCCAGCCTCGGAAGCAGTTCCATGCTCAGCAGACACTCATGTTGCCGTGGCGTTGCCGCTTGACGAATATGCAGTCAGTCCCCATCAGCACGCCCCGCAAGTCATTGGGGCCTAGATCCCCATGTGCATGCACATGGCAGTGGTATGTCTCACTTGCCATTGCCATTGTTGGGAGACCTGTGTAAGTGTATTGTGGCCGTGCCGTCCCAGCTTGACAGCTGGGCTGTGGCTCATGTGCTTGCTCAGTCATGTCAGTGATGTGTATGCGAAATTGCTATGTGCCGTGTTGCCTTGACATGTGTCCTCTGCCATTTACCCCAGGCGGAGACCGAACATTGACCGCCCATACCAATTGCTGGCGGACATGGACGATACAGAGGTTATCAGGAAGTTTCGGCTGGACAGGCCAACCCTGCATCGACTGTGTGCCATGTTAGAGCCCCATCTCCGTCCCCGCAGGGTGTATCCGACTGCTGTCACCCCCACGGCTAAGGTGATGGCCGCCATGCATTTCTTCGCCACTGGGTCATTCCAGCACACAGTGGGCAGTGGAGGAGGGATGTCCCAGCCCATGTTCAGCAAGGTGCTGAGGGATGTACTGGCAGCCATGATGCTGTACCGGAACAGGTACATCCGCTTCCCCAGGGCTCGTGAATTGGCGGCAGTGAAGGGTGCATTCTATGCCCTTGGCAGAATCCCACACGTCGTGGGAGCCATTGACTGCACACATGTTGGCCTTGTTCCACCACAGGCCACTGAGCACCTGTACCGCAACAGGAAGCACACGCACTCCCTGAATGTGCAAGTGGTGTGCCTTGCGGACATGGTGATCACCCACGTGTGTGCCAAGTTTCCAGGCTCGGCACATGACGCACACATAATGCGCAACAGCATCTTGCCACGACTGATGGCCAATATGCAACAGGATCGTGCCTGTATTGTCGGTGAGTATGTGGAGTGGTGTAGCGTGCTGGTTGTGCGATGCTGTCCCCTGTCCAGTTGGAATAGCTACGGTTCTCTGTGTCCCTCACACCCAGCTGACTCTGCGTATCCGAATGGGGCATGGCTGCTCAGTCCATTGAGGAATCCTCGCACCCCAGCAGACGATCGATACAATGAGGCACATGGGAGGACCAGACGTGTGGTCGAGCGTACCTTTGGCCTCCTCAAGTCCAGGTTCAGGTGCCTGGACCGCACCGGGGGTGCACTGGCGTACTCCCCACAGAAGGTGTGCCAGATAGTGGTGGCGTGCTGCATGCTGCACAATCTGGCCATTCGGAAGCAGAGCCCCCTCATTGTGGATGACGGAGATCAACCAGGGCCCCAGCCCGCAGACCAGGACAGCTCGAGTGAGGTGGACAGCGGAGAGGAGGAAGCTGGGAATGTGCGCCAGCAGCTCATCGCCCGCTACTTCACTTGACGGTGAGTGTCCATGTACGATGGATGATGTGTCTGTATCTGTGCAGGTGTGTGTGTGCTGTGTCAGGGTGGCCGTATGTTCACTGCGTGCAGTGTGTCAACGCTCCATGGCCAGGGTAGTATGCCACTGTTGGTGACTGTGGCATTGTGCCCTATTGCTCTGTGCGATGTGTGTACATTGCTTGTAGTTGTTGACATGTACTGTGTGATGGGTGTGTGACACACTCATTGAATGTGCTCCTGTTCTGTCTCCCACCCCTAGGTCCCTACAGGCCCTCCGGATTCCATTGCCATGCCACGCATCAGGTGCCTTTCCGCCCAAGGTGGCCGTTGTATTCCGTACAAATAAAACACAGGGCACAAACAGCAGTTAGTGAAAAAGGTGCATTTATTACAAACTGTGACATGTGATTGTGTGTAAGGTGATGACAAAAGTGGTGCGTGCAGTGACAATGAGCTGTCGGTCATGGCTGCGTGAAGCTCAGGGTGTACCCACTGGTTCTATGTCCATAGTCCAACACACACATGCCATCCAGCTGGCTGTGTGGAGTGGGATCGTAGAGCAAGTCAATGCAGTGGCTGGTCAAGGAAGGCTGGCGGAAGGCTGACTGGCTGCCTCACTTGCGACTGGAGCGTGCGAAGTCCTCCCGGGAGATCTGTTTCCTCTTCGGACGGCCCCTTCCACGTTTGGGAGGGGGTGTGTGGTGGCGACCTGCTGGTGGTGGGTGAGGTGTGCTCACTGGCTGTGGACGCAGGGGAAGTGGACACTGCTGCCCGACCCTGCGCCCTAGCAGGTGGTGGCGGAGGTGGTGTTGCTGGCCTTGCCTGTGACCCCACCGCCACCACCAGCTGGCCCATGAGGTCCATGAGTTGGTCCATACGGGACACGAATTGGCCCATATGGGCGTCCATGGACCTCAGCACCCCCAGCACCTCCCGCGTGTCTGTAGCAGACCTGGCCCATTGTCCTTGGGCCTCTTCATAGGCCCCAAGGACTCTGGCCATTTGAGGCAGGGCATGGCTCCCAGGGGAGGCTGGCGTTTCCCTGACCCTGCTCCTCCTACCAGTCCTGCTGCCACCGGCCTGCCCACTAGCCACATTGCACACCACGGTCCTCGCTGTGGCTCCCAGGGTGGATCCAGTCGGCCGGGCCACCACCTGCGCTGGGGCTGGTGCCAGCGAAGACGTGGTGGTGGTGGTGGCGGTGGTGGTCGGTGCGGCGATGGTGGCGGTTGCGGCAGTGGTAGTGGCCGCAATGACCGTGGGTGTGGCCGCAACGACAGTGGCAGCAGGGGGCTGGGACTGTTCAGCATCCCTGGATGATGGGTTGGTGGGTAGGAGGGGTCCTGGGGAGCGGCTGGGCCCTGCCACGCCAGATGGGCCTGCTTGGTGGTCCGTGTCCGAAGAGGAGGACAGATCCTCCAGATCCGTGTGTCCTCGTTGGGGGCTTGTGGGCTGGCTGTGCTGGCTGCTGTCTCCATCCCCAGCATCCGGCAGTTCGTCACCTGTGGAGAGAATGAGATTTGTTATTGTGTTGCACCTGGCGAAGTATGTATTTGTCGTCTGACATTGACAGTTTGTGCAATCTCGTACATGGGTTTCCCGGAGGCGTGTGTGTGGCTGTAGCATCTGTAGTTGTGTGTGCTTGGCAATGGGACTGTGTGCTGTGCACATGTGGCATGGGACGGATTGGCCATGCCGATGGGTGTGTTGCTGTGCCCCTACTTATTGTGACTCTGGTGTATGCGGGCTCCTGGCCCATCCTGGGTCTGGTTTGTACTTTGCTTTTGGGGTTCAAATGGAACGCTTAGGAACGCATATGGCAACATGGGGGCCATGCCCCAGATTCGCATTTGGGAGGGAATATGCTTTTGGGGTTCAAATGGAACGCTTAGGAACGCATATGGCAACATGGGGGCCATGCCCCAGATTCGCATTTGGGAGGGAATATGCTTTTGGGGTACATGCTGTGAGCCATGGGTGCCGAACGTGACATGTGTTGTGGCAGCATGACAGTGCATGGTTTGAGGTGTGTGCATGCTTGACATGGCCTGCATATTTGCTGTCTGTTGTGATTACTGGACATGGCATTGGACGCATCGTTATGAGTGAGTGATGGTTGTGTGCCAGCCAACGTATTGCAGTTGTCCCATCTCCTTGGTGTGCGTGCTGCCCTGTGCCATGTGCATCACTGCAGTGCTCGGGGGGTGTGGCCCATGTTGTGTGTTGTTGCTCACAGTGTGTCGTGCGCTTCATTGACTTCTGGCACATGGTTGGTCATGGGCATGTATCTTAGCGTGACTGCTGTATGTGTGGCAGCTGTGCGGATGACATGCCTTTCATGAGACTGGGGCTGACGGATGGGATGGATGGTATGTTGTTTGTGCATGGTGTGTCTGTGTGTTTGATGGGTTCAGTGGTGTTCGTGTGCATTTCTGTTGTTCCGCTCTGTTGCGTCTAGTGTTGTTTGTCTTACATAGGCGTAGTTGTGGGGTGTGTGGTTGACAGGCAGTTGGGGCTACATGGACAGGACTTCAATGGTGTTTCGGTTGTGTGTGATGAGTTGCACAGTGGCTGCCGTGTGGGACTATATTCAGTGTGGCTTGTGCATGCAGACGTGGCTCCTTGGGTGTTGCTATGTCTGTGATGGGTCATGTGGGGTGTGAGTCTGTTGTTCATGTCCGTGTGCACATTGTTCACTTGTTCGTGACGGTGGGCGGTGCTGCGTGTTCGTCTGCTACGTGACATGTCCCATGTGTTGGTCGTGTTATGGTCCTCATGCCTCCAGTAATCCAGCCCTGTCCAGTTTCCCACCTGCAAGTTGTTCGTGCGTGCACTGTACTGGATGCCACATGGCTCTAAGCGGGGGTGCTCCATGTTGCAGGTCTGTGGGGGTGGGGGTGTTGTGGGTCGTGGGGGTGGCTGGACACCCACTGACACCGATTGCTGTGGACCGTGATGTCTGCCTTTCGGCTGTCGTTGTGCACTGCGGTGGCTGACACGTGGCTGTGGGGTGTGGGGGATGCTCCTCCTTGCTGTGCTGTGGGACTGGGGCCTGGTGTGTGTTGTACTTGGGCTGTCCACCCTCCCACCCACTGCACTTTGTGTTCCTGCCACTTACCTGTTACTTGTCGGTTAGTGCAGCTGTGGCGGACACATGGGTGTGGTGGGTGCTCGTTGTGGCGCTTCTGGCATATTTGGGGACCTGTTGGTGGTTACGTGGCTGGCTTAGTGTACACATGTCCCCACGCATCTTACAGTTGTTCGGTTTGGGCTGTGTGTGGTAGTGTCTGTTGCATGTTTGTGTGATGTGTTGTGTATTGTGTGCTGGACATGGGGGTGTTTGTCCCTGGGAGCTGTGGCATGGTAGTTGCGCATGTGAGTACATAGCGGTGTGCTGGTATACATTAGTTTGTACTTACCAGCCTCCACTCCCCCTGCTAATCCGGCGAGGATCTCCGGATGGATTACGACTCGCACCTTCTCCTCCCACGCTTTGAAGGTCTTAAAGAGCGCGGGATTCCCTCCGCCAGTGACGGCAGCCAGCTCTCTGTTTTTGCCCTCCTTATTCTTGACCAGGCTCTTTACGTCATTCCAACGTTTGTTAATCTCGACTCTGTTCCTGGGCAGGGTCCCGACTGCATTGACCTGGTCTACGATCCGGTTCCACATTCTGTTTCTGGTGGCTAGTGGTGTGTGCTGGACCATGTTCCCATAGATTTGTGGGTACACCTTGATGATCTCGTCGACCATGACCGTCAGCTCCATGGGCGTGAACTTGGGCATTCTTTGTGGTGCCATGGTGTTTGTGGTGCTGGTGCGGTGTGTGTTGTGTAATGTGCAGGGGTTTGTGGTGCCGGTGTTTGGTGGTGGTGGTGGTGGTGGTGGTGGTGGTGGTAGTGATGTGTGCGTTTCTGTGGTGTGCTGCTGTCCTTGCTGTGTCACTGTGTCCTCTCCTCTCCTCTCTGGTTTGCAATGTAGCAAGGGGTTGTGGTCTGTGGGAGTGCTGCTTTTGTACTCACCTATGTGGGTGTGTCCTCATGGTCTGTTGTTTTCAGGTGTGTTGTGTCTGGGGTTCTGGCCTTTGTATTTTTTGTTTGTCCGGGGGGTGTTTTCGGGATGTGTACTGTGCTTGTGTATTTGTGCGTGCCTTGCTGTGTGGACTTGTTGGCCATGTTGTGTGCTATTGGTTTTGTGTGCGGATGGTTTCTGTGCAGGTACGTTGGCGCCATGGCTTCTGCCGTGTCGATTCTCATCGGCGTTGTTTGCGCTGGCGGGCGGTATATTTGTGGTTTTTCCGCGCTCATGGCGGTGCGTTCGTAATTTCACGTGCGGTGTGTCGGCCGTGTGGGCGGGCGGTTTTGTGTTGTCGTGCGTGTTTCCGTCCGTGGCGGGCGGTTTGACTCCGACTCGGACGATGGCGGGCGGTATTTTGTGTGATTTTTCCGCCGATGGCGGTTTTCGGTTTGTGTAATCGTAATGGCGTGGTCGGTGTTCAGGCGGTGTGTGCGGGCGGATTTTTGCCGCTTCCATGCCTGGCGGATTTATTTACGCCGGGTATCGTAATGTGCCCCTATGTTGTTAACTCCCATTGAAACTCACGGTAATATAATTTTATTTTATTTCCTTGATTTCAATGTGCTGACAGTAAAGCCGTCTTTTTATTATTATATTGTTTGTGTGCGTGTGTTTGTTGACACAGAATGCATAGTTCATCAATAGTGATAAGAGATTTGGGGCCAGATGTATCAACGCTTTTTGCGATCGCAAAGGGGCCAATTCGCAGAATCGGCCCGTTTGCGAACGCAAAAATGCGTTGTCCAATGTATCAAACATTTTGAATTCGCAAAAGGGGTAATCGCAATTATTTGAGATGACCTAAATTGTGAATGTAGTTAGGGCATCGCAATTTGCGATTCCCTAAATGCAATTCATGTAGCTATCGCAAATTGCGATTTTGCATTAAGGATTCGCAAATTACCACCAAATTCCTGGAAAAATGCTCTTTTTTGCATTTTTGTAAGTGCCATGTGGCGCACATACATGCCCTTAGGGCATGTATGTGCGCACATGTGCACACATGCATATTTCAGGGGTGCATCAGGATGGCCTTTTGGCCCCCTTGCACCCTTGAAATTGCATGCGCAATTTGCGAGTACCCAACTGTGAGTACCTATTGGGTACTCGCAAATTGCGCATGCAATTCCCATTCATTCCTATGGGCCTGTAGGCCCATAGAAATGAATGGGAAGCCATTCCTTATTTGCGAGTCGCAATTTGCGAGTCGCAATTAAGGAATGCGTAGGAATCACAAAATATTTGCCACTACCTACATACATTGCATTTTGCGAGTCTATAATAGTGAATCGGTAAAATTCGCTATTATAGACTCGCAGAATCCAATTTTGATACATCTGGCCCTTAATCCTCCTGATCCTTCTTTCCTACTTCTTCATTCCTTCCATTTTTTTCATTTGAGGCTAAGGTGGGATTTTTAAGTGCTTTGAGTTTCAGAGTGTCCCTGGTTAGTTCACATAGCCATGCTGTTTTCCCACAGAGGTTCTCATCACAAGGTGGATGGGATTGAGTTGAGGGATACTGGGTGGGGGATTGTGATGGTGGAGGGGGAATCTCTGAGTCTGGACCGTAGACCCTGGACCTAATTTCAGCTATTCTGAGCTTTTCCCCAGAATGGGTAATTATTGCTTAGCTACTGGTTTCCCTGATTACATTGAAAAAAACGTTGGCATTTCCTGCCTGCTTTAAACAAGTGGAGAAGTGTAGTGGGAGGGCTGATGGCAGTTGGGAGGTTGTAGTGGTGGAAGGCAGACTTGGGTCAGTCTGAGAGTGCACTGTATGATCCCGCCAGACTGCTGTAGGGGGTGGGTGGGGGTAGGCAATGCTACTGCCCTCAGTCTCTGCACTTATATCATCTGAAAGGCTATGGTGTCTCTGGTCTCTGCATTATTGGGTCTGGAGTTTGTGGACCCGATAACTCTGGGCCTGTAGACACTTGGAATTGTGAGTTGTGGCATTTCATTCGGATTTATCACTCCGGGTGAAATACTACAACTTGGATTTAGGGCCATAGTCTTTGACTCAAGAAAGTGAATTCATTATTGTTGCCTTTAATATCTTAAGGAATGCACCAATAACAAATTCACTTTCCCTTTAAGATACAGGGATCTGTTCAGATTCATTATGGCAACCAAACTTCGGGACAGATTTACTGAGAATTTACGAACACAGTGCGGCAAGGCAAATTGTTGCGATGATTTGTGTGAATGGGAGGGAGCTAAAGAGTGCCATATTTACAAAGATATGGTGTTCTTCAGCTCTCTCCCTGTGCTGGCCTACTTGTTGCTGCCTAGCACCAATGCAGGTACCCTTGCACCATGCTGCAAGGAGGCCTGCGTTATGGGCAGGATTGTTTTTGTGCAGAAAGGAATACCTTCCTGCACACAAACAATCCAAAGAGCCCTTTTCCTCTTTCAATGAGTTACATAAAAAGAGTAAGTAATGAAGAGAAATAAACATATCTCCTTGTTACACCTCTCTGTGGTACACAGATTTCACAAAATTCCAGCTTTAAAAACTTTAATAGATCTGAATTGTGTGACATTCATTGGTGGATGCGCAGGAAAGCCCTTGCTCCACTAATGGAAGATTAACACTAAGAAATGCAATACAAGCCACAAAAGACCACAGAAATCAAGTCTTGTGTAGCTTTATAAATCCCAAATAAGCCTGTGTGTTGCCCTGCATGACCTTGCAAGATGCAAGGAGGCCACAGAGGCTTACTAAATATGGGCCTTCTTTCGTAAAACTCTAAACGACCTAAAGAGCATGCTTTGGACAACAAAAGCATTTAAAGCATGCTCATGGATGATCTGTAGGAAAGCAAGATTTTCTGTGCACTACACCTTTGGACTATTTAGGGTCACTTTTTGTGGCCATTTTCTAAATTTCTAGTCAGTGGAATGCCAGCTAAAGGTATGCATACATGATTTAGCAGAAGTCCTGCTAAAACCAAGCTCTAAAACCTTTCATAGTGAATAGCTTCTGAAAATCAGCCATGCTTGCTTTTTGATGGAAAGTTACACACACGTCTCCTCCTCAAAAGAGGAAAGAAAACTCAATTAAATAAACAGAAGAATTTAAATAGTTAAAGAGTACATTAAGGAAGCACTTTCAGGGAAATATTTTCAATAAAAATTATACAAACCCAACCTTCAGGCATTTAAAGAAGAACTTTATAAGCTTCAAACATGGATGAGATATTGAAATTGATGAATTCGCATTGTGAAAATATCAAGGTTCAAAGATCAAATACTGATCAGGACCAAGCTCAGAGGTTGATCTGGTAAAGAAAATACCATAATAGTGGAAATGCCCCCTCAAGTAATTTCTACTGATAACTAATTTCAGGGGTCTGGAGAACCTATGGATTAGTGCCTGAGATCAGATGCTTCTGACTTTGTTAAGCTGGTTGTCTAATCGATTTCATTGATACACTTTATTCAAAATAAGTTGTGGGTACAAAAAATCATCTATAATCTGTAATGAAGACTTTATCCACAGATCTCTTCATTTGTACATAGGATTCAAGAGTTGCATTGTTAAAATAGATAAAGGCATGCAGCAGGTTTTCAAAGCGCATATATGTACAGAGCCTCAATAGTATAAAGGGTACCTTTCATAAATATCCCTTTTCCACAACCTGAATTTTCTGCTCGGGAAGTGACATCATCTTTTTCCACCGGATCTGGAATTAACATTACCTATGGAGCTTGGTTGGGTAGTCCAGGACCAGGAGTGACCTCAAGCATGAACCCTGATCCACACGTGACATCACCCAAGGACCCAGATCTAAAAGTTATGGCTCCTAAAGAAGCTGAGACCAAAGTAACATCATGCTCAGGCCTCTGTCCCAGAAGTGACCTTACCCATGCCACCTCTCCCAGAAATGGCCTCACCCACCCATAACAGGGTTTTGGTTCACTGTAGGACCCTGAAGCAGAATTGAGGTTACCAACAGACCATTGACTTGAAAGTGATGTTGCACACGGACCCCAGGACCAAAAGTGAGGTCACTCATTATCACTTCCCACCCCAGAAGTGACCTCACATCTGGAGTTCAGCCTAAACCTAAATAGGAACCTCAAAATTTGGTTAACAAAGGGGGCAAAGCACACTGGGAGCCCGATTACGGCTTTTAGCGGTGCGGGGGCAGGTGCCCCAGCACTGCCGCACTCCCACACTGCCAAGAGTCACAGCCACCCGCAAGCCAGATTACAAGTTTTTTGTAGTCTGGAGGGCAGGCGGTGTTGCGGTTGCAGCTGCGGTGCCTCTTTCAAAGGTGCGTGCCTTTGAAAAAGGCACCACAATGGGAACGCCTCACAAGGTTCCTGCATGGCATGGACTGTAACATCCATGCCGTGCAGGAACTTGTGTTCATGCACACAGGGGGGCACATGTTGTGCCCCCCTGTGTGCATACACAGGGCACAGACGCACAAGGGGGCCCAGGGCCCCCTTTGTTTAATCTCGGCCACGGTTCCACCGCCATGAAAACCCTGGCAGAGATATGTAATATGCTTGGCGGGACACTGCAGACCTGCCAAGCATATTGTGGCCTCTGACTGCTGTGCCACTGCCAGGGAACGTCAGTTCCCTGGTGGCGTCGGTGGTCCCAGCGTGTCCAACCGCCCAATTCATAATGGGACGGTCGGGCCGCCACCGCCGCATCACCATGAGTCTGGCGATCCTTGGACCGCCAGACTCATAATTTGTCCCTGAGTCATCAGTCTTTCCCACCATACAATACACAGAAAGTGACTTAGCATGAAGTAACTCCCCCCATAACATATTTTTAAAATAAGTCTCTGACCGTGCTGGGCATGGTTTTGGAACTGAGCAAAACTGAATTTACGAAAGGTTTATTATGATTAGCAGGTCTGACAAATCAATGCTTGAAAGCAAAGGAAATTGAAAATGTTCAAATGTGTTACATCTAAAAAGATACAGAGCATGTGTGTGATCTGAAAAGTTAAAATGTATGACTGCAATCACATGGATGTATGTGCATGAGTGTTTTTGCGTCTGTGTGTTATTCTGCCATCCTCTTTTTTGGTAACATATTTTATATAAATCAACTTACAAAGTCGGTCTTTCATCAAGCCCTCTTCATCCGTTAGTCTGTTCGGTTGTCATTCACAATTCATTCCGCCTACCACAACTTACACCAAAGCCAGTGGATCAGCCCACTTGACCCATCAGTTTCTTCCTCAGTGAGTGGCGTCATTCTCCCCAAGCACAATGTCACACACACACACGTAGTCCCTTTCAGTGCCAGGAATTTGTGGGCAATGCGGGCTTTTTTGAATAAAAATATACGTTAAATTTTTTAAAAATGTTCTGGGTGTCAGGGACGCTCCCCAGATACAGTTAAAAGCTCATTTCCCCTGCTTGCAGTGTCTTACGTACTGCTTGTGATGGCCATGATCTAATATATATATATTTTTTATCCATTTGAAAATTTCTCTTGCATGCAAATGCATACACATGTTCAACCATGGAATGTTGTTTTTAAACATTTTACAGGTGGCTATCCATCAATGTATTTGCATAACTTTATTACAACAGCATTTACATTCAACAGCCTGTACATGAACATGTGTATGCAAACATGGGCTCCGTTTTTTCTAATGTTTTTGTAAAAACATTTTACAAAAACAATTTAAAAATGCAGTCATTGGCAAATCTAATAGGTTTGTTGCCGACCACCAGACCTATTTACTTTGCAAATATTTGCTTACGTGTTTGTACCCTCACGGGTGATTTGCTGTGTTCTATAAATGTTTGATTGATTGTGTGTGCGTTCGTGTGCATGTGTGTGTGTGTGTGTGTGTGGGTGAGTTTGTGCATAAGGCTGCACATGGGTGCATTTGCATGACAGCAGAAAATGGTAACATCATAAAACAGGACATGCAATAAAGAGAGAAAAATGCAAAAACAATTTCACCTTCACTTTACAAATAGCCTAAAAAATGCTCAAAAATGAAAGTGTTCCATGTTCCCTGTGTTATCTCGAAAGAAGCTGCTTTGAAAGCGCTCCCTTACCTAGAAAGGCTTAAAGCCACACCAGCATTTGAAATTCTGGTGCCATAGGAAAAGACAGTGAGGGAAAGCTAGTGGTGCCTGGACATGGGAGGAGCACAATTGACTCAGTCAGGCAGTAGATAACAAATATCATTATTGATATGTATTACACACGTTATTTTTGGCTTAAACTAATAGTATTTGTTTCATGTGTATTTATGCAGTGCTTAATTTGTAAAAGAATAAGTGCCGGGCCCTACGTTTTTCTGAAGCCCATTACCAGAGTCACTGAATGTTATGGTTGCCAAAAACCAAGGCTAGTTAGCCATGATTTCATCTCATGCATCTTTAATACACCTCCCTACTACATTCCCTGCCCCTTTTTCACTCTTTTTTCAATGAAAATTCAGGATACGTTTGTAGTTCTAAAGACTTACCCAAGGTGTATTTTTGGGGAAACAAGTACTTTACTATTTATATATTTTTATACGTTTCTTTCTGCATTTAAATCTGCTTCCTTTAAAGACAGGATTCTCAAAACCCATGAGCATTCCTGCAGAACAAACGTCCCACTCATCGGTGATCTGGCATATAAAAGCACAGCAGTCAGGAACTGGTGAAGACATTTTAATTGAAAAGCAAATTATAAGTTTGACAGGCTCTAAATACATTGAAGTCATGGACCTTACTTTTTCACAACAGCTGAGCGAGACTGCCGCCCCCCTCCCCCCCCAACTGCGGGGCAGATTTACAAGGACTGGCGCATCCCTGCATATTAGCAGGGATGCATCAGTGAAGATGCGACATGCAGGAATACCCTTGCGCCACCACAGATGCGGCGCATTTACAATGCAACGCACCGTGGCGCAAGGATAGTCAGATGCGTGTCGCATCTTCTGGCGTAAGGGCAGCGCATTGCTAGAGTCGTGTCGCAAGCGCGACGCAACTCCAGCAATGCTCAGGGGCACCCTATACCTAACATGCTGCGTCACTCCTTATGCCTGCTTCAAGCAGTCGTAAGGTTTTGACGCTGCATGGACGTAAAAGTGACTCAGTGAAATCTTGTAGATTTCACTGCATCACTTTTATGGGGCTTCCTTGCGACGGAACGCCCACCCTGCATACATTATACCTGACGCAGGTATCTGACTAGATGCATCACGTTGTAAATCTGTCGCAAAGTGGCGCATTGTTTACGACGCCGCTGCTTCACAGAAGTGACGCAACGGTGTCGTAAAGATGACGCAAGGGGCTTGTAAATCTGCCCCACAATGCTTATTCACCAATGTTTCCTTTCTATGAAAACTGATTGGCATTATCCTCCCAATCCAATGATTCAAGCAAAGTACCCTAAAACGAGTAGCTTGGGAACAGCTGAAGAAAGCAAGGGCCAATGGCCTTCTACCCCCATCAACCACATATTCTGACACTTCTGACAACGAGGATCAGAATAAAAGCAACCAACTTCATAAATGTTTATCCTTCATTCCCCAGAATATTCCCCACAAGATTCACGATCTCAAATGTAGTGGTTGAGAATTGCCCACATGTTAAGCTGAGTTGGCAAAAGCACGTGTTTTCTCTGAGAAAGCTGCATCAAAGCGTGTTCCTTTTCATAATCAAGGTGACCCATGAGAGCATGAAAAAATCTTAATGTCTATCAAGAAACTAAAATCCATATGTACTTCTTGAACATCAAAATTAAAAAAACACACTGACATTTTCTAGACCTATGCAAAAGTAAAGTTTTATATAGCGCGAACTTGACCCGAAGGTATCAGAGCGCTTTACATAGCACCAGTTGCATTACATGAGGACACATTCATTTTTGTTAGGCACGGGGAGATTAAGTGATTTGCCCAGAATCACAGGACGTTCAGCGTCATTGCCGAGACTCGAACCCAGTTCCCCAGATTTGAGGTGGACCGCCCTAACCCTTAGACCACATACTCTCCCCATAATAAATAGTATTGAAAAATACAGTTTCAAAAACGACTACATCAATAGTTCTTGCTATATAAACGAATTCCACCTGCCGCCAAAAATATAAGCCTTTAATTAAATGGTGACATAATTTAGTCAATAATGTTAAATGGTGACATAATTTAGTCAATAACGACCTAAAAATCACACAACACAAACCAAAACTTAATGCAACGTTTTTTTCTAAAGCCAGACTACTGTAATGAAAGGTAAAAAAAACACACCTTTGCCTCTTGCTAAAACCAAAAAGAACCTTGAAAGTCACGGACACCACTCCCCACAACAGACAAACCTAGGGATCCCACCAATTAAGAAATAATTAATGGCACTCTAATCAACTCAAGTGCAGGTTTGCTTCCAACTGCCAGTAACAGAATACCAGAAAAAAATCCAGATGAGAGGGAAAACCTTATAGGTATAAAAAAAAAGGTGCCCAAATAAAGAAAAAATTGTCACCAACTGCCACAGAGACATATCCCACTGGTCTGAAAAAAATCAAAACAGCAAAAACAGATGACTCAAAAGCAAAAGGAGTTAACCTCCAGCAAACAAAAAGTTTAGCAAGTAGAAGAAAGCTAAAAATGTTGTTACCATCAAATAAAAAAGACTCCCCATCAGGGAAAAAGAAGGCGAAAGTAAATCACTGCCAAATGCCTAACAGATGACCAATCCATCATCTCCCAAGCCACATTCTTCATACTCTGGGATGGTGTTTTTAGAGAGATTAAGAAGGTAACAGAAATCTGGAGCAATTTCAAGCTATAGAGTTTGCAAACAATTTTGTTTTCTAAAACATTAACTGGCACATGCATCAAAAATGCCATTTGCGATTCCTTATTAGCGAAAAATAAGGATTCGCTAATAAGGAATTGCAAAAGCCAATGCATGTAGCAATCGCTAAAAAAATAGCGATTCCTACAAATTCCTTAATTGCGACTCGCAAATTGCGAGTCGCCATTAAGGAATGGGAATTGCATGCGCAATTTGCGATTACCCATTAGGTACTCGCAAATTGCGCATGCAATTTCAAGGGTGCAAGGGTGTCAAAATGACACCCTGTTGCACCCCTGAAATTGTAATGTGCACCCATGTTGTCAAAGTTTATGCAAATTACCAACCAGTTTTTTTTTCTCGGTAATTTGCGACCCCTAATAGCGAAATCGCTATTTTAAATTGCTTCTAGCATTGCATTTAAGGATTCGCAATTTGCGATTCCTTAAATGCAATCGCAATTTGCGATTTTTGCATTTGGGATGATGCATCCCAAATGCAAAAATACCGGTTTTTAGTTTGATGCATGGGGCCCAGAATCTTTAACATTTAGAAGGCACATGGTTATGACTATTCACCATGATATGCATGTCTTATAGACCACCTGTTTATAAGATAAAGGGCCAAATGATTTTTCTGGCTCTGCTTCAACAGGCAAGATTATAACAGTTCTTTATTTGCAAGTCGTACGCAAGAAGTGTATTTGACACTGTGAAAGCTTTGGAGAGTCTGCCAAACTTTTACAGAGTGTGGTGAATAGTGACTTTCATTATTCGAGGGAGTGAGACAGGATTGTACTAGACTTGAAGAGAATTTTTTGGAGCAAAGTAATAGAAAGAACAGCGTCGGCTACTGAGAATTCTCCACCAGACCAACCACTGCATGGTGGCAAGCATAGCTAGGTTCCTGTCAGAACATAACACGACTAATGTTAATGCTGAACTTGAAATACCCCTTAAATGCCTGGTAGACCATGGGGAATTGTATTTACCTGAAACTTACTTTGACAGGACTTTTAAAGTTCTGAACCATAGTGGGACCTTGAAGAACTTTATGACCAGTGAGAGGGCATGAGCAAAGACCATTTTCAGTTCACACCATCACTACCATTTCAATGTGATATAATAAACTTGAAGAAGCTTCAAAGTATGGTATTTGTTTGTTTACATTTCGATGACATCTACAACCAAAAAGGTTATTATGTCAGATATACTGCAATATGCGTCAGATGCCTAATTATATGCTGCGTGTGAGCACCAAAGTACAATGTCTACAATGAAATCTATTTTGTCACTCAGAAAAAATATTTTAAAGCTTGCACTATTTGCATTTGGGGAGCTTGCATGGTTATGGAAAAAAAATCACGTCTAGGTGCTCTGTTTCTTTGTTTTGAACAAATCCTGAAAATGTCTCTTGACATATACAAGTGTATGTGGGGGCTGTAATGTAGATTCTCATGGTCTGATTTTAGATGTGGGTGGGCAGTGAAAGTAGCATGGCTAATCATTACATGATTTATTGTATATATGCAACTTGTGGGTGGTGAGTGACGCAGTGACCTAGAACATACGCTGCACAGCTCGATGAATAAAGGTACAGTGATAAATTTTGGTGGTCATCATGAAACTACGATTTTAGAGCAATACCTTGTAGTTTGGTCCTGATAAAAGCACCTGAGATCAGCATGGTTACTGGAGCATGTTGTCCTGGGTTATAATGACATGACAACATCTACTACTTGCTTTTAATCTGTCGCGAGTCACCTGAAATGAATAACAATAGTTGTAATCTGACTACCCACATAATTTTATAATCTGAGGTATTTTGCTAATATTGAGCACATCAATTGGAACATATTCCCTCACTTTGAGGGGGTGCACTGTCAAGGACAAAGTATAAGGAGACATCACCTGTGTGAATTCTACTAGATAGAGATAGTTGTTGCAGGAGCAAGCTATATAGACAGGACCATCCCTGTTGTCAACTCTGTGTCTGTGTATCACAGTGGAAACATATGCCAATGGTGTCATTAGGGAGAGTCCAATCCAGTATTAGAAGCTGTAGCTTTGACTCACCAAGTGCTTGTGAAGTACATTTTCCTATATTTGGGTAATGGACACTGGATATATGATTTTGGATCACTTGTTATGAGCGGCTGTTTTAGGACATTGAAAGCCATTTGGTCATTGTGGCAACTGCGACCCTAAAGATAGGCTGGGCCATAATTGGACAAGAGGATTTTTGGGTACCCTGATAAAGACAGCAAGACTTTCTTTTGAATGCGTATTCATAGTTGTGTGGTAAGCCTTGTGTAGTAACATTGCTCTTCTCCTTTTGTAGGAGAAGCACCACGTTCAACCACAATTGCAGAGTGATAATGTGCATGGTGTAAAATGCATTTTCCTGTATGAAACATATAGATGTTACATGATCAAAAACACTTCTACCAAAACTGAAAATTCTATTGTGCTTGATATAGAATACATTGAAGAACATGTTGTGCGAGAGTCTAATAACACATTTGATCTCCATGTAACATCCGATGAACAATTGAACCTTGTAGGCAGAGAAAAAGCGGAAAATAGTTATTTTTTAAAAAAATGTACGGGTGGCACAATGTTAGCCCACAGTTCTAATGTATATGATGCATACCTTATTTTACAGCAGTTTTTGGTTGAAATGAGCAAGGTAAAAGTTATCACTCAAGTTCCCACATTGATGCTTCTCACAGTATGCATTTATGTCTGAAAGGTTTGTTGTTTCTAAAGCTCAAACCTTGCTGGCTAACAACCGAGCGCTGCACAGGGTACATAGGGGGAAGAGACAGAGGTAGGAGGCAGAGCTGCTAAAAGAGATAAGAAGTAAGACTTTCTGAGGTAGTTTCCTTGACGAGGTGAGTTTTCAGTTTCTTCCTGAATTGTAGGAGGTTGGTGCTGTTCTGATGTCATAAGGAATGTTCCAGAACCTGGGAATGTATGCTGTTTAGTCTAATCTAGCGCTGTTGATGCTCCTCATCTGGCGTTGACCTTCAGATGTTATTAGCTTATTAGCTAGGTAGACATGGGTCTTGGTTTAGGGTGCCTTTTATGAGATGCAGCTGATCTTGAAGATGATTCTTGCTTGTAGGGGGAGAGAGTGTAGATCTTTTAGTGTGAGGGTGATGTGATTAGACTTCTTCGATCCTTTGATGACTGCGTGAAATATAACTATCAGGAGGGGTGAGGGTAGAATCTGGGATGCCATTGAGCAGGGTGTTCCCAATGTTTCGCTGAGAAATGTTTAGCTAAGAAAGGACTAGGGCTTAGCTTTTGTTCTGAAGTTTATCTGGGGGAGAAAATATTTCACATTTTGCTGGAGAGAGAGTCAGATCTAGCCTGTTTGGTCTTCTTGGCAATGTGCTTTTGAGTGAGAAGTGTAAGTCAAAAATGTATCCCAGAGATCAGGCCTGTTCTGTTAGTTGGGGTGAGAAGCCCTTTATGTTTAAGTTGGACAGCCATGAATGAATCACAGAATGTTTGGTGCTGTTGGTAAAGAGGCGAAATTCAGTCTTCAAAGTGTTTAGCATCAGATTGTTTGTTGTTTATGCAACCCCGTGGCATCCTCACGGCGAAGCGCCACTCTCTCTGCTTGCGCCCAACACAGTAAGGAGTGATACCAAGCCACTGCTACTGGGGGGACAGGAGACTTCCACCGACGCGTAATTAGACGTTTGGCAACTATAAGGCCCAGATCTATGAACCTAGAGGTCACTTTGTGGCCTTTAGACCTTGGGACGAGCCCCAGAATGCACACCTCCCACGACCAGTCCAGGGTGCCTTCCGTACACTGGGCCAAACAGTCGGTGACAGATCCCCAGTACGTTTGAATAGTAGAACATGACCAGAGCATGTGCAGTAAATTCGCGTCAGTCTCCTCACATCTTGCACACACAGCATCAGTGCGACCAAAATATCTATTTATACGGTCCGGCGTCAGGTAGGCTCTATGGACAACATAATATTGAATAAGGCGAAATCTGACGTTGCGTGGGATTCGCGTGGGGCTCTCAAGTATCTTTTCCCACTCCCTATCTGTGGTGGGTCGCCCAAAGTCTGCGTCCCAGCGAGCGCGAAGGGGCAGTAGTCGTGCTGACGTGTGGATCCTAAGGGACTCCGCAAACCATTTGGTCAAGTGACGGTCTGTGCCTAGCTCGTGTAGGTATTGAATAGTTAAGAGAGTGGGGTGTTCCTGCGCCACGTCGCCCCACAGCATCAGATTGTTTGTTGACTTCTAGATTTGGATGCTGTAGAGGCATGCTTTGAGGTTGTATGTCATTGGTTGAGAAGATTTTGAGATAGATTTGTATGGAATAGACATGCTGGTGGATCTTGATGTTGCTATCTGGAAGGGTAGCTCCCCAGGTTTCCATAAAAAGGTAGAAAGTAAAGGGTAACAGGATGCAGCCTTTGGGAATGCCACAGATGACAAGGGGTGTCTAGGATCTGGTTGTTCCTACCTGAATGAGTTGCTGTCAGTTGATGAGGTAGGAGGGGACCATTGCAGGGTTGTACCGGTGAAGCCCATGTGGGTTTTCAGGGTGTGAATCAATGCTGGAAGGTTGACAGTGTTTAAAGTTGTGGGGAGGGTTAGCAGGACCGGTAGTCAAGGTTTGTTTTTGTAGTTGAGAAAGAGATAGTTGTCTCCTACTTGGAACATGGCTTTTTCAATATCTAAGCACACTAAGAATGCTAATTGTTAGCCTTGAATTAGGTATTCTTACTGATGTGCTCCTGTAGCTGAGTGTTGACTACCTATTCCATGATTTTTCCAACAAATGGGAGATGGATTGTAGGATGAAAGTTGGCAAGGTCGGCTGAATCTAATGTAGGCTTTTTCAGCATGGGAAGATCTGTATGGTCTTAAGGTTGTCTGGGAAGATGCCCTGGGTTAGCAAGGTTTTGACAGGGTGGAGATGGGATGTGATGGATTTTTCTTGCATAGACGATGATGGAGGTGGTAAGTATGTCATCATTCTAGAAGGTAGCTTTGAGTGAGCTCAGAATATTGGAAAAGTATGTGTGGGAGACAATGATAAAGGAAGACCAGTTAGTGGTGTGATGGCTAAGTATAGAAGATGGTGTGGGTGACGATGAAGAATTGGTAATGTTTGGTCAAATTTTGTTGATCTTCTCCTTGAAGAAGAGGTTGATAATATTGCATCTGTCAGCTGATGGTGGGGCAGTATTGCAGCTATGTACAAGAATAATTGATTCTCTAACATTCATGACTATAATCTGAGTATATTTCCAAAGACATTTTATTTTCCAAGTTCTAAAGGTATTTCAAATATTTTTAACACCTCAACAAGTCAAAACAACATGGGTCCTCTTCCTTTCCCTGAACGTAGTGTTAGATCTCATTAAGCTGTGTAAGAAAGATTCTTTTTTTAAATGACATGGTGAAACCAAAGGCAAGAAGTTAGATTTTTTAGGCCAAGTTAGAAACATATTACCAAAAAGATGTTTCTATCTCACAAAAAGCTTGTAAGCTGTTTGGAGATGGGACTTTACATATGACAATAAAAGAAGATATTCTATATCTAACTACCCCGGGAGGTGTTTGGACAGAATATCGAAAAAAAATATCATGATACAAAAATATTGTGTCAAGAATATCGGAAGATCAAAAATATCGTTGACAGAAATATCGAAGATAAAAATATCCTTTTTGGTGTTGTTTTTAATATAGTTGTAAAAATACTGATGTAGTAAATATCGTTGTATGTAATATCATTTGTGAGTGCTAATTAGTATGTAATTTATTGTACTGTGTTTTAGTGTATCTGTTTTTTTTATATTTGTGTTTTTAGTAAGGTTTTTTTTAGTAATAAAAATGTTGAAATTTGTATATTTAGATGTTTTTATGCATATAAATAATTGTTTACAAATTTATTTAGTAGCAGGATATTGTGCTTTCAGGGAATAAGGCTGGGGTGATTAAACAAAATGTATATTTTAAATTAAAATTCATATTATTAAGTTTGAAAATATGCAAATTAATAATTTATTTTGTAATATTGATATTGTCTTACTACTTTTAATTTTAATTTTAAATAATATATACATTAATGGTAAACATATTTTTTAAATGAAACATTCAAAATATATAGCTAAATGTTTATTAAAATTAAATATTTTAATTTTTTGTAAAACTTAACATTTTTAACATTTTTGCAAAAAAAATAGATTTAAATTATAGAAATGCTTATATTTTTATTCATGTTTTTATTTAAAAATTATACTTTATATTTATAAAAAAATTCAAATTGTAAATTTGGATTACCATTTTATTATTTTATTGATTAAAGTTTAGGAATGTTAGGAAAAAAATAGAATTATTTTTAATTACTAATAGTAATAAGCATATATTTTAATATTTAAATTTGTATATATAGGTTTGTAGTTTAGAGTGTTTATTAAGGGTGGGTGGTTAACTCCGCTCTGCCAGCGGAGTTTGCAGAGTTTTAGAACGCTGCACTCCATTTGGAGTGCAAAGTTTAAAAAAACTCCACACACGAAGCGGAGCGGAGTGTACCGGTGCCACAAGGAGTGACTCGAGGGGACTTACCTCCCAAATGGTGGCTGCCCACGGCAGTACAGCCCGGCCACCAGTCTCCGAGCCCCCTCTACCTTCCTGCTCCTGCTGGGCTGGCTGCACTGACTTGTCATGACTCTGCTCAGAAGAAGCCTGGGGGCCCGCTGCTCTGGCTCGGAGGAAATTCAATTAAGGCGGGAGCTTCAGCCACCTTAATGCAGCAGCTAAGCTAGCTAACCCCATGATAGCGTCAGGCATGCCTTCACGCAATACGCCATGCGCACTGTAGTTCTTCCTGTCTGATCTGAGTAGAAGGTAGTGATAGTGTTGTTGGTGGGTTTGTTGTATATTTAGATGTATAACTGTTATTATTTTTGAGTAGTTTGTAGGGTTGCATTTTTGTATACTATTATGGTAATGCTTTGTTAGATCAAGTTATGTTAGTTATGTTTTGATGATCAACTGTTACGAATATGTGTTTTTAGGAGTGTAAAGTGTTTTTGCGGGTGAGTTTTTTCTTTTTACCTTACAGACATTTGACTATGATCATGTGCTATGGCCATTGGGAGTTTATATATTTTTTTAAGGAAATCATTTTTGGTTTAGAGTAAACCAATACTTCTTTATTTGATTTCCTTTTTTCAGTTTTCCTGGAGCTTTTATTTTTTGAATACATTTTTTGGGGGTTTTATAATTCCTACATACTTTGGATTGCTTTGACGGAATTTTATTGGATTTGTTTCATTTTTGCATTTTCTTTAGGCTTTTTGGACAATATGTTTCATGTTTTTGGTGGATTACTATTTTTTATACTTGGATAGAGAAAAGATCTGTGCTACAGACCAGTAAGTATTATTTAATTTATTTCTTTTTGGTTTGGAAATTTAATTTTAAAATGTTTATGTTAATAATATGTGGTTGCTATGTGGAATTGTTTGGTTCTTGTGTTGCAATTATTTTACGTGATTAATTGAATTTGTTTTCAAATTTTTAGTTAATGATTGTTACATATTATTTAAAATAATTGATATATAGTTTTGTTATACAAGTCTTTATTAATATTGGTATTTTAATTGTTTTTTGACTGATGTAATAAAATATTATATTTATTATTCAAAATAAAAAAAATGTGTGGTTTAGAATTTATCATAGTTTTTGAGGATTTTAATAGGTTACTATTTATTTTATAAGATGCTTTTAGCAATCATTTCTAAGTAATGTACTCCTTTGATATATATGAAGAGTATGACTTTAAATTGTAGCATGTCATGCATTCTTTTGGTTTATTTACTAAGCTTATGCACAATTTGGGTAACGGATTGTTCCATTCTCAGTTGTTGATAACTTTGCTCTTTTTGTAATGCTTCTATAAATTTGTAAAGTGTAGGTTGGGTTCTGCCTAATGTGGATTGGAAGGCATTGTGTGATCCTTCCACTGCATTGTCTGTTTTGGCTTCCTGTGCCAAGGTGTTCTCATAGACATTCCTCCATGGTCTTTGGAATTTGGGTTGACGTCTGTTTTTTGAGCGATGCAATCGGCCAACCCAAGTGACTTTGAAATAGTCCATTAGGGGGCTAAGTTGATCTTCATTTTATTGGAAGAAAGGGCTTTTTATTAGTATATTGTAATGGTTGGCTACCTATGTGACCAGGATATAGGCTAGTGCTATTATTTCTTTGATTTCAAAGGCAAATTGGCTGTTTGTAGATTATTCTACATTTAGTGCAGACTTCTGGAGATGTCTCCATATACTTTGATTAAAATTATAGTAACAGACTTGCATGGCTGTGGGGAGGTACACTTTTAGAATGGTTTGAATCATGGCTTGCTCAAAGTCTATGATCATTTTTTGGGCATAGTAATTATTTGTATTGTGTTTGATATGGTATAGGAGCTCATAGTAAATGCTGCTTTGTTTATTTGGCAGTAGAGCATATATAAAAGGGATATTTGTGTTTTGATATTCACCATATATGGTGCATATTTGAGTGAATGGTTTGGGGCATATTTTGAAGACCCCATCCATCATCCACCTGTCACATTGTCTCAGCTTTAGTAAGTTATCTGCTGTAGAGAATATTAGGATTTGCTTTTCATTATTTAGGGTGTCATCTAAAAGGAAAGGTTCTTCATTATGGGCCTGATTTGGATGTCAGTCGGAGTTGCCTCCGACCACCATCTCTGCGGATGTGAAACCCACCGATCTCAGGTCGGCAGTTCCAACACCGCTATTTGGATGTGACCACACATGGTGCAGTCACAAACTTACATTTCTCAATGGGAGTTTGTGTGCCGGGCTGAAACTACCCGCAGCACAAGCTCCCATTGAAAATGAAAGTTTTGCACATCCCTGCACTGTGTGACAGGCACCGTGGGATGCCTGCCGCACGGTGCAAGGATGTGAAGGGGGGCACCACAACCGGAGGGCCAGGGGGGAAGAGGGCCCGGCTAGGGGCCCCCAAAGACACTTTCCAACAGCAGTTCCATGTCCAAAAGGCCGACATGGAACTGCTGTCGGAAAGTGCCATCATAATCCAGATGGCTGAATCGCCATCTGTTTGGGATTATGAGGCCCAGTTGGATTAAACTCCGACTGCCGACTTTGTAAACCGGCGGTCGGAGTTTAAACCTTAGATGTTGGTTGGAAAGCCTCAGACCAGCGGCTTTCCGACCGCGATCCAAATCAGGCCCTATGTGTCATTGTTAAGTGTTCAGGTATATGCATGTTTTGGCCTCTTCTAGAGGCAGGTAGGGTATCGCTAGTGGCTCTTTTAGTGTGTGCAATTAAATATTTTAAGGTAGGGATCGGTGGTAGTTGGCCTGTTATGTGTTTGGGGACTTTTGGGTAGAATATCGCTAAGGATTTTGCTTGTGGGTTCCTGGGAGCTAGTGCTTTCCTCTCTTATATCTTGCAATATTTCACTTACTTCTATGTTGGTTACACTATGGGGGTGGTTGTGCTCTTTTACATGAATTACAACATCATTTTTTGTAGTTCCCTTTCCATAGCATGCATTTCAATAATATTTAGTACATTTCCAGTTTATAGTTTCTTTTGATGCAGTTTCTTGGCTGTAGGTGTAGCCCATGTGATTTAGAAACTGCTTTCCTTTCTGCGAAGTGATATACTTTGCAGCTTCTATCATTGTATCTGAAATAGTGTAATAGTATATATATATGGAATATTTTAACAATTTTATATTTATTATTTACATTTAAAATGATGCAATCATTTTACTTTAATTTGTTGTTAGTTTGTGGACGTTGAGGTCTTTCAGTTTATTTTTGCTCACTATTTCAATGACTTTATACTTTTATAATAATTTATGCATGCTTACTTTCTTATATCTTTTTGATGGTTTTTGATAGTTGTTATTTTCAGGCAATTTGTTGCTGTTTCCAGGGGTGTTTTTTTCTTTTGGGATGTCTATGTAAAAATATAGAAATTAGATAGTATTTATCTAAATATTTTTCATTTAAAACGTTTAAGTTTAATAACAATTACGTTTCAGTGTAAATATGAGTTTTACTTACTTGGTTAAGTAGTTATTTAAATGTACATATTTTTTCTGTAATTGTGTGGTGAGCCTTGGTCCTAGGGTCCCACAGTGACCCAAGCAGGGCAAAAAGCATTTTTTTCTAAAACTCACTGTGAAATTCAAAATTATTTGGGGATATCGTTGTTAATAAAAAAAAGAAGCACAGTCTCCCACGATGGTTATAATTGTAGCCTCCGGGTGTGCCAGGTCTTGGGGGCATGCTGAGTTTAATTACAAAAATGGAAGGAGGCGCACAGGGCCCACCTCGAAGGGCTTAATAAACAGACCACCACCTACCTGGGGCTCATGAGCATATTAATGTGGGGGGCTGAGTGGACCCCCCGGGACCCGGGGACCCACCCCCCCAGGGTCTATAAATACAAAAATAGATAGGTGGCTATGCAGATCTCCTGGGCCCCGGGGACCACCTCCTTCCTAAAGGTTACAAGAAACATTAAAGAGGAGGTCTGCACAGACCCCCGGCCCTGGGGACCACCACCTCCCTGGGGCCAAATACCTTTTTTCAAATGAAGGAGGGAGGCCCCGCGGCCTCCCTCCCAGGCCATATACAACCCTCGGGGCAACCACCTCGGCAGGGCTGGCCCGTGCACAAGAAAGGGTGGGGGCTGCGTGGCCCCCCTCTTGGAGCCATATATGGCCCTGGGGACCATCATGCACCAGGGCCGGCTTCTGCTATCTCCGAGGGGGGCCCACTGTTTGCTTTTTCTTCGCTGGAGCCATGACAGCTCCTACCAAGCAAAAGCAAACACTCCAATTCCAGTTTGCAGGAGTGGTCAAACTGCTCCTGCTTGCTGGAAGGGAAGTTTTTATCCCTTTCCCTGCCCACAGACATGTGGGCAGGGAAAGAGATGAAAGATTGCTCTCATATACAGGGAGCTGCATTTCCAACAGCTCCCTGTGTGCAAGAGCAATGCCGGCTGCTGCGGGAGGCAGGGAGTCGGCTGGGACTGCAGAGGCCATGATCCTCCCCTCTGACCCCATAGCACTCTGGGTGCCCTGGCTGGGTTCCATGCACTCAGGGAGTCGTGGCCAGGCCCAGGGGCATGGGGTCCCTGGGGCCAAAATTGGCCCAGGGAGGGAGTTGTGTGGCCCCTCCCCCATTTAATTTCAGCTGGGCCCCCGGGGATCGGGTCACCAGGGCCAAAATAAGCCCAGGGAGGGGGCCACATGGCCCCCATCCCTCATTCAATTTTGGCCAGGCCCTGGGGAATGGGGTACCTGGGAACGATACAGGCCTGAGAGGAGGGCCATGTGGTCCCCCTCCCCTATTAAATTTTGGCCAGACCCTGGAGGAAGGGGTCCCCAGCGATGAAATCGGCCCGGGGAGGGGGGCTCACACTGCCCCCCTTCCACATACAATTTCGGCTAGGCTCTGGGGGATGGGATCCCTGGGACTGAAATTGGCCCAGGAAGGGGGGTGAATGCCCCCCTCACCACCATTAACTTTCAGCTGGGCCCCGGGAGATGAGATCTCAGGGGCTGAATTTGGCCCAGGGAGGGGGCCACATTGCCCCCATCCCCCATTTAATTTTGGCCGGGCCCTGGGGGATGGGATATCCGTAAGCAGTGATGTCAATTGAGATGTCATCAGTGAAGTCATCAGTGATGTCGCGGACCATGTCATGACTGAGTGATGTAATATTTGAGGTTATAAGCAGTGCATTGTGGGGCATAAGTCATAGTTAGCTCAGGTAACTGTACCTGCTGAATTTCACTGGTTTTGTAAGAGTGAAGTCTGAGCCTATCTATAACATCCCAGTATCCTTTCAGTGAATTTCTGAGGATTTTTTAAATTCTATTTCCTAACTATAATGTCCCTTTAACCTTTGTTTTTTTCAGTGAATATAATAAATAGTTTGCTACTTTTGAACATAAGTTAATTTTACTAGTAATATTTCAGTTGTAGTTCAAGGGGCCTATTACGATGCAGCCCGTAAAGGCTTCGACCTGTGGTCGGAGCTTCAGGGCCGCATCGTAATGGGCCGCTTGGTTTCCATTCTGACCGCCTCATTATGATGGAGGCGGTCGGAAAAGAAACTGGCCGGTCATTCTGGCTGGCTTTCCGCCCTTGAGATTACAATGCACGTTTCCGACATGGTTTCTATGCTGGCCTGTCGGACATGGAAACCATGTCGGAAATTGTGTTTGGGGGCCCCCAGCAAGGCTGCTTTTGGTGCATGACCTCCGAGGCCGGTTGGAGGCCGAGGGGGCACCGATGGTGCCCCACTGTTGATCCCTGCACCTTGGGGCAGGCCCCTTGAGGTGCCTGCCATGGGGATGAACCACATCTCCTATTTCACTATGGGAGCATGCATTACCGACGGTTTACGGCCATAATGCATGCTCCCATAGTGAAATATAGGAATGCGACTGAACAGTGTTCGGTCGCATCCTAATTGGCCGGTTAGGACTGCCAACCGGGTGTCCGTCGGTCCCAGGACCGAGTCGGTGTCAGGCAGATGGAATTCCGCCGGACATCAAAATCAGGCCCAAAATGTTTCTAGTTTATGCCTATATTATTTGGGGGTTTTATTGGTTTAATTTTTTGTTATATAATTTTTTGGTGTGGAAAGTAAATGTAATATATTTATGTTTAATTTAAGTATGTGTATAAAGCATTTTTGTTTTATTGTAAGTAATTGCTTAGTGTTAAAAGTGTTTTATATGTTTATTTCTGATTATTTAGTTATTTTGATGATATTATTGTCATCAATATTGTGTTTTTGATATTTTTGACATATTATATTTTTGTGTTTCAATATTATATGCATCGATATTATGTGAGTGATCCCCCCTGGGATGAATGTGTAGATGCCAGCTTGTGGTGACCAATAGGACTTAAATGATAGCATGCTCTAGCTTTGCAAAAGCTTTCAGAACAGTCATCATGCAACAGTAATATAGCCTTTGTGAAAAGAAAAAGAGCTGCACCTTATTTGGAGGATAGATCAAACTGTTTATAGCAAAGTAGTTTAACCAGTGGATAGTTTTTGCATTTCACTATTATCAATTAGTAATGGAACTTTTTATCACAGTATAATGAATGGATGATTTTCTTTAGAAATGTAAAAAAAAATCATGGACTTTGAGTTGACAAATTAATATTTTTCATGTTATTTGCAGGTTTGACTCTACCTCTAGCTGCATAAAACAATAATAGTTTTAAAAATGAATGCTATATTCATACAACATTCTCTTGTAGTCTTATATATTAATGGTGACGGTTTTTAGTCATTGTGCAGGAATGCAATGGTTCCTTTGTTCAATTTGCCTTCCAATCTATGAAAGCAAACACTTTGCAATTTTTTCCAATTATTCAGATTGTAAGAAGCTTCTGAGGTTGCCACAAGGTTGAGGGGAGACCTTTTATATGTCAGAGGGTGGGAGGGTTTTTCCAAAGAATTAATGGTGGCATGTGTAGATTGTGTTGCACTACAGTGGCTCGGAGGGGACAAAATGTTAGAGACAAATCTAAGGGCCTTATTACGAGTACGGCGGTCATGGTGGTGGTTCAACCACTGCGGGTCCGCCCGCAGCATTCTGAGTGTGGCGGTCAGACTCCCATGAGACCACCGGCTCCACCGGGATCAACGATCCCACTGTGCTGTCAGTCTGCAATCGGCCTCAATATGCTGGTGGTGTGTTGCCGGCACCACCAAGCATTTTACAACCTACCGTATCCACCACCCTTTTCATGGCGGTGAGCACACCATGAAAAGGGTGGCAAATATGCTGGAAAGGGGGCCCTAGCAGTGCCCCCGGCTGGATCTGGGCCTGGGGGTGCATGCGGGGTGGCACATGTTGTACCCCCCTGGAATTTCACCCCCGTTCCTGCAAAGTGTAGCACACATGCCACACTGTGCAAGAACATGCTGCAGGAGCTGTCATGACGGCGGTCTGCTGTTGAGGCCCTCCTATGAGCCTTACACAGCCGCCGCTGGGAGACCGCCACAGCACCTCCCATGCGCCCTGGATTACACTCATAATCCGGCGAGTGGGCGCACAACGGGCTTGGTGGTCCTCATGTCAGCAAGGCAGTGGCGGGCCGACAGGAGGACCACCAGACTCGTAATAAGGCCCTAAATCTAGAAGCAATTAAGGAAAAGGAAGGGGATAGGAGAAAGAGCTGCAAGTGAAGGGGGACTGCTGAGGATTCATGGAGGATGCCAAAGATCTAGGGCTACAGCTAGTGTTTAATGAGAATTAGTACTGTAGTACCTACGCAAACCAGATTTATGTTTTAACCCTTTTGCTCCTAGGCTATTTCCACATAGAAAACTAAGCCCTTATTTAGATATTTAGCTATTTGGGGTAGTTTGTGCTTAGGCCTTAATAACTTTTTTCCACATAAGGTATCCATGACAATTTTGCATACTTTTTTTCCCAACATCCTGAGAATTGTAAAGGTACTCAGAGTTTGTTGACTCTCCTGGAGGGAACTAAGACAATTGCCAAAATACAGCTCGATTTTTTTTTCTTCGAAAAATAGGAAAAAGTGCTCTGCAAAAAATGGTCTGTTTTCCCCCCAAATATGGCATCAATTAAAGGTTTGCTGTACTAAAGTCACTATTGTTTGGGTATTTTTAGGTTTTGGGCATTTTTCAAAGCGGTAGCCCATTTTTCCTAATTTATGCGCTTTCAACCTACTTTCCGTTTTTAGTGGAAAGTGGTGTAAAACCACTTTGTTATCCTGCAAAGCTATGGATTTCTGAATGGTAGACACATTTCTAAACTCAGCAAGGGGTCATTGTGTACATCCTTCAAGGTTTTCCAAAAGAAACTAACTGTTGAATTAAAACAAATATTGAAAATGAGTAGGAAAAAAGTGCCATTTGGGACAATATTTTCATCTGTAACCTCTTGTTACGATTGCTGATTTACAAAAGCAATATACAATTACGTTCACTGGACCCTTCTGGTCGTTTGGCTATATAGGGATTGTATGTTTTTGAAGAACCTGAGGTAACCAGAGCCATCAACTGGGCTGAACCTTACAATTCTTTTATATTGTGTACTGAGTATAGAGCAATTCATATGGTAAAATATTGAAAGTAGAAAATGGGTATCAAGGAAACCTATGTATTTCTGAATTTGTGGGTACCCATACTAGAATATGATTCATAGGGCATTTTTCAAAATGTCTTCTTTCTTATAAACTGGCTTTACAATTGGAAGGCAAATACAGAGAAATGCAATGGGTAATAACAAATGTTCTTTTATAATGTGTTCCCCCAAGTCTTCTGGTAAAAATGGAACCTCACTTGTGTGGGTAGGCCTAGTGCCCATGACATGAAAGGGCCCAGACATAGACACATCATATTTTTGCACTGACCCTTTTTGCAGTGTGTATGGCTGTCGATTTTGGGACCTAGCTCAGCTGGTACCTAGAGGAACCTAGCAAAGCTGTATATTTTTAAAAACTAGGCTTGCGTGGCTCTCACCAGGTTTTCTAAAACACACCTTTTCCTCACATTTATGTGAGGGAAACTTCTCAAATCTATGAGGTGCCACAAATTTTCTACCATCCACCATTCCCCCAAAATATCTTGGTTTGGTAGGTTTTCTCTTGGGGCAATGTACACCATGGCAATGAAAGACAAATATTAATGCATAACAATTTACTACTTAAATACACACACATACTGGTTGGAATTTACTAGAGGGTGAGTGAAAAGTTCAAAATTAAAATTTTATTAACCGAAGATTTCATGAAAATGAAAACATAGAAATCACCGTTAATATGATAATTGAGATTTCAGAAAGCTGAACCAGTGACTCACATCTCGTGAGCTGTAAAGCCACGGCAATGCACCAACCATTGTACAGGCCATTCATGCACCTTTATTACAGCACTCAAAAATCCATTCACACTGCCAACTGGGGGCCCAACATACTAGATCACTCACATCAGTAAATGGTGCCATTCAAAGGTCCATCACTTTCATATGCCCAAAGAACTGACACACCAATTAAACCACATGGCAGAGTGTGTAGATTGGCACTTGGCTGGCTGTGTGTCTGTATTGGCATTTGGCTGCATCGTTTCCAGCAGCAGATCACTTCTCACACATACTGCAAGCCAGCTGCCAATACACACACCATCAGTCAACCACCAGTTCAGACACACTGTCAGCCAAATGCCAGCCACACACCAGTCCACACACAAAGCCAGCCAAATGCCAGTCACACACACCATCAGCCAAATGCTAGTTCACACACACCATCAGCCAAATGCCAGCCAAACACACCACCAACCAGACCCCAGTCCACACACACTACCAGCCAGACGCCAGTCCACACACCACTAGTCATATGCCAGTTCACACACACCTCATGCCCATACACTGCCAGCCAGATGCCAGATGCCAGTCCATACACACTGACAGTCAGATGCCAGTCCACACACACCGCCAGCCAGAAGCCAGTCCATACACACCACTAGCCAAAAGCCAGTTCACCAACACTGCCAGCCAAATGCCAGTTCATACATTGCCATGGAGCTCCACACCACTTTCAATTCTAAAACACACTGACAATGAACAAATTACACACACAAACCACAGACAGGAAAAAAAAATATCCAACTAAAAACAGTAAATGTTTTTCACATCGAACAACCAACCTATTAGTAGAAAATGAAATAACAACTTTGACTGCATACACAACAGGTGTAATTAAATTTGTTGAACTACTGCCAACCAGGTATCTGGCCATGCAGACCACAGAAAGTTCCTTTTAACTCTCATGCTTGCTCCCAATAGTTGAGTAGTCTATGGTATAGTTCAAAACATGTCTGCACACATAGGCCAGGATTAGAAGGGCACTTAGGACAGTACAGACGACTCTCCTTTTGCACGCCTCTTCAGACACAGACTCTATGGGCCAGATGTATCAACATTGCATTTTGCGATTCTAAAATAGAGAATTTTAGCGATTCTCTATTTTAGAATCGCAAAATGCAATGTAGGTAGGTTTCACACAAAAAATAGCGATTCCCACATATTCCTTAATAGCGAATCGCAAATTGCCCATAGGAATGAATGGGAAGGCATTCGCACTTTGCGATTAACAAATAGGTAATCGCAAATTGCGAATGCAATTGTAAGGGCGCCAGGGGGCCATAAGGCCCGCCTGATGCACCCTCAAAAAAGATAAGTGTCCACATGTGGCAAACACACATGCCCTAAGGGCATGTGTATGCACCACATGGCACTTAGAAAAATGCAATTTTGTGATTTTTTTCTAAGGATTAGCAAATTACCACCAACTTGAAGTTGGTGGTAATTTGTGATTCCTTGAAGCAAAGTCGCATTCTGAGAATGCTTCTTGCATTGCATTTAGGGAATCGCAAATTGCGATTCCCTAACTGCATTCGCAAAATAGGTAATCACAAAAATTGCGATTACCTATTTTGTGAATGCCTTTTGGGTTGATACATCCCAAAAGGCTTTTTACCATTCGCCAACAGGCCCTTTCTGCGAATCGGCCCGTTTGCGACCGGTAAAACCCTTGATACATCTGGTCCTATATCTCCAAGGAAAGACTCCACCACGCCGACTCTAGGAACACTTGCTGCTCAACTGCAACAAGGCTGACTATTACAGACTGCTGAAACTGTACAAAACTCATTTTGGAATCTGAAGAACAATCTTTTAAAATAACATAAGCATTGAAGGATGTCAAATGAAACAAATGAACAGCCAACTTCTTCTATGAGATGTATGACTTTTGAGCAGCATTGTAAGGCTATAACCTTTGATCTACTCTAACTATACCTCCCTTGTGCTTGGTATAGTCTAAAATCCACCGGCTGTGCACTTCTGCTACGTGGCCCCAAACAGTCACAGGTGCTTTCGTCAGGAATAGTTGTGAGCATGTGGACATCACTTTTGTCTGAAAATTTCAAAGCAAGAAGTTCATTACTACGCAGGGCACTGCTCTGTCCCGTTTGACATTTTTTTTACATGAGCTGTTCAGGCAAACCTATAAGGTTAGAGTGGATTGAGCCATATGTCACAGTGCCCACAATTCGCTAAATAATTACACACCTGTGTAGAAATTGTCCATGTATAAATGGTGAACTTTATTAGAAAGTCTTCTGGCAAGTTCTCACCCAATTATCTTACTGACTCCAAAAATGGAAGGGCAACTGGGGGGCAGGGAGTCAATTGAAGGATACGTACCACGGTACACCCTGAAATTATATGCATATTCAATGCCATTTTCACACAGTATACACACCTTAATACAATAACATTCTCTCTTGCTAGAATGTATTGTCTGAAAACTAAACAACTCTTGAATGGGATCAGAGACTCAACCATAGATAAGATATATCTTTCTCTGGAACTTAGATCTCTGAGTAAAAACCTTCTAAATGATCAGGAACTGGCTGAATCTTAAAGAAATGGTCATAATCAGGGTGATCTTGTGTCAATGCTGTAGCATTATCCACAAAATGCAGCAACTGCTGCATAGGCAAATACCGATCTTGACTCATGGTTGCTGGAAATATAGTGGTCGCCTTCAAAGGACTATTAGACTAATATAAAGACAGTGATGGCTTCCTTAGCAATGCCACCATCAATGTTAAACCCAGAACCAATTTAATCTCATGGAGATTTGTGGAAGTCTACCAGGTAGCTCTAGAGTGGGTCTTATGTGTGGCACTGTTGTCCCTCAAAAACTGTACTGCATACAAATTAGTCTGCACAACAATATCATCTAAAAACACATCACCAATAAACAGTTGGAAGAAATTGAGAGGCAGAAAGTTCTCTGTATTGACTCTACACCCTGCACTACCACTTAAGGCAGGCAAAACAGGCTGCACCTTGTTAGGGGCAACCCATGGTTTAGCACTTCCAAAGGGAAGCCTTCCAGCCTCTGGCTGCAATTCAGTTTGTTCTTTCTGAACTACTAGCATATCAGTGTCCTCCTCTAAATGATGCACTTCATCAGCACTAACAGTGGATTCATGATCAAATGATTCCTCTTGCACAGAAAATGTACTGCCAGAATCTTCAATTTGATCTTCTGCCTCAGATGCAGAGTCAGTCTCAGAGCCATTTTCAGAGGCAGATTCAAAAAGCATACCAACAACCTGCTGGGCAGTCAGCCTATAGGCAAGCATAATGCTTACTAATGAAACTAACACAACAACGAAACAACAATAAACAGCACAGTGTCAAATTCAAACTCAACAAACTGTGTCTGTATTATTCGTATATATAACTATTGACATATAATAATCTAGAAATAAATATCAATTCAATCCGCACAATGACCTCTACACTCCACAAATATACCTCTCACTTGCCACAGAAAGCTAGACTGAGGACCAACTGCACCTACTCTGCACAGACAAAGCAAGCACCAAAGATATCCAAATAGAAAGGAAAACCAAAAAAGATTCTGCACAACACAATACCCATCTTGGACAAATCCAAAGTCAATTTGAAACACAATAAAGCAGAAGCTAATTATGCTGCAATTATTACAATAGTTAACAGAATCACATTCAAGCTGGGTAATGAAGCTCATTTGAAATAAACACTACAAAAACGTTTTCTTACCAAATACATGCAACTACACAAACTGCAGATATACCAATGGTGAAATTGCAAGTAGGAATAGCTATTAAGAAAATCAAGAGCTTTGAACTACAATTAAAGGAGAAATAAAACATTAAGTTCACAAATGCAAGTGATGACAAGAAAAAAACAGTTAATGTTATGAAACACAATGAAGTCAACACCTGAGGGCAGATGAGCATCACAATCGTTCGATCTGCCTCCAAGGGAGGCACAAAGCAAAAGCAAAGAATTGGTGCCACAGAGGGGAGTAACCCTTAAACAAGCCACCAGCTAAATGCAAGCCAAACACCAGTTCACACACACCGCCTACCAAAACACCAGTTCCCACACACACAAAGACTGGATGTTTTAGATTCTCAAATGGTCATTGTTTATTAAATTATTTTTTTCATTATTTGGAGCTTTTCGAGTGAAATCCATAGGAAGTATTTGAATTTGCTTTGAGTATGTCAGTTTACAAATTTTATTATTGACTGCGAGTTTGTAAAACTGAATTAATCATATCAGCAATACTAGTATATGTGGTGTCTGTGGAATATGTTTAGTTTCCAAAATAATTAATGCGTTTAAACTGCAAGACTTACCTTAAAGTGGATTGTCTAAACAGTTGCCAGAATTGAAGCCTGAAGAAATGTATTTAACGCCCCTCTTAAACATTGTCCAATCAAGGAAAGCATTCAATTAAAACATAAGACTTCTGAATCCGTGTTAGTGCGAACTCAGGGGCCAATTTAGATATTGGTGGGAGGCCCGTTTCACCTCCAGGGTGAGGAAGTAAATTACTCCATCGCTCCAATGGAAATGCCATCTGTCGAATTTAGAAATTACCACCCTAGGGGCGCTCATTTCTAAAGCATTGGCAGGAACTGTCATCATGGCGGTTTCTGTCAATACTTTTTGCAGTTTGGTGCAGGGCTCCATCAACATGATAGAGTCTCCCACCTAACTGTTTTCCTTTTTATTTTCAAAAAGAAAATCCCAAAGCAGGTTTTTCTTTTTGAAAGTAAAAAAAAAATAATGCCCCCCCACCATAGGAGTCATCTCCCATGACAATGGGTGCATTTGTGGGTTTTTACTGATTCTTACTTACTGACTGGAAGTAAACAAACAGCGATATGTCCATCCCATCCAAATTGGGTGGGTAGACATATTGCCAATCCTCTGAGGGCCTTTTTACAAAAGACAAACCATCCCATATAGCAGAGGTCTTCGAACTAGGGGGGAGACTACCTTGGAGTTGGAGTGCATGGATTGATGTCAGGAGGCGGCGCCAGGCTATAGCCAAGAGGAGATTTTAGTATGGGTCTTGAGACAACCTCATAGTAATAAACAGAATTGTGAAGTTAGTGAAAAAATGGAGTGGAGGTGAGCCACTCTGCAATGGGTAATCTAACTTTTTGGCAGTCATGTCCTGCTGGGCCTAGGTCTCCAAGAGGGGCCGCCCAACATGTCACCCTTCATTCCTGATAAAACATCATGCTAGGGAAATTTTAAGGGGGACAGATACGACAATAGCATGTTGCCTGCTCTTGTATTTGACTGCACTTTAAAAAACGACAACTGAACATTACTGCAATGTTCGAATATCTAAATATGCTCATAGAGGTGCAGAGGCCCATTTTTTGTAAAATCATTTTCAGTCATTCATGGTATTTTGGCCAACAGTACATTGCATTTTGGGATGTGTAGTTTCATATTTAACATTGTAAGGATGAGTATAAATTCCAGCATTGTAAGGTGCCTTTGGCAAAAATGACAGGACTTTCAGGAGGTATACATATGGTATGGGGCTAGCTGCTAGCTCTGTGTGAAAAGGTAAAAAAACAAAAGGCAAAACATCCATTTTTGTCAAAATGTCTTTGACACACTCTAAAGTCCCTTACATATTTCAGCTTTTTTGCTTAGAATATTTGTTTAAAGTTTCATATATGGGATTTAATGAAAAACAAAAGTAAAATAGAAAATGTCTTCTAAGAATTTCTTTCAATATGTCCCTCTCCTCTGGGATCTCACTTGAAATGTCAAGGTTGACCACATATATTTCGAGTGAGAAATTAGCAAACACTACTCCAAATCAGATTAGTTAGACTGTGTACCTTCAAGCCCCTTACATTTATTTGACTTGTTTACATTATTTAACATTATATTAAATATACATTTTGAATAGCTCCAACAGATGGTAGCATTTCAACAGGATAAAATCACCATAGAATGCACCATAATTCCTAAAATTAGTATAACACCACCAACAAATTACATAATGTGAGTAAAATCTGTTATCACCCCTTATATGTGCTCCTTTTTGACCCTCAAATGTGCCATGCACTACAGTGTTTTTCAATGAGGACCATGCAATGGCTACCACAACATGTTGCCCATGTTGTGGCCAGACAGTCAAGGAGTGGGCCGTTTGAGATCACCCCCCCCCACATTCATGGCCCTTGAGGTCAGGGTGTGCTCACTATGCCCCCTTATAATTTTTTTTATTCAATTTCAGATAGCAGGGACCATGTTCCTGAGTCCTGTAATGACTGCCACAACATACTGTTCATCTTCTGGCCATTGAATCAGGATTGACTAGTCTCCTTGAAATTGGCAGGTCAGAGAATATCTGAACACCAGAGGCGGTAAGCGTATGTGTATGTATGTTAACAACTGATATATGTTTTGAAAGTGTGGTCTAGTCATGTCTTCATTCTAATGTTTGTTTCTAATTTCCATGATGTCTGTAACAAGTAGTCTCTTCTTTTACAGAAGGTTTGAATTTTATTTACAACTTTTTTAAATGGTTGGATGTATGTAAAATTAATAATCTTAAGTTGCCACAATGGAAATGGTTTGTGAACTTCATATTTGTGGTACATATTTGCCTACAATTTTAACCTTGATTCATTTAACATTTCATTTTTTACAACAAATATGTATGTAAGGCTGACATTGTAGAACTTTCAATCACTGTCCAACAGGCTATGAAATATATTTTCTAAAAATCAGTTAAAAACTACAACATTTTCGTTAGATGAAATAACTTTCATTCATTATTTTTTTAAATTGCAATAACAATGAAGTTTTTTTAACAATGTAACATTGTTGTGATAGGCAGCATGCTAGAGATAGTTTTCCATAATTACCATTGTTTGCCAGCAAAAAATGCCCTACATTGAAGGCCTGATATGAATACATATTATATATCCCTGACTACTTTTCAGAATTAGTCAAAATAATTTTACAAAATGTACATTTGGCTTACGCATTACCATGTCACATATTAGTGAAATGCAACTCAATGTCAATCTTTCTTTTATTTTTGGATGTAATATCCCTAAGTAGTGGACAAATGTACTCAATCTTTTGTCCTTATTCCTTTTCAGGTAACAGAGCTCGCCAACCACCACTTCAACAGATTCTAGGGTGAAAATCCAAATCCTCATGTGCAAGAGAGGCACATGAGCTGTCAACCATTAGCAAGGAGGAGGAACCAATCGCTAGCAGGGGTAATGCGCCTACCTGAAGGCAAACACATTCCATGACCAGCAGAGACTGTTGAGCCCAGCATGGGGGTGGAGTAGTAGGACACCATCAGCCAAGAGGAGATGGACGAAATGGCTCCCCAATGACTTAACTAAGACCTTTCTGTGGTGCCGAAGAGCAGAATCTGCCATCATCTGGGTTCACATCCACCCATTTTGCCTCCAGATACACTTGTATATTGCAGGTCTTCATCAGCCCATCTGTTCAACATTCTCCTCCTCTTCGTCCTCTTCCTACTCCAAGTGCCCGTCCAGAGCTGTCCTGACACCCTTAAGTTCTCATGTGGTGTTTATCTCCTTCGGCATGATTATGCCACTATTACTGCTTTCAAGGAGATCCTGAGAGCCATTGCAGATGTTCAGTTAGCAGTCTCTCAGGATGTGCATGACGTAATAGTTGCAGTGAACACACATTGAAAGACATTACCTGAACAGCATCAGAATCTATGTAGCCTTCTGTCCTTCTTGATTGAAGGAATACTGTCTTATCTGCCTACACAACCCACATCCATCTCCTGTAGTGCTATCTCACAGTTTGTCCGTTTCACCCGCCACATCCGTGTATTGCATTTCTCAGTTCTGCTATGGCCAGCCATCAAAGTCCACCTGAAAGGAAGATAACAACATTGTTGTGAAAAAGAGTGAGCATCCTCCTCGACCTCTCAGCGGCGTTCAACACAGTCTCTCACCGCACCCTAATACGCAGACTCCACGACGTAGGGATCCAGGACAAGGCCCTCGACTGGATCCGCTCCTTCCTCTCCGGCAGAACGCAGCGGGTCAGACTCCCCTCTTTCCTCTCGGACCATCCACCAACCACCTGCGGAGTCCCCAGGGGTCCTCCCTCAGCCCTACGCTCTTCAACGTCTACATGGCTCCGCTCACCCCCATCGTCAGAACCTATGGACTCAACTTGTGTCATACGCAGACGACACCCAACTCATCCTCTCCCTATCCAACGAACCCAACACCGCCAGACACATCTTTCGAGTAGGCATGGAAGCTGTTGCCAAATGGATGAAAAACAGCAGCCTACAACTAAACACCAACAAAACAGAAGTACTCATCATGGGCCCAAACCCCGATGCCTGGAACGACACCTGGTGGCCCCCGCCCTCGGAAGCCCACCCACCCCCACGGACCACGCACGCAACCTGGGAATCATCCTGGACTCCGAACTCAAAATGGACCGCCAGATCAACTCCGTCTCGTCCTCCTGCTTCCACACCCTCAGCCTCCTACGTAAGACCTTCAAATGGATCCCCCTTGAACACAGAAAGACCGTCACTCATGCCCTGGTCACCAGCAGACTCGACTACGGCAACGCACTCTACACCGGAATAAACAAAAACCTCACCCGCAAGCTACAGAACATCCAGAACGCCGCTGCAAGACTGGTCCTCAACCTGCCAAGACACTGCCACATCTCCCAGCACCTGCGCACACTCCCCTGGCTCCCCATCGAGGCTAGAGTCACCTTCAAGATGCTCACCCACGCACACAAGGCCCTCCACGACACCGGACCAGCATACCTGAACAGCCGACTCAAATTCCACTCACCCCAAAGGACCCGACGATCAGTCCAGCTCTCCTACGCCGTGGTCCCCTGCACCATAAAGACCAGATCGGGAGGCCGCTCCTTCTCCTTCCTCGCAGCCAGAGCCTGGAACGCCCTTCCGCTCCACCTCAGACAGACAACATAGCTCCCCATCTTCGCAAGAAACCTCAAAACCTGACTCTTCGACAGACCCCCTCCTTGATGGACTGGAACCTGCACCCCCCCCCCCCAGCGCCTTGAGACCATTACGAGTGAGTAGTCACGCTCAACAAACGCCTGATTGATTGATTGAGCTGAGGATGGTCAGGAACTTTTACCTCAACCAAGGAACATGATTCTAATACCCCAGTTAGCTTGGGGGAGTGACTTCATTACTCTCTTAGACATTTGACTGTTTGGAACAGTTGACGTTCTTTTAGAACTTTTAAAACATTTTTGTGACTGCTTATTTTGGCCACTTTTCTAAACATAATTTTTATGGCTGTTTCCTTTTTGTACAAGGAGTTGGTCCCTGGCATTTTCAACATGCTTTTATTATTTGTCCATTTTACTCTAAGTTTGCTTTTCTCCTCTGACCATAGACTATTTGCTTTCCTTTTGCTCAGTCCCAAGGACTGTATATATTATTTTCAATCAAAACTTATAAAATATCTATTTTCATTTGTTAATATACAAATCAATGCAAAAAATTGATTTTCTTTTTGTGAATAAGTAGTTGTTGAGGAACTAATAATCCAATTACTAACACATTTGCACATTAATGTCATCAACAATTAAAATATCATTTGGGAGAGGATGTAGCCTCACGGCTAGAAGCGGTCGACTTTGAAGCTGGGGAACCGGGTTCGAGTCTCGGCAACGACGCTCAACATCCTGTGATTCTGGGCAAATCACTTAAAAAATGAACATGTCCATCTGTAATGAAACTGGTGCTCATGTAAAGCGCTCTGATACCCAATTTCTCGGGTCTAGTTTGCGCTATATAAAAAACAAACAACTACAATAATGCACGGTTTTATGTTAGAATTCATAATGTTTTATTTTTAAAGGTTGTCATGGATGACATTTAAACACATTTAGATTTGTGAGTGGGGCGTACAAAGGTTACTTTATCTGGGTGTTTAGGTATGTGCTTTGGTAAGAGAATTGGGACCATGAAAAGTAAAGATTTTTATCAGGGGTGTCATCTATGACTCCGCCTATGCAATACTGATTGTTGGTCTGCTTGTGATAGTGCTTGTGATGGTATTTGAATTGGCAATGCTTGTTTTGATTGTGGTTAATGCATGCATTTTGCATGCATTGACCCTGACGATTGACACAGGCACTTCTTTGTTATTGCCTCATCTTCATGGTCAAAGCATGTTGCCTTGCACTCTCTTCCCTCAAGCTACAAAGAGGTTCATTGTGCATCTTTCCCATGAGTTGTTTCAGATTTCATGTTATTCAAAGCATGAGTATGATTGTCAACCATTTGCGTTTCTTTTTAAAAAATGGTCTGCAAATCATGGAGAGTTGCCTCTATGTTATGAATATCGCCAGCACAGTATACTGCTGTTGGAAAACCCCTTCCTTCATGTGTGGCCCTCTGCCATGGCCATCAGGTTGTCCATTACAGAGACAGTTGCCATCTGGGAGATGGTGGAGGGGAGAATGATGAAGGGGATTGAGCTGAGGTGTCCTTGCCCTCAGATGTTTTAGAGAAGACAGGCGATGTGCGAGCATAGGAACAGAGCATGTTGGTGATGCTACAAAGTTACCTGTAGGTTGAGGGCTATGTAGAGCTTAGTCTTACGTATGCGATAAATGCATTTATAGCTGCTTACCTGGAGCCTGGAGACAAGCTGTCCTCAATAGTGACCTTAGAAGAAGACTGCTGGCAAGTGATGGGATGGATACAAAGTAATGCACACACTGTATGTACGAATGTGGGGCAGAATACATAGAACTACTCTGTCACAAATAGACCGAAACTGAAAAGAACATGCGGTATACTCACCAGTCTCAATCATCTATCTGTTTTATGTAGCCAGTCTAGGTTTTGAAGCAGTGATAGTAGATGAAGTAGAAGTGGTTGCAGGTGTTGGATTAAACAACAGCACATGCTCTTAAAAGTGAAATAAAATAAAAAAGCGTATGAGCATAATAGTGTTAAGAAGTTGTTTGACAGAACAATGCATATCTTTACCATGTGTGCCTTAGCAATGCAGTTTGAACAGCAACTGCGGCGCTTTCCTTTATTACGCAAGCCATTACAATGACTTGCCTTAGGGAAAGCGCTGGACTTCGAATAGTATAATTTACTATTCCAACTCCAGTCTATGCAAGAGTGGGGAAGGTGTTGGACTTTAAATCCAACACCAGTCCAACAATGTGTTCCCTAAAGAAAGTCATTGTTAAGACTTGCATGGTAAAGGAACGCTTGGTAAAGATACAGTCGTTGTTTAGACTGCATTGGAAAGGCACTGCATGGTTTAGACTGCATGGTAAATAATGTTTCCTGTGTTAAGAACATGAATATGAAAGCTACTGTTGCGTATACCAGGTAGTCAAAATAAAAATTCAGTCACTAAAACTATTAGGATGCAACAAAATAAGTATCCTCCATAGTGTGTTAGTGATATTGCTATCTTAATGACATACCTGTGTAGAGTTGCATTTAGAGACACACCCTGTGTGTTGCCCTGCGGCATTCTGAAGTACTCCTGCCCCCCCATTATAGTAACCATTTACTGGTAATGGTGACTGTATGAGAGGAAGAAAAATAAACAAAATTAATACAAACATAATTATATTTAACCCCTTGCGTGCGGCGCAAATTGTCGCGCTGTGCAGGGTTTCTAAAGAGTGTGCGGGATTCGTACGGCTGGGGGCCGTCCTGCGCACACGCCCACCGTGACGCGTGATGGCTCCCGGCCGTCCTGAGCACGCAAGGGGTTAAAGGATGTCTTTGAGGGATATACAGGCGAAGTCTACATAACAGTGTATGGGTTGTGAAGGAAGCAAGTAGGGTGAGTGGTTGCAGGATCTGATTTAGGGACGGCAAGGGGTTTCTTACCTGGTGTAACATTAGGGTTTTCTGTAACAGGCACCCCATATAGCATATGAGGGTGTATTTTGGAGAGTACTGACTCATTGAGGAAGGTAAGATTGAGCTTGAATCCAGGTACGCCTCTAGGAATAGCCTCTGTCAGCTGAATCCTGGGGAATGTCTCTTTCACCTGCCTTCTCTCATCCTGCCATTTCCTCTTCAGCCCCCCCAAGGTGCTTGCCTCCAGGAGGCAGAATACAAAAATGTTTTAGTGTTTTACCCAGTGTTTCACTACAAAGGAATTCTCCTCTTCAATAAAATGTGTCTTCCTCTTGAGTGTTGTCGGCAGCCCAGAAGCTGAATGTGCTTCCTGCTCATTGCAGGGTCACATAGTCCAAGGGGGAAAGGCAGAGCCTATGAAGTGAGCTGTATTTATGTAGTTTTACGTGAAACTTTGTCAGGTGTGTGTGATTTGGGTCATATGTATAGCATATGCCTATTCCCTTCCATTTGAAGGTCTCTACCTCAGTGGCAGGGGTCTCTATCTTCATGGAAGAGATCTCATTCTGGAGGCAAAGGTCTCTGCCTCTGTGGCAGACATAAGATGCAGTCATAAAATTACTCCTAGGTGTGAATCTGAGCTCAGAAATGATGAAAAGCAAAAAAACATGGAGAGTTACATCTAGATATGGTAGTAAGTAAATACATGTGTATATTTATGTTTATGAATAGCCATTTAACCCCTTCGCTGCTAGGCCTTTTCCCCTCCTGTGCTAAGCCTTTTTTGGCTATTTGGGGTAGTTCGCGCTTAGGCCCCTGTAACTTTTTGACCACAAAAACGTATCCACGCCAAATTTGCGTCCTTTTTTTCCAACATCATGGGGATTCTAAAGGTACCCAGGGTTTGCAGATTCCCCTAGAGGGGACCCAGAAATTAGCTAAAATACAGCTAAATTTTGTTTTTTTTGGGAAAAATGCGAAAAAAGGGCTACAGATGAAAGCGTCTGGTTTTTTCCCTGCAAATGGCATCAAAAAAATGGTTGTGGTGCTGAAATCACCATCTTCCCAGCTTTCAGGGACAAGCAGACTTTTGTCAGAAAACCAAAATTCTTTACACAGTTTTGGCATTTTTCTGGGACATAGCCTATTTTTGCTATTTTTTGTGCTTTCAACCTCCTTCCAGTTAATGGTAGAAATGGGTATGAAAGCAATAATGAATCCTGGAAAGCCATACATTTCTGAAAAGTAGACAAAATTCTGAATTCATCAAGGGGTCATTTGTGTAGATCCTTCAAGTTTTCTTTATAGAAACAAACTGTTAAATATAGGAAAAATTGAAAATTAGTTGAAAAAATCAGCCATTTGTGTCAAAGTTTTCACCTGTAACTTCTTCTAATTATGACAGCTATTTGAAAGCAATATACCGTTACATCTGCTGGACCTTTCTGGTTGTGGCGATATATAGGACTTGTAGGTTCACCAAGAACTCGACGAACCCAGAGCCAATAACTGAGCAGCGTCTTGCAATGGTTTTTTATTATGTACCGGGTATATAGCAATTATTCTGGGAAAATTTATACATGGAAAAATCGGTATGAAAGACACCTATGTATTTCTGAAATGGGAACAAAATATAGAGTTTAGAAATAGTAGATATTTGCACATTTCCGAAATTGGGAGTAACCATACTAGCATGAGAATTATAGGACATTTTTCAAAATGACTTCTTTTTACACATTGTCTTTCATTTGGAAGGCAGAAATGCATCAAAAGTCAATAGATAATAACAGTTGCTCTACAATTTTCTGTTACCCTAAGTCTCCCGATAAAAATGGTACCTCACTTGTGTGGGTAGGCCTAGTGCCTGCGACAGGAAACGGCCCAAAACGCAACGTGGACACACCACATTTTCACAGTGAAAAATGACCCTTTTTTGCAAAGTGCCTAGCTGTAGTTTTTGAACCCTAGCTCTGCCGGCACCTAGGGAAACCTAGCAAACCTATACATTTTTGAAAACTAGACACCCAGGGGAATCCAGGATGGGGTGACTTGACTGGCTCTCACCTGGTTCTGTTACCCAGAATCCCTTGCAAACCTAAAATATTGTAAAAAAAAACAAATTTTCCTCACTTTTCTGTGGTGGAAAGTTCTGGAATCTGCATAGATCCACAAAATTCCACCCACCCCGCGTTCCCCAAAGTCTTTAGAGAAAAACGGTACCTCACTTGTGTGGGTAGGCCTAGTGCCCGCGACAGGAAACGGCCCAAAAACGCAACGTGGACACACCACATTTTCACAGTGAAAAATTACCCCTTTTTTGCAAAGTGCCTAGCTGTAGTTTTTGAACCCTAGCTCTGCCGGCACCTAGAGAAACCTAGCAAACTTATACATTTTTGAAAACTAGACACCCAGGGGAATACAGGATGGGGTGACTTGACTGGCTCTCACCAGGTTCTGTTACCCAGAATCCCTTGCAAACCTACAAAATTGTCAAAACAAACACATTTTCCTCACTTTTCTGTGGTGAAAAGTTCTGGAATCTGCGTGGATCCACAAATTTCCACCCACCCCGCGTTCCCCAAAGTCTTCCGAGAAAAATGGTACCTCACTTGTGTGGGTAGGCCTAGTGCCCGCAACAGGAAACAGCGAAAAACGCAACGTGGACACACCACATTTTCACAGTGAAAAATGACCCTTTTTTTGCAAAGTGCCTAGCTGTAGTTTTTGAACCCTAGCTCTGCCGGCACCTAGGGAAACCTAGCAAACCTATACATTTTTTAAATCTAGACACCCAGGGGAATCCAGGATGGGGTGACTTGAATGGCTCTTACCAGGTTCTGTTACCCAGAATTCCTTGCAAACCTAAACAATTGTCAAAAAACACACATTTTCCTCACTTTTCTGTGGTGGAAAGTTCTGGAATCTGCGTGGATCCACAAAATTCCACCCACCCAGCATTCCCCAAAGTCTTCCGAGAAAAATGGTACCTCACTTGTGTGGGTAGGCCTAGTGCCCGCGACAGGAAACAGCACAAAACACAACGTGGACACACCACATTTTCACAGTGAAAAATGACCCTTTTTTTGCAAAGTGCTTAGCTGTAGTTTTTGAACCCTAGCTCTGCCGGCACCTAGGGAAACCTAGCAAACCTATAAATTTTTGAAAACTAGACACCCAGGGGAATCCAGGATGGGGTGACTTGACTGGCTCTCGCCAGGTTCTGTACCCAGAATCCCTTGCAAACCTAAAAAAGTGTAAAAAAAACACATTTTCCTCGCTTTTCTGTGGTGGAAAGCTCTGGAATCTGCATGGATCCACAAAATTCCACCCACCCCGCATTCCCCAAAGTCTTCGGAGAAAAATGGTACCTCTTTTGTGTGGGTAGGCCTAGTGCCCGCGACAGGAAACAGCGCAAAACGCAACGTGGACACACCACATTTTCACAGTGAAAAATGACCCTTTTTTTGCAAAGTGCCTGGCTGTAGTTTTTGAACCCTAGCTCTGCCGGCACCTAGGGAAACCTAGCAAACCTATACATTTTTGAAAACTAGACACCCAGGGGAATACAGGATGGGGTGACTTGACTGGCTCTCACCAGGTTGTGTTACCCAGAATCCCTTGCAAACCTAAAAAATTGTCCAAAAAAACACATTTTCCTCACTTTTCTGTGGTGGAAAGTTCTGGAATCTGCGGGGATCCACAAAATTCCACCTACCCCACGTTCCCCAAAGTCTTCCAAGAAAAATGGTACCTCACTTGTGTGGGTAGGCCTAGTGCCCACGACAGGAAACAGCACAAAACGCAACGCGGACACACCACATTTTCACAGTGAAAAATGACCCTTTTTTTGCAAAGTGCCTAGCTGTAGTTTTTGAACCCTAGCTCTGCCGGCACCTAGGGAAACCTACCAAACCCAAACATTTCTTAAAGGTAGACACATGGTAGATTCCAGGGAGGTATGGCTTGCGTGGATCCCCCAATGTTTTCTTACCCAAAATCCCCAGAAACCTGAAATTTTGCTGAAAAAATCACTTTTTCACACATTATTGTGTGGGAAAGTTGTGGCATCACCGGGCTGACACAAATTTCCTACCACCCAGCATTGCCCCAGGTCTCCCGATAAAATTGTGCCTCACTCGGGTGGGAGGCCCAAGTACCCGTGACAGGCAAGGGCCCAAACGTATTGAGGCAACATCAAAAATGCCTATCACAAAACGACCTGGTTTTGCAAGGGGTCCCATGACTTTTTGGCCCGGGGCTCGGCAGCCACCTAGGGAAATCTAGCAAACCCACACATTTCTGAAAAGTAGACACCCGGGGGATTCCAGGGAGGTATGGCTTGCGTGGATCCCCCAACGTCTTCTTACTCAAAATCCCCCAGAAACCTGACATTTTGCTGAAAAAATTACCTTTTTCACACATTTTTGTGTGGGAAAGTTGTGGCATCACTGGGCTGACACAAATTTCCTACCACCCAGCATTGCCCCAGGTCTCCCGATAAAAATGGTGCCTCACTCGGGTGGGAGGCCCAAGTACTCGCGACACACAAGGGCCCAAAACGTATTGAGGCGACATCAAAATTGCCTATCACAAAACGACCTGGTTTTGCAAGGGGGTCCCATGACTTTTGGCCCGGGGCTCAGCGGCCACCTAGGAAACCTACCAAACCCACACATTTCTGAAAAGTAGACAAACGGGGGATTCCAGGGAGGTATGGCTTGCGTGGATCCACCAACGTTTTCTTACCCAGAATCCCCCAGAAACCTGAAATTTTGCTGAAAAATCACCTTTTTCACACATTTTTGTGTGGGAAAGTTGTGGCATCACTGGGCTGACACAAATTTCCTACCACCCAGCATTGCCCCAGGTCTCCCAATAAAAATGGTGCCTCACTCGGGTGGGAGGCCCAAGTACCCGCGACAGACAAGGGCCCAAAACGTATTGAGGCGACATCAAAATTGCCTATCACAAAACGACCTGGTTTTGCAAGGGGTCCCATGACTTTTGGCTCGGGGCTCGGCGGCCACCTAGGGAAACCTACCAAACCCACACATTTCTGAAAATTAGACACCCGGGGATTCCAGGGAGGTATGGCTTGCATGGATCCCCCAACGTTTTCTTACCCAGAATCCCCCAGAAACCTGAAATTTTGCTGAAAAAAATCACTTTTGTCACACATTTTTGTGTGGGAAAGTTGTGGCATCACCGGGCTGACACAAAATTCCTACCACCCAGCGTTCCCCCAGGTCTCCCGATAAAAATGGTGCCTCACTCGTGTGGGAGGCCCAAGTACCTGCGACAGGCAAGGGCCCAAAACATTTTGTGATAGGCAATTTCAATGTTGCCTCAATACGTTTTGGGCCCATGCCTGTTGCGGGTACTTGGGCCTCCCACCCGAGTGAGGCACCATTTGTATCGGGAGACCTGGGGGAACGCTGGGCAGTAGGAAATTTGTGTCAGCCCGGTGATGCCACAACTTTCCTACACAAAAATGTGTGAAAAAGTGACTTTTTCAGCAAAATTTCAGGTTTCTGGGGATTCTGGATAAGAAAACGTTGGGGGATCCACGCAAGCCATACCTCCCTGGAATCCCCGGATGTCTTCTTTTCAGAAATGTGTGGTTTGGTAGGTTTCCCTAGGTGGCCGCGAGCCCCGGGCCAAAGTCATGGGACCCCTTGCAAAACCAGGTCGTTTTCTGATAGGCAATTTTGATGTCGCCTCAATACGTTTTGGGCCCTTGCCTGTCGCAGCGTACTTGGGCCTCCCACCCGAGTGAGGCACCATTTTTATAGGGAGACCTGGGGAACGTTGGGTGGTAGGAAATTTGTGTCAGCCCGGTGATGCTACAACTTTCCCACACAAAAATGTGTGAAAAAGTGATTTTTTCAGCAAAATTTCAGGTTTCTGGGGATTCTGGGTAAGAACGTTGGTGGATCCACACAAGCCATACCTCCTGGAATTCCCCGGGTGTCTACTTTTCAGAAATGTGTGGGTTTGGTAGGTTTCCTAGGTGGCCGCGAGCCCCGGCCAAAAAGTCATGGAACCCCCTTGCAAAACCAGGTCGATTTTGTGATAGGCAATTTGATGTCGCCTCAATACATTTTGGGCCCTTGTCTATCGCTGGGTACTTGGGCCTCCCACCCGAGTGAGGCACCATTTTATCGGGAGACCTGAGGCAATGCTGGGTGGTAGGAAATTTGTGTCAGCCCGATGATGCCACAACTTTCCCACACAAAATGTGTGAAAAAAGTGATTTTTTTCAGCAAAATTTCAGGTTTCTGGGGGATTCTGGTAAGAAAACGTTGGGGGATCCACGGAAGCCATACCTCCCGGAATCCCCGGGTATCTAGTTTTCAGAAATGTGTGGGCTTGCTAGGTTTCCTAGGTGGCCGCCGGGCCCGGCCAAAAGTCATGGGACTCCCTTGCAAAGCCAGGTCGTTTTGTGATAGGCAATTTTGATGTCGCCTCAATACGTTTTGGGCCCTTGCCTGTCGCGGGTACTTGGCCTCCCACCGGAGTGATGCACCGTTTTATCGGGAGACCTGGGGGAACACTGGGTGGTAGGAAATTTGTGTCAGCCCGGTGATGCCACAACTTTCCCACACAAAAATGTGTGAAAAGCGTGATTTTTCAGCAAAATTTCAGGTTTCTGGGGATTCTGGGTAAGAAAGCGTTGGGGATCCATGCAAGCCATACCTCCCTGGAATCGCCGGGTGTCTAGTTTTCAGAAATGTGTGGGTTTGGTAGGTTTCCCTAGCTGGCCGCCGAACCCGGGGCCAAAAACTTATGGGACCCCCCTTGAAAACCAGGTTGGTTTGTGATTGGTAATTTTGATGTTGCCTCACTAGGTTTTGGGCCCTTGCCTGTCGCGGGTACTTGCCCCACCCACGTGTGTGAGGTACCATTTTTATCGGGAGACCAGGGGGAGCAGAAAGGCTGTAATGGTGGCAGGGATGTGGGCATTAAGTGCCCACTTCGGGCAGCCCCCACCCTAAAAACAAATGCACAAAAAAAAAACCCTGGCGTCAAGTGGGCTTTCTGCCGCCCCGGGGGGGCAGATTGGGGTCTACTGCCCCCATCTGTCTCCCAGGGGGGGAAGAAAGGCTGTAATGGTGGCGGCGGGGTGGGGGCATTGGCGGGCCCGTTTTGGGCAGCCCCCACCCTAAAAAAACATGCACAAAAAAAAATCCCTGGCGTTTAGTGGGCTTTCTGCCCCCCCCAGGGGGCAGATTGGGGGCTACTGCCCCCATCTGCCTCCCAGGGGGGGCAGAAAGGCTGTAATGGTGGCGGCGGGGTGGGGGCATTGGCGTGCCCGTTTTGGGCAACCCCCACCCTAAAAAAAACTGCACAAAAAAAATCCCTGGCGTTTAGTGGGCTTTCTGGCCCCCCAGGGGGGCAGATGGGGGCTACTGCCCCCCATCTGCCTCCCAGGGGGGGCAGAAAGGCTGTAATGGTGGCGGCGGGGTGGGGGCATTGGCGTGCCCATTTTGGGCAGCCCCCACCCTAAAAAAAAAATTACACAAAAAAAAAATCCCTGGTGTTTAGTGGGCTTTCTGCCCCCCCGGGGTGGCAGATTGGGGGCTACTGCCCCATCTGCCTCCCAGGGGGGGCAGAAAGGCTGTAATGGTGGCGGGGGTGGGGGCATTGGCGTGCCCGTTTCGGGCAGCCCCACCCTAAAAAAAAATGCGCCCAAAAAAATCCCTGTCGTTTAGTGGGCTTTCTGCCCCCCGGGGGGTCAGAAAGGCTGTAATGGTGGCGGGTGGGGTGGGGGCATTGGCGTGCCCGTTTTGGGCAGCCCCCACCCTAAAACAAATTGCACACAAAAAAATCCCTGGCATTTAGTGGGCTTTCTGCCCCCCCGGGGGGGCAGATTGGGGGCTACTGCCCCCATCTGCCTCCCAGGGGGGGCAGAAAGGCTGTAATGGTGGCTGGGGGGTGGGGGCATTGGCGTGCCCATTTCGGGCAGCCCCCACCCTAAAAAAAATGCACCAAATAAAAATCCCTGGTGTCTGGTGGGCTTTCTGCCCCACCGGGGGGGCAGATTGGGGGCTACAGTCCCCATCTGCCCCCCGGGGGGGCAGAAAGGCTGTAATGGTGACGGGGTGGGGGCATTAGCGTGCCCATTTTGGGCAGCCCCCACCCTAAAAAAAACAATTACACAAAAAAAATCCCTGGTGTTTAGTGGGCTTTCTGCACCCCCGGGGGGCAGATTGGGGGCTACTGCCCCCATCTGCCTCCCAGGGGGGGCAGAAAGGCTGTAATGGTGGAGGGGGTGGGGGCATTGGCATGCCCGTTTTGGGCAGCCCCACCCTAAAAAAAAATCCGCCCCAAAAAATCCCTGGCGTTTAGTGGGCTTTCTGCCCCCCAGGGGGGGCAGAAAGGGTGTAATGGTGGCGGTGGGGTGGGGGCATTGGCGTGCCCATTTTGGGCAGCCCCCACCCTAAAACAAATTGCACACAAAGAAATCCCTGGCATTTAGTGGGCTTTCTGCCCCCCCGGGGGGGCAGATTGGGGGCTAGTGCCCCCATCTGCCTCCCAGGGGGGGCAGAAAGGCTGTAATGGTGGCTGGGGGGTGGGGGCATTGGCGTGCCCGTTTCGGGCAGCCCCCACCCTAAAAAATATGCACCAAATAAAAATCCCTGGTGTCTGGTGGGCTTTCTGCCCCGCGGGGGGGCAGAAAGACTGAACATTGCCAATTTTTTTGGGGGGGGAGCAAAAGCCCTTGCCCAAGGGGCCGCTCCCCCCTCCCTGGTGCCTTAGTGGGTGGATCCATGCTTGGGGATCGCCCTCCTGGGGCAAGGTCACATAATAATATTTTTAAAGCAACTGTTAAATATGTTTTATGTACAGGAATGTCGCATTTGCTTTTGAAAAACTGTGCAAAAAGGTGCTTATTGCTCAAGTAGTTAGTTACACAGTGACAAATTGCCAGATGTAGGAAAATAATTGCACTTAGAAAATAAGCAGTAGATCAATATAGCAAGAATACTGGTGGCACACAGTTCACTGTACGCATTTAGTGAGTCTAATATAGACAATAGTTAGTTGGCCTAATTGTTGGTAATTTCTATGCCATTTCAACCCTTCATTGTTTGTGAGGTATCATTAGGACAGAAATGCAGAGCAGATCTTAGTATAGTATAAGTTATAGACCATATTCAGACAGGTAAAAACATTCCCCTGTAGCCTAAGAAGGGAAGTATTCCATCAGCAAAAAAATATTCAGACAAAGCTTTCTCTTTAGTTTGGTGACATATTGCAGAACTGCACAGGGTACCTTATTTTTTTAGTCTCTTAAGTGGAAAGCAAGATTCAGCTCATGTTTGGGTTAGCCCTTAGTGATAGACTTATATATATATAGACAAAATTCAAGTTATATGCAGATCATGGAAACAAATGTCCAACAAGTCTTCAAGAGTGAAAGTCAAGGAACGGGCCGAAGAAACAGTGTATAAAAGCAGGGGATGTGCTAAAAAATGGAACAGAGTGTGGGCGCCCTGGCGAAAATACAGAGAATTTGGGGTGGAAACATAGATGAGTGCTGGATGGGTACCTTTTTACTGTCTTTGCTGTTCCCTCATGAATATATTGCTATTGATTTCTGTGGTCTCTTCATGCATGGACTTATGGAACTGTCTTGTACTAAATGGTCTCTCGAGCATTGTTAATAAAAAGAATAAAAAAAAAAAAAAGAGTGAAAGTCAAGGCATCACCTAGGTGGTACAGAATACCTGCAAAACCTCAATTCTACCAATAAAGAATAGGGTCTAACCCAGGAAAGCTAATTGTAACTGACATTTTTCTCCCCCTATTTACTGGGTAGGAGGAGTGTTGGTCTTGGCTCTGTTTTAAGGGTCACCCCTAAAGGTTTTGCCTTCACCCTCCTGTTTTTTTAAAATTCCTTTTTGTTGGCCTTACGACTCTGTGCACCTTACCATTGCTAACCAGTGCTAAAGTGCTTGTGCTCACGCCTTGAAACATAGAAAGATTGCCTTTCCCCTGATTGACATATTTCGTTTACTTTTAAGTCCCTTTTAGTGTGGTAAACCAATAAGTGCTGCAGGCCCACTAGTAGTATTTAATTTACAGGTCCTGACCTGTTAATTAAATACTACTAGTGGGCCTGCAGCACTTATTGTGCTTCCCACTTAAGTAGCACCTTAAAACATGACCCAAGCCTGCCATTGCAGCCTGAATGCAGTTTTAAACTGCCAATTTGCAATATAACCCCCTTGCCAAGCCAATTCCTTTATTGCATATACTTCACCCGTAAAGAAGATCCTAGGTAGCCCATAGGGCAGGCTGCATGGTAATTAAAAGCTTTGACATGTACATTTAAGTTTCCCGTCTCCTAGTAGTGAAACAAAATGTGATTTTCACCACTGTGAGGCCTACCTCTCCCATAGGGTTGTCTTATTACATTTATATATACGTGCTAATGTTTGATTTGGAACAGGTAGGGATTTCATGTTTGATGTCTGAGAAATTGTAATTTGAAATCCTCTTTAATGGTAAAGCGAGTTTTTAAGCTACAATTTTGAAAATGCCACTTTTAGAAGGTTAAAACCAAACTGAAAATGCCAATGCTGATGATCCTTTAAATCATTCAGTTTTAACCTTCGTGGTCACGCAAATGAATTTCTGTGAGCACCATTTCTTCACTTTATTCTCAAGAACCTTTCAATCATTTTGACAACACAAAATCATAAACAGTTGACCAACACATATAGCAAACATTACAATAAGGACTTCAGTGCTGGTATCCTATAGTACATTTGACAAAAACACATACCTACTACATGTACATTTGCACTAATAAAACAATTAGTAGTTTGTGTCAACAAAAAATAACAGATGTATCCTGGTTCTGAATTTTGTCATCCACTAGGAGCTACTACAATTTATTTCATTCAATTCGCTCCTATAAATTGGACATTAGCCAGAGGTGCTCACACAAGTTTGTATACATCATTACTATTGGCAGGGACCTATCTTTTCAATCATTTATATTCATTCCCTGTGTGCCAGTGATCTCACTCACCTGCAGTTTCTGGTGTAAAACACTGTTGATGCATTTCAAACCCATAATATTTTGAGGGTTCTCATCAGGACTCAGAACAATGGGATACTCTAAAAGAAAACAAATATGGGATTTTTTTAGTGTTTATGAGAATTTGTGTCTGTGGGGTTAACATAATTGACTATTCTCTTAACTCTTTACCTCAATATAGGATCGGTAGACAGATATTTCAATTTTACTTAATGTGATGAGAATCTAAAAAACAAATTTAGGAGTCCATTACTACATATCCATGTATGGGAGCTCTTCCAGATACGGAAATCTTTTAAGAATACAGCTTGTCAGCAACAAGCTGAATGCACTCACTTAATCCAAATAGATGGAAACCACTTCCATCTTCATATCATCAGTCTTGTTCAATGGGCCAGAGCGATCTGGAAATTTTTAAACAGAACCCCATGTTAAGGAGGGCAAAGAACGCATGCACTGTAGCAGTGCATATAAACACTTAGCCCTCCATGCGCCTTGAGTTGCAGTGAGAATGTTTTTGGATTGGATACAAGGTTACTAACAGTTGCACAATACCAAAGTCAGCGGGTACTGCAAACTGCACAGAGGTTACAGAAGTTCAAAGCATGGTGATAGAAAGGTCTTTGTAAAACTGCTAAAGTGCATGTGTCTGTGTTGTTAACTGACAATTTGCAATATAACCCCTTTGCCAAGCCTTAAAATTCCCTTTTATTGCATATACTTCAACTCTAAGGAAGGCCCTAGGTAGCCCATAGGGCAGGCTACCCGGTAACTAAAAGGTTGGACATGTACTTTTAAGTTTCCCATGTCCCGGTAGTGAAAAAAATATAGTTTTTCACTACTGTGACCATAGGGTTGCTTATAAGTTGTATATGTAAGTGCTAAAGTTTGACTTAGAACAGGTAGGGATTTCATGTTTGGTGACGGAAAAATTGTAATTTAACATCCTTTTTAATGGTAAAGTGAGTTTTTAAGTTACAATTTTGAAAATGCTACTTTTAGAAAGTTGGCATTTTCCTACCCTAGCAATTTGGTGCCTGCAGCCTGTTCCTGGGTTACACAACTGGGTGTAGTTGGCAGTTCACTTTGCATATTCTTCTCAGACAGCAACACAAAAGAGGGATTAGGTTTGCCTGGACGAGCCATCACCCGCAGGATGGGGGTCGGAACTGGGCACAGCCCCACATGCCAATCAATAGGCTGAGCCCTGTCTTCACACAAAGAACTTGACACTAGTCCATTGTGCCTGCAGTCAGACTGGAGCCTGGGAAAGGCAGGCAGAAATTCCAAGAACTTCAAAGGAAATCTCTAGAAACTTCTGCCTACTTCAAAGAAAGTACCAGGCATAAAAATAGGACCCTCTTGCCCACAATTCAGAAAACGTTTTTGACCAGCGGAAGGACTCTGAGAGGACTGCCTGCTGCTGTGGCCTGCTCAGTACTTCAGAAGACTGCTTTGCTGCACCTGGAAGGACTGCTCTTCTCCCTGAAACCTGCCTTGAACCCTAGGAGGCCTGAATTGCTGCTTGAGCCTTGTTCCTCTGTTTGAACCCATGTCTACCAAAGTGACTCCAAGGGCTAGTTGGCTGGTCTCCCGATCAGAGCCTCAGAGACAGAAAATGTTGCAACCATCTTGAACCCGCCCCTGGAGTGAGTCCTAACCATCCAGTAGGTGCTTATCTAGTCCTGGACCTTTGGAAGTGGTGCTAAAGGTGCCCAGATGGCCACAATCCAAAAATTGGGACTTCAAACATTTTTGGTTAAAACATGCACTGAGAATCGATACACAGGACTTACCTGCTCGTCGATCTGCCCAAGGTGCATCACTGGTTAGCCTGATTTTGTGGCAGCTCCCACTACTTTCTTCTCCACAGCAGTAAATCCTGTTCAGCGGTCCTTCGCAGAAGGGGCATTTGGCCTTGTGGAGCCCTTGTCAGCTACATCTTACAGCTTCATTCCACTGGAGATGTTCGACTTCCAAAAAAACCACTTAGGGGCCTATTTATTAAAAAGTAACCCAGTGCAGCGCAGCAAGTCACCTTGCTGAACTGCGCTGCATTACAAGGAAAGGGCAGGAATGTGCTGTATTTATTGTCCTTTCCCCAGTACTGATGCACCATGGGCTGCCTAGCACCAATGCAGACACCCTTGCACCATGGCGAAAGAGTGCCTGAGTTGCATGCAGGATTGTTTTTTGTGCAGGAAGGGCACCTTCCTGCACAAAAACAATCCTCAGAGGCATATTCCTCTATCTATGTGTGCTGCATAATGCAGCACACATAGATAAAAGAAACTAAACTAATGAGGAGAAATGAAGATATTTCTCCTTGTTACACCTCCTCTGGAAAGTCGTATCTTTTTGGAACATTCCCAGGTCTACCAGTGATGGTAATTCTCAGAGCGTGTCAAAATCCATTGGAGTTTGTGTGGGAACACCCATGGAACACCTTCCAGGGCAGAGTAATGCAGTGCAGTGATTTGCGATGCGTTGTGTTACTCCTGATTTATCAAGCCACACAGGGAACTCAAAGTGGCCTTGTGTGGCTTGATAAATTGCATGTTGGGGTTTGCGTAGCACATGCACCACATTGCATGGTGCACATGCGATGCAAACCCTTGATAAGTCCAAACACAGAAATCTTTTTTGCAACTTCGTCTACAGGACTCTGATGAAAACGCCTCCTCTGATACTGCCTGCAACCTTGCCCCAGTGAACTTTATCTTCCCACACATTTTTCGCATAAATGTCTTCTAAGTCCGAAGGTAAGCAACGACCGTGCAAAGTTCACTTTTAATTTTCGACATGCACTCCCTCACAGTCAGCCATATTTTTCAACTTTGACCTGGTCTTGCATGACTAGATGTCCACAGTTGTCTCTTTGATCTTTTAGGCACTAGTTTTTGCCTTAAAATTTAAAAATTCATAACACTGGTCCAGCTGATTGGATTTTTGTTGTTTTGGCAAATGATGTATTCAAATATACTCTATTTTTCTAAATTTGTGTGGCATTTTTCTTAAGTTGTATTTTCATCTTATTACTATTTGTGTGCTGCACATTGCCTTTAAGTTAAGCCTGACTGTTTTTGTGCCAAGCTATCAGAGGGTTAAGCACAGGTTAATTTAGTGACTTTACTGATTCACCCTGACAGGGATGGTGGCTTGAGAAAGGTTAACACACTACTCAACCAGCAACCCAATTTTTCACAAGGAAAATAATCCACGGTACCAGAATATCACAGACTAAATGCTATTGGCTAAATATATTGTTTCCTAAATATAGTTTACAATAAGTTTGCCCCATTAGAGATATTGATATAAACTTTACACCTGACACAATACTGCTGTCAGCAATATTATGGTATACAGCTGCAGGATAAGGAAAGGATGTAGATGATGAAATGCGATGAGGACATTGTACATAGAATATGGAATTCAAGTGGAAAACAATTAGAGACAAGAAAGGAAGCATGGCCCTCTATTGTCATTAGTATAAAGATACAGTAAGGAAGGATGAAAAAAATAAAAACCTTTTCACAAGCATTACAGCCATTGAGCCAGGTCAAGTCAATTGAAACAGAAGATAGAAGATTGCTAAGTGATTAATGATTACCCTTTAACAGTTTGAGCAGTTGAGAAGAATACTTATGGAATTGTCTAAACATTACATGGTGTGTGAATTTACCAACGCCTATGATGAGAGAAATGCATCTGTACCGTGCTGTGGATAACGATGTGGTAGACAGTGAAAATGCATACAGTACATCAAAGCAGTGATGAAACATGTGTAGTATGTAGACATTGCTGTTGGTCATCTTCCACTAGCGAATTGATTTATTACGAGGTCACTTGAGATCTAAAGTTACACTGATTATTGTGTTAAGTGGGCAAAGGTTTTGGTTTAATCAGAGCTGCCCAGTGAAGCAATGTTAGAATGTGTTATTAAAATCTTTAGTAGCAAAGGTATCTAGAGATACTTTGGAGCAATTACAGGGTTCAATTTGTATCAAGAGCCATGCATGAGTATTTGAAGGCAAGGGCAGGCAAGCATGTCACACTACATCTTATCATATCATTGATGGAGAAATGTACAGATAGACCGACACATGAATACTATACAAATAAATTCAGTTTGTTTGCAAAGAGAATGAGTTTCTGTTGAATTGAGCAGTACAGTAAGCTATTTGATCACATTCCAAACTAAATAATTAAAATTTGCCTGTTTTCTGGCAGCTGCAGCATTTCCTTGGAGGACGCATTGCAACAGAAAGTTAATGTAGTCAGGAGGGGAAATAAAAGTTTGTCAGAATGAAAGGAATGTTAGAGTAGAGTAAGTCCTGAGATTTGGTGAATTAAGACATGGAACTTGTGGATAATGATCAATGGAACACTTCTGAGTATTGTGGCCAAAGATTACACTAAACATTCATAACCAGTGAAAACAAAGGAGACGTTTGACACACTGACATCACAGAAGATGGTCACAGGTTAAATTGAGACTATGTAGCCATTGTGAGAAGTTGGCCTGGCATATGCTGTCCACTAATTATAGTGGGCACCTTGCACCAGTCCAAACAACCCCTTATTGGAGATAGGTTAAAGACAACCTTATTGAAAGCTATCCTAGTGGTAGCTATGGAGAGCAGCCTTCAGGCTAAGTCTTGAAGGAATGTAAAGCAGCTTGTTTTACCAGTCTATAATCTCTTGAGTGACCAAATGAAAGAGCACCACACCAGGTATATATTCAAAATATATGTATTTATTGCTAAACACACCCCTCTAGTCTCTTTATGAGGCTAGAGTTCGAAATACATAAGTTAGAAGTTATTTAAACACAGTAATAGCACAAATACACGTTTGGGCCCTAGGGGCGTACCAAACCATATACCAATAAAGTGGTATAAGAACCACGACTGAACTAGACACTAGGCCTAGAGCCTCTAGAAGTGCTTGGACCACAAGGAACCACCCAAGGTAGTGACACAGGGGACCCACGGGGGACGCGTGCAGTGTAAATACACAACCGCGATACGCCGTTGACTTCTATGGAGAAAGTCGCGATCAGGAAATTAAAGAAAAGGGACACTTAAAGAAGGACTTGGAGCAAACCCTTTGAGAACTAGTACTTTGAAGAACCTCTACCCACGGGAGCACCGGAGTACTCGTGTTACCTCACCCAGGGAAGCCGGGTGCATAGGTGCCTTTCGGGGTCGGGTTTCGTCGTCGATTTGAATGGCGATCTGCTGCAAAGTGCTGCTGGCGACCAAGTGGAAAGTGTCCGGGTGGATCCAAGAGTGGATCGGAGATCTGAAGAACCTGAAAGCAGAGGGGACAGAGTCTGGGTCACTAGCCAGTGACCAGGAAGGCGATGGACAGATGCCCACCGATGTCGAGTGCTTCAGGTGTGTTGACGGTCATCTTGACTCTTCAGCCACGAGGTCCAGGAGGCGTTGTCGGCGACCAGGAGCAGGATTCGGGCTGGTACACGATGTTTGTCGAGTGCTGAGGTGTCTGCGACCGGATTGGACCCAACAAGCCTTGGCAATGGCAAGTCTTGATGAAGATGAAGATCGTCGATGGTGCAGACCAGCAAGGTCTGGAGAACTCACCCAGCAAGGGTAAGTGAGGGCAGGCCTGGAGCAACCAGGATGCCCAAGAAGAAAAAGATTGGTCTTCGTGAAGGGCTACTAGCCAACGGGCTAGCGACCGCGAAGGAGCCTCGAGACATCGCACGTGGATCTGGCTCACAGGACACTCGTGTAGTGGAGGCCAGTGATCTTCGGTGCAGTTGGTGCTGGAGGCTAGGGCTACTGGGAGCCCAAAGCACGACTTCGTGGGAGACCCAGAAGAGGATGCACTTGCAAATGTGCTCAGTGTCCAGGGGTCACGGTCTCACGTCACCCACGATAGCTACGGGCCTCAGCTTTGCTGGGGACTCAGGGCAGCCTTGGGGAAGTCTGAGAATCTACCTCTGGTGATGCGAAGACTTCGGCGTCCGACGGGAGCTTCAGAAATGCAGACCGGACAGATGCGTCTTTGGTGCCTGCCAAGCAGGGGAGTCACTCCTTGACCCCAAGGGAGATTCTTCTGTCCTCTAATCTTGAGTAGAGCGTCGAAGGTCTAGGATTCTGTTTCAGAGTTTCGTCCAGGGATAATCTAAAGTCCTAAGGACTGGGTTCCTATACTTATACCAAGTTTTAGGGGTTGGACTACTCTGTGGCCCCACCTATGGGTGGGTCAGGGCAGAGGGGTGGCTACACCCCTTTCCCTTTGTCCAGTTCGCGCCAAGGCAGGGGCTGCAAGCCCCTGATCCGGTTTGAACTGGGGTATGCACAGGGACACCAAATGTGCCCCCAGTGCAGGACTTCAAAGCACCCGAAAGTGCACCCGCCGAGCCCCAATACACATTATCCTGTCTGGGGAGGTGGTCACACCTCCCTGGGACAGGAAACCTATTGTCCAGGCCTCCCCTGCCGGAGTTTCGTCCAGCAGCAGGAGGCCAGACTCGTGTCTGTGGCAGCAGCATCCATTTTGTGATGCCAGGGCTTTAGAAAGAAGTTACCGGGCTAGCCAGAGTTAACATGTCTTTCCCTCTAGAAGGGTGGAATGCTACCCCCGCCGCCAGAATTGGCGGGGGTAGTATTCCAAGATGTTTGACACCAAACACAACATGTTTAGGTGCAGCCATTCCAAAGTTAGCATTTAACGCGAGGTTATAATGCGCTTAAGAGTATATGGTCAGGCTGCACTACAAACAGCATGAGAGAAGGGTCTCCGAACGCTGCAGAGGGGCCCTGCTCATGCAGGGGCACCCTCTCACATAGGAACCATGCACTCTGCCTTCAGGATTGATAAGGCCTGCCTTAGGAGTGACTTATAGGTTTATATGTGTGTATGTATTTAGTGATATAGGTAACCTATATCACAGTAAGGGTGCATGCACCACCTTACCCAGGCTGCAGTAGCAGACCTGTGGTGTCAGTTTGGATGGCTTTCCAGGGGTGGCATAATATATGCTGCAGCCCCTGGTAGGCCTCTGAGGTACCTATGCCCTTGGTACATAATATACCATATACTAGGGACTTATAAGGGCACTCCAGATTCCAATCAGTGATGTGCCTAAGGCACATGGAAACCATTTTAGAGAGGAAGCAGCTAGGCTGGGGTTCTGATTAGCAGGGCCCCAGCCAGACTAATGTCGAAAAACAGTGAAGCATCAGCAAAAGGTGGGGGTACCCATGTGAAGCAGATCCTACTCTCCTACACAACCCCCCCCAAACGTAGGGACATTAAACTAACCTTGCCCAGTTAAGTCTTCATGTTCTAAGTGGAAGTACCTAGAGAGTCCATCTGCATTGGCATGGTTACTCCCAGGTCTATGTTCCACTGTAAAGTCCATCTCCTGTAGGGAAATGGACCACCTAAGCAGTTTGGGGTTGTCACCCTTCATTTGTTTTAGCCATAAGAGGGGCTTATGGTCTGTCTGAACCAGGAAGTGTGTACCAAACAAGTATGGCCTCAACTTCTTCAGAGCCCAGACCACAGCAAAGGCCTCCCTCTCTATGGCTGACCAACGTTTCTCTCTAGGGGTCAGCCTTCTGCTAATGAAAGCTACTGGCTGATCCTGACCTTCTTCATTCAATTGTGACAGTACAGCCCCTACCCCCAATTCAGATGCATCAGTTTGAACAATGAACTTCTTGGAGTAATCAGGACTCTGTAGAATGGGAGCAGTGCACATGGCCTGCTTCAGTTCATCAAATGCCTTTTGACAGCTAACTGTCCACTGAACCTTTTTGGGTATTTTCTTAGAAGTTAAGTCATTCAGGGGTGTCACTATTGATCCATACCCCTTGACAAATCTCCTATAGTACCCAGTCAGGCCTAAGAAGGCTCTCACCTGAGTCTGGGTAGTGGGAGCAGTCCAGTCCATGATAGTCTGGATCTTGCTCTGCAAAGGTTGAACCTGGCCTCCACCCACAAGGTGGCCCAGGTACACAACCTGACTCTGCCCTATCTGGCACTTAGTGGCCTTGATAGTCAGGCCTGCTTTTTGAAGGGCCTGTAAAACATTCCTGAGGTGGACCAGGTGATCCTCCCAGGTGGAGCTAAAGACAGCAATATCATCTAGATATGCTGCACTATAGGCTTCCAGACCTGTGAGAACTGTATTCACCAACCTCTGGAAAGTGGCAGGTGCATTCTTCAGACCAAAGGGCATCACCACAATTGATAATGCCCACTAGGGGTTGAGAATGCTGTTTTGGGCTTTGCAGTATCAGCTAGTCTGATCTGCCAGTAGCCAGCTGTCAAGTCAAATGTGCTGAGATATTTGGCTGAGGCCAAAGTATCTATGAGCTCATCTGCCCTTGGTATTGGATGGGCATCAGTCCTAGTGACTGCATTGAGACCCCTGTAGTCCACACAAAACCTCATCTCTCTTTTTCCACCACTGGTGTGAGGTTTTGGCACAAGGACCACTGGACTAGCCCAAGGGCTATCTGAGGGTTCAATAACTCCCAATTCCAACATTTTCTGGACTTCAGTCCTGATACAGTCCCTGACATGGTCAGGTTGCCTATAAATCTTATTTTTAATAGGCAGACTGTCCCCAGTGTCCACTTCATGAGTGCACCAGGTGGTCTGACTGGGTGTCAGTGAAAACATGTGTCTAAACTGATTGAGAACCTGTCTACAATCAGTTTGTTGCGGGGTAGTGAGGCTGCCTGCCAAGGCTACACCATCTCCTGACCCATTGTCAGGGTTCTGTGAGAGCAGGTCAGGAAGTGGGTCACTCTCTTCCTCCTGCCCTTCATCAGTAGCCATGAGCAAGCCCATGTCTGCCCTGTCCACATATGGTTTTAACCTGTTGACATGGAGAACCCTGTGGGGACTCCTGGGTGTTCCTAGGTCTACTAAGTAGGTAACCTCACCCTTCTGCTCAACAATAATGTGGGGTCCACTCCATTTGTCTTGGAGAGCTGCTGGGGCCACTGGCTCCAACACCCACACCTTCTGTCCTGGCTGGTAAACAGTCAGAACAGCCTTTTGGTCATGCCAGGCCTTTTGAAGTTCCTGGCTAGCCTCAAGGTTTTTGGTTGCCTTTTTCATATACTCAGCCATCCGGGAGCGGAGACCAAGTACATAGTCCACTATGTCTTGCTTTGGGGGCTTGAGAGGTAACTCCCATCCTTCCTTCACCAAGCACAGTGGACCCCTCACAGGGTGGCCAAACAGAAGTTCAAAAGGGCTGTAACCAACCCCCTTCTGAGGCACCTCCCTATATGCAAATAAAAGGCAGGGCAAGAGTATGTCCCATCTTCGCCTAAGCTTTTCTGGGAGCCCTTTAATCATGCCCTTCAAGGTTTTGTTGAATCTCTCAACTAAACCATTGCATTGTGGGTGATAGGGTGTGGTGAACTTATAAGTCACTCCACACTCCTTCCACATTGCTTTTAAGTACCCAGACATGAAGTTAGCACCCCTGTCTGATACTACCTCCTTAGGAAAGCCCACTCTTGAGAAAATTCCCAGGAGGGCCCTTGCCACCACAGGTGCTGTAGTGGTCCTGAGGGGAATAGCTTCTGGGTACCTGGTGGCATGATCCACTACCACCAGGATAAACATGTGCCCAGATGCTGTTTGGGGATCCATGGGACCAACAATGTCAATCCCTACCCTTTCAAAGGGCACCCCCACCACAGGTAGTGGTATCAGGGGGCCTTTGTAGTGCCACCTGCCTTGCCACTGGCCTGGCAGGTTACACAGGAGCGACAAAACTCCTTTGTGTCTTCAGACATGTGGGGCCAGTGAAAGTGAGGGACAATTCTGTCCCAAGTCTTGTTCTGGCCCAGGTGACCTGCCAAGGGAATATCATGGGCTAGGGTCAATAGGAAGCCCCTGAACTTCAGAGGTATAACCAACCTCCTGGTAGCACCAGGCTTGGGGTCTCTGCTCTCTGAGTACAGGAGTCCATCATCCCAATACACTGTATGGGGACCACTAGCTTTCCCAGCAGCCACAGCAGCAGCTTGCTGTCTGAGGGGTTCAAGGGAGGGGCAGCTCTGCTGCTCCTGGCTCAGATCTGCCCTAGAAGGTCCCCCTGTCCCCAAGAACTCAACCTGGTCAGGTTCAAGTTCCTCTGGGACAGTTCCTTCTTCAGGACTGAGATCATCCCCCTCAAGGGACTGATCTTCTTCCTGAGCCAAGGGGAAGGCACTGCCTTAACCCTACTACTCCTCCTCTTGGAAGGCACTTGGTCCATTATTCCAGAATCCAAGGCCTGTTCAGTGCTAGACATTTTGGCTTGTGACCTGGTCACAGCAAACACATCTGCAGGGATCCCCAGCATTTCTGCATGGGTCCTGAGCTCCACTTCTGCCCAAGCAGAAGTCTCTAAGTCATTGCCAAGCAAGCATTCGACTGGTAGGTTTGCACTCACCACAACCTTCTTATGGCCAGTTACCCCTCCCCAGGAGAAGTTAACAACTGCCAGAGTATGGTCTGTTCTGACATTGCTAGCATTGGTCACTTGGTACATCTCACCAAGTATAACTTGCCCAGGATGCACAAGGTCTTGTGTCACCATTGTGACACTTGCCCCTGTGTCCCTAAATGCCAAAGCCTCTCGTCCATTGATTAAAGGCTGTTGTCTGTACTTGCCCAGATTACTGGGACTCACAGAGGAGGTCACATCCATGCCTCCATCACAGACTAACACAGCCTGAGTCAGTTCTCTGACTAGGTCAGAGCCCAACTCAGTACCCATGGTGAACCCTACTAAACCCTTGGCTGGAGCACTCCCACCAACTGTACTAGGGGGAACAGGTGCCTTAGGGGCATTGGTGGGTGCTGGACTTGAGTCTTTGGACTTGGTGCAATCACTGGTCCAGTGGGTCTTTTGCTTACAGACCTTGCACCATGGTTTTCTTTGGCCTTTCCCTTTTGTAGACTGTGAATCCCCACCTGAAGAAGATTGTTGGGGGCCTGATGAAGACTTTTGATCTTTACCCTTCTCCCCACCCTTTTCAGAGTTCTTAGCATCTTGCTTCTTGGTGTCCCCACCTTGGTTCTGTACCTTCTGCTTCACCCTGGTTCTGACCCATTTGTCTGCCTTCTTTCCCAATTCTTGGGGAGAGGTCAGATCAGAGTCTACCAGGTATTGATGCAACAGCTGATTTTGACAGTTATTAAGAATCTGCTCCCTCATTATCAGATTGTACAATCCTGAGAAGTCACACACCTTACTGCCCATCAACCAGCCTTCCAGAGCCTTGGCAGAACAATCCACATAGTCTACCCAGTCTTGAGTCTGTGCTTTTTGGGTATCTCTGAACTTCAACCTGTACTGTTCAGTGGTTAGGCCAAACCCATCAATAAGAGCACTCTTCAAGACCTTGTAATTATCAGCATCCTCCTCTCTAACAGTGAGGAGCTTATCTCTACCTTTGTCTGCAAAGGAGAGCCACAAGATTGCTGCCCACTGCTCCTGAGGGACCTTCTGTACTTTACAGGCCCTCTCTAGAGCAGTTATCCATTTGTGGATGTCATCCCCATTCTGATAGGGAGGGACAATCTTGCTCAGGTTCCTATGGTCATAGGACCTTTCCCTATCTCTAGGGATATGGCTGCCACCATGGGACTCTAGTCCCAACTTTCTTTTCTCTCTAAAGAGATCTAGGGACTCCCTGTCTAAGGCTACTTGCTTCCTTCTGAGTTCAAGCTGAGCTTCCTCATATTGAATCAGCCTTGTTCTTCTCTCATGAGAGGATTCCCTCCTATGAGATGAGACAGAGCTCCCTATTGAGGTGCCAGAGTGGTTAGACTCCTGAGAAGGAGATCTAGACTTCCTGGGCACACTCATAATCCTTCCTGGGGGGACAAAGAGGGCATCATCCTGATCATCCTCTTCATCTTCCACAGGAGGGATTGGGTTATCCAGGTCAGGGTCATTGTCACCCTCCTGGCCAGTTTCAGAGGGGGGGCTGGGGGTATTGGTACCCCTGGCCCCTTCCTCATCTTCTGCCCCACCCTCTGCTCCTACCCCTTCAGTCCCCAAGGGCTTACTAAGGTCATAAGCTACCAACAACTCCTTAAGGTGTTGGGTGGTGGGACTTTGGCCTGTCCTTAATTTCCTCAAGTTACATAATGCTCTCAATTCCAAGAATGGGAGGGTATCATACTTGGAGGGAAGAAGACCAGTGGCTTCTGGTAAGGATTCTCTAGATCCTACCTTTAAAGACATTACTAGTGTGGTGTGGTGTATGCACTACCTACTCTAGTGTGGCCTACTAAACTCTCTTGAGTTGTAGAAAGGGTTGTGCTATCCCTTAACACACAACTCTAAGTTCAGTAGAACTTACTGTATTCTAAGCTTAAATTATATGTACCTTAGGTACCTTTAGTGGTTTTCAGTTGATCAATTCAATTGAGATTATCTGGTAAAACAATAGCAAGCTGGAATCCCACACGCTGCACACCAATGTGAGAAGTTGGCCTGGCATATGCTGTCCACTAATTATAGTGGGCACCTTGCACCAGTCCAAACAACCCCTTATTGGAGATAGGCTAAAGACAACCTTATTGAAAGCTATCCTAGTGGTAGCTATGGAGAGCAGCCTTCAGGCTAAGTCTTGAAGGAATGTAAAGCAGCTTGTTTTACCAGTCTATAATCTCTTGAGTGACCAAATGAAAGAGCACCACACCAGGTATATATTCAAAATATATGTATTTATTGCTAAACACACCCCTCTAGTCTCTTTATGAGGCTAGAGTTCGAAGTACATAAGTTAGAAGTTATTTAAACACAGTAATAGCACAAATACACGTTTGGGCCCTAGGGGCGTACCAAACCATATACCAATAAAGTGGTATAAGAACCACGACTGAACTAGACACTAGGCCTAGAGCCTCTAGAAGTGCTTGGACCACAAGGAACCACCCAAGGTAGTGACACAGGGGACCCACGGGGGACGCGTGCAGTGTAAATACACAACCGCGATACGCCGTTGACTTCTATGGAGAAAGTCGCGATCAGGAAATTAAAGAAAAGGGACACTTAAAGAAGGACTTGGAGCAAACCCTTTGAGAACTAGTACTTTGAAGAGTCTCTACCCACGGGAGCACCGGAGTACTCGTGTTACCTCACCCAGGGAAGCCGGGTGCATAGGTGCCTTTCGGGGTCGGGTTTCGTCGTCGATTTGAATGGCGATCTGCTGCAAAGTGCTGCTGGCGACCAAGTGGAAAGTGTCCGGGTGGATCCAAGAGTGGATCGGAGATCTGAAGAACCTGAAAGCAGAGGGGACAGAGTCTGGGTCACTAGCCAGTGACCAGGAAGGCGATGGACAGATGCCCACCGATGTCGAGTGCTTCAGGTGCGTTGACGGTCGTCTTGACTCTTCAGCCACGACGTCCAGGAGGCGTTGTCGGTGACCAGGAGCAGGATTCGGGCTGGTACACGATGTCTGTCGAGTGCTGAGGTGTCGGCGACCGGATTGGACCCAACAAGCCTTGGCAACGGCAAGTCTCGATGAAGATGAAGATCGTCGATGGTGCAGACCAGCAAGGTCTGGGGAACTCACCCAGCGAGGGTAACTGAGGGCAGGCCTGGAGCAACCAGGATGCCCAAGAAGAAAAAGATTGGCATTCGTGAAGGGCTACTAACGAATGGGCTAGCGACTGCGAAGGAGCCTCAAGACATCGCACGTGGATCTGGCTCACAGAACACTCGTGGAGTGGAGGCCAGTGATCTTTGGTGCAGTTGGTGCTGGAGGCTAGGGCTACTGGGAGTCCAAAGCATGACTTCGTGGGAGACCTAGAAGAGGATGCACTTGCAAATGTGCTCGGTGTCCAGGGGTCACGGTCTCATGTCACCCACGATAGCTATGGGCCTCAGCTTTGCTGGAGACTCAGGGTAGCCTCGGGAAAGTCTGAGAATCCACCTCTGGTGATTCGAAGACTTCGGCGTCCGACGGGAGCTTCAGAAATGCAGACCGGACAGATGCGTCTTTGGTGCCTGCCAAGCAGGGGAGTCACTCCTTGACCCCAAGGGAGATTCTTCTGTCCTCTAATCTTGAGTAGAGCGTCAAAGGTCCAGGATTCTGTTTCAGAGTTTCGCCCAGGGATAATCTAAAGTCCTAAGGACTGGGTTCCTATACTTATACCAAGTTTTAGGGGTTGGACTACTCTGTGGCCCCACCTATGGGTGGGTCAGGGCAGAGGGGTGGCTACACCCCTTTCCCTTTGTCCAGTTCGTGCCAAAGCAGGGGCTGCAAGCCCCTGATCCGGTTTGAACTGGGGTATGCACAGGGACACCAAATGTGCCCCCAGTGCAGGACTTCAAAGCACCCGAAAGTGCTCCCGCCCAGCCCCAATACACATTATCCTGTCTGGGAGGTGGTCACACCTCCCTGGGACAGGAAACCTATTGTCCAGGCCTCCCCTGCCGGAGTTTCGTCCAGCAGCAGGAGGCCAGACTCGTGTCTGTGGCAGCAGCATCCATTTTGTGATGCCAGGGCTTTAGAAAGAAGTTACCGGGCTAGCCAGAGTTAACATGTCTTTCCCTCTAGAAGGGTGGAATGCTACCCCCGCCGCCAGAATTGGCGGGGGGTAGTATTCCAAGATGTTTGACACCAAACACGACATGTTTAGGTGCAGCCATTCCAAAGTTAGCATTTAACGCGAGGTTATAATGCGCTTAAGAGTATATGGTCAGGCTGCACTACAAACAGCATCAGAGAAGGGTCTCCGAATGCTGCAGAGGGGCCCTGCTCATGCAGGGGCACCCTCTCACATAGGAACCATGCACTCTGCCTTCAGGATTGATAAGGCCTGCCTTAGGAGTGACTTATAGGTTTATATGTGTGTATGTATTTAGTGATATAGGTAACCTATATCACAGTAAGGAGTGCATGCACCACCTTACCCAGGCTGCAGTAGCAGACCTGTGGTGTCAGTTTGGATGGCTTTCCAGGGGTGGCATAATATATGCTGCAGCCCCTGGTAGGCCTCTGAGGTACCTATGCCCTTGGTACATAGTATACCATATACTAGGGACTTATAAGAGCACTCCAGATTCCAATCAGTGATGTGCCTAAGGCACATGGAAACCATTTTAGAGAGGAAGCAGCTAGGCTGGGGTTCTGATTAGCAGGGCCCCAGCCAGACTAATGTCGAAAAACAGTGAAGCATCAGCAAAAAGTGGGGGTACCCATGTGAAGCAGATCCTACTCTCCTACAGCCATTAACCAAAGTAAGTGTGATAGCAGTAAATGTGTCCTTCGATGAAATGATTTATTCGTCAACAAATGTAGACACAGAAAATTTCATGTGGCAGTCACGTTGTAGCAACTGTGCTGTACTTCTAACAGGTAGGCTTTTGAGGGAACCTCGGAAACCTAGGAAGGGTGGAGAGATCCTTTCTACATGAAAGGAGAGGGGATACAAACTCCCATTGAAACAATCTTAACATACACAAGAGTATCCACTCACTGAGATTAGAAAATGGAGAGAGAAGAGGAAAAAAGCAAGTGTATAAATTTCCACTGCACTCAGAGATGGGAAGAGGGAAAAACCTCTTTTTTATTAATAACCCTCACCCACTCTATTAGTGGCATGGTTCATCATCGGGTTCACCCTGACTCCTACAGGTCAGGGTGGGATCAACCATATTCATGGGAGCACTTAGGAAACAAATTGTCTTACTGCTTAGGGTTTTTTTTACTTTAAGAAAAAACTCCCTAATTCCCCCTGGGTATCCCTTTATTGATGGGGTGAACGGGGATATTAAAAGTGAAAAGGAGAGGGGCAATCAGGATATTGTGGTCCTAGGACCCTAAACTCCATGCGCCAACATGTTTCTGCCCTACTCTATTGGCATGTATGGGTCCGGGGCATTCGTCAGGGCGTTACCAGAGAAACAATCCCCCAGTAGCGTCACCTTGCAATTTTACAAAAGTGAATGTGCGGTGCTGGAGGCTAACTCTGGCGTGCAACAATACAACAATACAAACAGTTATAGTTAAAAGGTTGTACTTGCTGTTCCTTGGGAAATTATCCCCAATTTTTGACAAGAATTACTTGTCAGGGGGTGGCGGTAGGAAGGCCTGTAGTGACACTTACTCCAAGGGTCCCGTCCTGTGGACAAACCTATTAGTCCCATCTGCTCCTCAACTGTGCTGTATGATCACATCTGCAATCCATCAACAGGTATGGACAGTCAAAAGAGCCAGCCTTCCAATTCATGAGGCATAGGGATCATGATTCTACTATCAGGGTCTAGTTAGTTGTTAGATCTGACACCCCTGGCGTGGTTTCCCCTGACTTTTTGCTTTCAGACCCCCTCTTTTTGCTGACTTCGTTTTTGCTGGCTTTAAGACTCTGGGCACTTTACCACTGCTAACCAGAGCTAAAGTACTTGTGCTCTCTGCTTTAAACATGGTAACATTGGCTTGACCACAATTGGCATATTTAATTAACTTATAAGTCCCTAGTAAAGTGCACTACATGTGCCCAGGGCCTAGCAGTTAAATGCTATTAGTGGGCCTGCAGCACTGATTGTGCCACACACTTCAGCAGCCCTTTGAACAGGTTTCATGCCTGCCATTGGAGAGCCTGTGTGTGCAGTTGTAAACTGCCATGTCGACCAGGCAAGTTAACCATCTTGCCAGGCCCAAACCTTCCTTTTTAATACATGTAAGTCACCCCTAAGTTAGGTCTTGGACAGCCCAAGGGCAGGGTTCAGTGTATTTAACAAGTAGGACATGTATGTTTAATTGTTACATGTCCTAGTAGTGAAAAACTCTTAAATTTGTTTTTTTCACTACTGCAAGGCCTATCTCTCCCATAAGTTAACATTGGGATCACCTTATTACATCTTATAAGTGTAATGTCGAATTGAGAAGAGATGGGACTCCCAAGTTAGTGTCTCTGGAATCACAATTTAAAATCCCAACTTATGGTGAAGTTACATTTTAAATTGTAATTCTGAAAATTCCACTTTCAGAAAGTTAGCATTTTCTTACTTTAGTTATTTGGTGCCTTCTGCCTGTCTTTGAATACATGTTGAGGGTGGGTAACAGCAGGGCTTTGTCCATTCCCTCTAGACACAAAGGGAGCTTAGGTGTGACTGATGGGCCATCCACGTCATGATGGGCCATCCTGGGCCGGATGGGAGGGAGGAGCAGACACATACACCTGAATAGGCTGTGTCCTGTCCTCACATACCCCCCTGTAGTGAGTCTGAAGCAAGGGCAAGAGGGGCAGGGACTCTGTGCACTTCAAAGACCTCTCTTTGAAGTCTCCCCACTTCAAAGGTACAAGTGGGTTTAAGTACTGGACCCCTCACACCACCAACTCATTACACTTCTGGACCTGTGGAGACTCTGCCAGGAGGAAGGACTGCTGTTCGGACTTGCTGCCGGCTGACCTCCTTGCCTGGGAGTGAGAGAGAGTGTGCCTGCATCTCTTCAACCCAGAACCAAAGTGACTCCAAGGCCTTGCTGGCTTGCCTCCTGTTTGAACTCTCAGGGACATCAAAGACTTCCAACCCATCTGCCTACAGCACCTAGACTCTGCCATCTGCGAGTATTGCCCTACCAAGTGGTGCAAGTCCAGTACTGGGCCCTTGGAAGGGGGTATAAAGTGCTGCAACTGCCAAAATCGACGCATCGTCACTGTTGCGCCACTGAGAATTGGCGCATCTCCTTCGACGACAATGCATCACAGCTGCTGCAAGGATGGAATGCATTGCTTTGTCGTTGGCATGGCGAATCACATACTTTTTTGACGCATCCCTGACTTTGACCGACTTGGAACCGAAGCATTGCCTACACCGTAAGGATCGACGACGATGCATTGCCTCCTCTGCTCAATGCATCGTGTCTCCATCGACGACGCAAAAAATGTACTTTGCATAGGGACGAGATTGGTCCCTTTATCTGACCAACACTCCATCATGGTCAGCCTGAACCTTTGGATTTGACCTGGTCTAGCGCGACCAGATAGTCCCGGTTGGCGCTATATGCTTTTAAGCACTACAATTCAGTTCAATCTTTGAAAAATGAGTAACTCCGGTTATACTAATTGGATGTTTGTTGTTTTGGTCTTGTTTTATTCATTAGATTAACCTCTGTTGTTCTAACCAGGTGTGGTGTTCTTACTGTTTGAAGTGTTGTACACATACTTTACACATTGCCTCTTAATTTAAGCCTGACTGCTCTGTGGCAAGCTACCAGAGGGTGAGCACAGGCAATTTAAAGTGTGTTTCTGACTTACCTTGACTAGGATTGTGGTTCCTGCTTGGACAGGGTGCACAACTCTGCCAACTAGAAACCCAATTTCTAACATTATTGATTGCTTTTATGTGATAAGCAAGAGGATGTGTGGTGTTTGTACAGCAGTGTATCTGTGCATGTGTGTGTGCAAGTGTGTGTGCTGTGTATGCCTGTGCCTGTGCCTGAGAGAGAGAGAGAGAGAGAGTGTTGTGTGTGTGTTATGTGTGTGTGTGCGCGTGTGTGTAGTGTGGGTGCCAGAGAGAGAGAGTGAGCATGTTGTGTGTGTGTGTATGTGAGATTGCATGATTTCTGTGTGAAATTGTGTGAAAGGGATGAGAATGGGAATGATGATGGCTATCAAGAGTTGACTGTTAGGACACCCTGGTCGGAGGGTCACTGGAGTTTAAATATCTAGTCATTGGTGCTATAAGAGTAAAATGGCCTACCACCTCAGTGCCTCTGTGTCTTCAAATGTTACCTTTCACAACAGACATTCTTGACTCTACCTCTTTGCTAAAGGTTTTCACCCTGCAAAATCTATTCAGTAGGCAAAGATACATGCCTACAAATGTTCACTAAAAAGTCTGACATTTTTCACATCAGATATTCTACACATACCCTTGTTTAACATTCACAGCATCCGAAATGGTGGAAAAATTGTCCCCACAAATGAGAAGTGCTTACTCAGAAATTCTGCCAACTTAGGGAAGTAGCAGTACGAATACAATTTGCTGCTAGAGGTTGGTTTGGCGTTCTTCCTTGGATGTGTACACCAACCAGATGAAGTGTCCACCCATTAACTTTGTGGATAGTTAATGACATTTTTTTAGATTTTTTCCCAATCTTAAAAGAGCTTGTAGCTTTACTGATATCAAGAGTGGAAGTAAAAGTCTTCTCTGAGATGAACTGAGAGGTAACTCCCCTTGATGGGTGTAGAAGGGAAGAGAGGTCAATCCCTGAAAAGATATTTTCAGCACGGAAAAGCCACACACAAAAACATCTAAATTATAGTGTAAATACCAGTTAGTGTTACATTTCTGAATGCTATTATGTTTATCTGTTGCACTCATATATAAGGAAATATTAATCTGTGTCAGAATCAGCAACAGCACGGAGTGTCAGTAGTACTGCACAAATTATTTTAGAATTTCTAAAAAGCCAGAAATATACCTCAAATAAGGTGTCACCATAAATGAGGATTTTTGAGACTTTTTCCTGCAGATTTCAGGAAATGCTTCCATTGGGAGCATGTACTGTAAAGCAAGATTTGTAATCCGTCCACTTAGCATATACATTTGAAACATTTTGGGGTACTAATGTGTAAATTGCTCCTTAGTGCAACTCTAACCCCTGATGGAGCAGTGTGGTCTAAGGATATGTTGGAGTGTGCTGTCGAAGGTGGATTTGTGTTTGGTTTGTGGAGTTTGGTTATGCCATGTTACTTTTGAGATAGAGAGGCAGAGGTGGAAATCACTGATGATCATTGACAAGCCATTTTGATGCCCATGTGCAGGCTTGAAGTTGTGAAACAGGTGTTATATGGGTTCTTTGTGAATGCTTAAAACAGAGCTAATCATGGCTAGTGTTTGGACGACAATTAATGTATACAGAAGTTCTGGGTGTTGGAAAAGGGTTTTCTTTTCTAGATGAAATCAAGGAAACCCTTCAGTGGTGTTTTATTTGCCTTATCTAATTGTATGATAAATTGCTAAACTCACTAGATTCCAAAAGTGCTTGTTAGAAATTGGGTTACTGGTTTACTGGGGTGTGAGCCCTGATCAAGCAGCAGCCACAGTCCTAGTCAGGGTAAGGCACAAGCAAACCTCAAATTAACCTGTGCTCACCCTCTGGTAGCTTGACACAGAGCAGTGAGACTTAACTTGAAGGTAATGTGTAAAGTTTTTGTGCAACACTTCAAACAGCAAACAGTGAAAACACCACACAAAAAGATCCCACACCAGGTTAGAAAAAATAGAATTATTTTTTAATAAATACACAAGACCACAACGACAAAAGTCCAATTAGTAGAACTGGAGATATTCCATTTTTAAATTTTAAGTCAAAATATCCCTAAAAAGCACAAAGCACAAACAAGGGATATCTGGTCACGCCGGACCGGGACAAAGTCACAAGTTCAGGCTAACCACAATGGCGCATGGGCTGACTACATGGACCCAGTTAGGCCCGCTGAACAAAGTATCTTAAATCCTCATTGCGGAGCGTGGCGTGGGTCCGGATCAAAGTAGCGCCACGCAGCCGAAGCAATGTGTCTGTTCCGAGATGCAGTGAGGCTGCTGTGCAAGGTTCTGTTGTGTTGTCACCAAAGATCCAGTGGACGGGGCTTATGATGCAAAAGTCCGTTGTTGGAGATGTGGCACACAGCTGGCGAAGCGTCGGTTCCAAGGAGCTGCAAGGCTGCGATGTGGAGGCCATTGTAGTCATCAAGGCTGATGTGGGGACCTGGGCCAGAGTTGCACTGCACCTTTGGCAATGCATTGTTTCTGAGGAATGTGAGGGCGATGCCGGCCTTCTGCGCAGGGTCTAATCCACGCAGCACTGGTGATGTGTTGGTTTTGTTCAAGGATGCGCTGCTTAGCCAAGGAGATGCATCAGTGCTGTTCGGGGATGCGCCGCTCAGCAGAGAGGATGCGTCAGTTTTGCTGGTAAGCAGCTTAGGCCCACTTCCAAAGGTCCAGGACAGGGGCGGCACCACTTGGCAAGGTAGACTCACAGATGGCAGAGTCCAGGTGCAAATACAGGGTGGTTGGAAGCCTGTTATCTCCCTTAAGCTTTAGATCAGGAGCCCAGTCAACTAGCCCTTGGAGCCACTCTACGTTACCCAGAACCCTAAGTTCTGGGTTCAAGATGGGCTCCAGGTCCAGTTCTTATTCCCTAGGTAAGAGGGCAGCAGGTCAGCACAGCAGGGCAACAGTGCAGCAGTCCTTCAGAGCAGCAGTCCAGCAGAGTATCAGCCCTTTCAGCAGCACAGCAGACCTCTCCAGCAGAGTATCCACTGGTCCAGAAGTGTACTGAAGCTGTGGTATCTGAGGTCCTTCTTTTATGCACAGTTGTGTCTTTGAAGTGGGGAGAAACTTCTAGAGACATGCCATTAAAGTGCACAGATGCCCTGCCCTCCCTGCTCAGCTCCAGACTAACTACAGGGTGTAGGGAGCCTTCTTGTGGAGGCAGGACACAGCCTATTCAGGTGTAAGTGAGGTTGGCCCCAGCTCCTCCCTCCCAGTCTGCCAGGGATGGCCCATCCAGTCACACCTAAGCTCCCATTGTGTGTGGCGGTCTAGTTTGAATACACAAAGGCCAACTGTCAACTACGCCCAAACATGTGACCAGCTGCAGGCACGAAATGGCTAATGCAAGAAAATGCCAACTTTATAAGAGACGCCAAACTTGAACCACTTATATCTCCCAATTTGAGAATTACACTTATAAAATGTAATAAGGTAATTACAATTATATCCTATGGGAGATATAGGCCTTGCACAAGTGATAAACGAATTTAAGAGCTTTTCACTACCAGGACATGTAAAACTTAAAAGTACATGTCCAACTGTTTACATGCATGGAACCCTGCCATTAAGGCTGTCTAGGGCCTACCTGAGGGGTGACTTATATGCTTTAAATAAGGAGGTTTGGGTCTGGCAAAAGGTTTTTTTTGCAAGGTCGACATGGCAGTTTAAACTGCACACACTGGCTCTACAGTGGCAGGCCTGAGATATATTTAAAGGGCTACTTAAATGGGTGGCACAATCAATGCTGCAGGCCCAATAGTAGCATTTAATGTACAGGCCTTGGGTGCATGTAGTGCACTTTACTAGGGACTTGTAAGTAAATTAAATATGCCACATGGGTATAAGCCAATTCTACCATGTTTCAGGGAGAGGCACAAGCACTTTACTACTGGTTAGCAGTGGCAACGTGTGCGTAGTCCTAAGGCCAGCAAAAACCAGAGGTCTGAATGCAAAACGTTGATGAAAACTACGTCAAGGAGGCCAGGTCTAACACCGCTGATCTATACATTTTCCAGTGCATCTGTGTCTTTTTTTTCACTGCTTCTTTCTCTGCATCACAACTTTTCTTTCGCTTTGATACTACCAGCAGTTGTGATTTTGGCAAGACGCACAGGAAGCTTACTTTCTGTCACTGGGGTTGTACTTTCCCAGTGTTTTGCTCATGCTAATTCTGTAGTTTGTTTACTTGTAATCCGAGAAGGCAGGCTTTCTTTATGGCTTGGAGTATGCCCTTTACATTGTTCTTTATTTTGATTAGTTTTTGAGATGCTAAAGGTTTGATTTACATAAGGCATTTCTTCTAATATCTGTAGAGCTACTTCAACATATAGCAGAGTATATAAAAAATATACCCGTTAAGGACAACACCCCACATCTTGAACATACATCGTTGGAAATCTGCTTATGACATATTCTCATCACATATACCTGAATCGTGCATTTAAGCTTCGCCAGATGTGTTTCTCTGCTTGATTTCCTTATTTTTTCATAAACAAACAATTCGCCATTGCATGTAGTTATTTCAGTAACTGCAGTTTTCATGAAATTATTTATTTAGATTCTATTTTTTGCTGAACAGGTTGCTCGAGGCTATAGGAAAACTGTTCAGCTGTGGCTCTTAACGCCATTTTCTCTCCAAGTTAATTTACCAAACTATTTTATGCACAACTGTACATCTCATCCAGTCTTTCCAAATTAGACAGTTTAGGAATATTTGCAAACCGCAGACGACTTGGACTTCAGGGGGTTCGCATTGTTCCAAAAATAACTACACCTATGTGTTATTACTGTGATATGATTGTTAAAATATCTTACAATTATTCAAACTCCAGCCAGTGCTATTCTTTCAATTTCGAAGCCGTGTTGCACTGTTAATTTTTCATACTTACCTCACAGTAAATGATGAAATATGGAGCAGACAATATTTACAAATCATTGGAACATCTGGTGCAAATTAATTGTTTCAAAATGCAGAAATTAACCAATCTAAGGAAAACATATTCGTGACTAAAAAGAAAGGATCATCAATCACAGGGAAGACATATCATTCAATAATATTTCGCATGCTAGAAATATGGATGACAGGGATGGAAATATGACAGAAGGTTCGCAGTAACGTTCATTTCACCTAAGTATTAGGAAGACATTCTGTAATGTTAACCTGGGGCCCACAATGCTAAAAAGAGATGCCATGAAGAACAGGAAGAGTGTGGGGAGCTACACGTGCCATTTCACGCACTTCAACAAAGAGACATGATGATTGTTAAACAGTAGTAATGATCAGCAGGTGCATTAAACATCTAACTTTGAATTTTATAATGAATATCAAGAACTATTCAGCAGGTACAAGAATCATGGGAATTCGAAGGAACTCTGGCATTGTTAGACTTAAGGACATGTGTCGCTACACCACCACCCAATCACATACTCAATCTGATGGAGGCACAAGGTACTATGATTTACTTAGAGTTACACCCAGGGACATGTGTCAGCTCACCACCACTCACCCAGAAACTCAGGGGGACACTTGCAGATCTGAAAATGTGCACCATCACTGACTGTGCGACAATCTGATTGAGGCAAAGGTACTATGATTTACTTACAGTCACACCCACAGACATGTGTCAGCACACACCCACCCCCAGTGCTTAATTTGAGGCAGTGGTTTCCAGTGCTCAGTACCAGCACTTAATCATCAACACTGGCGGTTTTCATGAGCTCCAGTTAAGGACACATTCATTTATGGTAGGCACGCAAAGGCCTGAACAAGCACACCATCACTGACTCCCTGACAGTGCAAATGAAGCAAAGGCACTATGATATATTTAGAGTCACATACAGGGTTATGTGTTACCACACCACCACTCAGCCAGACACCCAGGGGCACACTCAGAGATCTGAACAAGCACACCATCAAAAATGTCTGTGGCCCACTGCCATTGTGCAAGGCTGAAGGCCACGCGAAGCAGGGTTTGGGAGCTTGTGGTGAGTCAGTTACAAGTTTTGACTGGAGGCTAGGCTGTGTGTTCCACCCTCGGTATGCATGTCTGAAGGTTGTGTGTTGTCAGGTTTCCACAGTCAGGTAGGGGGCCAGGCCCTGTGGTCCACCTCTTCTGCACATCGCCAAAGTCTGCGTGAGGTGGAGATTAGGTGCTTGTGATGAGTGGGGTGCAAGGGATGGCTGTAAACCAGGCTCTGCAGCTCACGCCCTCTCCACACAGCTAAATGACATGTGCAGTAAGTGTCAGCCATCTGCAAGAGTGGTGCAGACGGCCTGATTGGGAATCATCTGCAGTACATGGCCATAGGCAGGGTCGGATTGGTAACGCTGACACTGGTGTCCTAGTTCCAGCTGTGGGCTGCTTTTTTGAGAAATCTGGGGGGCCGCTTTGGTTGGTTTCTGCATTGTTCGGATGCCACCTGCGGACTAGTGGGGCCCTGAGTGGCCTTTCTGGAGGCAGATGGGCGTCCATTACCTCCCTTTTATCAGAGCAGAGGTGTCACTCCCTTTCTCTCGCTGGGCCGGCCCATTAATATATGCAGATTGAGCGGGGGCAGGGGGCCTGAGCAGAAGTGGCATCACTTGTTTTCAGGTGTGTTTCACCAGTGTAAACGAATCCGTGCATTTTTTTTACCCCCCCCCTTTTTAATAAAATTTTGCCGAAGCAGTGTTTTGCGAAAAGACAATATGCAAATGTGGGCCACTTTTTTTAGCGTGCTCAGGCCGATTTTAATCCCAATCCAACCCTGGCCATAGGCCATGCACATCAAGGAGTGTCACGTTTGTGATGAGCTGGATGCAGCGCTTTGATGCAAACCAGGCCTTGTGGGCAAACCCCTGCAGTGCAATCCCTCTCACTCCTGTAGCTTGATGCAATCTGCCACTGACTCACAAACACACTTACTCATCGTTTCTCATGCATGTCATTTGCACTAACTCTAGGTCGGATTTGCTGACAGACAAAGCAAACAACATACATTTTTATCTATTTTTAAACCATAAGATTTAGTTATAAAAATAACAGTTTTTAAAAGTTTTTTATTTTTTTCATATTGTTACTTTTTTGGGAATAAAAAAGAAAAATATGACTGAGACAGGGGAACATGAATGATAAAAAAAAACCTTGCGGTTTTGGTGGTGTGTTACAGCTTGATTTTTGGACTGATTTGCACTATTCTCCAGTCTGATGACCATACCACAGACTAGTGGGTGCAACACAATGGTGGCGAGGTAATTGACGCTGTTGTCACAAAGCTGTTGTAGGACCTCCTGTGGCAATGTCTTGCCATGAGTGAAGATCAGCTGTAATGTGGCAACAGAGGTTGATGCCGCCGCTTTAGAGACTCTTTTCCATTTGGCTGCATTAAATTGACCCTGATGCTAACGGTTTTATGCCTATACATTCCAGGCATTCCAAAGGAATACTTCAGTGACTTTCCTGGCTGCCTTTCTCGCTGCATAATTCTCACCAGCACGGATGGTAAAAAATTGCCACAGCAATGACTCTGGTGGAGACATGGGGTCTTTGATGTGATCACCGTTAATATCCTGAGTACCTTGATTGGATTGGACCATAGCTGGTCATTGTACCCAGAAGCCATATGTAAGTTGGGAGAACTCTTTTATCCCCCAAAAAGGAAGAACAGCAATAAAGTCAAGAAAGCCGCCTTTGCTGTGGATGTTATGTGGAAAGGAGCATTTTGACATATATTTGAAGGACAAGAACTATTCACTAAGTCACATGAACCAATGAAACCTTTCCAATGGTCTCCAAGGATCCATGGTCCTCTGCAGTAGCAAAGCAAAGCCCTGGCACCAAGGTACCGATTCTTGATACCATGTTCCTGAAAAGGCTTAAAGCAAATACATTTTGGAAACCCAGTACTGAGTTTTAAGTTTCTGTTAGGAAACCCCTGTCCTCAATCACTTAAAATGTGTTTTTCCCCTAGCAAACTCAAATTGTAAAAAGTTGTGGCTCCGATTTGGGAGTTGTGGATTCTGGAAAGGAAAAAAAGAGCCAGCTGATTAGCTGCATAATCCACACTGTTTGAAAAACAACCCCACAACCATTAGAGAGAAGGAGTTAACCTTTTGCAGGACAACAGTTTCCTTTCCGTTTCAGAGAGGCAGACTTATATTGTGCATCCAGCTCAGTAATGTCTTCTCAAGACACTGGTGCAATCCAGAAAGCACCCAAGTGCCACAGCAGCACCATCATCAACACTACCACAAAAAGATGATGATGTGGTGGTTGCTTCCACTACGTGTGCACCTGCTGCCACACATCGATGGAAGAAGTCATTGGTGTGGTAATTCTTGTAACACATTGCAGGGCAAAAAAAAGCTTAACACTCGAAAGGTGACCTTCAGCCTCTGACAACAAGTACTTCAGAAAGGACATCCTGCAATTTACTCATTTGGAACCATTCCTATGCAAAAACACTTTGGGCCATGCACTCAAATGAGTTTCCCAGTGCTGAAATGCACAGGCAGTGAAGAGAAGAAGAGGAGGATGAAGAACAAACACCGACAGAAGATGTCCAGCAACAGATGGAGGAGAATAAAGATTGACGGTGGCATTTTATTTCCTACATTTTACAACTACTGCAAAAAATATTCTCCTTGAGGGATATGAACAAGAAAGTCATATCTTGGGATATTAATTCCCAATTAAATAATATTAAAGTGAGTACTACAAAAGGTATAAATAATTAAAAAACAGCAAAAAGTTAAAAAAAGTTTTAAAAAAAGTTTAACAAAAACTCAAAAAATCTCAAAAAAGTAAAAAAAACTGACCAGCATAATAACCTGAAACAATCTCACACATAACAACAACAATAAAGATTTGCTGTTTGTACTAGGCTATGTGCAGCACCTGCTGCAGTCTGCACTCGTATTCCAACCCAAATAAACATAACCAAAGATTGTGTGCAGTGCTGGGATATCCACCTGCTGATAGTTGGGTTATAAGGCCTGGGCACCTGACACTACAATCCACTCCTATTGCACATGGTCAATGTCTGTGAGCTGTCAATGTTGGCTACTGTAGAAGGTGGGGCTCATGGCCCGGTCAGAGGTCAAGGACTGCTGTCTACTCCCACTCTGAACATCCAAAGGATGTAGAGTAGAGAGGGGAAACTCATTGGGGCTGGGGCAGGATCTAGCTGTAGTCCAGGCCGTTCTACACACTACTACTATGCACAGTAAAAGTCTGTGCACAGTACATTTTGTCCGTTGATAGTGGTTTGGGAACAGGGTATGCTTTCATAACCCCTTGTAAAGGTGTAATATAAGGTCTTACCATAGGTTACGTTCTAAATTAAAGTCTTTCTTCACGTGGCTAAAGTCCATACACTGCAAAGTTAAAGCTAGGTACTGAATGTTGTGTTCAAGCCAAGCAGTCATTCCATACTGCACATAGAGCAAACCTCTGTGTGCAGTAAATATTAGCTGTAAAATGACGTTGAGGTGCAGAAAAACAGTTCCATGTAGAATGTGTTCACAACAACCAACAAATTCAGCAAACAAAGACAAAGGTTATAGTGAAGTTTTGATTCGATTTGGTTATCACACCTTCACATTTCTTTAAAAAACCTCTGAAAGTCACTGAAAAACACAGCTAAAGTGCAGTTCTGGTTACAAAACAAAACATACAAACCCTAAAATGTGCCAGTTATAATTCAGTAAATCAAATGTAACTTGTGACTCATCTTGCATTGCTTATGGCCTCAAATATTACATTACTCATTGTGGATAATCTGACTTTCCTGCAAGGTCACCCTATATTTTTTGCCTTTTCTGGAACCTATTTTTTCTGTTTTATGAACTTTGTGCTCTTTAGGAAAGTTCCTATGCTACCCATTCAACAGGGTTCAATTGGCTTAACCCTGATTGACTTATTTAATTTGCCTACACACCCTTTGATATGGAATAGCAAGAGCTTAGTATATGGTAATGCACCCAGGGCCTGCATGTTAAATGCCATCTGTGGACTGCAGTACTTACAGTGCCATCCACAGGGTTGGCCTGCAAAACAACACTTCAGGTCTACTATGTGCAACCTGGCTGCTATCAACCATGTCAAAATAACCAATTTCAACAGGCAGGAAACCCTGATTTTAAATATTAATAAGTCACCCCTAAGTATGCCCTGTGGCTCATAAGGGAGGGTGCCCGATATCTAAAAGTAGGACATGTATGAAATTAATTTTGGCATGTTCCTCCACTGACTAGATCCAAATATCTGTTTTCACTGGTAGGACTGTAGCGGGATCCTAGAAAATGACAAAGTATAGATTATAAACTTTAATCTGTAACATTTGACAGGAAACAGCTAAAATAGTAATTCAAAGACTGTTTTTCATATTTATTAAAAGTCCAATACATTGGTGAATTTCAATTGTTAATAAAGGTTTAGGAAAAGTAACTTTTACATCCCTGAAGCTCCTAGAAGGTAATTTGCATTAGTCTGTCACCACATACCCAGCAATTGTTTGACCTTAATGAGGCGTGAAAATCGCTCCCTGAGCAGGACAATGTCTTGGGCCTGATGACAGGATGGAATGGGTATCAGCTCAGGAAGGACATTGAGGGTGGAACTAGGAACTAAATTAACTTGAATGGGACAGAGGTGGTCTGCCCTTTCATAATTTGGCATCAGTAGAGACCTGAAGAAGGGAAAGCCTTAGTCTCCAAGGCCCACACTAGCCAGGCTATCTTTGAACCCAGTGGGACGGAAGCTACCCCCAGAACTGGTTTAGAGTAGACACATGGGATTGGACAGCTCATTTCTATGGCTACAGCTCTGTATGGACACAAGAGATCTCAACAGGGGAGGAAGGGCTCCCCGTCTTGGATTTTAGGAGTGATATTCACTGTGGGATTGTTCACAGTAATGCATACAGGATGTGTTATAAAACTGGGGTGGGTTGCACCTTGGAATGTTTTCCCCATTGGTTAGGGAGTGTCCAGGAATAATTCCCACCCACTGGCTACTGTAAAACATAAATGTGACACCAGAAGAAACCCTCTTCAAAACACCTTCTAGACCTGTGAAAGAACAGAAAAGGGCTGGACCTGTTGCCTGTGACCTGAGAGGGAGGAACCCTGAAGGTCTGGACATGCTCCTCTTCTACCCAGGCACAAAAAAAGTAGGTTTCAAGGGCCAGTTGGCTGAACTCCTGTGTGGGCAAAGGCCTTTTGCCTGAAGTGATTAGTATATCAGTACCAACTAGACCTAGACTAGACCATGCTGTTGGCCTCTACTGAAATGGGTCCTTGCCCCTAAATGCTGTCCCTGAGGTCCTGGGAATTTTAGATGTGATCCAGAGGAGCTGCCCACAAACCCTGTAAATATGGGACTTAATCAATTTTTGGACTTTCCGGACCTCTGGAGGCATCAGAGGAACTCATGGCAAAGGTGTCCGATTTTGACACAGCTTCATCAGATGTGGCTTCAGGTTTGCACCGCTGGAGGATTTTGAGCTCTATTAAAAAGGTTTAGTCAGAAGGGGAAATCTTTCACAAGGATGAACCCGCTTGGTGTGTCTGACCCACACTCCATTATGGTTGGCCTGAAATTGAGCCTAGATCACAGTTTACTGCTTCAAGACCTATCATTGCCACTAAGTGCCTGATTACGATTTTGGCGATGCGGGAGCGGACTGCCATGCCGGTGGTCTGCTCCTGCACCGCCAAACCCATGGTCGGGCCACCTGCCAGATTATGAGTTTCCTCATGTTTGGTGGTCTGTTTATGGCATTCCAACGGCGGTGCCTCTGAAAATGGGCACAGCAATGGGAACAGCAAAAACAGTTCCTGCATGGCATGAACTGTAAAGTCCATGCTGTGCAGGAACTGTGGTGCATGCAGGCAGGGGGCACATGTTGCACCCCCCTGCATGCACCCCAGGGCCCAGAGGCACAAGGCTACGGCTTTCATGGAGGAGGAACTGCCATGAAAACCGTGGCAGAGATGAAACTTGCAATATCCTTGACGGGACCGTGGCGGACCCGACAAGCATATTGCTGCCTCAAGTCCACTGCACACTGCCAGGGAATTGAGGTTCCCTGGTGGCTGTTGTGGTCCGACCAACTTAGCTGTAATAGAGCAGTCGGAGCGCTGGTGCGGCGGTGGCTGGACTGCCACCGCTGTGGCCCCACGAGTCTAGCGGTTCTCCATCCACCAGACTCATAATTGGGGCCTTAGTGATTTTTGGGACTATTTTTACTTAAACTTTGAAAATCCCTGGGCCTGATTCACAGAACTAACTTAAGACAAAATCCTAAAGTTACTACCATTTTGGTATTCACAGAAGGCACTTACTCATTTTGGTATTCACAGAAGGCACTTATGAATACCAAAATGAGTAAGTGCCTCAGAAGGCACTTACTCATTGATGAGTAAGTGCCTTCTGTGAATACCAAAATAAGTAAGTGCCTTCTGTGAATACCAAAATGAGTAAGTGCCTTCTGTGAATACCAAAATGGTAGTAAGTTTAGGATTTTGTCTTAAGTTAGTTCTGTGAATCGGGCCCCCTATCTCTGGGTCCCCTTATTGGATTTTTGACATTTTGGTGTCATTCTTACTAATAAAATGTACTCTATTTTCCAATTCAGTTTGGTATTTTTATTGCTTATTAGAACATTGGAATGTTGGGAGCTCCATTGGAAACAATGGAGTCGCTCTGGGCTTATAATGGCTGGTATAAGCCCAGAGCTCCAACATTCAAATGTTTCTTTGTTCACAGCTGTGGCTGTGAACAAAGGCTTCAGGGAGCCTGAGGGGATTTCAATCCCCTCGCGCTCCCTGAAGCCTTTGTTTTATTTGTTAGAACATTCTGCCCTCTAGTGGCAGAATGTTCTAATAGCCTTATAGTCCTTCGTAGCTGGGCTATACCGGCAATTAAAGTCCAGCTCCCTTGTTAAAGGCCCTCGCCTTCGGCTCGGGCCTTTAACGCTGGAGCGGGCCTTTAATAGCCGGTATAGCCCGCTACGGCGGGCTATAAGGCTATAGTATTTAACTTTGTTACTGTTTTGGTTTTTCATAAATACTTTTCACATCGCCCTAAGTTAAGCTTGTCTGCTCTGTGCCGTAGCTACCAAGGAGTTTAACACACATTAATTTAGTAACTTTAGGGATCACCCTGAAAGGTTGGTGTCATTATTTTTTTGAGATGGGCTGCCCCCACCCCAATAATAATCCACTTTCTTACACTCATGGCATGTTAATTGACATAATTGATAACATCACTGATAACATCCTAAATATCATTTTTTGTCAGCAGCCACTCAAGGCTTGTTGATTGAGGCGGTTAAGGCTAGTTTTTTGCCTTGGTTGGGACTTAAACCTATTTGGGGATCATCTAGGTAGTGGTTATCTTTTAAAGTAGAGAAAAGTCAGGAGGCTACAAGCCGTTACAGAAGTATGGCTATTGTTGGAATGGTTGCAGTGGTTTTTTTTTTCTGTATTTAAAATCTGCTGTTTCAGTTTTTGCAGAATGCATATGGAGATTAGGAAAAGAATAATGACATGACGTTAAGACCTGGTGGTTTAAAGTGCAAGTTCTTAACAGGAATGGATCCTAAGGGAGAGTCTCATTCTCATTTAGTAATAGGCAAGCTATATGCAGAAGTGATGGTAATTAAAAATAGCAATTACCAAATAGCGAATCAGAAAAAAAAATGCTAGTTGTCCTGCATCCATCCTACTACTAATGTCATTAATTTGTTGAAGTTCTCTGGGGTAAGGGACACATTAACACTCAAATGATTTGAGTGTTGCCAACATAAGTTAGAACCTTAAAATTATAGTATCTTATGAGATGAACTAGATGGAGTTTATATTAAATAGGTTGGGGCTTAGTGAAGATCCTTACAGAATTCCACAATCCAGCTTGAAACAATTGGACGTAAAGAGAGTGATAGCTGACCGCTTGAGTGTGATCTTACTAGAAAGATTTTAGCCAGACAACTACTACATCTTTAACACCAATTTCACTTAGACAAGTGATGGGTTTCAAATACTGCGGATAGGTCCGACAATTTCAGTGCAACTCGTCTGTTATCATCCTGAACCATCCACATTCTGTTTTTCACTGTTAAGAGGGCCATTTCAGTTCTATGAAAGGCTCTGAATACAGCCGGATATTCGTCCAAATAGTTGTTGTCTTTAATACATTCAGTTTGTTGATTATATACAATCTTTTCAGCCATTTTTGACATAAATAGCAGAAGGGAGATTGGCCGATAATTACTGTAAATGGCTAGATCTGCATTCGGCTTTTATAAGAGAGGTTTGACAACCAATGTTTTCCCATGTAGTGGGACCTTTGTTGTCTGGAATAAACTGTTATTGCTTTCAGTTAATTACGTGCTTGGTTCTCTAATGGCAGATGATGTATTTTGGCTGGTTCAGGGTGAAGAGGTGATCCTGATTTAACCTTAAGTGTTATTCTGCTTACTTTCTTTTGTATCACAAAGGTGAATTGAGAAAGAGGCTCAATTCTGTTCATAGGCTCACTATTTGACAAAGTGTCATTTGGATCATTTAAGAGCCTATTGGCAGTTGTAAAGGAATTATAAACAAATGTTATTTTGTTGGAAAAGTATGAGACCCGTGACTCACAGATTTCTATTGTAGGTGTAATCTATATATTACAACAGTCTGGATTAAGCAGTTTGTCCAAGATCGCACAGACCGCCTTCGAACTGTCTTTAGCTGATAGTTTTCTAGCTGCATCAAATGTAGTTTTGGATTCTTTTACTTGTATTTATTAAGGGCAACCACATATTTCCTTTTGCCATGTGATCCATAATCCCTTCTTCAAAATACTTCCAAAGTCTACATTCTCATTTTTTCAGTGTACCATGTCACTGTAGGGTGTTTAGGAATAGATTTTGATGTTTTTAAGGGGGTAGTGGGTTAATGACATTTTATAGTCACTTGGTATTTGTTGTAGTAGCAGGATCTCACACCCCCACCATGCACAGTGTTGTCATCAATGATGTCATTTCAGATGCTGCATTGACGTTATTAATGGTGTCATAGAACATGTCATGAGTGATATAGTATGTGAGGTAATTAGCAGTGCATGTCAAGGACATGAGTTATAGCTACTTTAGGGGATGAGTTATAGGTACTTGAGATAACTATAACTGGTGAATTTCAGTGGTTTTGTTAGTTTAAATGATATGTTTTAACTGATATTTTCACCTAACTATACCGTCCCTTTAACCTTTGTTTTTTTTCCTAAGGCTTTTTTTAAATGCAAAGTGAGATATTATTAGAATTCTTAAATATAACGTCACTTCAAACGTTGTTTTTTTTAAGGATCTCTATGTTTTTAAAAAAATAAAGTACGATATCTATCTTCCTCCGCAGCATAGAGTTGGAAACAGGGCTAGGCCACAGGCAAGTCCCTGCACCACACCAGTCTGCATGGCTGACTATGTCATGAAACAATATAAAGGGTATCATTTTAAGTAAGGCAGGCCTATTGACTTAGTCAAGGGTCAGAACACCAAAATGTAATAAGCAGTGGACCTATTGGCTTTTTTCAGGGACCGTCATATCAACATAATTAAAACAAATCTACTGGCTTTGTTAAAAGTCAACTTTAACCAAATGAACATTATATAAATTGCAATGGTAAAAAAAAGTGATTGTTATACAATATTTTCAATAAAGCATTTAAAAAAGCATTAAACATGCCTTCAAGTTTAAAAAAAAAACATTTTTAAGGCCACAAAGTGCAGCCATAGAATGAACCGTGAACCAAAGGGGTCCCTGCAGTTCAGCTGAAGAGCATGCAGCTCCAGCTCAGAGTGCTTTGAAAAAATATAGGAAGCTCTCCTGGGGTCATGGATTCAATGGCCCAGGAGGCTTACTGTGTTTTTGTAAATGCTGCTTGGGGTCTGCTGCTCTACATGCAACCCCCGACAACATTAAAAAAAAAAATGCTTTGTGGTGCCCCTAGTCTTTCAAGGGGCACCACCATGGACCAAATATATCATTAAAAAACCCTTGTGAGGTTTTATGGAGCACTCCTTGCTTGGAGTAGGAAAAAAAAGAGCGCTGCTGCTGCCACTCACTTATAATTCTTTTTTTTAAAATATTTTTTATTGGTGTCCCAGTTCCAACCAGGATACCTACACTTTAAAATAACTTTGGGGCCACGGAGAAGCCCAAAGGCTTCCACAGCCCCTGCCAGCTCCCCAGCCATGACCCATACTGAGTGCTAGCAGGAGCTGGCCATTCTTTTAAAGTAGGTGCCCCAGCGCCTATCCGGGGCACTCACAACATGCGCATGTTTGGGGACAGCAGGGCCCCATGCAAACCCTGCACAAGCCCCATGCAAACCCTGCTGGCTCCCCGGCCAGCACCAATTTGTATTCCCTGCCGGCACTCTCCTAGGCAGGGAAAAGCAGTGTCCCGGGGATGGGATCCCGGGTACATAGTTTTGTTTGGTCCTTGGGGAATGGGGTCCCCGGTGCTGATCTATGACTTTGGAAGAGGGGTCTGTCTCCCCCCTCCTGAAATAAAACACTTGTCCTGGGGGATGGGGTCCCCAGGGCTTCTCTGAGGTTTGGTAAGGGGAACCCCTTCCCCAAAATTATTAGTTTGACCCCAGGGATGGGGTCCCCAGGGCCTTACAGAGGATCTGGGAGAGGGGCTGCATGCCCCCTTCCCATAATTAATGAACCGGCCCAGGGGATGGGGTCCCAGGGACCTTACAGAGACTTGAGTAGGGGGCTGCATTCTCACCTACCCTCCAATAAAAAAGAGATCGTTAACCCCCTGGGCCTTGACCCTCTCCAGGAAGCTTAATTTTGAAAAGGCAGGATTCCACCTTTTACCTTTTCAAGTCTATTGCAGTTCTGTGGATCCTCCATGTACCACCAGGCACAGTGAGTCAGGGTTTTCCTAACTTGCACCTATATATATATATATATATATATATATTCACTGAAAAAACCATAGGTTTTAGGGACAGTTATAGTTACTTGGACATTGCACTCGTACAAAACCCGTGAAATTCCCCCGTTATAGTTAGTTCAGCTAACTATAACTCGCGCCCCCGCAATGCACTGCTGATGACGTCACATATTACATCACTCATGACATGGTCAGTGACATCACTGATGACATCACTGATGACATCTCAAATGACACCACTGATGACATCACTGATGACATCACTGATGACATCATCCAGTGACTGTGTGTTTCTGTAAAGTTTAAATATTTTTAATATATATAGGAAAAGACGTATTGAAGAATGAGTGGGTGTGTAAGTGTCTGTATGGATGATTTAGTAGGTGCGTGACTGACTCTATAAGTGAGTGATTTAACGTATCTTACTGAATGCATGGGTTAGTGACTAAACTGGATGAATGTCTGTATCCGTCTGTCTGTTGCTGTGTAAGTGGCTGCATGTGTTTGTGAATAGCTACATGAGTGTCTATATGAGTTATTGAATGCTTGTCTGAGTATCTGTATGGGTGCCTGAGTGTTTGTGTGGGAGGGGTGTGTGCAACTCTGTGCATAGATGTGTGAGTGGGTGATTCACTGGGTGGATGGTTTCAAGAGTGCATCTGTGATAGACTGTATGGGTGGGTAAGTGTGTGTAAGAGTGTGTTAGTGAGTGAATGTATGTTCCAGTGGTACATGTGTGAGTAACTACATATGTGAAAGGCAGTATATATGTGTGTTGGAGTATATAAATAGCTATAAGCAAGAGTGAGTGATTGTGATAGTGGCTGTATGGATGAGTGTGTGCTTGTATCAGTGATTGTATAAGAGCGTAACAATGTGCTACTATTTGTATGAGTAAGTGAGCTGGTGTGTGTATAACTGTATAGGTGAGTAAATGGCAGTGTGTTTAATTATTTGCATGACTGACTAGGTGTGTGAGTATCTCTATGGATGAGTGGCGTTGTTTGAGTGTCTATATAGGAGTAAGAGTGCATATGATAGTCCTGTACTGAGTGACCGTAAGTATGAGTGACTGTACGGGTGAGTGGACCTCTCCGCGGCGTTCGACACCGTCTGCCACCGCACCCTAGTGAAGCGCCTCAGCAACATCGGAATCCGAGAGAAAGCACTGGAATGGATCATCTCGTTCCTCGCCGGAAGAACCCAGAGAGTCCGCCTCTCCCCGTTCAGATCCGAAGCCACCGAAGTCATCTGCGGCGTTCCACAAGGATCCTCACTCAGCCCGACCCTCTTCAACGTCTACATGAGCCCCCTCGCAGCCATCGCACGCCGACACAACCTCAACATCATCTCCTACGCCGACGACACCCAGCTGATCCTCTCCCTCACCAACGACCCCACCACCGCCAGAGCCAACCTGCACGACGGGATGAGAGACGTCGCCGACTGGATGAGGAACAGCCGCCTTAAACTGAACTCAGACAAGACGGAAGTCCTCATCCTGGGCTCATCACCCTCCGCCTGGGACGACTCCTGGTGGCCCCCGGCCCTGGGCACCGCACCCAAGCCAACGGACCACGCACGCAACCTGGGCTTCATCCTGGACTCCTCCCTGTCGATGACCAGACAAGTCAACGCCGTCTCATCTTCATGCTTCAACACCCTGCGCATGCTCCGCAAGATCTTCAGATGGATCCCCACTGAAACCAGGAAGACCGTCACCCAGGCACTCGTCACCAGCCGACTGGACTATGGGAACACCCTCTACGCCGGAACCACAGCCAAACTTCAAAAGAGACTCCAGCGCATCCAGAACGCCTCCGCACGACTCATCCTGGACATCCCCCGACACAGCCACATCACCGTACACCTGAAAGACCTGCACTGGCTCCCCGTCAGCAAGAGAATCACGTTCAGACTCCTCACCCACGCACACAAGGCCCTCCACGACCTGGGCCCAAAGTACCTCAACGACCGCATGTCCTTCTACACGCCCACACGCCAGCTACGATCAACCAGCCACGCCTCGCCACCGTACCACGCATCCGCAGAACCACCGCCGGAGGAAGATCCTTCTCCTACCTGGCGGCCAAGACCTGGAACTCCCTCCCCACTCACCTTCGGCGAACCCAGGACCATCTCGCCTTCAGGGAAGCAGCTCAAGACCTGGCTGTTCGAGCAGTAACTTACCCCCTCCCCCAGCGCCTTGAGACCCTCCCGGGTGAGTAGCGCGCTCTATAAATGCCGTGATTGATTGATTGATTGATTGATTGAGTGGATGTGTGTGTGTAGACCTAAGAATCAGTGAGTGGGTATGTAGTTATTGGTGTTGGAGTGTCTATGGTTTTGCGAATGGCAGTCTGTAATTTAGAGTGGGTGTATCAAAGGTTATATTAGGGTGTGAGGAGGTGCATCAGATTATCACGTGGATGATGTCATCAGTGATGTCATTTGAGATGTCATCAGTGATGTCATCAGTGATGTCACTGACCATGTCATGAGTGATGTAATATGTGACGTCATCAGCAGTGCATTGCGGAGCGCGAGTTATAGTTAGCTGAACTAACTATAACGGGGAATTTCACGGGTTTTGTACTGAGTGCAATGTCCAAGTAACTATAACTGTCCCTAAAACCTATGGTTTTTTCAGTGAATTTCAAAGGTTTTTTAAATGCTAATTTGTAACTATAACGTGTCTGAAACCTATGGTTTTTTCAGTGAATTTCAAAGGTTTTTAAATGCTAATTTGTAACTATAACGTGTCTGAAACCTATGGTTTTTTCAGTGAATTTCAAAGGTTTTTTAAATGCTAATTTCTAACTATAACGTGCCTGAAACCTACGGTTTTTTCAGTGAATTTCAAAGGTTTTGTAAATGACAATTTTTAAATGTATTAATTGTTATATTAATTTTTTTCATACTGATTTACTACATTTTTAGAAACAATTTTTTTACATATTTTATTTTTTAAATTACATTGTAATTACATTATACATTACATTACAAAAAATACTTTCTCAGAATGAATTACTTTAGTTTAAATACTTTGCAGATAGGCAATAGACTTTTAAGTACAGTAGTTACAGTTGTTGCAATGGGCAACACATTTTCAAACACAATGCAACATTCAGCTCAATGTGAATTTCTAGTTAAATGCAATTAGTTACTTTATGGATTACTTTTGTAACCACAGGACTGGATCCTAGATTCAGTCCTGGTACATCTCCTGTAAACAGTTGAGTAAAAGCGTTTTGGTTACAGTCGTGATTTTTAAGGAATATTATTGTATTTTAAAAGTTGACACTTAGAAACTTTTTCTCATAGAATCACCAATGTTATCCTATGGAAGGAAATTCACTTAGCAGGTAAAAACTGTTATCGTTACTTTTTCTTACTCAGTGTTGGATCCTGGATCCAGCACTGGTGCATCTCCTGTAAACAGTTGAAAGAATGCGTTTAAGTCATACAGGCGATTTTTAAGGAATATTTGTAGTTTGTGAAAATCAACACTTTGAAACTTTTTGCTGAAAACCAGTCAATCTTAGCCTATGAAGGAAATTCAAGTTACCGGTAAGTACGGTTAAAATTACTTTTGAGGATCAGTACTGGGCTGAAAGATGCAGCACTGAGGTCTCTCCTGATAACAGGTGAGTAAATCGGAATTCGTATTTCGGCTGATTTTAGAGGAATATTTTAAAGTTCCAAAACTCCACACTTAGAAGAATTTCCAAGTGAAACCAGTCAATGTTAGCCTATGGAAGGAAATTCAAGTTACTGGTAAGTACGGTTAAAATTACTTTTCAGGACCAGTACTGGGCTGAAAGATGCAGCACTGAGGTCTCTCCTGATAACAGGTGAGTAAATCAGAATTCGGATTTCGGCTGATTTTAGAGGAATATTTTAAAGTTCCAAAACTCCACTCTTAGAAGAATTTCCAAGTGAAACCAGTCAATGTTAGCCTATGGAAGGAAATTCAAGTTACTGGTAAGTACGGTTAAAATTACTTTTCAGGACCAGTACTGGGCTGAAAGATACAGCACTGAGGTCTCTCCTTATAACAGGTGAGTAAATCGGAATTCGTATTTCGGCTGATTTTAGAGGAATATTTGTAGGTTTCAAAAATCAACACTTAGAAACTTTTTCAGCAAAAAGCAGGCAATGATATCCTATGGAAGGAAATTCAAGTTACTGGTAAGTACGGTTAAAATTACTTTTCAGGACCAGTACTGGACTGAAAGATACAGCACTGAGGTCTCTCCTTATAACAGGTGAGTAAATCGGAATTCGTATTTCGGATGATTTTAGAAGAATATTTGCACAATGGTGAAGGGAGGGGCGGGGCCTGAGGTGACATCTGTGCAAACGCGCCCCGTGGCGCGTTTTAAGTTGGGGGATTAAGTCCCCTTGAATCCTGAGGGTCCCTAGGGGCCAACTAGCCCACCAGGAACCTCCAATATGCGCCAGGGGGCTGCGTTGCAGAGACGTGTAGAGAGGCCACACCCCTTTTACACCTCTCTGCAACTCAGCTCTGTGGCGCTTTCTGGATGTACCTGTTGGGCTAGTTGGCCCCCAGGGACCCTCAGGATTGAAGGGATTTAATTCCCCATCTTAAAACGCGCCACGGGGCCTGTTTGCACACATGTCACCTGAAGCCCCGCCCCTCCCTTCACCACTGTGCAAACGCGCCCGTGGCGCATTTTAAGTTGGGGGATTAAGTCCCCTTGAATCCTGAGGGTCCCCGGAGTCCAACTAGCCCACCATATACCTCCAAAAGCGCCACAGAGCTGCGTTGCAGAGAGGTGTAAAAGGGGTGTGGCCTCTCTACACGTCTCTGCAACGCAGCCCCCTGGCGCATATTGGAGGTTCCTGGTGGGCTAGTTGGCCCCAGGGACCCCCAGTATTCAAGGGGATTCGTTCCCCTCTGCAAACGCGCCAGGGGTGCGTTTGCAGAGTGGTGAAGGAAGGGGCGGGGCCTGCGGGCCCGATCGTTTAAAAAAAGAAAAAAAAAATTTTGTCCCCTGGAGGGGGCTGTGTGGCCCCCCTTCCTTTTTCCTGTTTTTATGCCCTGGGGACCCCATCCCCCAGGGCCTTACCCCTTTTTTAAAATTTTTAATTAAAAAAAAAAACGGGAAGGGGGCCGCGTGGCCCCCCTTCCCTGGGCCTGTATTGGCCCCGGGGACCCCATCCCCCGGGGCATGGCCTTTTTATTTTTATTCTTTGGAGGGGGGCTGCGTGGCCCCCTCCTCTGGCCATTTAAGGCCCCGGGGACCCCATCCCCGGGGCCGGCCTTTCCATTTTTTTAATTTTTTTAATTTTTCTTTTTTGGGGAGGGGGCCGCGTGGCCCCCTCCTGGGCCACTACTTGCCCCGGGACCCCATCCCCGGGGCCTGGCCTCTCGTTGGGGACTGTGGGGGTCCCCAATCCCCCACAGTCCCGCCGGCTCCCCGTGTCCTACTGGAGCCGGCATTGCTTTACACATGGGGAGCAGCTGACATGCTGCTCCCATGTGGAAAGCAATCAGCTTTGGATATTGGAAGAGAGAGCAGGTTTCCCTGCTCTCTTTCCAATATCCAAAGCAGTTTGCTATGGCAGGACGGGAGCCGCGAGGCTCCCGTCCTGCCATAGCAAACTACAGTGTCCCGGGGTAGGCACCCCGGGACACTGCAGGAGCCGGCCCTGGGGGTGGTGGTCCCCAGGGCCATCAAGGGCTCCAGGAGGGGCCGCGCAGCCCCCTCCCTACATCAGCACACCCCCGGGGAGGTGGTGGTCCCCGGGGCTTTGGGGGTCCAAAACGGACCCCCATTTTAATTTGTTAGTGCCCCGGGAGGTGGCGGTCCCCGGGCGTGTGGGGGCTGGAGCCCCCACACAGGTTGTTCAATTAATAAAAAAAAAGCCCCAGGGAGGTGGTGGTCCCCGGGGCTTGGGGGGCCCTTTGAGGCCCCCCACACATAAAATTAAACCCCCCACCATGCCCCCGGGACTTGGGCCAGCCGGGGCCAATTAACATCGAAGCGCGGAGACCGCGCTTCGATTTTTTTCGGCAGGATTCGCGCACCCTGAGCGCATCCTGCCGATTTAAAAAAAAAAAAAAATGCTTTTGCCCAGGGGTCCTTGTGGGACCCCTGAGCAGGCCTAGGGGTTAGGGTGTTTCTACCCTGCCCGCTTTGTGCGTTTTGCGCACTTGTTTCTTTTTTTTTCTCGTCGGGATACGCGCACCCTAAGCGCATCCCGCCGATTAAAAAAAAAAATATATATCTTTTTTCTGCCCAGGGGGTCCTTGTGGCACCCCCTGAGCAGATCTAGGGGGTCAGAGTGTTTCTACCCTGCCTCCTTTTGCGCTTGCGCACTTGTTTCTGTCCCTCGGTTCTACCGAGGACAAATTAACTGCCAACACTTCTTGATTTGGAGTGTTGACAGCCAATTAGCATGCAGCTCGTGATCGGGAGGGTACGCGGATCCGACGCGCCCATAGATATATATGTGATTTTAATTGTGAATTTCTCAGGAACTACTGAACGGATTTACACCATTTTAGCAAAAGGCACCAGTCTGAACCAAGGGCTACCTCTTTGCCAAATTTGGGGTAATTCCGTTCAGCAGTTCGGGCTGTAGCTGCGACTAAAGGTTCCTATGGAAAAATGAATGGGGAAAACGCGTTTTGGGACCCCCTTTTTCTCGGCCCCCGCTTCACGTATCACCCCGAGACTTTCAGGGTAGGAGCGCGGAGCGCCCCAACAAGTTGGAAACTTTCACGAAGATTCGTCAACCGGCGCCAACGTTATTTCAAATAGAATGTCGCGGATTTCCTATGGATAATAGGTTGTAACTATAACTATCTACTGGCGACCGCCAGTAGATATATATATATATATATATATATATATATATATATATATATATATATATATATATATATTCACTGAAAAAACCATAGGTTTCAGGCACGTTATAGTTAGAAATTAGCATTTAAAAAACCTTAGAAATTCACTGAAAAAACCATAGGTTTCAGGGACGTTATAGTTAGTTGGACATTTCACTCGTACAAAACCAGTAAAATTCTGCCGTTATAGTTAGTTCAGCTAACTATAACTCGCGCCCCCGCAATGCACTGCTGATGACATCACATATTACATCATTCATGATATGGTCAGTGACATCACTGATGACATCACTGATGACATCTCAAATGACATCACTGATGACATCATCCAGTGACTGTGTGTTTCTATAAAGTTTAAATATGTTTTATATATATGCCAAGGTGGATTGAAGAATGAGTGGGTGTATAAGGATCTGGATGGAAGATTTAGTAGGTGCGTGACTGACTGTATAAGTGAGTGATTAAATGTGTCTTACTGAATGCATGGATTAGTGACTAAACTGTGTGAATGTCTGTATTAGTCTGTCTGTTGTTGTGTAAGCTGCTGCATGGGTTGGTGAGTAGCTACATGAGTGTCTATATGGGTTATTGATTGGTTGCCTGAGTATTTGTATGGGTGCCTGTGTGTATGTGTGCGTGGGTGGGAGGTGTGTGACTCTGTGCATAGATGTGTGAGTGGTTGATTCACTGGGTGTATGGGTTCAAGAGTGCATGTGGAAACAGCTGTATGGGTGGGTGAGTGTGTGTATGGGTGTGTTGGTGAGTGAATGGATGTCTCAGTGGTACATGTCCAAGTAACTACATATCTAAAAGGCAGTGTATGTGAGAGTTGGAGTATATAAATGACTATACGTGAGAGTCAGTGATTGTGAGAGTTGCTGTTTGGATGAGTGTGTACTTGTATCAGTGATTGTATAAGAGAGTAAGTATGCATTAGTATCTGTATGAATAAGTGAGGTGGTGTGTGTATAACTGTATAGGTGAGTAAATGGAAGTGTGATTGATTCTTTGCATGACTGACTAGGTGTGTGAGAAACTCTGGATGAGAGGCGGTGTGTGAGTGTCTGTATAGGTGTATGAGTGCATATGATAGTGTTGTATTGATGAGTGACTGTATGTATGAGTGACTGTATGGGTGAATGAGTGGATGTGTGTGTAGACCTAGGAGTCAGTGAGTGCATATGTAGTAACTGGTATTGGTGTGTCTATGGTTTCGAAAATGGTAGTCTGTATTTTAGAGTGGATGTATCAAAGGTTATATTAGGGTGTGAGGAGGTGCATCAGATTTTCACGTGAATGAAGTCATCAGTGATGTCATCAGTGATGCCATTTGAGATGTCATCAATGATGTCATCAGTGATGTCACTGACCATGTCATGAATGATGTAATATGTGACGTCATCAGCAGTGCATTGCGGGGGCGCAAGTTATAGTTAGCTGAACTAACTATAACGGCGGAATTTCACTGGTTTTGTGCGAGTGAAATGTCCAACTAACTATAACGTCCCTGAAACCAATGGTTTTTTCAGTGAATTTCTAAGGTTTTTTAAATGCTAATTTCTAACTATAACGTGCCTGAAACCTATGGTTTTTTCAGTGAATTTCAAAGGTTTTTTAAATGCTAATTTCTAACTATAACGCCCTGAAACCTATGGTTTTTTCAGTGAATTTCAAAGGTTTTTTAAATGCTAATTTCTAACTATAACATAGCAGTCGCGTTTGCAGAGTGGTGGAGAAAGGTGAGCGTGGCCTCCAAACACCTTTTAGCAATCCCACTGTGTGGGATTTAGCGAAGGTAACAGGAGGGATAGTTAGCCCCCAATGTCAACCTTGGGGGCCAACTACCCCTTTTAAAACCTCCAGTAAGTCCCACACAGCAGGACTGCTAACTTGTTATATCAGGCCCGCCCCCTCCCTGCACCACTGTGCAAAGGCACCCCCTGGCATGTTGTAAGTTGGGGGATTAAGTCCCCTTGAATCGTGAGGGTCCCTGGGGGCCAAGTAGCCCACCAGGTACCTCCAGTAAGTGCCACAGAGCTGTGTTGCAGAGAGGTGTTCTGAGGCCACGTCCCTTTTTACACCACGCTGCAAACATGGCTTGTGACGCACTGCTGCTCGGAGGATGAAGTCCACTTGTGTCCTGAGGTCCTCAGGACACAAGAGGACCTCATCGCCCCACCAGCAGTGCACCAGAAGCCGCGTTTGCAGAGTGGTGTAAAAAGGGGTGTGGCCTCGGATCACCTCTCTGCAACGCAGCTCTGCAGCACTTACTGGAGGTACTTGGTGGGCTAGTTGGTCCCCAGGGACCCTCAGGATTGAAGGGGACTTAATCCCCCAATTTACAACGTGCCAGGGGGCACATTTGCACATTTGTTATGTCAGGCCCCGCCCCTCCCTGCACCACTGTGCAAACGTGCCCCCTGGTGCATCGTAAGTTGGAGGATTAAGTCCCCTTGAATCCTGAGGGTCCCTGGGGGCCAACTAGCCCACCAGGTACCTCCAGTAAGCGCCACAGAGCTGCGTTGCAGAGAGGTGTAAAAAGGGGCCTGGCCTCGGACCAGCTCTATGCAACGCAGCTCTGTGGTGCTTACTGGAGGTACCTGGTGGGCTAGTTGGCCCCCAGGGACCCTCAGGATTGAAGGGGACTTAATCCCCCAATTTACAATGTGCCAGGGGGCCCATTTGCACACTTGTTATGTTAGGCCCCGCCCCTCCCTGCACCACTGTGCAAACGCACCCCCGGGTGCATTGTAAATTGGGGAATTAAGTCCCCTTGAGTCCTGAGGGTCCCTAGGGGCCAACTAGCCCACCAGCTACCTCCAGTAAGCGCCACAGAGCTGCTTTGCAGAGTGGGGTAAAAAGGGGGCGTGGCCTTGGACCACCTCTCTGCAACGCAGCTCCCTGGCGCATACTGGAGGTACCTGGTGGGCTAGTTGGCCCCCAGGGACCCTCAGTATTCAAGGGGAATTAATTCCCCAACTTACAACACGCCAGTGCTGCACGGAGGGGGTGGGGCCCCCGGCGCGAAGCTGGCTTTTTTTCTTTTTTCAGAAGGGGGGCTGTGTGGCCCCCCTTCTTTTCCCATTTTTGGGGCCCTGGGGACCCCATCCCCCAGGGCCTGACCCCTATTTTTAAAAAAAATATAAATGGGAAGGGGGCCGCGTGGCCCCCCTCCCGAGGCACATTTCGGCCCCGGGGACCCCATCCCCCGGGGGCATGGCCACATATTTATTTATTTTTTATAAATATTTTTTAAGGAGGGGAGCTGTGTGGCCCCCCTCCTGAGGCCTCTATTAGCTCCGGGGACCCCATCCCCCGGGCCTGTGCCTCTTTTGTTTTACATTTTAAAAAAAAATTATTGAGGGAGGGGCCCACGTGGCCCCCCTCCCGGGCTACTTCTGGCCCTGGGGACCCCATCCCCTGGGGCTGGCCCTTTGTGGTGGGGACCGTGGGGGGAGCCCCAATGCCCCCTCGGTCCCGCCGGCTTCCGGCCTCCTGCGGGAGCCGGCATTGCTTTTGGGCAAGGGAGCTGCTGACATGCAGCTCCCTTGTTCAAAGCAATTCTGCTTGCTTCATTGGAAGCGAGAGCAGGTTTCCTGCTCTCGCTTCAATGAAGCAAAGCAGAGTTTGCTATGACAGGGCGGGAGCTGTGCTCCCGCCCTGCCATAGCAAACAGCAGTGTCCCAGGGGTGGGCACCCCGGGACACTGCAGGAGCCAGCCCTGGGGGGGTGGCGGTCCCCAGGGCCTTCATGTGCTTCAGGAGGGGGGCCGCTCAGCCCCCCTCCTATGTGTTTAAAGCCCCGGGGAGGTGGTGGTTCCCAGGGCCAGGGGTCCTCTACGGACCCCCGCATTTTTAATTAGTATGTGCCCTGGGGAGGTGGTGGCCCCCGGGGCGTTTGGGGGGGGCTCTTTCCCCCCACACATCATTGTAATTTTTTTACTGAGCCCCGGGGAGGTGGCGGTCCCCGGGGCTTCGGGGGGCCGCGTGCCCCCCGCATTTCATTCTCAAAGCCCCAGGGAGGTGGCGGTCCCCGGGCAGCATGGGGGGATTGGGACCCCCACGCATTTTTTACAAATTAATTGGCGATTGCCCCCGGGACCTGGCCCACCTGGGGGCTTTTTGAAAATGAAGCGCGGGAACCCGCGCTTCGTGTTTTTTTTATTTTCACGGCAGGATTCGCGACCCCAACGCGAATTCTGCTGTTTAAAAAAAAAAACAATGCTTTTTTTGGCCCTAGCGGTCCTTGTGGGACCCGCTGAGCAGGCCTAGGGGGTCAGGGTGTTTCTACCCTGCCCCTTTCTTCTTTTTCATGTTTTTTTCTGATTTCTTGTGACTCGGTTACCGAGTCACAAGATGGCTGCCAACACTTCCTGGTTTGGAGTGTTGGCAGCCAATCAGAATTGAGCTCGTGCTCGGGAGGGTTCGCGAACCCTCCTCGGTGCTCAGATATGTTAACTTTTTAATATATATATATATATATATATATATATATATATATATATATATATATATATATATATATATATATATATATATATATATATATATATATATATTACCTACTGGCGGTCGCCAGTAGGTAGTTATAGTTAGAACCTAATTTCCATAGGAAAAGCGTTTTTTGTTTTGCCAATAACTTTAGCGCAGTTTGTCGAATCTTCACGAAATTTTCAAAACTAATTGTTCATTCAGGTCAGCTCCTGTCTTGAACGTTTGGGGGTGATTTGTGAAGGGGGGGCCGAGAAAAAAGGGGGTCCCAAAACGTGTTTTCTCCATGTTAATTTCCAAAGGAAACTTTAGACACGGCTACAGCCCGAACTGCTGAATGGAATTACACCAAATGTGGCAGAGAGATAGCTCTTGGTCCAGAAAGCACGCTTTTCTTTAAATGGTGTAAATCCGTTCAGTCGTTTTTGAGATATTTAAAGATTTACAGATATCGATATTTGAGAATTGTGAGATCTGATTGGCTGAGGCGTTCTGAGCACGAGCTTGCCTGGGATTGGCTGCCAACACTTCAAACTAGGAAGCCTTGGCAGCCATTTTGTGACTCGGTTGAAATGAGTAGGGGGAAAAGGGGGGGAAAAAAGTAGAAGAGGGTAGGGTTGGAACACTGTGACCTTCCTAGGGTGCTCAGGGGGTGTCACAGGGAGTCGGAATGTAAAGAAACATTTTTATATGTTTTCGGCGGGATTCGCATAGGGACTGGAAATCAGGGCGGGAAAAAGAAAAACGAAGCGCGGTGTCGAGTGCTTTGTTTAATTAAGCCCCCGGGTGGACCTGTTCCCGGGAGCAATGTTCAGTTATGATGCGGGGTTTACTTCTGTCACGGGGACCACCACTTCCTTGGAGCAAATATAATGATATGGGGGGGTACGTGTCTTCCCTCCGTCTCCGCTCCGAGGAGCAGCACGTGTTTGGAGGTATACGTAAAATTTAAGGGTGGAGGGGTGAAGCTTCCCCCACACTGTCCCGGGGGGCACTACTTCTTTGGCCATTCATGAATTAAAATGCGGGGTCTGTTGCGGACTGCCGGCCCCGGGGAGTACGATGTTCGCGGGCTTTAAATTGGATGGAGGTGCATCGTCCAATTTCCATTGAGGAGCTTTCCATGGCCCTGGGTATCGTTATCTCCGAGGGCCGGTTCCAACAATGAGCCGTGGTGCCTACGCCATGGACATTGTAGTTTACTATTGCAAGGCGGCTCTGTCATAGCAAACATTTGTTGCGCTTGATGGAAGCGAGAGGAGGAAATCTGCTCTCGTTTTTATGAAGCGAAGCAGATTTGCTTTTGGGCAAAGGGAGCTTGCATGGAGCAGCTGGCTTTGTTGAAAAGGAATGCTGGCTGCCGCAGGAGGCGGGGAGGTGGCAGGGAGTGCGGGGAATTGGGGCTCTTTGCCCAGTTCCCAAACATTTTGGCGAGGCTCCGGGGGATGCTGTTCCCTGGGCCTAAAATGGCCCGGCTGAGTTCTGAGTTATTGGGTGGCTCTAAAAAGAGCCCTTGTTTTCATTGTGAGTTTGTTGGAGCTACATGTAAGTGCGGATGCATAGCTTCAGGTTGTTGAGAAAAACTCTGTTTCCATGATCTGTGAAGTGTACTCCATCACTTCTGTAGATATGATCCATATCAAAACGTATGTTGTTGTTGTAGATGGACCCCATTCTATGATCTCTGAGGTATGCAGACACAGCTTTATTGACATTCTTCCTAGCTTTCTCAATCTGAGGACAGAATTGATTTGACCATTTCCACTTCTGTCTTTGGCATGTATTGGAGTATACAAAGACAGTTTGAGGCAAAAGCAACATCAATTGTCCAAAGGTATCCTTCATGAGCATTTCCAGACCTACCCCAGTCAATGTGCCTAGGTCATTGCCACCACAGTGCACAATCATGAGGTCAGGGGGTTGGAGATGCAAAGAGGTTTTAACCAAAGGCAACAATTGGTGCCACTTTAATCCTCTCTGTGCAAACCATTTAATGTCCACATTTTGTAAACCTAGGTCTTTGTCAATACGTCTGTGTTCAGCATACCTTTTGCACCAGAAAACATAGCTGTGTCCTACGATCCATACTAGCATTTTGAAGGTATGGCTGGAAGGAATAAAAAGATGTCTGTAGCTCATGTAGTCCATTGGTACAATGAGAGATATGTTGAAAGGTGGAGAAGAAGCTTTTTTTTTGAGAAAACGATAACTGATTGGGTGATGAAGAACATTGTGTAGTGAAAACTAGGGTGCATGTTATTTTCGTGAAAAAGTATGTTTCTTATTGGTTAATAAAAAATGTTAGAAACGTACACTACATAGGATACGATCAGACGTGCGGAGCGCAACTACACCTGCTACTTGCATTTGGAAGGTACAGTTCTGAACCTAAAAAAATGGTGAACTTGTGACCTGCACCTGCTGTTGAATGTTCCAGAAACTGTTAGGATGAAGTATAGTGAACTTATGACCTGCACGTGGCGTTGAATGTTGCAGAAACTGTTGGGATGAAATTTGGTGAACTTGTGACCTGCAGCCTTCCGTTGAATGTTGCAGAAACTGTTGGTATAGAAATTGGCGAAAAGGTGATTGGGGGAGGAGTAGAAATAACTGTCGTATTAAAATATGAAATGCTAAATTAATTACAACTGGTAAGCTATTAAAGTTAATTTTTCAAAATGAGTAGTATGTCTAGAAGAAGTGTGTTCTTTAAAATTTGCAGTAGTATAATTAGAAATAGGCTTCTGAATTGTTGTAAGGGTTCGGGGCTGTATGGCGATGCAGCAGTGTGGGGGAGTGTCCAATCCACAAAATAAGAGAACCAGTTTGGGGCATTTTAGAAGAGAGTTAGAGAGGGTTAATATGAGTAACCAATAGGAATGTGTTTTGCAATTTGAAATAATGAAGGAAGGATTTCGATTTTTTATGTACATGTATTTCTGTGCGGAAAGAGAGGGATATTTTGCCATTACTGGTTCTATTCTTGACAAGAGTCTTGAATTACATTTATTGTCTGAGAAAGAAAATATTGCATGCGTTTGTGAATTTCGAAATCTGCATACCAACTACAGAGGTGAGTTACAAATTAATAAGGTGTGTTATGTATTGTGTAGTAGTGGTTAAGTCTTTGAGACGATATGTTTAAGTTTGAAAATATTTTTTTTTGGTAAATAACATAGTATTACTGAAGTGTGCTGTTTCACATTTGTTACAAAATGTTCATAGAGTGTGAGCAGTTGCTGAACAAGTACCCCATATATATTTAGGAGTTTTCGAGGAAGAAGATGTGTAGTTTGTCATGTTTAAAGGAGTATATGGTTTTGAAAGTGAGGTACGGGGTTAATTTGGGTTCCAAAATGGATTCGGGCAACATAAAGAAAATGTCGCACGTTTGCACTTTGTTACTTGTCGAAAAATAGTGGGGAGGGGGGGGTTAGAAGAGGCATGTTTTATTAACTTGAGGGAAATATAAAAAAAAAGAAATGTTGCGTGCAGACGTTGTGCTCGGAATTTTGACACTGGTGAGCTATATTTGTATATCAGTGTAGGCAACTGTCACAGTCCCTGGCCGTGCAGAATGTGCAGACATTAGAAGGCCGGCAGATCGAGAGACTAAGAATGACACGTCCCTTTCTATATGTATTTTTACACGTGTTATGCATCAGAAGATTTGATAACTATATAACAGTGGTATATATCTATTTGTATGTTTCTTTTAAGTATGTGCTACTAGGAAAAGATACAGCTCCATGTATGCATGCTTTCAGTGATATGGTGACACTCTCAACTGTGATATGAAAAGGGTTTCTGCTTTGCATTTGGATAGAGTCAACACTGTTAGTAATTGCTGAGTAGTGAAGAATGAAAAGACAGATGAGGTGAAATACATGGTGGTAAAGGGATTAGTGATTATGGTACTTCGTATGAGTGTTTGGGAAGGTATTGTTGAAGTGCGCCCTATATATTTAAGTGTTTTCGTGAAATGAGGAATGCAGTCTTTTATGTTGAAAGGTCTGTATGGTGTTGCGACTAAGGTACAGGGTTGAATTAATATCGAAAATCGGCCCGGTCAATGTAAGAGAAATAGGGATGTTTGTAGATCGTGCCTTGTCAGAAAATACAGGTGGGAGAGGGGGCGTTTCTTTACAAGAGATATGTTTTCTGAATTTGTGAGAAATAAAAAAGAAATGGAAATGTTCCGAGCATATTTTGTGTACGAATTTGTTCACACTGGTGAAGTACATGTGAATATAAATGGAGGGAATTGTCAGGGTCTTTCCCTGTGCTGAATCTGCGTATATTAGAGGGCCGGCAGATCAAGAGTTTGGGAATGACACGTCCCTTGACCCACCCCCCTCCTTCCTCCCGCTCTCTAACGGTTTGTCTCCCGTCGTTTGTAAAAGGAAGGTAAGAGAGGCCCATGTACCCTGGAAAATAGCACTTAGACCTTCACTGGCTTGTTGGTGGCATTTGTACAGCGCAGAGAAAGTTACAATCGGTTTCAGTGGTACACGAGGGCAGTGTGTGATGTTGCAAGGGTTACATGGTCTTGTGTCTAAGGTACAGGGATGAATTGGGGTCCAAAATCAGCCGGGGTAATGTACAAGAAATGGCCTTCTGCAGATTAAAGTTTGTGGGAAAATACTGGGGGGGGGGCTTTAACACGGACATGCTTTATTAACTTCAGTGAGATGAAAAAAATGAAATGTTGTTTGCACACTTTGTGCATTGGTTTGTGCACACTTGTGAAGCACACGTGAAAATAAGTTAAGGTATTGTCAAGCTTCCTGCTTGTGCTGAACCTGCGTACATCACAGGGGCGGCAGATCAAGAGAGTGGGAATGACCCGTCCCTTGAGCCCCCCCCTCCTTCCTCCCGCTCTCTAACGGTTTTTCTCGCGTTGTATGTAAAAGGAAGGTAACAGAGGCCCGTCTGAGTTGACCGTCACTGGGCTGCTGGGGGCATCTGACGGGCAGAGAGAAAGTCATAATCGATTTCTGTGCTATATAAAAAAGCTGCACACAGTTGCAACTTACATATCGCCCCAATTTACATTGCTCGACGATTGGTGTTAACATTTAATTTTGCTGAGGTATGTCTATGCTTGAACATGTTTTTTCACACGACTTATATATCGGAAGATGCGATAGCTATAAAACACAGGTATAGATGTAGTTGTATGTTTCTTTTAAGTATGATGCCACTACGAAAAGGCACAGGAGATGCAAGCATCCTTTTAGTAATAAGGTGAGACTGTCAACTGTAACTTGGAAAGGGTTTCTGATTTGCATTTGGTTAGGCCCAAGATTGTTAGTAGTTGGTGGGTAGTGAACATGGAACAGGCAAATGACGTTAAAGACATGGTGGGAAAGGAATTAACTGTCAGTATTGTATTTGTAACATATGACACAGACATGAAACATTTAAAAAAAAATATTTTAAAGTACATGGCGTAATGTGCAGTATATGTGCCACAAGAAAAAAGAAACTGTATGATAGAATCATAATCAGTATAGTAGTGAATCTATATCTGATAAAGGGAGATGTCATCAGAAAAAGAGAATAGAGAAAGGACCATCTTGAGTTACGTATCTGTCTCAGCTAAAGAGAAGTGTTATCATATAATAGAACATCTCAGAGGTTTGTCTGCAGACTACATAACTTTTAATATTGATAGTAAAGTCCCCAACGGCCAAGTCGCCCGTTTCGTCGACTAGCTCTGTAACAACCAGGCAAATAGAGCGGCAACATCAAGAGAGCGTAACCAAGTCTTTAAAGGGGAATTCGTAAAGAAAGTCAATGTCTGAAAATCCAAAAAGGAAGGAAAAGCGAAATGAGAAAAAGAAAAAAAAACAGTGTTCTTGAAGTGTAGAAATAAGAGCTCGTCAAATCGGGTTACCATGCGCACTTATGGAGATTCATCGAAGCTGAGCGTGGATTAACACCAGCTACTGGAGTTTGTTTAAAAAAACAGTTTAAATTAGGGGTGGAAAGTTAGAATTTCCGTTTAATTTAACTTGTGTACAAACTAAAGAATATTGAACGGAACAAAGCGTGGTTCTCTGTTACTAAAACGTACTTATCTTCATTCTGACAGCAAAATGCAAAACCAAGGAATCTAATTCATGAATAAAAGTAGTTTCAAGGTAGTTAAATGTATGAACGGGGTAATGTTTTATGCAATCATGGAGACTGTGCTATACAGAGATCAATCAATCAGGCATTACCAACAGAATTATGCAATGCCCCCGTTTGTATTCTTGCACTTAATTAATGAGTGAGGCAGTACGAAAGCACTCATTGATTCCCTTAGGTACTACCCATGCACTCCCACAATGACCCAGAAATTACTCTCAAAGTCATCTTTTTACTCAGGCAGTTTTCATGCAGTGTTGTAAACAGGTAGGTATTATCTTTTTACTGATATACTTACTTAGGCAGTAGCCATGCAGTCATAGAATCAAGTAGGCACTACTACCACACAAATTAAATCAATCATGGATTACTTATGCAGTTATGCAATGAGGGTGGGAGTACTTTTGCACTGAAGCACTCACTGAGGCACTTTGGGGCATATTAACAAGGCCCTATCGCCACCACAACGTCACTTTCAGTGACGTTGTGGTGGCGATAGGGGCCTCCCCTTATTAACAAGGCAGCGTTAAGCCACTTAACGTGGCTTAACGCTGCCTTGTTAATAAGGCCCCCTTTCACTCTGTGTTTAGCGTGAAAGGGGCGTGCAGTGGGTGTTGTGGTGGGCGTTCCACCACAACACCCATTGATTTTGACGCTGTCCCCTATTAACAAGGGCAGCGTTAATAGGAGGCAGAGCCAAAATTAAGACCAGGAAAACCCTGGTCTTAATTTGAGGAAAAAGAGGAGAAATGCTTTATTTCTCCTCGTTTTTGCTTTTTCCATCTGTGCTGCCTTGTGCAGCACAGATGGAAAAAGCAAAATGCCATGGTTTGTTTATGTACAGGAAGGTGTCCATTCCTATACATAAACAAACTTTTTTTCAAAATGCCGTTTTGTAACTTATATGTGTGCTGCATGAAGCAGCACACACTTAAGTTACAAACTGGCATTTTAGGTTTGTTTATGTGCAGGAAGGAACACCTTCCTGTACGTACATAAACAAACCTCCCTGCTCACAGACACCCTTGCACTCTGGTGCAAGGGTGCCAGTGTTGGCGCTAAGTTGTGAAACTTAGCGCCATGGCAGGGGGAAACGCAAGGCTGCACCATATCTTTGTTAATATGGTGCAGCCTCGCGTTTCCGAAGTGGCGGAGAGAGGCGTTAAGCCAAGAAGGCTAACGCCTCTCTCTGCCACTTCCTTGATAATATGCCCCTATGTATGCAGAGATGAATTTTTTGAAGTACTATCTATGAATTTATCCATTCAGTGATGTACAATGGAAGCATTTTTCCAATTATTCTGGCAATACACTGTGACTCATAGAAACTGTGAGGCAGTATGTTATGACGGCCACTAACCTGTATTCCAGATTGTTCAGTCCTGGCGCCGACAGGCCCCCAACCCCTCTGAGGAGCAATAGAATGAAAGTAGTAGAATATACACAGTCAGACTATGTCTCCCCAGGGGGGAAGGGAATGGGGACGAGAAGAGAGAAAAAGAGAAATGAGGAAATGCCATAAAGCGTCTTACTGCGTCAACGTTTCTCTTCTCAGGGACTCGGGAATGTAGGGTTTCGCAAGGTAACTGTGTCTTCTGAATTCCATTCGGATAAATAGTCACATATTATACATATCTACTATTCCTTAATCCAACAACTTACAAGTCCGTAACCTCTTTTGTTGTCGTAGAAGAAGAATCCGACGCTGGAGAAGGGAAGCTGGATCGCAGACTGGACACAGGTTACTGACTCGCAAAAACAAGACTAAGCGATTCTCAAAGAACTGGGTGTGGTTTATATAGTCTTTGGTTACCAAGTAGTCTATGGAAGCAATGTGCTGCCCCACGCATCTATATATCACATTTTTCGGTTAACATGTGCTCACGTTTTGACTGTTTAACATGTGCACCTGTTGGCAAAGGTTGAAAACTGTTAACCGCTAAAGCTTCTCATTTGCATCCTCACACGTGTTAACTGTTTGACATGTGCACACGTTGGCAAAGGTTGAAAACTGTTAACCGCCAAAGCGTCTCATTTGCATCCTCGTGACTGAAAACGCTTAACACTTGCTATGATTCTGAATACAAGACATATGAATAAACTATGGTTCAGAATTCCAAGAAATAGAAATAAACATAGGAAACATTTAGCACCACCATGCTTCAATATCTTGATCAGTGCGCAACTAAGTTTTAATCATGGCTGAATTAAGAGTCATGACACAGTACTGTTACAGTCATTTTTTCAGTACAGAAGTATGCATGTATTTATGTAATGTGGAACACAGTTTAGTTATAGTCAGAGAATGCCTTACAGTAGTACAAAAGAGCTTATGCAATCACTCAATGACGCCTCACCTGCCTTTTATATTTTTAAAAGTAATTATGGACAGTTGGATATATCAAATAATAGTAAAAAAATACGTTGAACATTTTCTTTTTAAATTTGTTTTTAATTTGTACATTTCAACAAATACAAGTTTCAATGATACATGAGTGTAGTGTGTCATGTTGAAAGAACTATATGGTCTTGTGTCTGAGGTCCTGGGATGAATTGGAGCTCAAAATCGGTTCTGGGAACGTAAAGGAAATGGCCCAAGTTTGCACATTGTTCCTTGTTCGAAAATCGAAAAATATTTGGGGGGGGAGTTTTAGAAGACACATGTTTTATTGATTTCAGGAAGATAGAAAAAAATGAAATGTTGCCAGGACAGTTGGTGCACGGGCTTGCTCACAGTTGTGAAGCACACGTGAATATAAGTGAAGGTAGTTGTTAGGCTTCCTGTCGTGGTTAATTTCTGTATATTACAGGGCCGGCAGATCGAGAAACTGGGAATGACACGTCCCTTGACCTCCCCCTCCTTCCTCCCGCTCTCTAACGGTTCTTCTCCCGTCGTTTGTAAATGGAAGGTAACAGAGGCCCATCTACCATAAAAAATAGCACTTACACCTTCACTGGCCTGTTGGTGCCATCTGTACAGCACAGAGAAAGTCGCAATCGGTTGAATGCTACACGAGTGCAGTGTGTCATGTTGCAAGGACTACATGGCCTTGTGACTAAGGTACAGGGATGAATTGGGGTGTAAAGTGGGCTCGGGAATGGAAAAAAAATGGCCTTCTGGAGATTGAACCTTGTGGGAAAATACTGGGGGGAGGGGTTTAACCGGGATATGCTTTATTAAGTTCAGGGAGATGAAAAAAATAAAATGTTGCCTGCACACTTAGTGCACAGGTTTGCTCACGCTGGTGAAGCACACGTGAATATAAGTTAAGGTAATTGTCAGGCTTCCTGCTCATGCTGAAGCTGCGTACATCACATGGGCGGTAGATCGAGAGACTAGGAATAAGACGTCCCTTGACCTCCCCCTCCTTCCTTCCGCTCTCTAACGGTTCTTCTCCCGTCGTTTGTAAAAGGAAGGTAACAGAGGCCCATCTACCATGAAAAATAGCACTTACACCTTCACTGGCCTGTTGGTGCCATCTGTACAGCACAGAGAAAGTCGTAATCGGTTGAATGCTACACGAGTGCAGTGTGTCATGTTGCAAGGACTACATGGCCTTGTGACTAAGGTACAGGGATGAATTGGGGTGTAAAGTGGGCTCGGGGAAATTGGAAAAAAAATGGCCTTCTGGAGATTGAACCTTGTGGGAAAATACTGGGGGGGTTTAACAGGGATATGCTTTATTAAGTTCAGGGAGATGAAAAAAATAAAATGTTGCCTGCACACTTAGTGCACGGGTTTGCTCACACTGGTGAAGCACACGTGAATATAAGTTAAGGTAATTGTCAGGCTTCCTGCTCGTGCTGAAGCTGCGTACATCACAGGGGCAGTAGATTGAGAGACTGGGAATGAGACGTCCCTTGACCTCCCCCTCCTTCCTCCCGCTCTCTAACGGTTCTTCTCCCGTCGTTTGTAAAAGGAAGGTAAAAGAGGCCCATCTACCGTGAAAAATAGCACTTACACCTTCACTGGCCTATTGGTGCCATCTGTACAGCACAGAGAAAGTCGCAATCGGTTGAATGCTACACAAGTGCAGTGTGTCATGTTGCAAGGACTACATGGTCTTGTGACTAAGGTACAGGGATGAATTGGGGTCCAAAGTCGGCCAGGGAAATGTACAAGAAATGGTCTTCTGCAGATTGAACCTTGTGGGAAAATACTGGGGGGGGGGCTTTAACAGGGACATGCTTTATTAAGTTCAGGGAGATGAAAAAAATAAAATGTTGCCTGCACACTTGGTGCACGGGTTTGCTCACACTGGTGAATCACACGTGAATATAAGTTAAGGTAATTGTCAGGCTTCCTGCTCGTGCTGAAGCTGCCTACATCACAGGGGCAGCAGATCGAGAGACTGGGAATGACACGTCCCTTGACCCCCCCCTCCCGGTCTCTAATAGTTCCTCTCCCCTTGTTTGTGAAAGGAAGGTAACAGAGGCCCATCTGCGTTGACCCTCACTGGCCTTCTGGGGACATGTGACAAGCACAGAGAAAGTCGTAATCGACTTCTATGCTATAGAAAAAACCGCACACAGTTGCAACTTACATATCGCCCCAATTTACGTTGATCGATGATTTGTCTTAACAGTTTAACTTTGCTGAGGTATGTTGTTAGAAATGGGGGTCTCTAGTTGGCAATGGCTGGCGCCACTGTCCAAATAGGGACACTTCTTCCTAAGTCAGGGCAAGTGGGCTACCCCCTTTGATAACCCCTGCTCAACCCTGTGGTAACGTAGCACGAGCAGTTAGGCCTATCTCAGAGGCAGTGTGTGAAGCATTTATGACCATGCACAATAAGGCAGTAACGACACCACAAAAGGACACAACTCAAGTAGGTATAGAAAAATAGTATCTTTATCTAAGGTTTAGTACGAGACTCTCAAAAGCGTTTTAACCAGTCACAATGCACGTAAATCAGTAGGGACTTAAAAAGGCAATACGTATTCACCAGAACGTGGCACTGACTGAGTTCAAGGCCTGGGTCTACGCGACCCGTTGCGCACCAGATACCTGCCGTTGGACGGGGACACAGCACGTAGCTTCTCGAAGAAGCGGAGACGGTGACAGGCGGACTCCCAGCGACCACAGTTCTCGACTGCAGTGGTCCGCAACGTGCACTCACAATGATTCGGGCACTCGGGGACAGGCGGGCTCCCAGTGGCAGCAGCACCCGGCTGCGGCGGCCCGGGCTGGTGGTGGCGATGACTCTCATCGTGCAGCTCCGTGGTGGGCTCACAGCGGCAGCAGCGCTCTTCTAGCTGCGGCGGCCCACGGGACGATTCACGATGATGCAAAGTTGACAAAGATGCGGGCACTCAGTGGCAGCAGCTCTCTCTTAGCTGCGGCGGCGGCCCACAGGATAAATCCCAATGATGCAAAGTTGGCAAAGGTGCGAGCACTCAGCGGCGGCAGCTCTCTCTTAGCTGCGGCGGCTCACAGGACAAATCTCGGTGATGCAAAGTTAGCAAAGGTGCGAGCACCCAGTGGCAGCAGCTCTCTCTTAGCTGCGGCGGCTCACAGGACAAATCACGATGATGCAAAGTTAGCAAGGGTGCGAGCACCCAGCGGTAGCAGCTCTCTCTTAGCTGCGGCGGCTCACAGGACAAATCACGATGAGGCAACGTTAGCAAGGGTGTGAGCACTCCGCGGCAGCAGCTCTCACTTAGCTGCGGCGGCTCACAGGACAAATCACGATGATGCACAGCGGACACAAGTGCGGGCACTCAGCGGCGACAGCTCTCTCTTAGCTGTGGCGGCCCACAGGACAAATCACGATGATGCACAGCGGACACAAGTACGGGCACTCAGCGGCGACAGCTCTCTCTTAGCTGCGGCGGCCCACAGGACAATCCACGATGCTGCACAGCTGACACAAGTGCGGGCACTCAGCGGCGGAAGCTCTCTCTTAGCTGCGGCGGCCCACAGGACAATTCACGATGTTGCACAGCTGACACAAGTGCGGGCACTCAGCGGCGGCAGCTCTCTCTTAGCTGCGGCGGCCCACAGGACAATTCACAATGTTGCACAGCTGACACAAGTGCGGGCACTCAGCGGCGGCAGCTCTCTCTTAGCTGCTTCGGCCCACACAGTTGCAGCAAAGGTTCTGAAGATTCAAATTAAGGCGGGCGCTCAGCGGCGGCAGCTCTCTCTTAGCTGCGGCGGCCTACACAGTTTCAGCGAAGATTCTGAAGATTCAAATTAAGGCGGGCGCTCAGCGGCGGCAGCTCTCTCTTAGCTGCGGCGGCCCACACAGTTTCAGCAAAGGTTCTGAAGACTCAAATTAAGGCAGGCGCTCAGCGGCGGCAGCTCTCTCTTAGCTGCGGCGGCCCACACACAGAGTTCACAAGGGTTACCAGTCCGCGTTCCTCACAGTAGAACTAGAGGTTCCCGATTACTCGACGGAGGCCTCACCTGCAAGTAGAATCCCTAGCACAGGAATTCAGGCGGCTGACGGGGTGAAGTCTAATGTCCCTGAGACTTCAGCAGGAGGCGCTCTCAATTCAGGCCCTTGGGTAGTTTCTTCAGCAAGCTTGGTGAAAGTTTCAAAGTCCTTTCGTCTGTCCGCTCGGACAGAGTTTCGTCTTGACATCCTGAAGGAACACACCGCACCAGGTTTCAGCACAGCGTTTTATACCTAAAAAGTCTTTGTTCTCTGCAGTCACAAATCACTGCATCCAGCCAGAACCAGTTCGGTGGGGTCGGGGAGCACTTGGTTTACGAGGCGACATCCTGCCCTTTGAGAATCTGGGGGTCTGCTATCAGACGCCCAGTGGGAGATGGAGCCATCATTCACCTTGCCAGGCACGGCCCTGCTTGGATCAAAGAGTCACCCCTCCCCATACTCTGAATGCCGATCTCGCTCTCCAGCCAGGTCTGACCCAGCTGGCCCTGCTGCTCCAAAACCAGACGGCCAATACACACGCTAGCAAAGCCTACAGGAAAGCTTAGGCCAGAAAATACCTCGTTTCTAGTAGAGGCATTTTCGAACACGGGCTATGCTAATAATCCTCACTAAAAGATGTATCTCAATGTTCTGAGCTTAAACATATCAAATTCGATGCTCCTATCAGGTTCCTGGGGGCAGGTAGGATTAAGGCATGTAATACTCAGCCTGCACATTCAGGCCTATGAGAACGGGTGGCCTCACAACAGTAAACAGTGAAATGGAGGGTAACTCGCTATTAGAACATGCTACAAAGGCATACTTGAAAAGCCGCTTCGGTGGGTAGTGCACATCAGAGCTGCAGGCCCACCAGCAGTATTTGGTCTACCAGCCCTGGGCACACACAGTGCACTGATACTAGGGGCTGACAGGTAAACCAAACGAGCCAATTATGGTTATCCCAATTCATACAGTTATCTTCACACAGGGAGCATTCGCGCTGTGTCACTGATTGGCAGTGGCACAGCGCCCAGAGCATCTAAATCCGGTCAACATAAAAGGTAAGAAGCGAAAAGAGGAAGGGAGACCCGCGCCAATGATGCCAGGTCTAACATATGTCTATGCTTCAACATGTATTTTCACACGAGTTATGTATCGGAATATCTGATACCTATAAAACACAGGTATAGATCTGTTTGTATGTTTGTTTTAAGTATAATGCCACTAGGAAAAGGCACAGGGAGATGCATGCATCCTTTCAGTAATATGGTGAGACTTTCAACTGTGACATGGAAAGGGTTTCTGGTTTGCATTTGGGTAGGCCCAACATTGTTAGTAGTTGCTGAGTAGTGAGATGCAAGAGGCGAATGAGGTTATGATAGGAAAGGAATTAGTGATTATGGTACTTTGTATAAGTGTTTGGGAAGGTATTGTTGAAGTACGCACTATGGTGCCGATTCCGATCTCGGCCGGAAGCGCACCGAATACGATTCGTCCGGAAAAAATACGAGCCAAACGCGTTTTTCCCGAACGATTCGAACAGTCGTCCGAGCGAGCAAGTACGATGCGCATTACTGCTAAAAATCCGACCGAGCCGTACGTTCCCATTCCAGCTCCAGTTCCCCGACCGAGCTGGATCCGTAAACGCCGATTCGAGTCGCACGGAAGTAAATACACAGCACCTTCCGGCCGGACTAGTACGATGCGCACTCTGTACGCGCCGAACTGGTCGCTACATCCGGCACGTCAGAGCCTCCGGGAGAGCTGCACATAAGCTCCGATTCGTGCCACAAGACGATCCACGGCTACGAGACGAACAAGCCAGCTACGAGTACGAGTCAAAGCCACGAGAAACCCGAACGAGACGAACCAACCATGAATCCCATCACGCAGGTCCTACCAATACTGTACATCTATTACTAGAACCAGTACGGACGCGTACGGCGCAGACGGTAAGTCAGACACCCACTACACAAACAAACGACACGTACCCGACATATGTCACACACACATAGGGATGCAGAAATGACGTACACTAGCAACAGCAGAACCATAGGGGCGGGATGGCTATCACCAATGCCATACACACCCATAGGGGCCTGATGGCTACCACTACCACCACCCCTACTCATGGGGGGCTGGATGCCTGTCACTACTACAATCCCCACTCATAGGGGGATGGATGCCTACCACTACCACCACCCCTACTCATGGGGGGATGGATGCCTAGCACTACTACCATCCCCACTCATAGGGGGATGGATGCCTACCACTACCACCACCCCTACTCATGGGGGCCTGGATGCCTACCACTACCACCACCCCTACTCATGGGGGGCTGGATGCCTGTCACTACTACCACCCCTACTCATGGGGGCCTGGATGCCTACCACTACCACCACCCCTACTCATGGGGGGCTGGATGCCTGTCACTACCACCACCCCTACTCATGGGGGCCTGGATGCCTACCACTACCACCACCTCTACTCATGGGGGGATGGATGCCTACCACTACCATCACCCCTACTCATGGGGGGCTGGATGCCTGTCACTACTACCATCCCCACTCATAGGGGGATGGATGCCTACCACTACCACCACCCCTACTCATGGGGGGCTGGATGCCTGTCACTATCACCACCCCTACTCATGGGGGCCTGGATGCCTACCAGTACCACCACCCCTACGCATGGGGGCCTGGATGCCTACCACTACCACCACCCCTACTCATGGGGTGGATGGATGCCTAGCACTACTACCATACCCACTCTTAGGGGGATTGATGCCTACCACCCCTACTCATGGGAGGATGGATGCCTAGCACTACTACCATCCCCACTCATAGGGGGATGGATGCCTACCACTACCACCACCCCTACTCATGGGGGGCTGGATGCCTGTCACTACCACCACCCCTACTCATGGGGGCCTGGATGCCTACCACTACCACCACCCCTACTCATGGGGGATGGATGCCTAGCACTACTACCATCCCCACTCATAGGGGATGGATGCCTACCACTACCACCACCCCTACTCAGGGGGCTGGATGCCTGTCACTACCACCACCCCTACTCATGGGGGCCTGGATGCCTACCACTACCACCACCCCTACTCATGGGGGGCTGGATGCCTGTCACTACCACCACCCCTACTCATGGGGGCCTGGATGCCTACCACTACCACCACCCCTACTCATGGGGGGATGGATGCCTACCACTACCACCACCCCTACTCATGGGGGGCTGGATGCCTAGCACTACTACCATCCCCACTCATAGGGGGATGGATGCCTACCACTACCACCACCCCTACTCATGGGGGGCTGGATGCCTAGCACTACTACCATCCCCACTCATAGGGGGATGGATGCCTACCACTACTACCACCCCTACTCATGGGGGGCTGGATGCCTAGCACTACCACCACCCCTACTCATGGGGGCCTGGATGCATACCACTACCACCACCCCTACTCATGGGGGGCTGGATGCCTGTCACTACCACCACCCCTACTCATGGGGGCCTGGATGCCTACCACTACCACCACCCTACTCATGGGGGGCTGGATGCCTGTCACTACCACCACCCCTACTCATGGGGGCCTGGATGCCTACCACTACCACCACCCCTACTCATGGGGGATGGATGCCTACCACTACCACCACCCCTACTCATGGGGGGCTGGATGCCTGTCACTACTACCATCCCCACTCATAGGGGGATGGATGCCTACCACTACCACCACCCCTACTCATGGGGGCCTGGATGCCTACCACTAACACCACCCCTACTCATGGGGGGATGGATGCCTACCACTACCACCACCCCTACTCATGGGGGGCTGGATGCCTGTCACTACTACCATCCCCACTCATAGGGGGATGGACGCCTACCACTACCACCACCCCTACTCATGGGGGGCTGGATGCCTGTCACTATCACCACCCCTACTCATGGGGGCCTGGATGCCTACCACTACCACCACCCCTACTCATGGGGGCCTGGATGCCTACCACTACCACCACCCCTACTCATGGGGGGCTGGATGCCTACCACTACTACCATCCCGACTCATAGGACGGGTAATGCATGACACAACCAGCATACTCCAATATAAGGAATGTCAGCAAAAGACATCCCCCCAACATCATGGCAATAGTGTGTAGTCTGTGTCAAATGCCTACAACACTGAACATGACATTGAACATACAATGTGACCCCCTATCACATGTGTCACACAAAAATGTGTGTGGCCTTCACAATGCAAGCAGACCATGACCACTGTGGGAATGGGGTCTAAACCCCATCATCACAGTGACCAAAAGCTAAGTGTGGGGTCCATAGCTGAAGCACATTTTGAACATCGTGGCAATGGGGTCTAAACCCCCATCATCACAGTTACCAAAAGGTAAGTGTTGTCATGGAAAAAGCTGCAACTGCCAAACAGCATGGATGATTCCTGGTCACAGAACAACAAACACATCAGTGGCAAAGTAGTGGTTGTGTCCCATAGCAACATAGATTGGGTGAGGCAAACAGTGCAGTGCAAATAAAACATACCTTTGGCCATGTGCAGACAAACATCACCCATGGGGACTGACATTGTCTCCATTTATCAATTACACAATGCCAGAAGTGACCATCATAATGCAGACCCACATATCTGCACTAATGGACACACAAATGTAGATATCCTGTGGAGACTGTAGATGTGAGGTGAACAAATACCATACCATGGCAGCAATGGGACATACAAACCATGATTATTGTGCTGACTGATGACCTAGGAGTCCCAGGGACAGCATGGGAAATCCTCCAAACAACATACAGGCAATGGCACACTAAAGATATGCCAATGCAGTGGTGCAGATGCACAAACACAAACAGGCAGCCTCACACTGCATATCAAACACAACAGGTGATGGGGGGTGTGCCAGTGTCCCCAGGCAACCACACAACACATGAGGAGGCCTGAATTCCAATTACACAGATGTGTATACAGTGCCATACAAAAGTAACTCATGGATCGGATTCCCCTATGTGGGCAATCAGGCATTGTTAGATAAGAGGGAGCCCAAATTACACATGTCACACAAGCTTGTAGGAACAGCAACTAACACAGCAAGAGACAGACCCACCACAGCACTACCCCCAGGGACCCCACATTGTGGTGACACTAGCCTGCATGATAATCCCACTGTGATGACAAAGGTAGATATCGTTCACACTGTGAACCACAGCCATGTGTCCTGAGCAACAAACTACCATCACACCTACACAAGCACAAATCAATCAGCACGGCCTGTCAGCCAAGGCCAATATGGAGGTAGGGGTCTAGCCGTGCAACAACTCACATTTGCACACACTCAACATCACACACCTTGATCTCCACCAATGTGCAGCAGTGAAGCTCACATGGACTGGTGACATTGCACATGCACCCATGACAATCCCAGGGGTGGTTGTGGGAACTAAGGTGCAGAAACCCATCACACCTGGCCAGTCAACAAGACTCGTGAATGTCTGACACACTGCACAGTACGCGGTACATGGGCAAGACGTGAAATCCACCCCAATCAATGGGATCCCGGCCACAGTCACACACCAATGAAGAAGCCAAGGTGACCCACAAAGAACACACGTAGACAACTTCCAACATTGCAGCTCTGACCCTGAGGAGTGGCAGCAGTCACACACACAACGTGTCACAATCACTGAAAGCTACCACAAACTGTAAATTACATGACTTGTGTAACGAACAAGTGCCAAGGGGAATCCTGACTGTGTCCCATCTGCGTTTGCCCACATCCCCAGCCCTGACAACAAAGACAACTAGGGATGACAACCTGATGAACATTAGTTTGCCATGCACCCACATCACGGAGAAACCAGGTTCAAGATGCTGGATGAACACAGGACAACTCAGCAAGCATCACAAACAGGAACATCCGTAGGGACACAGCCTGTGTAGGAAAAGGGAAGGGAACACACACAGACATGCTTACACAACACACAACACGGGCCCAGGCAATGTCACGGGATTAAACACTGCCATGAGGGCACTCCACTCCTGTGGAAGGTCCGCTGTGCCAAACCTTGTCTGTGCACGACTCAAACATGTCAGCAGAGCACTCGGTCAGTGAGTCAATAATTACAACACACTGAAGGCTCTGCTCACATCAGCCTGGGTACGGGAGTGTCACTTCAGTCATCTGCATATACCCAAAACACCTGTCAAGCAAGTTGCACTGTATACACAGATGAGTCCTTCAACATTGATGTGCTAAACTGCATGTCCAGTGGAGATGGGCACACAGTCAGGGAAATAGAAACATTGAACAGTGGTAAGCCCACCAGATGTGCATCAGTGTAAGCCACAGATGTTAAATTACAAATGCAAAACGTACATCCCTGTGTCAAATGCTGAACATTACACCCTCAGACTGCAGCAAAGGATGCTATGGATCCAGACTAGATTAGGACACATATCCCATAGACCACATGGAGTCCGTCACAGCAACACTTCATTTTCCTGATCTGAACACTATTACAACAGCAAATGCATGATGATACTCATCTACATCATGTACAACAAAAGCAAAACCACTAGTAAACAAAAAGACGCTTTATTCAGCCAATGTGAATGAAAAATTGGAAGTCCAAAAGAAACTAAGGCCAATGGCCAGTCCACATTCACAGTCCGAACAGGGTGACATGTGACAACTTGTCACCCATTGCTTGCCTGCACTGGTACGGACAGGGGACTTCCGCCTCAGAGGGGCATACAAGGGGCAGGCCAGGCACCACAGGGACAGGATCAGGGGATGCCAGAAGGAGGCAGTGAAGGGGTGGTGGGTGCAGGAGAGTCACCGGCAACTGCAGTGGAGGTGTTTGACTCAGTGGGGGCCGGCACCACTGTAGGGCACACGTCAGATGGTGTGGGTGATGGCACCACTGCAGTGGGCGTCAGATGGAGTGGACTGGGTCCCCACTGCAGTGCCCAAGTCAGACGGGGTGGTTGTGGACTCCACTGCAGTGCATAACTCCAAGGGAGTGGAAGGGGGGGCAGATGAGGTGGGCAGGACAGAGGGGGGGACCCGGTCTCCACACCAGTGGCACAAGCAGGCCGAGCGTCTGGGTTGGGGATGGAAGAGCAAGTGGTAGGGGGGAGGGCCTAAGCAGTTTGGGGATGCGGTATTGGTGTGTGGGGAACCTGGGGCAGGGTGTGGCGGGGGAACCTGTGGAGTGGTGGCCTGGGGGATGGAGGAGAGAGACTGTGTGGTGGAGCTGCGTGGTGGTGGTGGTGGGGTCTTGCCCTTCCTGGTCAGGGGGACTTCCTAATGGGGTCCTCAGTCTGCCTGTGCCTGGGGGAGGGTGTCCGGGTGTAAGGGGCACTCCCCTCTGTGTGTGGTGGTCGCCTCTTCTGCCTGTACGTTGGCTCAGATGGATCTGTGGGGAAGAGGCCAAGCTCACAGAGGAAGAGCTTCTGGGAGGGGGGGTTGCAGGTGAGGCAAGGGAAGGGGTTTTGGAGGGAGAGGTATCTGAGGACTGCGGAGTGCTCGTGGATGCGTGTGTGTGTGTCTGGGCCCCATCCCCTGTGAGTGAGGTATCAGTCCCCTGACTGTGCGTGCATGTGCGTCTGGATTTTGGCATGTGTGTCTGTGTGCTGCTTGTGTCTGTGCTGGTGCGTGCCTGTGCCGGTGTGTGTGTGCTTGGGACAGGTAGGGTGCTGGGGATTGTGGATGGGGCAGAGCTAGGAGGGGTGAGGGACTTTTGCAGGAGGGACACTGCTGCCGTCAGTGAGGAGGCCATGGACTGATTGGTCCGCTGTAGGGCAGACATGCCAGATGACATGCCCTCCATGAATGACACCAGTTGTGTCAACAGACCCGTGTGTGCATGGAGGACACTCAGCATTGATGTCTGCCCTACATGGATCTGTTTCAGCAAGTCCACAGACTCCACACTCAGGGCAGCAGGGGAGACAGAGGCAGGGGGTGCGGTGCCTGGCATGAAGGAGACACGTCCCCTACACGGGAGCCTCCACGGACATGTGGTATGGGAGCAGATGGGAGGCTGGAGATGGTGGTGGTGGCGGGGACAGACTTGCTCGATTTTGTCTGTGGTCTGCTGACACCCGCCTCCACAAGGGTGTCCTCACTGGAAGTGCTGTGTTCCTCAGCCGAGGTGGTCGTAGCTGAGGTCTCCTCAGTGTGGCTCCCCTCACCCTCCATGCCACTGGTTCCCTCGGTCTCCTCTACAGTGGACCCAGTCTGGCTCTGCCGCTCCTCTTGGTCCGTGGAGCTGTCTCCTCCTGTGGCCGTGGATGTATCTGCAAACAATCAGGATAAACAGAGCAACATTAGTCACCTGTACTGACCACACAAACCACAGTAAGTACAGCAAATCACAGAGCAAGCCCTGCCATCATTTGCTAGACATTGCAATAAGTGCTGACACTGATTTGAAGAAGCCCATTGTCTGCCTGACAGTCATTCATGCCACTCATATCCTACCTGTCCATGCACCCATCTGTCTGGTGCCTGTTGTATGTGACTAATCATATGTGCACACATGCACCACATACACAGTTGTTGGACATCCAAGAGAACATATGGAAATGTGTCACTCCAAACACATGCCATCTCCTGCCACTGACTCAGTACATGTGTCAGGAAAAGTGATGGGCAGAGTCTCTGTCGATATGCGGGTTTTGGTTCCATCACCAGACACAATGATGCCCTCATGTCCTGATAGACAATGCAACAATGGTGTGCATGCAGGACATATCACACTACTGCTGGATCACCCTTTGCAAGTTGAATGTCATGGCACAGGCCTGTCTGGCAAGTCAGTCATAACTGTCTCCTGTCACAGGGGCAGTGCATACACACAACACCAGTCTGCACTGTGTCACAATCATGGAAGTTTTGGGAATGCAAGCCCTGTAGCTGACAGGTGCACATGTGCACCCCTGGCCACCCACATCATGAGGACTAAGATGATCCCACGTCATTCAAATGAGTCATTTGAGTGACTGCAAACACAAATCCATACACATGAGCACTTCACCGTCTGATGAGAATGAACCAAAGCTGCCTGCACCTCAATGTTTCATACACCATTGTGCACAGTCAAGGGATCAGAGACCTATGCATTAACCAATGTGCAGATCCTATAGTCACAACTCAGATGGTTGGCCACCCCAAATTGTTAAACACTCCAGGAGTCCAAAAAGCAAGGCCACACCACGGTGACACAGAGGCAGACACCTGAGTGCACTCTTCACAATGCCCAATATGTATGCTGACACACGGGAGTGGGAGAACAGAGTGCCATTGATGTCCAGAGTAGGCATTACAGTCCTGGTCCATGTGCAACATGGTATTACCCTGAACAGTAGGCAGGTGGCTATGCATGTGTCACACACATGATGTACATACTTCTGATGCTCTTACCTTGGTCTCTGCTGCAGCATGGGTGTGTGGCACATACCCCAGACATGTGGTGAGTCAGAGCAGCAATTGGAACACATATTAAAGCCATACCCAGAGTACATGTCAGATCACAGGCATTGTGTGAGCAATTGTACCACCCATGCAGCCCACAACAAAGTTCCTGTAACTGATGCTGTCCCCAACTTGAACCACAGGTAACTGCAAGTACACAGTACCCAAGTGACCTAAGTCACAGACTGTAAGGGCCACACCTGTGTATCAGATGAGGAGGGGCATGACACAAGTGAGGGACATGAGTCCAGGACGACAAGACAGTCGTACTGTGGAAGTGGAACCAGGCTAAAGGAGTGCATAGAGCATGTTAGTCATAGTACCCAGAAAAGGCTAGCACTTACCCCCTCCTTGCTGCTGTCTGGCCTTCAGCTGCCCATCCAGGTCAGGGAAGACCACCGCCAGAATCCGGAGCATGTGGGGGGTCAGGGTCCGGTGTCCGACCCTCCTGCGAGGAGGCGACAGCTTCAGCTGGACCCTTGCGATCCTCCGGGTCTAGCCACGAAGGTCCTTCCACCTCTTCTGGCAGTTGCGGATCCTGTGCCTGCAGACCCCCACAGATCGTACTGCCCGGGCGATGGTCAGTCAGATCTCCTGCTTCTGGTGGACATCAACCTGTGAGGATGACAAAGTGAAAAGGCCATTACTACACATGCAACATATCCGTGCATCACACAGTTGGATATACATGTCTCAATCACAGGGGCATATGATGTACACAGGTAGTGCAACTATGGCTATGAACAGTTGTCCAGCAGTTACTAAATGGTATCATTGCCTGGGAAGTAAAACCTTGTTGGAATGCACTGTTACTGCACTATACCTGTTCAGTAGGTAGGTAAACACTGTATTTTCAAGATGGGATGCACCATCTTTAAGGCCCTTGCCGGTAATGGCCCTGCTTTTATTTCTTCTAAATTGCAGCGTTACGCCCCTCCTCGAGAACTGCGTTCCTCCACTCTCAACTTATTGACTGTCATACCTTTCAAGCGTAAAAAGCATGGAGGACTTAGATTTGCGGTCTTAGCCCCTCAACTTTGGAATTCACTGCCTATTGAAGTAAGATCAGTGACCCTTTACTCCCAGTTTAGGCAAAAGCTCAAGACCTGGCTGTTCTCTCAAGCTTACCAGTAACACTGCCTCTTCACTCTCTGCACCGTCCTCTCGCCCTGAGCGCCATGAAACCGTTTTCGGTGTACGTGCGCTTTAACAAGTACTTTTAACACAACAACAGTGCATGTAACTACACACTTTGGGGGGTGACAACTACTCAGTGAGCATGCTAGCCACTAGTGTACACACTGTAAGTCTTGCTAGGCAGACAACATGCACAATTAGTAAGGCAGTGGACAGAACACTCACCTGCTCCCCTGGTTTCCCATACAGCTTGCTGTACTGTGGAAGGAGGCTGTCCAGCAGGGCCTGGTTCTCCTCAGTGCTGAAGGCTGGGGCTCTCTCCACAGTACGTGCCATTGCAGTAGCCAGAGGATGCAGAGAGAGCAGCAGTGGTGGTGGCAGATGTCGTCCTGGAGCATGTAGTGCAGGCAAGTGAGCTCTCAGGGGAACAGCCAGCATTATATGTGTGCTGCAGAGGCAGATACTGTCCCATGTGTCCAAAGTGATAGGTCCAAGTCGTTTGCATCTTCTGAATCTGGCCAATCCATGGAATTGCACTACTTATACACGCCTACAGCATCCTTCAAAATTTCAACTTGATGACACCCATGAATTTGCAACATTGTTGTGGGTGGCCAACTGAATTCACTGCATCCGACTCGTAAAAGCTTCGAATACGCATCCGTTACCATGTCAGTCCATAGCCAATGCGTGCGCACGGATCGTTCCATTGCTGTACTATGCGTATTTCGTCACACAACACGCATCCGTCAACATCATATGCAATGGCCAATGCGTGCGCACGGATCGGTCCATTGCTGTACGACGCGTATTTCGAAACACAACACGCATCCGTCAACATCATATGCAATGGCCAATGCGTGCGCACGGATCGGTCCATTGCTGTACGATGCGTATTTCGAAACACAACACGCATCTGTCAACATCATATGCAATGGCCAATGCGTGCGCACGGATCGGTCCATTGCTGTACGACGCGTATTTTGAAACACAACACGCATCCGTCAACATCATATGCAATGGCCAACGCGTGCGCACGGATCGGTCCATTGCTGTACGACGCGTATTTCGAAACACAACACGCATCCGTCAACATCATATGCAATGGCCAATGCGTGCGCACGGATCAGTCCATTGCTGTACGACGCGTCCCTGTACAAGTCACTCGCATATGTCACCATGGTTGTCACAGGTGAACATATGCCAGCCACAATTACTTGCCAGGGACTCAGGGGCACACCTACAACACCACAGCCTGTCCACACTGTATCCTAAGGCATGTAAGGCTGCATTACCTGTGGGTATGGGGGTCAACATGTGGTTTGATGGGTGGCACTTGGGGGCAGCCACTCCCATGCACATGTTCATGGGGACAGAATCCTTTGTGTGTTGTGCACATGACCACTGTGATGTGCAACTGTTCAGTTCAGAGCATGTGGCATGGTCACATTTCCAGGTTGTATATGTGTATGTTATGTCACATACACCCTGAGTCCCATGTGGGATGGTATGTACGTCACAGGGTGACCCATTGCCACAATTGTGATGGCCCTCCACAGTCTGTGTGCATGTTGTGCTTCAGATGTCTCTGATTCCATGTGCACAATGGGAGACAGTCTCCACATCCACGTTGTTTGTGCATCGACTTTGATGTTGTGCGTGTGTGTGTCACAGACGTCCATGTCTGTGCTGCAGAGGCAACAGGGGCCACTACCTGTGGGAGTCATGGTTGTTTTGCTGGCGTGTACATGATACGCCATGTCATGCCAGTGTCCATGTGGCAATACAGGGTCCCTGGGAATCTACCTGTCAAAGAGCTGTGATGCCTGGGGCACATCTGTCCTCACTTGTCACTGTGGTGTGTGTTTGGAACGTGACAGCAGTACATGGGTACTGTGACACAGCCTAATGATTTCCCATAGCACAACCTGGAACTTGTTGTCAACACATGTTGAACTGAGATGTTAGATGATGGCCATGTAGGTGCCATATATGCCCATACAGAACGGCACACACATCAAGTACTTGTGTCTCATAATGATGTATCATGTGATATTGAGTATGGTCAATGCCACATATGTGGGGTGACTGACAATCTTTCTTTGTTCACCTATGTACTGCAGGGCACCAGCTGTCCATAGACCATTCCCTGACCTTGCAACCATGGTGGAACGTGACTGCATCCGACGGTACCGCTTCAACAGGCCGCTGATTGAGGAATTGGCGGGGCGGTTGGCCCCACATTTGCTACCTGGCCGGCCATACCCTACAGCGCTGACCCCCAAGGTGAAGGTGATGGCAGCCCTACACTTCTTTGCCACCGGTACCTTTCAACACACTGTGGCGTCTGCTGGTGGGATGTCACAGACCATGTTCAGCCGTGTGCTACGCGATGTTTTGGAGGCAATGTTAACATACTTGAACCAGTACATCTATTTCCCTAAACGTCAACAACTCACTGACGTCAAGAGTGTCTTCTATGCCCTGGGGAGGATGCCACATGTCATCGGCTCCATTGATGGGACACATGTGGCTTTGGTACCACCACAGGCACATGAGCAGGCATACAGGAACAGGAAAATTTTCCATTCTATCAATGCTCTGGTGGTATGTCTTGCAGATATGAGCATCTCACATGTGTGTGCACGTTTCCCCGGTTCTGCACACGATGCCTACGTGATGAGGAGTAGTCGCATCCCGAGGATGATGTCACAGATGCAGAACCAGCGTGCCTGGCTTGTCGGTGTGTACTGACTTTGTACCATTGTGTGTGTTCTGCAATGTTGTATTCCACCCTCTTTTCCAACTCAGCTAATGTGCAATTGTCTGTATGTAGGTGACTCCGGATACCCCAACATGCCGTGGTTGCTGACACCCCTCAGGAACCCTGTGACATCAGCCCAGATGCGCTACAATGAGGCACATGGTCGGACCAGGAGAGTGATCGAGCGGACATTTGGTGTCCTGAAGAGCCGCTTTCGCTGCCTGGACAAGACAGGAGGGGCCCTCCCATATGCCCCTGCAAAGGTGTGCACGATTTTCATCGTCTGCTGCATGCTATACAACCTGGCAGTGCGGAAGGAGTTGCCTCTCATCCTGGATGACGATGACCAACATCCGCCACCTGTGGAGGATCCTGGCCTGGGCCACGATGCCAGTGATGATGATGATGATGAGGGTGATGTCCGCACACAGCTCATCACCAACTTCTTCAGCTGAATGTGAGTATACAGAGATGTTATGTCAATGATTTGAGTTTGCATGATATGTGTTGGTGGTGCTCTGTTGCTGTTTGAGTGTGGCCATGTGCTACTTGACTGGATGCGTGCAGCGATGTGTCCTTACAGGTAGTCTGTACTCCCCAACAGTGTTGGCATGCTAACTTGGTTTTGTGTAGGTATCTTGTGACATGTATTGGGCATGAGTATTGCAGTTCTGTCCTGTTCTTCAGTGCTTTTAACTGTGTGTCATGTCTGTCATTCACAGGGTACTTTCAGAGTTGTTTGGTCAACTGTGATCCCCCGACACCATGATTCAACTTCCAGGGTGGAAGCAGTCGTTTCCCTACAGGTGATGTGCCACACACCCCTGGACTTTATTTCTTCAACACTTGTTGACTGTGTGGCCACTGCCACGTGGGATTACCTTGCATCTGTAGTGGAAACAACATGTTGCAAATGTGTAATAAACCTGTGCTTCACTTTGGGATGTGCGTTGTCTGTGGTCACACATCTGACTGACAGTTGCTTACTGCACCTGTGGGCTAGTTAACACAGACTCTGAATAGGTGTGGTGTCTGTGCATTCCACTGTATTTCCTGGCAACATCAGTGTAGGCGATGAGTCAGATGGCCCTGGTGTGTATGTGTTGTGTTGCCCTAGTGGTGTGTCTCCCTCATATGTGTCACATCGCCATGACTCACATGACAGTGTTGGAATTGCTGTAGCAGTTAGCATGCACAGTGTCATTTAGCAGATCATCATCTCCATGACAAAATACCACGTTGGAATCACAACAGAGGCAAGTATGGTGTATTAGTGAGTTTATTTACATACATGTGTGAGGATAGTGCACAGGATGGTGGGTGCTGTACATTGGGATTGGAATCCAAAGTTCCCAGATGAGTTGGAAGTGTTGGTAGCAGAAATGTCCTGAGTAAAGTCCACAGTCATCTGATACATTAGTCCAACTTAAACTCCCCATGTCATGTGGGAGAGTTGGGTTGCATTCAACAGGGTGAACAGTTTGCACACAAAGGAGAATTTCCAGAACAGGTGTTGGGATCCAGGGGGATGTACATGGCCATCTGCCTCTCAGTTGTCCTTCCTTGGATGACCCCTCTTCTTTCTGGGGGGACCCTCACGTGCAGGCCGCTACGGTGCAGAGGACTCTCCACCAGAGTCATCCTCCCTCCCTGTGGCAGTTGCAGTTGTTGCGGCACCAGATGTTGTGGGCACACAGGGAGGTGTGGACATGTTGGTGCTAATCTGGCGGAGGCATGTCAATATGTCCCTCTGCACCCCCGTCAGTTCTTCCAATGTGTCCCACTTGGACTCCATGCCAGACATGTGTGTCTCCACACGGGACATGTGGGAGTCCAAGCGGGCATGATGGGCAACCTGCTGCTGTTGATTGTCCTTGAGGATCCCCACTACCTGGCTGACCTCTCCGGTGCTATTCTGGTACGCATCTGCAATGCGTACCAGTTGTGGGTCATCATGCAGTCCAGACACCTCTGCAAACAGCGACCTCTGCCTACCACCCCTCCCACCACCCCTGGCCACACGTGCGGGACCTGTGATGGCACGCACAGGTGACCCTAGGCCCCCTTGGGGGTTGGTACTGGGGTTGTTGTCCGTTGCTTCCCGGGGGGCCGGGGTACCTCTGCTGTTGTCATTCAGTGTCCTTTGTCTGTCCGTGTCGGCGGGGGTGGTCTGTGTGTTGGCAGATGTTGGAGGAGTGGGTGCAGATGGTGGTCCTGCTGGTGCTGCATGATGACTCACACCGGAGGGGCCAGGTAGGTCTTCACCATCCGAGGAGGGCAGAGGCTGTTCCACACCAGAGAGCTCAGGGGCCACCGGAGCCTGGGACAGGGACTCCTCATCATCTGCTGCTGTGTCCCCATCATCACCTGTGTTTGGAAGAGACACACAATGTATATTATGTATCTACAGGCATCAATGGTTCAAACACATGATAGTTGTGACTGTACATCTGGATGCGTGTCTGTACATTGCATTGTCCTAAGTTGTCAGAGCCAGAGGTTGATATTGTTGTAGCAGATTGTCCTGCCAACCTGAAGCATTTCAATGTGAATGTTGAGGTGTGTGCATGACCAGCTCATGTATTGATTGGCTGTACATGGCCATTGCTACTCAAGGGCCATCACGTGCCTGACACAGGTGTGTCATCCTTGTCCACATTTGTCCTTTAACAGGGACATACATGCAATTCCACTTCGGATATCTTTCAAGATTGGGACATGTGTGGTGGCAGTTTTTGCCAGTCTTTGTGCGTCACATTGGTGTGTCTGGACAACATGGTCACAGTCCGGTATGCCTGGGATCTCTTGGGAGTATCTGTGTTGTTGTCTGGGTTCCTAGTTCACGTCTCATTTCATACAAGTGATGTTGTTAACGTAGCTAATGATGTTGTTGCTGAGTTTTGTACGTGCAAACGTGATTAATCTTGTCAATGTCCTCCATGGTGATAAGGATTGGGCACGGCAGCTCTCTGGCTTTTCCATTGTCATGACAGTGATGGCCAGTGGTGTGTGTTGCAGTTCTGCTGCTGTGAGTAGCATGTCTCCTCAAATGCAGTCCAGCTTGGTGCTTGTGTCTACAGTGTCTATGACAGTGAGTGGTGTGTTGTGTGAAGGATGCATATGTTGCCGAACGATGTGGGAGTGGAATGCAGCTCACAACCGCAACTTGTGTGACTGACACCATGGTACAGTGTCCGGTATATTGGTGTGTCCATTGCATTCACTGTCAGGTGTCCCCTGTCAATGATGTCTCTGTGACTTCCTGTGTGTTTTGTGCTATGTAGTTTGTCTGATTATCCACAGTTGTCATCTGCAAGTCACACCTTCACAGCCAGGCCAGGGGGCACCCATGGACACTGCATCCCCTGACAGTGTGTGTAAACATAGAGTTGCAATGGCTGTGAGTGTGTACGTGTTTGGGTTGGCCAGTGCATGGGTGTGAATTGCAGGCACATCATTTCTCATGCCCATGTGTCAGCCATCTTGCCAGGGCTTTTACTTTGGGAGTGACTGGTCCCACGTGTGCAATGTGTTTTTGCAGAGTAGGTGTGTGTATGGCCAGCATTGGTGGTATTTGGTTGACATCCGGACCTCCTTCTCCCCCAGCCCAGTTATCCCACCATGAAGCATGCCACCCTTGCAGTGGGTGCAGGTTAACTCTCAGGATGTCAGTCAGTGGTGTCCTGTTGTTGGTTGGTGCACAGTTCCCAGCAGGGCCTTGTGCTCCCCACAACAGAGCACCATTGTCAGACATCTTTGAAGTGGCTTTTCACTCCCTGTGAGGTGTGCATGCTTCAGTGTGAGCTTGCCGGGCCATGCGGGTGGGGGATGTTGAGCTGGCACTACCACTCCCATCATGCTATTGCCTACACCCCCCTTCCCAGCATGCCCATACTTCCTTCCTTTTGAGTCGACTTCACTGTGTGTGAGTGTGACAGCAATGGCAAGATGGCTGACAGTGTGGTCCTGTTGTTTGCTGGTGCACAGTTCACAGCAGGGCCTTGTGCTCACCACAGCTGAGGCCAGTGTCAGACATCTTGGAAGTGGCTTTTCACTCACTCTCTTGTGGAGCACGGTCCCAGGTGTGTTGTTTGGAGTTAGTGGAAGTGGTGTGTGTGTAAGGGCCTGCTGGTAGCTGTAGTCGGAGCTGGCACTCCTTGTTAGAAATGGGATCTCTAGTTGGCAAGGGCTTGCACCTTTGTCCAAGTAGGGACCCTTCTTCCTAGTCAGGGTAAGGGTTGTTACACTCGTGAAGTAACCCCTGCTCACCCTCGTGGTAGCTTGGCACGAGCAGTCAGGCTTAATTCAGAGGCAGTGTGTAAAGCATTTGCACATAACCAACAGTAATACAGTGTAAGCACTACAAACGGACACCACACCAGTTTAGAAAAATAACCAATATTTTATATACTCAAGACAAGACCAATTACGACAAAAATCCACAATACTATACTTTACGAATGAATACTTGATACGTTAACTTCTTCTTTGCAGGAATAGCACAAAAGCAAAGTTCGTACGAGTCGGTAGGTCCGTCCGAGCCTACCGTGATTTGGAAAACCCCAGAGTCTAACAGTTCCAGCCGACCGCGTCGATACGTGCCAGCAGAGTCGTGAACAGACTCGGTTACAGTACCTTTCTCGTTGTGGCTGGTACGGAGTGTACGAGCTGGTCGGCGTTCGTCCCGGTTGCGGTGCAAGACGGAGCGATGCAAGGTGCGGTGTCCCTCGATGCGGTGCAGGCAGCGGCTCGATGAGCGTCGTGCAGACGGAGTCGGTGAGTCCAAGGCGTGCGATGCAGGGTGAGACGATGCTCGATGCGGTGCTGACAGGTTGCGATGCAGGCGACCAAGCCGGAGTGCGGGAGCTGGCGTCGGACAGCGGTGCGAGTCGGAGCGGTGCGTCGCAGACGTGCGAGCGGTGCCCCAAGTGCGGTGCGGTCTCGACTCTTGAGCCAGTTGCAGCAACAGCGTCGGTCTGGTCCGGCTGGCCCAGTGAAGCGATGCGATGCGAACTGCGGTGCCCACAGGTCACGGTGCAAGCAGCGGCTCGATGTTGGCAGCGTCGGACGTCGCCCACGGTGAGACCAGGGTTGCGATGCGAAGCGGGGCGATGCGGTCTGCGGTGCAAACAGGTCACCGGCCAGGGATGGATTCGGTTGACGGAGTCGGTTGCAGTTCCCTTCCTCTGTGGCAACTGAAACAGCGTTCCAGAAGCGGTACCCAGAGGCTTGTGAAGTCTTTGTAGTCCCTGAGACTTCTTAACAGGAGGCCAGCTCGGTTTCAGGCCCTTGGAGATACTCAGCACAAGTTTGTAAAAAGTTCAGTCCAGTTCTTTCACTGCCCAAGACAGAAGCAGCAACTGCAGGCCAACCCAACAAAGCAACAACACAGCAAAGGGGCAGTACTCCTCCTGGCAGCTCTTCCAGCTCTTCGTCTTGGCAGGTTCCTTGATTCCAGCGAGATCTAAATTCATGGGGTCAGGGCCCCAATATTTATATCCCAAATTCCTTTGTTCTCTGAAGGCAGAGAGGCCTTTGCCTAGTCCAAACCAGTTCTGGAGCACTTTGTTGACAAGTCTCCGTCCCTTCTTTCAGTGAGTAGGCCAGGGACATCAGACGCACCACAGGAGGTGGAGCCAGCATTGTGGAGGGAAGGCACTGTCCTATTCAGGGCCCAGGTGCGACCCCTCCCACCCATCTACATGTAGATCTTGCTATTCAGCCCTGCGCTGACTCACCCTGTCTCCTGGCATCCCCCAGCCCCTGTCACTCACATTCCAGACAAGGAATACAACAACCCGCAGAGGCAGGCTTGGATGGTTAGACAAGAAAATACCCACTTTCTAAAAGTGGTATTTTCAAACACAGAATGTTAAAACCAACTTTACTAAAAGCTGCATTTTATCATTCTGAGTCCAGGCATACTAAACTCGAATTTCTACCATGTTCCCGGGGTCAGTTAGGATTATAAGCTGTAATAATCAAAACTGCCCGTTCTGGCCTAGGGGGAACAGGTAGCCTTGAAATAGTGAAAACGAACTAGGCTGTAATTCACTATCAGGACATGCCGCACACACCCGGCCATGTCCTACCTTTTCGCATACAACGCACCCTGCCCACAGGGGTACCTTGGGCCTACCTTAGGGGTGACTAACATGTAGCAAAGGGAAGGTTTAGGGACTTGCAAGTGTGTGCACTTGCCAAGTCGTCATGGCAGCCCCAGGCTGCGCACAGGCTCTGCGGTGGCAGGCCCGAGTTACACTTTACGGGCTGTTTGCGTGGGTGGCACAATCCAGTGCTGCAGCCCACCAACAGCATTTGGTCTATAGGCCCTGGCACTCGTAGTGCACTTTACAAGGGACTGACAGATAAACCAAATAGGCCAATCATGGAAACACCAATCCATAACGCATTTTATACAGGAGCACTTGCACTTTCCCACTGGACCGCAGTGAGGAAAGTGCGCAGAATCATTACACCAGCAAAACAGAGTCAAAACCAAGAGGTCAAAAAGCAAAAAGTCAGGGGAAACACGCCAAAAGATGCCAAGTCTAACACTCTTCCTCCCCCCAGGCCAGACATCCCACCATGAAACGTGCTTCCATTGCAGGGAGTGCAAGTTGGTTGTCAGGATGTCAGTTAGTGGTGTCCTGCTGTTGGTTGGTGCACAGTTCCCAGCAGGGCCTTGTGCTCCCCACAACAGAGCACCATTGTCAGACATCTTTGAAGTGGCTTTTCACTCCCTGTGAGGTGTGCATGCTTCAGTGTGAGCTTGCCGGGCCATGCAGGTGGGGGATGTTGAGCTGTGACTACCACTCCCATCAGCTATTGCCTACACCCCCCTTCCCAGCATGCCCATATTTCCTTCCTTTTGAGTCGACTTCACTGTGTGTGATTGTGACAGCAATGGCAAGATGGCTGACAGTGTGGTCCTGTTGTTTGTTGGTGCACAGTTCCCAGCAGGGCCTTGTGCTCCCCACAACAGAGCACCATTGTCAGACATCTTGGAAGTGGCTTTTCACTCCCTGTGAGGTGTGCATGCTTCAGTGTGAGCTTGCCGGGCCATGCGGGTGGGGGATGTTGAGCTGTGACTACCACTCCCATCATGCTATTGCCTACACCCCGCTTCCCAGCATGCCCATACTTCCTTCATTTTGAGTCGACTTCACTGTGTGTGAGTGTGACAGCAATGGCAAGATGGCTGACAGTGTGGTCCTGTTGTTTGTTGGTGCACAGTTCCCAGCAGGGCCTTGTGCTCCCCACAACAGAGCACCATTGTCAGACATCTTTGAAGTGGCTTTTCACTCCCTGTGAGGTGTGCATGCTTCAGTGTGAGCTTGCCGGGCCATGCGGGTGGGGGATGTTGAGCTGTGACTACCACTCCCATCATGCTATTGCCTACACCCCCTTCCCAGCATGCCCATACTTCCTTCCTTTTGACTCTGCTTCCCTGTGGGGTAGTGTGCCTGTGCTGACAGGATGGCTGACAGTGTTGTCCTGGCGTTTGTTTCGCTACAAGCCCCAAAAGTGTCCCTGTGCTTCACACAGCATAACCCAGTGTGGTAGTTATTTGTGGACTATTTAATTAGAGTGTGAGGCAATGCATTCTCCCAGGTGAGTTGTGTGGAGTTTGTGTTAAGGGGGTGTGTGAGAAAGCTGCTGGTAACTATGGTCAGAGCTGTCAGTCCTCCTTCCCACCCAGCCAGATATCCCACCATGGAACGTGCTTCCATTGCAGGGAGTGCAAGTTGGCTTTCAGGATGTCAGGCAGTGGTGTCCTGCTGTTGTTTTGAGCACAACCCCCAGCAGGGGCTTGTTCTCCCCACAGCAGTACCCAGTGTCAGCCATCTTGTCAGTTCTTTTCCACTCCCTGTGATGTGAGCATGGTTCAGAGTGGTGTTGATGGGCCAATTGTGAGGGTGACCAATATCTGTGACTACAACTCCCATCATGCTATTGGCTACACTCACTTCACCAGCATACACACAATTCCTTCCTTTCAGTCAGCTTCCCTGTGAGGTGGTGTTCTAGTGGTGGCAAAATGTCTGACAGTGTTTGTTGGTTAGATTTGTGCCACTGCCTTGCTCTATTTGTTGTTAGGTTTGTACATGTCATGACACAGTTACATATCACTATGAGATGGCAGGTATTGTGTTTGTCTGACTAGCATACACATCTTGGGATGATTATCTTTTGGTTACTGTGGCTTTGCTAACGGTGCATGGTTTCACTATCCCCTTGACAGTGATGTGTGTGTATTGTCACACAATATTGGGTATATTGGTTGTGTACTCACCAGGCTCTGGGATGTCTGATTGTTCATGTACGCTCTCTGGTGGTAGGATGGCCCGCACCTTCTCCTCCCAGGACCTGAGGTATACTGGTTTGGCAGGAGGGCCACTGCCGGTGCGATGACTCAAGGCGTATTCCTTCCTGAGTAGGTCCTTGACCCTCCGGCGCACGTCATACCACCTGTTCTGGATGTCTTCCTTTGTGCGCAAACATGGTGATTGTGCGTTCACCCTGTCGATGATCCTCTCCCACATCTTGGTTTTCTGCGACATGGGGGTCTGTTGGACCAATGTACCAAACAACTGTGGCTCTACTCTTAGGATTTCATCTACCAGGACTTCCAATTCACTGTCTAGGAACTATGGATTCTTCTTTGGGGGCATGGTGATGGGTGGTGGTGGGGATTGATATGTGTGTGAGTGTGCAAGTGAGGGTGGGTGAGTGTCAGTTTTGCTGGGTGTATGTGAGGGTTCTATTAGGGAAGTGCTAATGGTGTGTGGCTTGTGTGATGGATGAGTTGTGAGTGTGTCTGTGGTTGCTGTCTGATGGTGTTCTGTGCTGGCAGGTCAGTTGAATTTGCAAAGGATCATGGTAGGGATTTGTGGCCTTTATATGGGTAGAGTTGTGGGTGTGTCTTTGTTCCATGTTTTTTCCCCCCAGTATTTATTGACTTTGTCATTGCTTGCTTGGCCCTTTTTTTGTATTTTTTCCTTTGTATTTTTTGGGCATGTAGGAGACGTTCTTCTGACCGAGTCGGACGCTGCAGTTGTCTCGTGCGAGCTTCTCCGAGTCTTTCACGCTGTCTTTCTGCTGGGTTTCATGTGCGGCGTACGCGTCGGTCGCGGAGTATTGGGTTGCTTCGGCTCCTGTTTTCTATGCGTGTCGGTCGTACGGCTCGAGCTCCGTGCGACTCGGTCTGGTTTTACACGCATTGCATCGTACTGCGCGGGTCGGAGTTCGCGGGTACGTATCTGTCGGGTTCATTCCTGGTGCGTGTCGGTCGGTTCGATTCGCGTAGATTTTCTGGCCGGATGGCTGCTTTCCGTGCGGTTCGGTCGTTCGGCTTGTGTTCCGTACGAGTCGGTCGCAATTCACATGCATAGCATCGTACTACGCGGATCGGACAGCGCCGGTACGTGTCGGTCGGACTACATTCCTGTACCGAGTCGGTCGGTACGTTTTCCAGCCTGAATCGGAATCGGCCCCTATATATTTAAGTGGAATGAGTAGTGTTTTGATATTTGAAATCCAGAAAATAGTAATGTAAATAATTGCTTGGTACTTAATATCAGTAATCATATGTAATCATTTTAAAATATTGAATAGATGTAAGAAACTATTGAAACTGTTCCTTGTTTTTCAGAAAATTATTTTGTTTGGATCACAAATTCAAGATGGCAAGAAAAGATGAAAAGAGAAGGAAACAAAACAAAGAGATCTACTTACAGAAAAGGAAACAAAATGTGTTAGAAAAAATGAGAATGTTACCAAGGATAAAGTTTGTTTAAGTAAGACCACTAAACAGTTTCTTAAAAAAGTTGTGGAGAAATTATATGAGAACAATAGGAATGAAAGGAAAAGGAAGAGTTTTTCAACTAAGGAGAAGGAGAATGATACTTCAAATGGTAAAAAAAAAAAAATTAAGGAAAAAACCCAAGTTACCCGAAGACAAAAACAATTTCAAGAGATTCGACAATGACTCTTTCGATGAAGAGTAATTCAGAATTTATTGAAAGATTGTAAGAAGTATAAAAGAAGATTACTAGCTTACAAACAGAATCAGCAGATTGAAACTGTAGTAGATACTGCTTTTAAGTTGAAACGAAAATGATTTATTTTGATTTTAAAGAGAATGAAATCTTTAAATAAAATAATGAAGTTTCTGAAAGACAAAAGCAAAAGAAAAAGACTTGTTAATAGAAGTAACTTTTGTAACAGTTTCAATGGTGAATGGAAACACACTTCTACTAGTGAGCCTTTCTTTAATGAAGAAAGCTACTTTCAACAAAATAATTTACCTTTTGCAGTTGATACTCGAGGTCGCTGTTACGAAGTTCGGAATGGTTGTCCCATTCCAAAAGAAGAAATAGTTGTTATGAGTGCAGAAGAATTAATAGCTGAAGAAGTGCAAGGGAATCGCACACAAGTTCCTGTATATAAGTGGGATTGTAGCAGTATTTGCAGTATTTAACATGAATCTATTGACATAATGCGAAATTGTTTTACGACAATATGCACAGAAAAGTGTTAAACAGAAGATTAGGTTGTTACAAGGACTAGATCCATTTAATGTAAGAACATATACTAAGAAGCATGGACATTCTCTGGCTTGTCTTTCAAGAAAAGTGTGTAAAAGTACTTTTCATCACTTAAGAATGTTAGGAGTACACCACTCAGGAATGCGGAAGTTTGTAAGGAAAGTGTACTATGTAAAGACTCCTGCATTATGTTTAAGTGAACTGAACACAGCTCTTTTACACGGTTGTTTATCAGATGTAGAAAAAATGTGTGATGAAATTGAGTTTTGTTTTTTTGGTTCAGAACAGCAGTGCGTAGAAACTGAGAGCTTGACAACTGCAGATGTTGAAGAACATAGGAAAGAGATTAGCATTGATCAGTTTGAAGAAGAAATTAGAAAGTTTAAGACAGTGTGTTGTGAAAAACCAAACTATGGGGCCCATTACGATAACCGGCGGTAAAAAATCCGCCATCTACTATAGCCTGAAAAAACCGCCCGCCTGCACCATGGGAATACCGACTGAGCAATTACGATGTCGCGAAGCAACCTCCGCCCGCGGCGGTAAAAACACACAAAATTCCGCCCGTCCATGTCAGAGTAGAAGATTATCCGTCCGCCACGGACGCAATCCCGCCCGACAACCCAAATCCGCCCGCTCTGACGACCGAGACACCGTCTGTGAAATTATGATCTCCCCGACATGAGCGCGGAAAATCTACATATTTTCCGCCCGCCACGGTGAACAACAGAGATGAATAACTGACACGGCGGAAGGCCTGGCGGCCACGTCCGTGCACGGAAATCATTGGCGGACCAAAGAAATACACACAACATGGCCAACAAGTCCACACAGCAAACTACGCCAAAATACCCAAACACAGAACACATCCCAAAGACACATCCCCCCTGGCAAAACAAAAAAACTACAAATCCGAGGACACCAGGCACAACACACCTGAAAACGACAGCCCATCATGACACACCCACATAGGTGAGTACAAAAGCAGCCCCTTCACAGACCACAATCCCTTGCACTACTACAAAGCGAAGACGACAGCAGAGAACCCAGAGAGCCACAAAGGAAAGCAGCACACCACACGCACGCACACATCACACTCATCACCAACAACACCACCACCATCACCACTGAAACACCGGCACCACTAACCCCCTGCACATCACACACCACACACCACACACCCACCACACCAGCACCACAAATACCAAACCACACACCATGGCAACACAAAGAATGCCTAAGTACACTGCCACTGAGTTGACGGTCATGGTCGACGAGATCATCAAGGTGCACCCACAAATCTATGGGAACCAGGTCCAACAGACACCAGTAGCCACCAGAAACAGAATGTGGAGCAGGATCGTAGACCAGATGAATGCAGTTGGGAACGTGCCACGCAACCGGGGTGAAATTACAAAGAGGTGGCACGACCTGAAAAGCGTGGTCAGGAAGAAGGAGGCCAAGAATCGTGAGCTGGCTGACAGGACTGGCGGCGGAAATCTGGCGCCATTCAAGACCTTCAAGGCATGGGAGGAGAAGGTGCGAGCCATTCTACATCCAGAGAGTCTCACCGGAATACCAGGGGGAGTGGAGGCTGGTAAGTACAAACAAATGTATACCAGCACACCGCTATGTACTGTCATGCACTACCAGAATGCCATAGCTCCGAGGGCCAAACACCCCCATGTCCAGTACACAATCCACAAGACATCGCTCACACATGCAACAGACACTCGCACACACTCAGCCCAAAGGTACCAACAAACAAAACCATGGGGGCATGTGTACAGTCAGCCAGCAGCACAACTCCCACCAGGTCCCCTTGTACCCCAGATGCGCCGGAAGGAGCACTCCCCACACCTACACTCATGTGTCAGCCATAGCTGCACTAACCAACAAGTAACAGGTAAGTAGCCTTACCACAACGTCCGTGCATCGGAGGGGGGACTGCAGAAGTCAACCCCCACCAGGCCCCTAGTCCTACAGCGCAGCAAGATGGAGCACTCCCCACACCCATGTGTCAGCCATTGCAGTGCACACCTTCACCCGACAGGTAGATATGTTTCCCTACATGGAGGGGTGTCTGTGGGTGGTAAGCCATCACCACAACTCACAACACGGCCCCCACTCCCACAGACCAGCAAGATGGAGCACCCCTCCTCTCATAACCATGTGGTAGCCATTGCATTGCTCCCTCCAAACCAACAAGTAGGTAGACTACTGTACAGGGCGGGGTGTCTGTAGGCATGAGGATTGTACTACGACTAACATTTGGGACATGTCACGTAGCAGAGGAACAGGTAGCACTGCTCCCTGTCATAATCATGTGACTAATGTGCACACGGACATGAATTACAGAGTCATAGCCCACATGAGCCATCTCAAATACAGTAACACATAAGGAGTCACGTCTGCATGCACAAGTCTCACTGGAGTACTGACCCACATGGCGTGCACTGTGCCAGTCATCACACACATCAGCAACACCATCAAAGTCTTGTCCATGTAGTCGTGTCTGCATGTTCCGTTGACATTGTACAACATCACCCATGTAAGTCTATCTTGTCTCAATGTAACAGAGTGGAACCCCAGTAATGTCACATACACCACTGGACCCATGAACCACACAGCTACACAATGCACATTCAAAATCACATCCATCTCAACTTTCAGCCCCAGTGTCATGAAAGGTATATCATCTAAACAGTTGTCCCATATACAGTAGTCCAGCAAAGATTCCTGCCGATGACCAAAAATGTGTCTGCAGTGTCTGAAGCGCACGTCACACTGTGATTTACAACATACCTAATATAGTCAACACCCCAAGAGCACTGCATTGCTGCACATGGCTGAGGGTAGCACGCACACCAAGGAATTGTCCCATCTGCAATACGTTGTGTGGCACACAACAATTACTCACTCACTACAATGCTTGCAGTGTAATGTCCCTAAATGACAACAGTGAGCAGATATGCTGGGTATGTCAGACATACACACACCTTTGTCTCTGTAGTGTCGTGTGGCCAAAACACATGTCCCCTTCTGCACCCATATGACACAGTATGTACCACAAAACCATATTTCATATCAAAAGCATTGATGGAGCTGTACTCCTTTTCCCATCTGCGTTTCTAAGCGTTTCATTTGAACCCCAAAACCATATTTCACCTCAAAAGCGTTCATGGGGATGTACCCCTTTGGCCAACTGCATTTCTAAGCGTTTCATTTGAACCCCAAAGCTATATTTCATCTAAAAAGCGTTCATGGGGCTGTACCCCTTTTGCCATCTGCGTTTCTAAGCGTTTCATTTGAACCCCAAAATCATATTTCATCTCAAAAGCGTTCATGGGGCGGTACCCCGTTTCCACCAAAGCCACAAAATGTAGGGGTACTGCAACACACACCGATTGGCATTCCAAATCCGTCCCATGCCACATGCACCCATCACACTATTCCATTGCCTTGATCACGCACACACATTGTAGAGCCATACACACGCATCTGGGAAATCAGTGCACAACTGTGCACAAACTGTGAATGTCAGACATCTAACACAAACCTTGCAAGGTGCAACACAATAACCTTTCGTCTCCGCCCCACAGGTGACGAACAGCATGATGCTGGAGAGGGAGACAGCAGCCATCACAGCCAGTCCACAAGCCCTCCACCCGGACTCACGGATGTGGAAGACCTGGACACCTCTTTGGACGAGGACTCCCGACCAGGCACATATGGTGTGGCAGGGCGCAACCGCTCCCCAGGAACCCTCCTACCCACCAACCCATCTCCCAGGGCTGGTGACCAGTCCCAGGCCCCTGCTGCCACGGTCATTGCGGCCACCACCGCCGCCGCAACCAGGGCCTCCCTGACCACTCACCCTGCGCAAGGGGTGGTACGCACGTCGACATCGACCCTGGGAGCCAGAACGAGGCCCCGGGTGACCAATGTGGTGAGTGGGCAGGTCGGTGGCAGCAGTTCAGGTGGGAGGAGCAGGGTCAGGCCAACGCCATCAGAGCCTGGGAGCCAAGCCCTGCCGCAAATCGCCAGAGTCCTTGGGGCCTATGAAGAGGCCCAGGGACAATGGGCCCAGTCAGCTGCCGATACGCGGGAAGTCCTTGGGGTGTTGAGGTCCATGGACGCCTATATGGGCCAATTCGTGACCCGTATGGGCCAACTTGTCGACCTCATGGGCCAGCTAGTGGTGGTGGTGAGGGCCCAATCAAGGCCAACCACACCACCTCCGCCACCACCTGCTGGGGTGCAGGGTCGTGCAACATCCAGTTCCCCTGCGTCCACAGCGAGTGGGCAATCCTCAGCCACCACCAGCAGCCCACAAACACAACCCCCCCCTCTCAAACGTGAAGGGGTCATCCGAAGAGGAAACAGGTGTCCAGAGATGACTTCGCACGCTCCAAACGCCAGTGAGTCAGCCAGCCACGGTGGCCATCTACTGCATTCACTTGGACTACTATCCTACCCCACACTGCCATGTGAATGGCATGTGTCTGTCGGACTGTGGACCCAGAACAACATGGGTACACCTTGACCATCACGCAGACATGACCGTCAACTCATTGTTTCAGCATGCACCACTTTTGTGATCACCTTGCCCACAATCACATGTCACCGCTTAAAATAAATACACCTGGATCACATTCTGTCTTATCTGCTCTGTGTTTAAGCAAGGATGTGCAACCGTCACCATGATCAGAAATGCATCTGGAGTGTGGTATGTCGATAGGCCAGGAGAGGCTGTAGGGACCTAGGGGTGAAAAACAGAACAAGAGTCCATTGAATGTGTGTGTCACACACTCATCACACAGTACTTGTCATCAAGTTTAAGCAATGTACACACATCTCACAGAGCAACAGGGCACAATGCTACAGCCACTGTCAGTGGCATACTACCCTGGACATGGACCATTGCCACACAGCACTCAGTGAACAATAGGCCGCCGTGACAATGCACACATACACCTACACAACTACAGCAACATCAGCCGTCATACATGGTCACTCACCGTCAAGTGAAGTAGCGGGCGATGAGATGCTGACGCTCATTCACTGCTTCCTCCTCTCCACTGTCCTCGTCACTGGACACAGCTTGGTCTGCAGGCGGGGGCCCTGGCTGATCACTGTCATCCACTATCAGGGGGATCTGCCTGCGAATCGCGAGATTGTGCAGCATGCAGCATGCCACAACTATCTGGCACACCTTCTGTGGGGAGTATGCCAGTGCACCCCCGGTGCGGTCCAGGCATCTGAATCTGGACTTCAGGAGTCCAAAAGTCCGCTCCACCACATGTCTGGTCCTCCCATGTGCCTCATTGTATCTGACATCAGCTGGTGTCCTAGGATTACGTAGTGGGCTCAGCAGCCAAGGCCCGTTAGGAAATGCAGAGTCACCTGGGTGTGAGAAACACAGAGAATCGTTGCAATTCCAACAGGATACAAGACAGCATCTCACACCCAGCACGCTACACGAGTATGCATACTCACCAACAATCCATGCACGGTCTGGTTGAAGATTGGTCGTCATTCGTGGGAGGATGCTGTGGCGCATGATGTGCGAGTCATGGGCGGATCCGGGAAACTTCGCACACACGTGTGTGATAATCATGTCCACCAGGCACACCACTTGCACATTCAGGGAGTGGAAATGCTTCCGGTTCCTATAGATGTGCTCCATGGCCTGTGGTGCAACAAGGCCAACATGGGTGCAATCAATTGCACCAACAACGTGGGGGATGCGTCCAAGGGCATAGAAAGCACCCTTCACTGCCGCAAAATCACGAGCCCTGGGGAATCGGATGTACCGGTTCCTGTAGAGCATCATAGCTGACAGGACATCCCGTAGCACCATGCTGAACATGGGCTGGGACATCCCACCTCCACTGCCCACCATGTGTTGGAAAGATCCGGTTGCGAAAAAATGCAGTGCAGCCATCACCTTAGCCGTGGGGGTGAATGCTGTAGGATACGCCCTGCGAGGACGAAGGTGGGGTTCCAACATTGCACATAGGTGATGCAGGGTGGGTCAGTCCAGACGGAATTTCTGTATAACCTCCACATCCTCCATGTCTGCCAGCAATTGGTAGGGGCGATGTATGTTTGGTCTCCTCCTAGGACAGATGGAAGTGGACACATGTCAATGCAACACACCACATGGCATTTCCACATACACAAAACTAAATTTACTGACAAAGCAATAGAATCACAGAACAGCTGACAAGTAGGGACAGCACAGCTACAATACTCTTACACAGGTCCCCTTACCAATAGCAATGACCACTGACACAAACCATTGCTATGAGCATGCACATGGGGATTTAGGCCATAATAGCTTGAAAGGCATGATGATGATTTCAGACTGAATATGTGGGAAGCGGCAACACCACAGCAATATACCTAGCTGCTGTGCCAGACACAGCTTCCGAGGCTGGGTGAGTATGGCACACACCAACAACACAATGTACACAGGCTGAGCGGCCCAAACAAGTGGGTCCTGTTGCACAACGGAATATGAGACAGTCAATGATGTCCCTAGTTCACCCAATGTACAGCACTGTACGTATCACACCTCCAACACACATTGACAGGTGTACACATTGACAACTCCATGACAACACAGCTGTGTGAATGCAAATACACATCACAAGTGACACGTAACGTTGCACGTGCCAAGTGGGAGATGTACATTGAGAAATATGTCATGTGTGTGCATATGCACATCCCATGCTCCCATGCTAATGTGTACATGATGATGTGCCAACAGACATGTGGAGGCTGAGCACTGTCCGACAATGCCTATGCACACAGCATGAAGTGGCCCTGTCTAGTGTGGACATGCTCCCACACACAAATCATGGCCACACCTACAAATGCATGGCGCACATTAAACTGTGGATTCCACATGGCACCAGCGGACTGTACCCGCCATGGACCAGGCCCTTGAGGCCAACTCTAATGGCCCTCGCGGTTGCATCCTGCGTGTTCGACTATAGAGGTAAGCATACCGGGACAGCTCAGAGCAGGCATTTGTGTGCATTTGAAGTAGGCAGACATGGCACACCAATTGCAGCAGCTTGGACCCACTGAAACAGCCCCAAGGGGGCTATATGAGTGTGGGAGGGAGACCGGCATTACCACAGCTTCCAGGGACTGCTGCCTGGCAACCCTCAACAACACCTGCTGCTGCTGCCACCTGTCCACCTTCATGTCGATGACTCTGAAGATATGTCCAGGTCCACTCACCAGCGAGTGCCCCGACTCGAGCCCTGGACAACAGTGACAATGCATGACAGTCTCCGGAGTCCGGATACACCACATACAACACACAGAAGCTGTAGCTGCCCTAGCGGGCCAGGCCGCAAACACCATCCCAGACGAAAGGTAGACCCACCGCGTCGCGCATAGTCATTACATCCGCTGCCATTGACAAGGGACCCATAGAGTGAGATATGGGCCTCAGGGTGACGGGCCTCCAAGCCATCCCCCGCCAACGAGTGCCATGCAACTCACACATATCGCAAAGCCAATAGGACACTTTGCCTGCACACCAGGGCTCGAGTCGGGGTACCACGTGGGTGGACGGCGTCCCCACACTTATTTTACTGTGAGCTCGATAACTGGAGCAAATGGAGCCACACATTCACTCTTTGGCCTCTCTGGGGCGAGATTGAAGCTGCTGCTCACGCGCTGGCTTCTCTGATGCAATCACATCTAAGGGGTGAGCGAGGGGCGGCAATGAGTCTGATGGTGCAAGCCACCTTTCGTGATGTCACTTCCTGTCGTGACGTCAGCATCCCCCCACTTCTTATTTAGGACTTGTGCCCTGCTGCACACTGAGAATGTGTTGCCTGCGAGATGTGACCAGGAGAAGGGCGCCATGACCTCCCACCCACCAAGCTCCACTGCCATCCCGTGCCCTGGGTAGCCTGTGCAGGTGGACAATGTAGGGGGTACACCTGGAGGACAGGGGATGTAGGTGCCTTGGCAAGGGCCTGGCAGATGCACAGCAGTATGCAGCATGTCCCCAGAGGGAGGGCTAACGTCTACACCTGATGCAGTATTGATCGTGTGCCCGCCTGTTGTGCCCACACAAGTTCACATTCATCCCCAGACAGGTAGGCTTTCCAAACACAGTGGAAATCTACCCCTCCGGGATCCTCCCCACACAGTCTGTTTCAACACTGCATGAGTGCACCTACCCATGCCACCCACCCACCTGGGCCAAGCAGCCCTCCCGCTTCACATGCCACATGTGTGTCTTCCACAGTTGTGCTTCTCTCTCAGGGGCGGACCTTCAACTGTCCCGTAGCACCCAGACAGCACCTAGTCGGACTGGCATCCTGTTTGAATGGTAGGCACCCTCACACAACTACCTGTGACACAGTGGTGGCTGTAATGGCTATTGTGAATGCCATGGCAGTGTTGCTGGCCATGGCAGGGTACACTCACACACAATGCATACGCAGCTTTTCGTATCACTACTCTGCACATCGGACTGGCCACTGTCCCTGGTGTTGAACAATATTGCCGCCTGTCTATGTAATCTGTGACTGGATGCTGTTGTTCCTGTAGTCAGTTGTGTCTGTGTAGTTGCTGATTGCAGTTGTTACTGTGTGTGCATAGTTAAGTGAGGCACATGCCGTGTATGGTACCTCAACAATTGCAATGTCTGGTCTCACATTCCAATGTGTTTTACACGTGGCTGGGACTTCACTTCTTTCAGACTCTGCTACTTGTGTGTGTGATGAAGAAGTATTTATGTGACACGGATTGTCTGCATGTATTTGGTGGTATTTCTGGGAAAATGTATACGTGTCATGTTTGCGTGCAAGCAAAGCACAGGGTGTGAGTCTAGCCACAGGATGACAGGTAGCATGTGCAGAGTGTGCGGGTATGTGTGAGCTTACTTTCTGGGTGGCCAGCAGTGTAGGTGTATGTTAATCTTGTGATGAACATTGAGCCTGGGCACATGGCTTACTTTCAATGTGTGCATTTGGGAGGTGTAGGTGTGTGTGGTGTAAAGGGTGTGACTTTGGGGTAGTGTTGGTGTGTGTGTGTGTGCTCTGGCAATGTCGACTACACACATGTGTTACCCAGGGGCATGGTGGGTGTTTGTATCCGTGTTCAGGTCTGTGAATGTGAGCACATGTGTGTATTGTATGTTGCACAGTGTGCAGTGTGTGGGTGTGTCCTTGCAGTTCAGGTTGACTCCTACTTAAATATGTTTTGGCCATTGTGGGTCTGCAGGGTGTGTGACTGTCAAGATTGTGCCTTGTTTAATTAAGCATGTATGTGAATTTCTGCAGTTCGTACTCACTGTGCAGACCTGCCCATCCACACTGATATCGTGTGTGTGTTTTGTCATGCATTGCTGTAGCATGCTTCTTGCGTGGCTCCTAATTTTGCTTGATGAGTGTGATGTCAGACTGTGAAGGTAATTGTACACATATGTAGGACTGTGCTTTGTAGTGACAAGGCCGTCAGTGTTAATGTGATGATCTGTTGGGCCACGTCAGAGTCTGACAAGCCAAGGCCCACGACCTCTGGTATTTCACTAGGTCCACTGTGGCGGCAACTCATATGCATTGACATCCAATGACAGTAGACTACATGGTCATCTCACGACTCTCGTGTACTTCACACACTCTCATCCTCTCTCATTCGTACTTGTCTTCGATAAATGATTCTACAGAGTCACATATTTGCTTCAAGGCATGTATTTGAACTTACTTCCTCTGTGATGCAGTATAGTGGACACTACTAGCAGCGAAATGCATGTGGAGGATATACTTAGCATGATTACACATACAATAGGGGGTACAGGTAGATGTGATTAGTTGTTGATTGTGGAATAAAGGCTTCAGAGTTACAACTGCCTTGCCCTTGCTATGCTACAGTACATTTGCTCATTACTGAAGAGCTCTAGACTTTGACACAGACAGTATTCATTTTGCCTACCAGACGGCTTGACATCATAGGCACAGTACATCTCAGTTCCATGGTACAGGATTCCTACAATAGTGACTCCGACACACCTGCGTCAGAGGTGACATCAGAGCATGAGCCTACATGCATGCAGCAGCGTCTCACAAGTTGTGGCAATGTGGTGGCTAATGAACATGTCACAATAACTAGGACCATGTTGTAGGGGGTTGCATTTGTTGTCCATGCAAAAGTCCTGGCACGGAAGTACAGACAAAGGTGAGGTGACAGTTCTCACGTAATACAGCAGACAGATAAGTGTGCACTGACAGGTGCATGTGTTCAGGTGCGCAGAATACATATTATAGCATAGTTGTTCGTGCAGTATTGGCCATGTGGTTACTGTACACAAGTCCCATACCTCTGCCTCCCCCTGTTCATGCAGAGACACGGGATATGGTGAGGAACAGAGTGCATGTCCCGAAAATGTCTAATGTCATGGCAGTGGAGTTGATGGTAAGGTGTTTGTTGCAGATCGTATGGTATAGTTGTTGTACAGCTAACTGCCCACTCCGTGCGAAAGCCAAGCATAGGTACGGTGTTGAACATCAATGTTCAATTGGGGGTATTGAGTCGGGGACCCAGGAATTGACAAGTTGTCAGGTATGCGATACCTTCCAACAAAGCATCCCTCGCATTGGTGGTAAACATGGATGACATCCAATGAAGCGGATGGTGGGTAGCAACGTGTTCATCGTAAGTTGTCCCTTGTAGAAGCATGATGGGACATGTTGGATGACATTCGATGAAACTGTGATCCAGAATACGTTGTGTGGAGGCACACTGGTCCCATTGCAGTGTGTGTCCGATTGCAGCCACATACGCCATGCCCACATACACTGAACAGATCCTGTCGTGGGCATCCAGGGGTGCAAACAAGTGTACCAAGTCCGCCTTTGGACATGCCGGGTTGGAGAGACATAAATCCACAGGCCAGTGGAACGGACACCTCCGACAGTAGAAAATGGGGATGACGCAGCTGAACATTGCAATGCGGTAAGTTACTCGGTAACTTACATTCAGCATAGCCAGATTAGCACAGCCCACTATCTGTAGCAAGCTGTCACTATACAGCTGCATCTGTCCGGCATAGTTGAGAGGCACTGGTGCAACAGCCATTTTGCTACAGGGTGATGTGATGGCGTGCTCCGGCTGCCTGAGCAGTCAGCAGAGTGCAACCTCCGACGATGCTGGGAATTCTGGAATGGATGTACGGCGGCAGGTCTTGGGGTATAGTTTGGGCGGAGGACACAGGCCCTCATCCCACATGCTTCAATGAATGGTCAAGGCCAGTGGTGTCTGACTCTTTCCAGATTACTTGCATTTGACCCACAAGGAGGAGTGGTATAATTGTATTTTGTAGTATTATCTTTCTTTCATGTTAGGCGCTATCTGCCAGTGGAAGGTTTACTCTGCATGGCTATGTTTGGCTTCTTGTTGGTACAATGGCTCCATTCTCCTGCAAAATTTGTTGCAATGTGATTTCAGAGTAGGAATGGAAGGCCATTCAGTGCTATCTGCTCTCCCGTGTGTGGGCGGGACACTCCGTTGCCGCTGTACATTGAGGCTTCTGTGTGGGTGTAGTAATTGTGAACACATGTTCTCAGGCAGCAGGGTTTTTCTATTTTGTACATTGCATGGCTTGATATTACGAGCAGGATGGAATAGGTATTTTGCAGGCAATGTCCATATTCTGCGCTGTTATGTTGCAGCCGCCGTGTGCTTCTCCATGTTTTGCACACAAGGGTGTGTCCTATTTTGCCATCACATTACTCCCCTGTTCGGGACACTTGTGTGACATCCAGTTGACAACTGTGAGTTGTCGGTTGGGGACATGATTGATGCAGGAAGGCCACGTGACATGTGCCTTCAGGGTGGGGCTGGTGTGTGGGGTGTGTAGTTGTGACCCTGTGGTGTTTGTGTGCAGCCCATGCGTGGCGCTGTCGTTGGCCTCTGCGTTGTGCGCATGTGTACCTGCGTCATCGCCGCTGCGGTGCCGTGACGGGGACGGGGTCGTCACTTCCTGGTCCCGGGTAGTGGGTGCCCAGGATGTTGCGAGTTGTTTTATTTTAACAGGTGGGACATGTGTGGGTACAGTGGTGGATGTGTCCTGTCCACACAGGGGTGCCTGGGGGGGCCATGTACAGTTTTTACGCACTTGCATTGTGTGCAGTATTTGCGTGCCCTTGTTGTGTGTCTGCCTACCTGCGTCGTCGTGGCGCGTTCACTCCTAGGTGGTGCATGAGGTACAGCATGGGGATGGCTTGGAGAGCAAGATTCATTTCGGGGTGGGCCGCCTTTTGGGTCTCCGAACTCAACAGTCGGGTTTCCGCCTTGGTATCTCGTGCGGTGTCTCTTTGCCGGTGAGGCTGTTTGGTTGTGGCATCGTAATTTGGACGCCGGGCGGTACGTCATTTTGTCGGACGGTGTGTCTCCATTGGCTCGCGCCGCTACGTAGACGGGCGCACTTTGATGGCGGGCGGCGTCGCAGGATTACGGGCGGTGTTTGGCTGAGTTTTCACATCCTAATTTGGCGGGCGTGTGGGCCGTTGCTGGTGGACGGTAACTAGCGGTTTTTGCCTCCGACAGCACGGGGGTAGTGCTTCCGCCCGACATCGTAATGGGCCCCTATGTTTGTATTTGTTGTCGACGTACTCATTATAAAAGCCAAACTAGTAATGTTAATTTGTATTTAAAAAGTGAAAAGGAGAACAATGATAGGTGGCAGCAATTTGGAGGTTACTTGTTGGTGGAAGGTCGATTTGAGTTGGGTACTGATCAACGTATTTGTAAATATTGTTATAACAAATTAGAAGAGAACAAAATGCCAGCTAGACGAGTACATAACAACTTAGAATTAGTACCTATTCCAGAGGAACTGGCAGATTTGAATACATATGAGTCAGTTCTTATTCAATCTGTTCACCCGTTTCAAGCTATAATTCGCATGGAGTCTAAAATAGGTAAACTGCCACCAACAGTCTTACAAAGAGGTCTGAAAGGAAGAGTTGTGTACTTACCTTTAGATTTTAAGAAAAATATTGAAACTGTTGGTGGAGACAGAGAGGAAAATGAGCCAGTAGTTATTCTAGTAAACGGTGTACCAACAAAGAGTCAGAAAATATGGCAAGAGTTTGTAGATGTTAATAAACTTCAAAAGGCTAAGTTATATCTTGTACAGGACAATATTTATTATAAAACTGTAAATTTTGATGAACAGGTAATAAGTTTAGAAGATGAATCAGAAATTTCAAGTGGTCAAATAGAGAAAGTGGACAAGTCGAGGAGTGAAGAGATTTATGAACATTATACAATATGTCCTCTACATTCAAAAGAAGTAATAGGAAACATCATTGAGTTATTTCAAATGAAAAAAGCATATATAAAACATCTTTGAACTTTACAGAAACACACAGTCACTGGATGATGTCATCAGTGATGTCATTTGAGATGTCATCAGTGATGTCATCAGTGATGACACTGACCATGTCATGAATTATGTAATATGTGACGTCATCAGCAGTGCATTGCGGGGGCGCGAGTTATAGTTAGCTGAACTAACTATTACGGCCGAATTTCTCTGGTTTTGTACGAGTGAAATGTCCAACTAACTATAACATCCCTGAAACCTGTGGTTTTTTCAGTGAATTTCTAAGGTTTTTTAAATGCTAATTTCTAACTAGAACGTCCCTGATACCTGTGGTTTTTTCCAGTGAATATTATATATATATATATATATATATATATATATATTTACTTTTTACCAGAATAAGGGTCTGAGTCCCCGAGCCCTAAAATGGCCACTGCTATATATTTGTTGTTGTGTTGGTAGCCAATCAGATTTTATCTTTGGATTTGTTGGATACGCGGATCCCCCAATGCATAAATTAGCAATATATTTTTAACCTTAATTTCTCAAAAGTGAATGTATGTACACCAAATCACAAAAAACACACCTTCTGGACCAAGATCTAGCGTTCTACCAAATTTGGTGGAACTCTGATCAGTTATCTTTGTGGTATTACTGTGCAATTTTGCTATGGTAAATTGCATGGGGAAAACGTGTTTTGGTCCCCCTACATTTTCTCAGTCCCCGCTTGACATGTCACCCCAAAACATTCCAAGAAGTAGCTCAGGTGGATGAGATCCTTTTTTAGAAACTTTTGTGAAGATTTATCAAACGGTGCCAAAGTTATTAGCAAAATCAAAAACAATTTCCTAGGGAAACATGGTCTTAACTGCAACTATGTGTTTTCTTTCAAGGTTCATAGATCTGTTTAGAATAGTAAATATATATATATGTGTATAAATTATATATATGAACCTTCATTATAATGTATTAGTCAATATTCTGGATGTGATATTGTGGTATTTCACAATAATCCTCTAAGGTGGTATCCCTATTGCAATTATCTGTGACGTGGTCACTACATTAGCAGCTCAAGAGTATTTTCATTGTTTAGAAGTAGCTCTCACTATTGAAAAGGTAGAGAGCACTGCACTGCATCATTGCACATTTTTGGGAAGACGCAGTTTGCAGGGTACGGGTGAAAAAAGTCAGAAAGCTCTTTGACTGCTTCAAAAATGTCTTTGTGGATCTAGCTTGCATCTTTAACCCTTATAGAGCTTTTGTAGGAAATGGCCTGTTTACATACAAGTAATTCAGCTTTGAGGATTGTTTGGCAGTTCTGTGTGTAAGATGCATGCCATTTAAGGTCTGCTTGTCTGGTTTCAAGTTTCATACTGTGCAACTTTGGATTAGAACAGGAAGGATGTTTATTTTTAATTTTGATTACTGACTTAATTTTTGGTGCAATTGAGACCGCTTCAGTGAGTGCCCTGTTTCGGTAATCTGAATAGAAATTCTGGGGGCATGCCAATGTGGCATGGGTTGGAAAAAGCACTGGAGATGAGATGGGGACTGATTTACTTCCAAGGTCTATAGATGACTATAACTTTATCTTTAGGTATTACTGCTCGGGGAAAAAGAAGATGTAAGAGTGATCATAAAATGGACTTTCAATGTAAAGGCATAAACTGTGAGGTATGAAAAATATTGGAAAGAGCTGATGTAGCATCTAAGTTGGGAGCTGTTAAGTGGGTAGGACCCTTAATGTAGTATGAGAGGCCACAATCTTCACAGTGTTTGGAAAAAGCTAGGGTAATAAAGGTCGATTCAAAATCTAAATGTATAGTAATACTGGAAGTTTATTGTCAACCAGGAAGGTGGATTCAAGCTGTAATATTTCATTTAAAAGGATGCTGGTGTGTCTGTTAGTTGTTGGATTAGAAAGAATACAATTGAGTATTGCAAAGCTGTAAGAAATTGGGTTGTTGGTTGAATGGGGGATGACCCCTGTTCTAGCAACAGCCACAATCCCTGTCAGGGTGAACCACAAAAGTTCCTAAATTAACCTGTGTATAACCCTATGGTAGCTTGGCAGAAAAGCAGTCAGGCTTAACTAAGTAAATTTCAATAAATGTATTACCCTTAAACAACATAAACCCAATCAGTAGAACTTGAGTTATACATTTTTAAAGATTAAGGGAAAAAATTGTTCCTAAAAGATCAAAGTACTGTGATGCCCAAGGGGAAGTTGATGCAAACGAGGAAGCCCAAGAGAAAGATGGAAGACATGTTGAACTAAAAGTGAGAAATACAATGTATTGCTATGTAGCTGTCCGGTATTACCATGTGTTTAGAACGATTTAAAGGTGTACTACATTTTGTTAATAATAAAAAAAAAATTTTAAAGATCAAAGTGCCAGCCACAGACATCTAGTCGCTTGAGACGGGGTCAAAGTAAAAAAATATGGCTGACTGCAATAGAGCAAGAGTTGAAAACAAGAAGTGAATTGGGCCCAGTCAGAGCTTATCTTCGGATTTAGAAGAAATGTTCAAGAAAATGTTCTGAGAAGGTAAAGTTCAGAGGGGCAAGGCTGCAGGCGTTGTCCAGAGAGGAAGCATGATCGTTGAAGAGCCACTGGGCAAAGTCGCGGTGAAGATTTCTACGTTCGGACATAGTCTCTTTTTTAGAAGTAAATAATCTCTAGTGAGGCGAGGTACGAGGCTGTAGCCGACGAGAATTCTTGGAGGCTGGATACCCCTTTGGCAAAGGATGGAGAAGAACTGCTGCTGCGAAGAAGAAGAATGGAGCAAGAGCTACTGAGAAGTCAGGCTGACCAGTGATGCACCTTGGGTGGATAGACTAGAATAGTGGTCCCAGTTTCCTCTCGGTTCTCAGAGCAGTTTTTAGCCAAAAATGTTTGAAGTTCCAAGATGTGGATTTTGGCTATCTGGGCACCATTAGCGTCACCTCCAAGGGTCCAGGACTGTAAGGGCACCACTTGGGGGCTTATGACTCACTCAGGCAGGATCCAGGTGTGCGTTCAAGATGGCTGGAGCCTTTTCTGTCCCTGAGGCCAGCCAACTAGCCATTGCAGTCCCTCTGCTAGCACTGGGTTCAAATGATGAAACAGCTCAACTTGCAGGACAGACCCCTGAGGGTTCAAGGCAGGTTCCAGGCAACAAAGCAGCCCTTCCACTTACAGTAAAGCGGTCTTGTGGAGTATACAGCATGCTCAGAAGCAGGCAGTCCTCTGAGAGTCCTTCGGCAGGTCCATAAAGTGAACTGAAGAGTGGGTCTGAGGGCCCTATTTATATACCTGCTTCCTTCTTTGAAGTAGAAAAAGTTTCTTGAGAATTCCCTTTGAAGTGCTTGAAGTTTTCTGACTCCTCTGGCCTGGCTCCAAGGTGGATGCATGAACAATGCAGGGATGACAAATCATTTGTTTGAAAGCATAGCATAGCCTATTTAGTTGCAAGTGATGCTGTGTCCAGCGCTGCCCCCAACCTGCCAGCTGATGACCCATCCAGGCACACCTAATCTCTCTATTGTGTGGCTGTCTGGGAGGAATCAACAAAGTCCCAAACTGCCAACTACATCCAGCCGTATGACCAAGGACAGACCGCAGGCACCAAATAGTTTGGGCAGGAAAATGCCAACTTTCTAAAAGTGGTATTTTCAAAATTGCAAATTAAAATCCGACTTTTCCATTAAAGAGGATTTTTAATGACAATTTCTCAGACACCAAACACAAGACATTTACCTATTCCTAATCCAAAGTTAGCACTTATTACATGTAATAAAGCAACCCAATGTTATCCTCTGGAAAAAGTAGGACTCACAGTAGTGGAAACCAAATGTAAGGGTTTTTCACTACCTTAACATATAAAACTTAAAAGTACATGTCCAACCTTATAATTGCAATGTACCCTCCACTATGGGCTACCTAGGTCCTACCTTAGGGGTGGCTTACATGCAATAAAAGGGGAGTTTAAGGCTTGGCACTTGGTTACATTGCCAAGTCAAATTGGCAGTTTAAAACTGCATTCAGGCTGCAATGGCTGGCCTGGGACATGTTTTAAGGGGCTATTTAAAAATGGGTGGCACAAAAAGTGCTGCAGGCCCACTAGTAGCATTTAAATTATAGTCCCTGCTTATATGGTGTACCAGTCTACAAGGGTTGTATAAGTACATTAAATATGCTGATCAGATGTAAGTCCATTTAACAATGTTTAAAGGAGAGAGCACAAGCACTTTAGCACTGGTTAGCAGTGGTAAAGTGCACAGAGTCCTAAGGCCAACTAAAGTGAATTCCAGCAAAAAGTGAAGGGCAAAGGCAAAAAGTTTGGGGGAAGATCACCCTAATGCTGACAGGTCTAACAAAAGGCAAGTTAATATTTGCAACTACGATTTCTGCTTCTGCTGTGATTACTTTTTATAAGTCTAAAACATTATGATTCTCTTTGTAAATAATGGCCACTCCAGCACCTTCCTCTTCCCCCGGTCTGTCATTTCTCATAATTGCATATTCACCATAAAGAGTGGAACAAACAGGCACCCTTCTTTTAAGCAGGTCTCAGTTATGCTTATTGTTGGCTATTCAAAAAAACTAATTTACATGTCAATAAATTGCAAGTGTTAATTTATTCTTACACTTTGCAGTAAATTTACCTCTTCAGTCTATTCAAAATTTTCGAATTAACTTCAAAGTGTAGATTTACATGTTTTCACCACCTGAAAAAAGAAGTGGTGCCAGCTTTTTTAGTGTAAAGTTGCTACAGTCAAAAACATCCAAAACAGCAGTAAATGTACTCCAGCTCAGACCTAGAGTAAGTCAAGCACCACTGGTATTGCAACACCCCCACCCATAGAAAATAATGGAGATAGGGACTTAAAATAGAAATTGTTAGGAAATAATGTTACAATAAATTAATTTATTTTTTCTAAAAAAAATATATATAAATTTAATTTAATGTCAATTTAAAAAAATGAATTTAAATGAATTTTATACACAATTGTTTGTATTTGTTCATACATAATAAGTAAATGTAAAGTTTTACTTTATTTGGGAATTTTTGTAAATACCTCTTTAAAAAATAATTGTGATTTAATTAACATATTTAAAGTGATTAAATATATCATTCAAAATTAAATTAATAGTGTAAAGTTACCACTAGTAGCTTTTCATACATAGGTAGAGCTCTCTATCACTGAGATCTCCCTGTGATAAAGTATAAGCAAAATGTAAGAAGTTTACTAAACTTTAAAAATAGTAAAAATATTTTATGTTAATCATTAATGTAAACTAATTAAAAAATTTTAAATGTAGAATTCTTTTTTTTTTAAATGCTTCAGCATCCATTGATTTTAACAGTGTGCAATAGGCCTTGGAGTATGGTAGCATCTTGCATGTGTGGCAGTGTTTTCACCTGTATCAAATAAAGTGAGTAACTGCATTAAAAAGCAATGGAATGTCCTTACAACAGGTGACTTTACATTTGAGAGGCCCCTTTTTGAATTTTGAAAAGGGAAAATGTTGAAGGACCATCAGGTATGGACTGCTCTTCCGATCAGTGACCCGCAATTTACTTAACACCGATCTCTGGTGTGTGCGACCTCTGGTGGGCCATTTTGAATGGAGGCTAAGTAGTGTTTGCCATCTTGCCATTGAATCAAAGGAATTTTCACATGGCAATGTTAAGATTATCATGAGACAATTATCAAATTGCAATACTCAGAATGTAATCCACTCAATTTTCTGTCCTTGCAAGCTAGTGAATATTTGCCAGACCACCCAGAAAGGTAAAAGTAGCATTTACCAACAATGGAGCAGACCCATGTGTAAGGTGACGACTGCACCTGTAGTAGAACATTTTAAGGGGAATGACCATTGTGAAGAAGACCTTGACTGGCTAGGTATTTCTGTGATTTTCATAGCAAACAGAGGAGGCAACATGATGTCAATACTCAACAAAGAGGAACTGAAATGGATTTTACACTCAGACACTATGAACTTGGGACTCAACAGAATGGAAGACTGGCCAACACTATTATAAGACTACTGATTGTATGACCATGAATTTTGTACCCTTCTTGGCCTTCATGCAACTCTGTTTCACAGTGATAGATGTGGTTTGTCCAGCACAGAAGAATGGATTTCATTTTACATTATTTACATTAACATATGTTCTCTATCTCTTAACACCAGCTGTCTTTGTCATGACCCTTTTCTGCTCCTATATGACCACCAATATTCTTTAATCTTACTCTCATATGCCAGATCAGAAGAGTGGATTTAATTGTGTATTAGTTATTTTAACAATCTTTCCCCTTCCCATAGTGCCTGATCTCTATCACGAGCTTCTACCTATTCCACCAGTATTCTGCAAGGGTGACACTCAAAATAGCTGCTACACCACAGTCCCATTTCTATTTTCTATTCTCAATTGTGTGTCTCTGTACGAGGATACCTCTGTATGCATACAGTCATTGTTTGTTACCTGAACTTGCTCTTACCTGTCTACAACACTGTCTCCAACAGTGTGTAGTCCACGGCCATCCTTAATTAATAGGAAGTGGGCAACGTTATTGTGAGTTACTTGCTTCTGTCGGTACCCCGCTTAACTTGGGATGAGGAAGTTTGACTCTGAGTTACATGCAGCCAATGTCATGCAGTTCCTAAAGCCTCATACATTTGGTAAGGAGGTAACTTTTATTCCTCTCTCCTGCTTTTCCAGATTATAGTCAACTCAATACACAGCACTATTTCCCAATTCAGCTCCCTTCACTGTCAGATACATACAGAGTGAACCACTCCTGGTCTTTTAGACTTCGACCATCATGACACAACTGGTAAGCAATGGTTAATTGGACCCTTACACTTACTAATTCTTCCTGGTACTGATTGGTCCAACCATTTACCCTTCTCATCTCTTCTTTCAGATGTGACTGCGCCCTAGTCATTTCTATTTACATTTTACTATATAACTACTGCTAAGTAATGATATTGAATATGACGTGATCTGTGTACTCATTTCATTTTTCATTGTCATTTTATTATTATGTTAACTCTCATTATCTACTTGTTATTTTGAAACTCATGATTTTCCTTTCTTTTGTTTGTCACTTCTGTTCTGTCTCTGTCAATACCTATGAGAATCATGAAGATGATCTCTTATTAGTCTTGGATCAAAAAATCTTCAAGATATTACAAGACCTGTTTAAAATTCGCTAATTTGGATTATAGGGGCTGAGTATGCACATAAAGATACAAAATATTGTTTAATTAGCCCACTTGTATCACAATTGCTTGAACACTGAGCACTTCTTTCCCCTCACTAATCATCATGAGTAATTTTGTTTCATTTCATTTACGACTAAAACATTGGTTAACACAATAATTTTAAAAAATTCAAAAACTTTTTCTTGTCCGTTATTGTTACCACATGGTCCACTATGCCCTATAAAAGTCCTTCAAGTATGTGCCATGTCTCAAAATCTTCATAGTAGTTCTGTTTGTAAATATTCATAACTCATACACCTGCACTTCAAATATAATTTGTGTAGAAAACTATATGACATATATTTAACATGGGCATGTGCCCAGACATCCACCGGTGGTTAATCTATTGTAAACTGAATCTTTGGCTTTACTCACAGATTTTGGCAACAGACTTTGCTTTTAAGATAAAACCTACTTAGAAATGTGCCTTTGCAACCAGGGCATGGAGCGCTCAGCCTTTCCCTTGTTTAAGAAGACACTGCTTACATTCAAATCAATATTGATAGTTAATTGGTGAACAATATAACCTTTCCGAATACAGGACCACACTTGGCTCCAGGATGTGCCATTTGTTTTTCTTAGCCACCAACACGTGTACACAGAGAAACTTTAGGCTGTATATCAATAGAGGCGTTTAATACCAATTTCTTTTTTAAATGATGTAAGGGTTTATAAAATAATTTTAGTAAAAGTATCATAGGAGATGTCATCAGTGATGCCAGCAATGCAGTAATTGGAAATGTCATCAATAATGTCATCAATTATGTCATTTAACATCTCATGAGTGATGTAATATGTGAGGTTATGTGTGGTGCATGACGGAGGCACAAGTTATATTTAGCTCTCTGAACTACAACTGGCAAATGTCAGTGTTTTTTGTTTGCTTTTTAAAAGTTAGGTCTTTTGTTACTTCGGCACCTAACTGCAACGTTACTTTTACCTTTGTCTCTTTTAGTGATATCTATCTATCTATCTATCTATCTATCTATCTATCTATCTATCTATCTATCTATCTATCTATCTATCTATCTATCTAGAAGCTCAACGCCGAGAAGACAGAAGTCCTCGTCCTCGGTACCACCCCTTCTGCATGGGACAGCACCTGGTGGCTGACCACCCTTGGAAGCCCACCTACCCCCTCAGACCACGCCAAGAACCTCGGCATCGTACTCGACTCATCACTCACGATGAACCGACAGGTCAACGCCGTCACCTCCAGCTGCTTCAACACCCTCTGCATCCTCCGCAAGAACTTCAAGTGGATCCCCCCTGAGTCAAGGAAGACAGTCACCCACGCACTCATCACCAGAAGACTATACTATGGAAACGCACACTACGCCGGCATCAACAAGTCCCTACTCCACAAACTCACGACAATACAGAACACCGCCGCCAGACTCATCCTCGGCATCCCCGAACACGAACACATCAGCCAACACCTATGAAGTCTCCACTGGCTCCCCGTGGAGAAAAGAGTCACTTTCAAAATCCTCACTCACACCTACAAATGCCTACACAACAACGGACCCAAATACCTCAACGACAGAATCAACTTCCACGTACCCAAAAGAAACCTCCGATCTTCCAACCTCGCACTGGCCGAAACCCCGCGCATCCACAGAGCCAGAGCAGGCAGACGATCCTTCTCTCACATTGCAGCCAAGACCTGGAACGAGCTACCGGCAGACATCAGACGCGCCCCCTCCCTGAACACCTTCAGGAAGACCCTCAAGACCTGGCTCTTCGGCTAAACAGATCTGCGGACCCCCCTCAGCACCTTGAGACCCTCACGGGTGAGTAGCGCGCTTACAATTCCCTGATTGATTTATCTATCTATCTATCTATCTATCTATCTATCTATCTATCTATCTATCTATCTATCTGTCTAAACATATTACCTACTGGCAGTCGCCAGTAGGTAGTTATAGTTTTTTTTTTTTTTTTTACTTTATTTTTTGCAATTTGAACAAGACAGTGAGTCAAATAAGCTTGTACATACAATGTTCCAGAATTAAGTCCGTTCCAGCTTCACGGAGTCATCATCCACAATGTTAATAATATGTTTACATAGCACCAACTAATAAGACCAGTAATATTAAGAAAAAGCAAATCACAATAGGGTCCGCGGCCCGACCCCACTCATAATGCAAACATTAATAAAATTCACTCCCGACAATCATATCTCCTGCCTCCCACCGCCCAGACCTCTTAATGTGGCAGAATTGCTGCTGCATGTGTTCAAACTTGAACCTAATAACGTAGGCCGGGTCACCCCACTCCCGCTGGGACTATTCCCTGCTCCAGCTGTGAGTTATTGTCTTGCCTGAGCGTCTCTATATACTCCCTATATGGCCCCCAGACATCCCTTGGGCGGGACGTACTTGGCATCGTATCCGCATAAAGTTCACTATTCACATTACAATATGCGATACTGCGCAACCATCCCTGAACCTTTGGGGCTGTGGGCCGACCCCAGTGTAATGCCACCTCACGCTTCGCTAATAGGAGACACAGCGATGCTAACCTGCGCAGTTTCTTAGGGAACGTGACAGTGTATCCGAGAAGTGCTACCTCTGGAATCGGGGTCAGTGGAATATGCAATATCAAACCAAGCGTGTGGTGAACTTGTTCCCAGAATTCGTGCAAATTCGGGCATGTCCAAGTGAGGTGTGCGAAATCAGCATAAGGTGCGGAACATTTACGACATGTGTGAGGCTTAGTGGGGTCTATTTTGTGTGCAAGCGCCGGAGTAAAATAGATGCGACGCAAGAATTTAAAATGGAGAAGCTTGTGTCTGCTGTTTAGAGACACGTCTTTTGTGACCGAGCAGCAGTGGGCCCACTGTTCATCTGTGATAGTAATACCCAGGTCCTGTTCCCAGTCTGTGCGAATCTTACTATTGTGTACCGGTTTCAAAGCGGAAGCAGCCCTGTAGAGCTTAGATATCAGATGCGCGTTATCCTCCTTCTCTATAAGGATCATTAAAGGAAGGAACGAGACCGGTTCTAATGGGAATGTTGGGTAAATGGAGCGTAGTGCGGAGAAGACGCGGCACAATACGAATTTATCCATAAAGTCCGCTGCGCTAAAGCGTGCGTCTTCAGACGGGGAGAAAATATGTCCGTCCGGGTATAAATCTCCCATTTTGGTCAGGCCATACTTTGCCAAGGTACGCTGCACCAGTCGTTCCGCTGTAATGGGAAGCAAACGAGGATTCACCACAGGTAGAGCGGAGGAGTAGAGCCTCTCCGATCCCGTGATCCGGCAAAGTTTATGCCACGCCCAGCTAGTGGAGGATACAGTCTGAATGTCCACATGGTCTCTGGGAAAGCCCACAGGCAGCACCTCCGAAAGGCGCCCGGGTGATACCAGGTCCGCCTCTGGTTTCAAATAGGGGATACGGGCATCAGGATGATACCAAGAATATGCATAACTACACTGCGCCACCAAATAATAGAGTTGAAAATCAGGAACATTATAACCCCCTCTCTCATAGGGCAGTGTGAGGACTGACCATCGGACACGTGCCTGTTTACCCCCCCAAACAAGCTTACTCAGAAGTGAACGAAGTGTGTTGAAAAATTTAGTGGTGAGGGGAATCGGAATGTTATTAAAGAAATACAGAAATTTGGGCAGGACAATCATTTTTATAATGGCTACACGGCCAGCTATCGACAAGGGTAATTTCAACCATTTCTCTATCTGGGTGTCAAGCGCGTTTATAGCTCTGCCATAATTGAGGCTAAGTATTTGGGAAGTGTCCAGGTGAATGTGGATGCCCAAATACTTTACCGACTCCGTACACCATGCAAGGGGGAACTCTAATTCCCACGGCTGGGTACTTAGTGTAAGTGGAAAGATGACCGATTTATGCCAGTTGATGTCCAACCCTGAAAAACTGCCAAATCGGATGATTTCTCTAATCAGCTCAGTCAAATTAGCCTGTGGGTGTCTAACATACAATAAAGTGTCATCGGCATACAGGGACACCAATAAAGGGCCAGTTTTAAATTGTAATCCCCTATGGAGGTGTTTCTCTTGAAAATGACGTACGAGGGGGTCCATGGCCAGTATGAACAATAAAGGGGACAATGGACAGCCCTGTCTGGTCCCACGTGTTAGCTGGAAAGGGTTGGAAAGAGTCCCATTCAACCGCAACCGGGCCATCGGTGTAGTATATAAAAGAGTTGTTGTGGTGATAAAACCCATGGGCATGCCCATTCGGCGCATTATGGAGAGTAAGAAGGACCATTCCAAAGTATCAAATGCCTTCTCCGTATCCAGTAGGATAGCGGCTGCAGGTGTCTCAGGGTCAATTCTGTGTAGGACCGTGAACAATGTGCGGAGATTCAGGGAGGTGGAGCGGTGTGGCACAAATCCGGATTGAGCTGGGGAGATAATGAATTGCATTAATTGAGATAGTCTATTGGAGATGACCTTTGCCAATATTTTATAATCTAAATTTAGCAGGGACAGCGGTCGGTAGGAGCTACACTGCGTAGGGTCTTTGCCAGGCTTGGGGAGTAGAATTATGACTGCCTCGCGCAGAGTGGGGGGAAGCATCTGCCGTTCCAGGGCCTCCGCATACACTTCAATAAGCTTAGGGGCCAGAATTTCCTTGAATGTTTTATAAAATTCTCCTGTGAATCCATATAGCCCAGGAGCCGAGGAGCCACGAATTGAGTCAATGGCAAGCAGCACATCCGCCACTGAGATAGGTTCAGCTAGGAAGTCCTGCATATATTTCTCCAGGTACACTAACGCTACTTCGTCTAGATAGGCCTCCTGTTCAGTTTTATCTTCACCAAGTGTAGACTTGTATAAATTTGAATAATACCTCAGGAAGCTATTCTGGATGTCTTTTGTAGTAGTGTAAGCGTGTGAGTCGGGGGACCCTAGTTCAGTGATGTATGTTTTATGGTAAGGTGGAAGTAACAATTGTGCCAGAGTCCTACCGGGCCTCTCCCTCTCCGTATCGTCTAGCAACCTGGTACTTCCCCAGAAATAGGATTTCCCTGTCAGCTGTTTCCCTGTAGTCCTCCAACAACACCAATCGTCTTTGTTCGTAGGTGGGAGGTGTGTGCCGTGTCGATGTCTCATCTAGTGTCTTGAGATCTTGCTCCAGTTTGGACAATGTGTTGCGGAGAGCTTTGAGGACACCAGCGTGTTTTGCTATGCATGCGCCCCTGAGGACCGCCTTGAACCCCTCCCACAGCACCGCCCACGAATCTACCGAGCCAGTGTTTAAATCAAAATAATCTACAATGGCCTCTCGTATCTCAGTTTTGAAAACTTCATCCTGTAGCGCACGGTTAGGGAACCGCCATTGGCGTTCAAACCCTCCGGGCGGGGGAGCTGTAACTGTAATGTAACCGGGGAATGATCCGAATACGTCCGAGGTAGGGTCTCCAACTGGGTGCACCAGCCGTAAATGTCCGGCGAGAGTAACCAAAAGTCTATCCTAGTCCATGTGTCGTGTTGCCCTGAGTAATGTGTGTATTCCGTCTTGCTAGGGTTGCGTTTCCGCCAAACATCCAATAGAGAGAACCTATCGCACAGCTCCTTGAGTGCGCGACGAGCTCGAGGTTTAGTGTCTTGTGCCCCAGACGTACTGTCCGCGACAGGGTCTGGCAGTAAATTAAAATCTCCGCCCACTATCAATGTCTGTGAGTCAAGGTTATCTAGGTGCGAGGACAGGGCATGAAAGAAATCAGGAGAATCCACATTGGGGGCATATATACACAGAAATGTCACTCTCCTGCCAGACAGGGTTCCAGTAACTGCCAAATAGCGTCCCTCACTGTCCTGATGGATAGAATTAAGATGGCTGTCCCTCTAGCGTAGTTACTATAGTTCGCGAAATATCTATTTGCTCCCCAGCTGGACCCAAACCGCGCCCTGTCCGCCTTAGGCAAGTGCGTTTCTTGTAGGAGTGCAACATCTACCTTGTGCCGTGTTAAATAATGTATAATCTGTCGTCTTTTCCGGTTGTCATTCAAGCCACGCACATTCCATGTGAGAAGAGTGAGGCACAATGGACCCTCAACGTTACCAAACCTGGTCATCAGTGTGCAGTGACGTTCTCATTGGTGTATTTTGGTGTCTATGAATAGCAGTGATCAATTTATTACGCTGTGAACAAGACTGAAAACATTGACTCAGAAACAAACCAACCCACCCACCTCCCACCACCCAACCAAACCCCAAACGGGGAAGGGCCCAACCCCAAATGAAAGCGAACTTGGAGTACAACATTATTTTACACACAATAACAGTTCCCAATAACAGTACCCCAAAGGGAACCAAACCTTTCCAAAGGATATACCACGGGGGGCAGCAACGCCCCGGCTGGCCTCCAGTTATTGTAATGTCATTGCAAAATTGTGTGACGTGTTCCTGCAACGTGCAGCATAAAAGAATGTCAAAGAATGCTCCGATCATCCCGTGCCAACGCTCGAAAATAGGTCTGCGCTTGCATCTGAGCCGCTGTGTGGTGGTGAAGACCTGGAAATGGCCCCGTTTATGGGATTGTTCCTTTGTTTGTACATCTTGCAGAATTCCTGTGCCTCCGAAGGACTATCAAAGACCCGGGCCCTACCCTCCACATCTACCTTCAGCCGTGCAGGATACAGCATACCATAACGCAACCCCAGGTTCCTCAGGGCGGCCTTGACACCGTTGAATTTCCGCCTGGCCTCCTGTACCATGGCGGTGAAGTCCGGGTAAAAGGATAACTTGGAGCCCTGCCATTCCACCTCCCCCTTCTCTCTTGCCAAGCGGAGGATCGTGTCCCGGTCCCTAAAGTTCATGACGCGTGCCACTATAGGCCTGGGAGGAAGACCCGGATTGGGACGAGGGCCCAGTGATCTATGTGCCCTTTCAATCACGAAGCCTGGGGAGAAAGACTCCTTGCCGAACAGACCCAGCAGCAAAGTTTCAATAAACAGATCCATGCGGCCCGTAGGGGTGGACTCATGGACCCCAAGAATTCGTACGTTATTTCGGCGACCACGCGCTTCCAAATCTTCATTTTTGATGGCCACTTCCTTTAAAATGCGCTCCACCCGATCCAGACGTTTGACTGACTGCGCCGTGCCATCCTCAATATCCGATATGCGGGCTTCGGCAACATCCAACCTTCTGTCGTGTGCTTGTACCTTGGTACCAAGGCTTGCAATGGTGTTGTCAAGGGAGTCAAAGCGACTGTCCAGCACCTTGAATCCAGCACGCATCTCCTGGAGTAATGAGTGTGTTGCGTCCGGTGATCCAGCTCCCTGAATCGGGCCTTGCACCGCTTCTGCCATGGTGGGGCCTTGCGCCGTGGAGGTATTAGCGAGTTTCTCAAAAGGAAGAGTACTCTGTTTCGGGTCCTTCCGGCCCATGCCGTGCTTAGTGGAACCGCTGCGCCCAGCCCAGTCCCAGATGCTATCGAGGGGGTACCCGTCTCAATCTCCCAGCTTTTTAGTGATCAAGCAGTGACCCAGAGTCTGCAGCAATACCACTCGAGGGGCCCAGTCCTGCCGGTTGGAGCGCCGTGCCTGTGTGTCACGTGGAAGCACTCCGCCTCGCAAACCAGCACAATGGCTGCAAAAAATAACACAGCCTCTAGCTATCCACTTCCGGTAGACAGTAAGCCGCCGAGAGCATCAGGCAACCAGAGTCAGCAGGGCACCATCAACTGCCTTGTGTGAAGCATATTGCAGGGACCTGCAGGGGCCGTGGAATACTGTGCCTGGGTGTAATCCTCCTTGCAGACAGGCCAGCAATGGGGGTGTTTATGACACCAGACTAGCCATAGAGTCAAGCGTGGCAATCCCAGAGGCTGTGAAGATCCACATCACAGTGTTTGCACCACCCTCCGAGCTGATGACCCACACCAAGCAGCATCTCCATTGGAATATGGCGGCGTCGTGTCTATCTTGTGCCCCTCCCCCGCGCGCTCAAAAGTGTGGCTCCGCTATGCAGGCACCGATGTGTCTCCCGATCGGTGGCAGAGGAATAGAGGAGCTGCGGAAGGTCGCCAGTGCGGGAGGGGGAGACGGCACTCACCGGAGATCAGATCAGCCCCGGGCGATCTAGGCAGCTGCGGCCCTGCACTTTCGGCCGAGGACGTGCGTGGATCACGAACAGGGGGGAGTCTCGCCTCTGGGCCTCAGCGTCCATCACCGGGCATCGATCGAGTCCATTCTTCGACCGGAGGGGTCCCGGCTGTTATGTGCGTCTACGACCACGTTGCTCGCATCCCGATGTCAGCGCAAGACTTGGCAACACGCCAGTATTCTGGAAAGCCTTACGGAGCTTCAACGCCGAGCGGCCATTTCAGTCGCCAGCTTGGCCACGCCCCCCCCGTAGGTAGTTATAGTTAGGACCATGTTTCCATAAGAAAAGCATTTATTGACTAACCTATATCATTGGCGCCAGTTCTTCCCAAAATTTTCAATAAAAATTTGCTGCTCACTTCAGCCCGTCTGGGAAGTTTTGGGATGATCAATAAAGCGGGGGCAGAGAAAAACGGGGGTGTTCCAAAATGCATTATCCACATGTTATTTCCCATAGGGATTTTGACCACGACTACAGCCCGAACTGCTAGACGGAATTACACCAAATTTGGCAGAAAGTTAACTCCGGGTCCAGAAAGCGTGCTTTTTGTGATTTGGTATAAATCCATTCAACAGTTTTAGAGATATTAACCAAAATCCAAATTTGTATATGTAGGGGCGCGGATCCTCTGCGGATACACCCGCTGTGAATCCGCTGCTCCACGAGCCACAGCAGGACCCTGATTACCTGGCCGCAACCTGAGAGAAAAGTTGCGGCTGCCATTTTATGTGTTGGGAAACGGTTGCTGGGGCTGAAAAGAAGCATGTAAAACTGATGAAGGGGTCAGGGCAGAGGTACCCTGACCCTATGGGTATACTATGAATGAGGTGGAAGCATGTTTAATGGACAGTAAAATGACCAGAAACATTTTTTTGGGTCACTCGTGAGATCCGCAGAGCTGTCACAGAGCTCAGCGCGGCCCCCGTGTAAATCTGCGAACCTTCCAGCGAAGTTACACAGGGGCAACACTGAGCATAGCGGAGAATTCGCAGAGCCACTGAATAAAACAACCAAATTGGGCTTCTTTGCAGGAAGCATGGAAACGGTTAGAGAAATAATGACCATTTAGAAGTGGTATAACAAAAAGGAAAGATTAAAGGAATGCTGTGATTTGTTAACTAGAGCAGCATACGTAAGAGCACATGGTGAGGGGTAGCCATTTTACCTGCTTTACTACTAAGAGAGGAGACGGCTTGAAGAAGTTCTGGCAAGACATTTGGAATTAAAAAAGATGCGATCAGAGATAGAAATAAAACTGGGAGAACAGCAAAGAGCTTTTACAGGTATATTAAATAGGTTGTAGTATATAAAAGTATATTTAGATAAAACACTATGAGTGTATGTAAGCTGAAAGAAAATGTGTACCTTCTAGAGACTATATTAGAAGGGAAAATAGAAGGGAGCTTAGATGAGAACATTAACTAAAAAAACAGTGAGCAGGAAAGGAGAAAGAAAAACTGGTATACTGAAAGTATGGTAATTATATTAAGCATGTATGAATGAATGTGTTTGAAATTAGATTTGAGTGTTTCCTTACAGTATGAAATTTAATAGTATGTAATTCACATACACTCACACAGTCAGGAAGGCACTTACATACCCAGTAACACTCCCACAAAACCACTTTTGTGCCCATCACTCATATAGTCAGTGTCTGCAACACTAAGTCACACAACCATAAAATCATTCACACACCCATTTACTCACCTCTACATCCAAGTTTAAGTACTAGCTCACCCTTAGAGCCTGGGAGGGCATGTACAGAGTACAACCTGCACCACAAGAAGAGTTTGAAGAGGACCACTTCAGTGCTCTTGAAAAGGAAGAACCCTGATTGCAGTTGACTTCAAAATGAGGGTCCCAAAGTGTAGTGGGTTTCAGAAGGAGGGAGAGGAGTGGAGAAATTAGTGGATACATTCTCCAGAGGAGAGAGGGGATCCCCCAGAGTCAAACCTCGCTATTGGATATGGTGCTGGAAGTACTGTCTTCACCCAAATGCGGTTTCCTGAGGATCTCAAGGACAGACAGCTGAGTGGGACCTAAGGCCACAACTGGGCCAGCTGGGTGCAGATGAGAGAAGAGGTGAGTTTAAGAGAACCTTGGAGGAGAAAAGGGTCTTGCTGGCTGGATTGTTAAGAAGGTGCACTTGAAGGCCAAATAGCTGCTATAGTCTAGCTGAAAAGATGTGAGCACAACCACTGTGTCCAGTGCAGAAGAAAGAGTTCATATATTCAGGGACATGGTACCTGACTTTAAAGAGGGGGTTGATATATACAGGTTATTTCTGGCCTAAGAAGTAGCTGTAGTTGTACAGAGGATTTATTAAGAGGATTGTAAAGGTGCCTTTGAAGTGATATTCGAGGTGATGGGATGAACAACATGCTGTCTCTAGAGAAGGGTAAGAGGTTGAGGTATCCCACTGTAAAGGAGGTCCTTGTCAGTAAGTATGAATTAACCCACGAGGAGTGCAGGTTAAAATTCAGAGTTAGTCAGAAACTGTGTGACGACTACTGGGAGGATTTTGCGGGGTCGTTTTTCAAATGTTTGTTAAAAGTACTGTTGTTTTTAAAATGTGTTTCTAACAGTTTTATACTTTTTCTTGTTTTTTCAAAGAGGACTGAGAAGAAGCCACTTGAGGAACCTTTTCTTTGGGCACTTATTGAAGTTTTTTTTAGCTTGTTTATCTGATACAATTCAATGGCATCCCCATAATCTCTTTTGTGTGTAATAGATGGATAGTATAATGCTTATATATTTCTTCAGATCTACTTCTATCCAGTTTTTCAAACTGTCCACTTATAGGTGACATTTCTTTCATCATGCAGCTTCCATATTAGAGAACATCTTCATAGTACACATTATTGTATTTAAGGTAGCTTATTTACATCCAATAGTTCCTACCAGATTTTTTTTTTGTAGGTACACCATTCACTAGAATAACAAGTGGTTCTTCCAAATATGTCTCTACACCAACAGTTTCAATATAGTGTTTCACATCTAAAGGAAAATATACAACTTTACCTTTAAGCCCTTTCAGAGGCTCAGTGGATGATACCTTTAATGTTCGAGTTTGCTTCTCTCAGAGAGTAATGTAAGTGATCCCAGGGATATTCTACACAACTCAGGGTTAGAAACCAAGCTGGTGTTCCTAAATTTCACAACATGTACTTAAGCTCAACATGACGATAATACCAGTACTCATTCATCCTAATATTTGCAGAAGTAAAGTAAATAGACAGTAGCAATGCAAGTACATGGGTAGGGTACTACTGTATCAATTTAATCATGGCAAATAATACAAATACTACAACACTTCCATTTATACACAGGAGCATATCTACACCTCCCTTGTACCTCTTCATCTATTTCTTCTCCATTTCTAGGCATCATCTCTTTTTTCCTATGGTGTTTTTTTTTCTTTTGGCAAAGGTTCATGTAGTAGTGTGTTTCTGTATTTGTAAATAGTTAAATAAGTTATGTTATGTTTGTTTGTTACTTGTTTGGTTTAAATTGTATTGTAACATGTTAAAAATGTATACGTGTATAGTTATAAATATATGTATTATTAAGTTAATGTAAGGGTCACAAACACACCCATGCAGGTACTCATACATGTATTCACACGCATATACAGTCATTCACACAGGTATAGTAGTAGGGAAAATAGAGCCACATAAGACATTTTTACAGCAGCAAAAATGTGGCATTTTGCACAGTGAGTAATCATCTCACTCAAATATTCAGAGGCTTCTGGTATTCTGATGACCCCAGCTGATGAACGTACTCCCAAGGGTGCTCTAGAGGTGGAATATGCTGCTATATCTAGTTTCTCGTGCATCATTCAGTTGTACACCCTTTCAGGATTTTTTTTAAGTGCTTCTACTTGGAACTTAGACCATGTGACTACTTCTTGGCAGTGTTGCTTGGTAACTCTATGCCGCAAACGTTACATTGCATATATTTAGCTGTTACGTTCTTTTCCCCAGAAGGTATCGTAAAGTGCTTCCAAACATCACTTTCTTTTGTGCTGCTGTAGAGATACACATGCATGTGTTTGAATTGATTATGTAGAAAACTATATTTGTAACTAATTGAATAAGTTGTGTTATGTTTCTTTGTTTATTTGTAGTGACTAAAATCCACAGTGTTCCTTAATTGCAATGAGATAGTGTGCAGATTTAGGTTTTTCTGTACAATCTTTATGATTGTTTTTACCCCACAGTTCAATGATGTTTGCTTAAAAAGTACATCATTTAATGTGTATGAGTAAAGAAGCTGAGAACAGTAAAAACAGAAAATGAAATGCTTATTTATATTAATACATACCTTTAAAGTATAAGAAATATCTACTTCTTTCTTAGAAATATGTTTTTATGCATTGTTGAAATTGTAAGTTACTTTTATAATTCTATTAATTGTAAAACTAATAAATATCTCTGTTTTGTTCTTTTTTATGCAGATCAATAGCACCATCTATTGGGGTAATGTGCTTAAGTAATTAGTTCTTGTACTGTTGTTCCATAACTTTAGATCTTGAGGATGCACACCCAAGGACAGATTGCAACAGTAAATAACACACCTAGGCACACATTAGTACAGCAACTCACACACCCAGCTACACAGAGATAGAGGTACTCACACACATGTTCACACTGATACAGCCAATGACACATCTAGACACACATCGATACAGTCACTGACACACAAAACTACACACTGATACAGGCACTAACACATCAAGCCAAACACTAATACATCCAATAACACGCCCAGGCACACACTGACACACACAGGGACTTACCAATGCAGACACTCACACACCCAGGCACACAGCAATGCAGACACTGACACAGCCAGCCAAAAACTAGTGCATCCAAGAACACACCCTGGCCCACACAGATGCACACACAGAGACACCCAGAGATTTACCAATGCAGACACTGACACACCCAGGCATACAGCAATGCAGACACCGACACACCCATCCAAACACTAATGCATTCAACACAACACCAAGGCATACACTGACACGTACACTGACACACTCAGAGTCTTACTGTTGCAACACTGACACACCCAGGTATACAGTAATGCAGACACTGACACAGCCATTCAAACATTAATGCATTCAATGACACACCCAGGCATACACTCACACACACACTGACACACTCAGGGACACTCCAATACAGACCTGACAAACCCAGGCACACAGCAATGCTGACACTGACCCAGCCAGCCAAATACTAATGCATCCAATAAGATACCCAGGCACATACTGAAGTGCACACTGAGACACCCAGAGACTTACAAATGCAGACACTGACACACCCAGCCATACAGAAATGCAAACACTGACACAGCCAGCCACATACTAATGTATCAAATAACCCACCCAGGAACATAATGATGCACACACTGACACACCCCATGACTTTCCAATGCAAAGACTGACACACCCAAGCATACTGCAATGCAGACATTGACACAGCCAGCCAAATACTAATGCATCATAAAACACACAGGCACACACTGACACACCAGAGACCTTTCAATGCAGACACAAACACACACAAGAATGCAGCAATTCAGACACTGATACACCCAGTCAAACAGTAATGTCCCTGACACATTTAAAGCACAGAGTTAGCTCTTTGTTTGAGTAAATAGTGGTTCTAACAAGAACCATTTTTTTTCTAGAATGGTTTTTAACTGTTATTTTCATTTTTTTCTTCTTTTTTTAAGCATAAGTGAACAAGGTAGTAAAAAAGGGTAAGGATGGGGATATGCAAAGAAGCAACTGACTTCACTCTTCAACAAACATTTTGTAGTCTTTCGATGCAATTAAAAAAAAAAGGGATGCTTCTTTACTGCATTATCTGGTTGTAGACCCGCTCGTGAAATGTTTTTAGGTGCTTCCACATAGAACTTGCCCCATGTGAATACTTCTTTGGAGTGCCTCTGGATAACTGCTTGCCACAAATTGTGCAGTTGACATATTTTGCTGATAGCTTCTTTTACCCAGGAGGTATAGTAAAGTGCTTCCACACATCACATTATTTTCTGCAAGATGGTGTGTTTTCTTCTTCATCCTTAAGAGGGTGTGGATCCTCATCTTGGACGGAGGATGTAGCTTCAGCCATTGTCTAAAAGCATAGCACTGCTTGTTCTCAAACCTCTTTCTAGAGACTTCAATGGCAAGTAAGTGCTTTTGCATGTAGTTTTCCATGTGGAAGGGTGGGGTCCTTAAGTATCCTAACAGAAAGCAAGGTTTTGGGTGTGTGTTTGTGTGAAATTGAAAATTCGGTCAATAAATTAGCAGATTTGCAAAACTGGCAAAATGGGTCAATTTATTGAAAAACAGATATAAGGAAGTTTATATATACTTGTAAATATGTCCACACTGCTATTATTAATAGCAATAATTAGTAACATTTTTGTCGAATATGTGGATTCAAACTGACTCAGACTTATTTTACTTTACATTAAGTACATATGTGATTTTCATATTTTACTATGTATTAAAAGTGTAGTTGTAAAAAAAGAAAATCTATAGTATAAAATGTTTTTATAAAATAAATGAATAAATTGTCATACACTTAGGGCCCGATTCCGATCTCTCTCGGAAGGCCTCCGAATCGGATTTGGCTTTACCGGATCCGATTCGTAGCCCTTGTTCACGACCGAATCTCACACAAGACCGAACAACCAAGTACGATGCGAAGATCGCGTAAGTGCCGATCGAATCGTTTCCGGACCCAAACCGCTCCGTACGTCTTGTTTGTAGACGAATCGTACCGCGCAATGGAGCCAATTCCCGACCGAGCGAGTACGATGCACGATTCGGACAGCCGCTTCTCCTCGGTCTCAGCGAGATGAAACGGCTGTCGGAAGCGTACTTCGGGGGACCGTACCAGGCCCCCCTTCACCTGGGGCCCTCTGAATCTATCATGGGGGGTGCCCATGGGTCCCCCCGATCCAAGCATGCACAGTGTGGTGGGCCCCATGGGGTGCCCGCCACAGGGTGTTCGCTTTTCCCGACCCACCCCTTTTCTGCTATGGGAGCCTGTGTACGCGTCTGTACACAGGCTCCCATAGAGTTCAATGGGAGTCCGAGCGAACCGAGTCCGTAACATACGGCTGCATCGTACTCGCTCGTTCAGACTCCCGGAGCACGTCTCGCTCGGAAAGCCCTCAGGATCCGAGTCGTACGGAGGGCTTTCCGAGCGAGATCGGAATCGGGCCCTTAGTATTAAAAAATAAACCCTACAAATTAACTAAAAAGTAAACATTAGAAGGACATAATATTTTAGAAATGCAATTTGAAAAACCTTAGAAATTCACTGAAAAAGACAAAGGCCATAGGGATGTTATAGTTAGGAAATAGAATAAAAAAACCTTAAACATTCACTGAAAAAATCAAAGGGTATAGGGACCTTATAGTTAGGAAATAAAGTTAAAAAACCTTAGAAATTCAGAGAAAAACCAAAGGTTACAGGGACATTATAGTTAGACCCAGATTTCACTCATACTATAAACCAAGGAAATTCAGCAGCTGTAATTACCTGAGCTAACTATAACTTGCGACCCCGCAATACACTGCTTATGACTTCACATAATACATCACTCATGACATGGTCAGTGGCATCACTGATGACATCTCAGATGATATCACTGATGACATCATCCACAGAACCACTCACATACACACTCACACCTCCATACAACCTCTCATACATCATTTCACACACCCACACAACCACTTATATACCCATTTACAAATCCATTTAACGACTCACACATACTCACTCTCTAACACAGCCAAATCACTCACCCATATGGCCACTTAAACACCCACTCACTCACCCATACAGCCACACATACACCCACTCACTTGCCCACACAGCCACAGCCACTCACACTAGCACTCACTCACCCATACAGCTACTCGCATAACTACTCACTTACCCATACATCTACTCACAAATCCATTCACTAAACCAGCTAACCACTTACATACCCATTCACACATCCATACAAGCAGTTACACACCCACTCAGTCACCTGCACAGCCAGTCACACAGACACTTACTGTGTAAAACAGCCACTCACACACACTCGATTACCCATACATCCTTTCAAACAGCCATTAACTTACCCATACAGCCACCAACACACCCACTCACCCACTCATAGAGCCACTCACACATCCACTCAGTCACCAAAACAACCACCCACACACTCCCCCACCTGTAACCTTTGCTCTTTTTCTGTGAATATATTTATTTATATTACCTACAGGTGGTCGCCAGTAGGTAGTTATAGTTAGGACCTAGTTTCCATAGCAAAAGTGTTTTTTGTTTTGCTAATCATTTTGGCGGCATTTGATAAATCTTCATGACATTTTCAAAGCTAGTTTGACACTCACTTCAGCTGCTATCTTGAAAGTTTCAGGGTGATTTGTCGAGCGGGGGCTGAGAAAAAGGGGGGACCCAAAATGCATTCTCTCCATGCAATTGCCCATAGGGATTTTGAACACGACTATAGCCCAAACTGCTGAACGGAATTTGACCAAATTTGCAGAAAGCTAGATCTTGGTCTAAAAAGAGGGCTTTTTGTAATTTGTTGTAAATCTGTTCCTTAGTTTTGGAGTTATTAATGAAAAAAGATTTATAGATATCTAGTGGTGCGGAAGGTCCGGGGATCCGACGGATATCATGGTGAGGTCTGATTGGCTGCTTTCACTCCAACCAGGAAGTGGTGGCAGCCATCTTGTGACTCGGTCTCAGCTGAGGGGGGCAGGGGCACATGCAGCCTCTATCCCCGGGCTGATTTTGGCACTGGGGACCCCATCACATGGCACATGGCCAATTCCACAATCTGGGAGGATGGCCGTGCGGCCCCACCTCCCTACTCAATTTCGGCCCTGAGGACCCCATTCCCCAGGGCCAGGCTCCTGCTATGTCCTGCAGTGCCTACCCATGGGACATAGTGTGTTGGCTCTCGCTTGGCATGAGCAATTTTAAATCTCCTGCGAAGTGAGAGCAAACACTAAGGGGCTCATTGCGATGTCAGGTGGAAAGCCTCCGCCCGACACCGACTTGGAATCGGAACTGACCGGCTTACAGTCTGCGGTTCTGCCTGCCACATTACGATGCAAACGAACACTGTTCAGTCGGATTCCCATTGTTTCCTATGGGAGCTTGTGTTGCGCCCGACACAGGCTCCTATGGGGAAATGGGATGTCTGTGTAAAACCCTGCACCCTGTTGCGGGCACCCCACGGTGCCTGCCACACAGTGCAGGGTTTTACAGGGGGGTCCTTTAGATACCCCTTCGGCCCCCAACCAGAGGCTGCAGGAGGAAGGGGGGCCTGCTAGGGGTCCCCAAATTCACTTTCCGACAGCCTTTTGGTGCCGGACAGGCCGACACGGAAAGGCTGTTGTAAATCGACAACGTAATCCCGAGGACGGAAACGCTGTCCATAGGGGTGTACGATGTGGTTCCGACTGACACGGATACTCCGTGAGTCGGTTGGAACCAAGTTGGAATGACCGCGCGGTTTCCCTTCCAACCACGAACATCGAAATCAGGCTCTCGGAATGTAAACCGACTGAGTCGGTCGGAAGGGCTCTGACACGGTCGAGGAGATTCAACTGTCGGGAGGAGGCTTTCCACCCGACATCGTAATCGGCCTCTAAGTCCACTCGCAATGGGCAGGAGCATGTAAAATGCTCCCACCCTCTGGGACCGGACTTTTCATCTGTTTGCCTGCCCACACTAAAGCGGACAGGGAAACAGACAGAAAATTGCTTCTGCCCGCAGGGAGCAGCATTTTTTCTGCTCCCTGCGAGCGGGAGCAATGCCGGCTCCTGCTGAAGTTGGAGAGCCGGCTTGGGCCACTGGTGCATTGGAGCTTCCCCTGTAGCTTCCAACAGATGGGTGTCCTGAGTGGGCTCCAGGGCACCCATCTATTACTGGCCAGGCCCCGGGGATGGAGTCCTAGGGGCCAAAATTGGCCCCTGGAGGGGGCTGTAAGGCCCCCCTCTCACTTAAATAATTAGCTGGACCCAGGAGATAGGGGCCAGGGGCAAAATTGTCCTTGGGAGGGGAGCTATGTGGCTCCCCTCCCCCATTTATAATTGACCAGGCCCTGGGAGACATAGTCCCCAGGGACTATATTGTCCCAGGGAGGGGGACTGTGTGTCCCCCTCACCATTTATAATGTGGCTGGGCACTGGGAAATGGGGTCCCTGGGGCAAAAATCTGCCCAGGAAGGGGGCTAGGCAGCCCCCTCTCCAAATATTTATTACATAGGCCCTGGGGGATGGGGTTCATGGGGCAATTTTGTCCCGGGGAGGGAAGTTACATGCCACCCTCACAGGTTGGCTGCCTTTGGGGAACTGTAACTCATGCCCTCGCCTTGCACTGCTAATTTCCCCACATAGTACATCACCCATGACATCTTCTATGACATCATTGATAATATCACTGCAACATTTGCAGTGAAATTCTTGATGTGAAAACTGTGCATGACGGGGGCGTTATAGTTGCCTTAGGGCATGAGTTGTAGTTTCTTGATATAACTCTAACAATAACTGATTAATGTCTATGGTTTTGTGTGTGTAAATTCTGAACCTAACTATAACTTCCCAGTGATCTTTGTTTTTTTTAGTGAGAAAAAACCTAGGTTTCAGGGACGTTATTGTTAGAAATTAGCATTTAAAAAAACCTTTGAAATTCGCTGAAAAAACCATAGGTTTGAGGGACGTTATAGTTAGATATTAGCATTTAAAAAACCTTAGAAATTCACTGAAAAAACCACAGGTTTCACTGACGGTATAGTTAGTTGGACATTTCACTCGTACAAAAAAAGAGAAATTCGGCCGTTGTAGTTAGTTGAGCTAACTATAACTCACGCCCCCGCAATGCACTGCTGATGACGTCAGATATTACATCATTCATGACATGGTCAGTGACATCACTGATGACATCACTGATGACATCTCAAATAATTTCTAACTATGCCTACAGAGGTAGGACATGTGAAGAAAGAAAGAAAGAGGAAGAAAAGCGCAGAAAGAAGCAAGAGAAATGCAGAAAGAGGCAACAGAAGTCCAGAAAGACGAAGAAAGGTGCAGAAAGAAGCAAGATATATGCAGAAAGAACCAACAGAGGTGCAGAAAAAGGCCTTGTTGCAAATTCATCCTATGCCCCCAACTTTTTGCTGACTGGTACTGGTGGTAATTGACTCTGACTAACCAGGCCCGGAGCCCGTGCTATGCTGAAAGATACTTAGAATACAGTAAAAACACCTGCGTACACTAGGGTGCACTATGGGTTGGGGTACCCCTGTGATTGTCATGACCTCCCCTGTAAGGCCCTAGTACATAATAGGGCAGGGGGATTAAAATTACCTCTAAGTCAGAGTTGCAGAAAGAGGCAAGAGAAGTGCAGAAAGAAGCAACAGAGGTGCCAAAACAGACAAGAGAGGTGCAGAAAGAAGCAAGTGAAGTACAGAAAGAGGCAAGAGAGGTGCACAAAGAGGCAACAGAGGTGCAGAAAGAGGCAGGAGGGTGCAGAAAGAAGGAAGAGAAGTGCAGAAAGAGGCAAGAGAATTGCTGAAAGAAGCAACAGAGGTGTAGAAAGAAGCAAGAGAAGTGCAGAAAAAGGCAAGTGAGGTACAGAAAGAAGCAAAAGCAGTGCAGAAAGAAAGAACCAACAGAGGTGCAAAAAGAGGAAAGAGGGGTGCAGAAAGATGCAAGAGAAGTGCAGAAAGAGGCACTTGAGGTGCAGAAAGAGGCAAGAGAGGTACAGAAAGAGGCTCGAGAAGTGCCAGAAAGAGGCAAGAGAAGTGCAGAAAGAGGCAAGAGAGGTGCAGAAGGAAGAGAGTGAGGTACAGAAAGAGGCAAGTGAGGTGCAGAATGAGATCTGCAGAAAGATGCAACAGAGGTGCTGAAAGAGGCAAGTGAGGTGCAGAAAGAAGACAGTGAGGTGCAGAAAGAAGAAGAAAGGTGCAGAAAGAAGCAAGAGAAATGCAAAAAGAGGCAAGAGAGGCACAGAAAGAAGAGAGGTGTGTGCACCATTAGTACCAGTTTAAAACCCACATTTTGCAATAAGTAACACATGACCATTCTAGCTTTGCAAAGGGCCTTCCACCACGCTGTAACACATGACGCTGCATTTTTGGGAACATTTGAGCCGTTTGAGCTAGAAACAAGGCTTTTTTTTTTGTTCAAATCTGCAGATTAGGCAGCAGATGATGGAATATTTGGCAAATGCGGAAAATGTTTAATTATGTGAAAATTGGTGCAGCCGAACAGTCACATAATTCCAGTGGCCCTGCTCATACCTCCGACTAGGTCCAGAAGTGCTCCTCAGTGGTTCCTCATTTGAGCCGTTTGAGCTAGAAACAAGGTTTTTTTGTTCAAATCTGCAGATTAGGCAGCAGATGATGGAATATTTGGAAAATGCGGAAAATGTTTAATTATGTGAAAATTGGTGCAGCCGAACAGTCACATAATTCCAGTGGCCCTGCTCATACCTCCGACTAGGTCCAGAAGTGCTCCTCAGTGGTTCCTTCTTTTATTGTGTCTCATTGAGTTTATAGTTTAGCTTCTATGGAAACAAGGAAGACTAAACCTGAGGGTATCACTCCACAACACAGACTACAATACCACATAATTACTCTCCAAAACACATAATCCCACTCCACATAATTCCTATACACTAAATACCACATACTTTCTATTCACATAATTTCACTGCACAACATACCACATAATTCCACTACACACAATGTACATCCACTCTACACCAAAAAACATTAGTAAAAAACTTTTACATTTACAACGCCAAAAGCTCGAACTCTCGCAAATGCGAAACCTATTACATTGCAAATGCTTCTTTAACTAGTAGTCGCGTTTACAGAGTGGTGGAGAAAGGGTGCTGGGCCTCTGACCAGAGCTCAGGAATTCCGCTGCGTAGGACTTACAGGAGGTACCAGGAGGGCTTCTTACCCCCAAAGTCCCTCAGGAGTAAAGTGGACTTCATCCCCCATCCCGTAGTCTGCCACGAGGCGCGTTTGCAGAGTGGAGGAGAAAGGGGGCGTGGCCTCCGAAGACGTCATAGCAATCCCACTGTGTGGGACTTACTGGAGGTAACAAGAGGGGTAGTTGGCTCCAAGGATATTCTTGGGGGCCAACTACCCTCCTATTACCTCCAGTAAGTCCCACACAGCTGGATTGCTAAGTTCTCATAGCAGGCCACGCCCCCATTGCCCACCACTCTGCAAACGCGCTACCTGGCGCGCTCTTGGATGGGGATTGAAGTCCCCTTCGCTGCTGGGGGTCCTTTGGGGCCAACTAGCCTACCTCTTACCTCCAATAAGCCCCACACAGTGGGATTGCTGAGAGGTGAACACAGGCCATGCCTCCTTTCTCCACCAACGGGGACACCGGGACATTGCAGGAGCCGGCCCTGGTGGGTGGCGGTGCCCAGGGCATCTAGGGCTCCAGGAGAGGGGCTGCGCGGCCCCCCTCCCACCATGTTTGAAGCCCCGGGGAGGTGGTGGTCCCCGGGGCTTGGGGAGTCCGCCAGGCCCCCCTCTCGATAATCAAAAAAGCCCCGGGAAGGTGGTGGTCCCTTGGGCTTGGGGGGACCTGGGAGGCCCCCCACCCCTAATTAAACAAGCCTCGTGGAGGTGGCAGTCCCCAGGGCTGCGGGGGCCTGTGCGGCCCCTGCATATATTTACATATTGCCCCCGGGACCTGGCCGACCCGGGGGCTCATTAAAACAAAGCGCGGAAGCCCGCGCTTCGTTTTTTTCTTTTCTCAGCTGGATTCGCCCACCCAGCGCGAATTCGGGTGATTTAAAAAAAGAAAATGCTTTTTTTGGCCATGTGGGTCCTTGTGGGACCCCTGAACAGGCCTAGAGGATCAGGGTGTTTCTACCCTGCCCCCTTTTCTTGTTTTTTAACCTTTATTTTACTGTTTTCTTGTGACTCGGTTACCGAGTCACAAGATGGCTGCCAACTAATTATGGTTTGGAGTGTTGGCAGCCAATCAGAATTAAGCTTGTGCTCGGGAGGATTCACAAATCCTCGGTGCTCAGATATATAAATTTTTATTTTTTGAATTTCTCAGGAACTACTGAACGAAATTACACCATTTAAAAAAAGGGCCCTTTCTGAACCAAGAGCTACCTTTTTGCCAAATTTGGTGTAATTCTGTTCAGCAGTTCGGGTTGTAGCCTGTTCCAAAATTTTGTATGTAAATTAACATGGGGAAGACGTGTTTTGGGACCCCCCTTTTTTCTTGGCCACCGCTTAACAAATCAACCTGAACCTTTCAAGACAGGAGCTGACCGGAGCTGGTCATTAGTTTTGAAAATTTCGCGAAGATTCATCGAACGGCGCTAAAGATATTGGCAAAAGAAGAAAACGCTTTTCCTATGGAAACTAGGTTCTAACTATAACTACCTACTGGCGACAGCCAGTAGGTAATATATATATATATATATTGTTAGAGCTGGGGGTCTCTAGTTGGCAATGGTTTGCACCTTTGTCCAAATAGGGACCCTTGCTTCTAGTCAGGGAAAGGGGGATACACTCCTAAAATAACCCCTGCTCACCCCCTGGTAGCTTGGCACAAGCAGACAGGCTTATCTCAGAGGCAGTGTGTAAAGCATTTGTGAAGACATACAGTAATACAGTGAAAACACTACAAATGGACACCACACCAGTTTAGAAAAAATAAATATCTTTATCTAATCATAAACAAGACCAATAAGACAAAAATCCACAGTACAGTTATCAAGGTATTCTCAAAAATAGGTTATTCACTTAAATCAAGTTTCTAGCAACAAATAACTCCACCTGGAGTTATTACGACGTCGTGACAGATGAAAATCCCAAAGTACGGCGCCGACCGCGAGGTTCGCGGCGTCGGGCCCACAAAGAACAGTACCTTGGAACAGTGATGAAAACAAAGACGGTTCACGGCGTCGGGGAGGTGCGGCTTCGTTGGCGCTGCGCGGCGTCGGTTCCTTATGACCCCAGGGGAGGTGTAGACTCGGTTCCTTACTGCATCGGGGAGGTGACGTCACGATGGAGCCGAAACCACTGTTCCTTACGATGTCGCAATGTCGATGGGTTCGGGGTCACCCACGTCGAGGATCTGCTCTGCGATGATGAAATCGGCTTCAGAGTCGATGCGGCACAGCAGCAGGCGTCAGGCCTAGGTCGCAAGTCGGAGCAGCGCTCACGGCTTCGGGCAGGTTACGGCGTCGCTCGCTTGCGTCGATGTGGCACAGCAGCTGGCGTTTTGGCCTACGTCGCAAGACGGAGCAGCACTCACGGCTTCGGTGCAGGTTACGGCGTCGCTCGCCGGCGTCGGTGTTGCAATTTCCTTCTGTAGCAGCTAAAACAGCAGTTCTAGATGCAGGCAGACAGAAGGGGTGAAGTCTTGGTGTCCCTGTGACTTCAGACAGGAGGCAAGCTCAGTTCAAGCCCTTGGAGATCTTCCTCAAGATAACAAAGCAAACAGCAAAGTCTTTTCTCCTTTCCTTGGCAGAAAGTAACCACTGCAGGCCAACCCCAAACAGAAAACAGCACAGGGGCAGTACTCCTCCTTCAGCTTCTCTGGTTCTTCTCCTTGGCAAAGGTTTCTTGATTTCCCAGAAGTGATCTAAAGTCTTTTGGTCTGGGCCCCAATATTTATACTGCAAAACTCTTTGTTCTCTGAAGGCAGAGAGTGTCTGTGCCTGACCAAAACCAGTTCTGTGCAGCTTCCTGGCAGGAGGTGGAGACAGCATTGTTGAAAGCAGACCTGGCCCAGGTAGCTGAAAGGAAATCTCCTCCCCCTACTCTCTATTCTATGAGGGCTCAGGGGAGTGAAAGGAAATCCCCGCCCCCTACTCTCTATTCAGCCAAGGTCCTATTCAGCCCAGCCCTGACCCATCAGACTGCTGGAGCCCAAGCCCTCCTGTCACTCACCAACCAGACAAGCAATACACAACCTAGCAGAGGCAGCTGGATGGTTAGGCAAGAAAATACCTACTTTCTAAAAGTAGTATTTTCAAACACAGAATGTAAAAATCACCCACACTAAAAGATGTATTTTAACATTCTGAGTTCAGGCATGCTAAATTTTATTTTCCTATCTTGTTCCTAGGGTCAGTTAGGATTATAAGATGTTATAATCAAACTGCCCATTCTGGCCTATGGGAACAGATAGCCTTGCAAAAGTGAAAAACAAAATTGGCTGTAATTCACTATCAGGACATGCCACACACACCAGGGCATGTCCTACCTTATACATACAATGCACCCTGCCCATAGGGGTACCTTGGGCCTACCTTAGGGGTGACTATTATGTCGAAAAGGGAAGGTTCAGGGACTGGCAAGTGGGTGCACTTGCCAAGTCGACATGGCAGTCCCAGACTGCACACAGGCTCTGCAATGGCAGGCCTGAGACACACTTTACAAGCTGCTTCTGTGGGTGGCACAACCAGTGCTGCAAGCCCATCAGCGGCATTTGATCTACAGGCCCTGTGCACACATGGTGCACTGTACTAAGGTCTGACAAGTAGATCAAATAATCCAATCATGGAATCACTAATCCATAACAACAATTTATAAAGAGAGCATATGCACTATAGCACTGATCAGCAGTGGTAAAGTGCCCAGAGTCATAAAACCAACAAAAACAGGTCAGAAACAATACAGGAGGAAGGCAAAAAGTTCAGGGATGACCCTGCAAAAAGGGCCAAGTCCAACACAACCCCCTTCCAGTCTAAACGCAGGTTAGACCAATCACTACCTGGATGGGCTTCCCTGCTTTGGGCGATAGAACATGGACCCTGGCCCGCAACAGCAGGGGCATATTCCAGTTCTACGCCAATCTGAACCTATCTGGATCCCTCTGTCCATACTCTCAGGGCCCACTAAGCTAACCCATGGGGAACCCTTCTCCTCACCTGTGGACACCATCTGTGCAGCACCTAACCTTAGCTTGCTCACAGGTGTGTCCCAACAGACAGACAGTACCCACATGGCCAACACAGAGGTGTGGCCCAGTCCACCCCCGGGGTGTGACTCCTGTCCCCCCCAGGGGACACTCTGTCCACCCGGACAGCAAGCCACAGTGGCCACTGACAGCTGTCAGTGATGAGAACCAGGCCCCAGGCCTTTCATGGTTCTCCAACCTCTGTGGCGTCAGAGAGCGGGGGCAGTAGCCCCAGGTGCCTGGCACCCTTGGTCCACTCTCCCTCCTGTCAGGTCAGGTATGACATCCTGACACTGACCCACCAGCCCCGGGCCTGTGCCCGGTGGCTGGACAAGAACCTGGGGTGGGCTTTCCCACACCCGGTCCTCCTCCTTGGGGCTCTGCACCCTCCCACCTGGAGCAGTACCTCTTTCCAGAATTGTCAGGGCACCTGTGGCAGGTGTCCTGCACAATTCGCCCACCAGTTCAGGGGTTCTATCCTGCAACTGGGATCCCAACCTGGGATCTAAACCCTCAGGTTGCACCGGGGTCAGAGGCGAGGGCTCCCTCCCTCTGCACCCCCTTCCAGAGTTCTGCACCCTCCCAACTTGAGTGGTACCCCCAGAAGCTACATCGGTCAGGACACTGCTTACAGTTGTCCTTCTCTCCAGTTCAGGCATACCCTGCACCTGGCCTCCCAACCCAGGGACGGAACCCTGCGGTTGAACAATTGCCCGGCGCACCAGGACTTCCTGGGGAGCACAGATGCCCCCCGAGGGTGACACATAACTCATGTGTCGTGTGACAGTCTGCCTGGCACAGATCTCCTGACCCCTGTCCATCTGACAGTGCATGAAGATCCCCCAGGACAGAAGTGGTGTCACCATGGTCATTCATTGGTGACTCAGCCTTTCTGGCTGGCCCCTGACCCACTGGTTCTTCCACTGGGGACTCTTTCCCCCTCTCACCCCTTAATCTGGACTTCTGCACCCTCCACTTAGGAGTAGTACTGCCAGACACCAGAACTGATGGAGGCCTGCTTACAGACACTCCCAGTTCACCTGGCACTAGGTGACCCCCATCAATGGGTGGCCTATCAGGACAGACTAGGTTCCCTACCTGGTGTTCCCTTAAGGAATCATCCAGGCCCTGAGACTGAGGTTGGGCACTATCTGGACATATCCCAGTCTCACTCCTTCTCCTTGAAGACAGGACGTGAGGCCCTATACCCCTCCCACTACAACGGGGCCTAGCTGGGCTACTCTGAACCCCTTACACTACTCTGGGTTGGAAGATACCTGAGCCACTCCCCTTAGGGTCACTCCCCAATGCCTCTACAGAACCTCTGGCAACCACCCAGAGGTCTGCCTCCTGTGCGAGCTCCCTGGGATCAGAGAACTCACACTCCAACAGGTGTTGGCCTAGCTCTGGAAAACAAGGACTAAAAATATGCTCTCCCATAATTGGATCACAAAGTCCCACCAAACTATCCTTCACCTCACCATCCAGTGCCTCGCACACGTACCCCACACCACTCTCCTGAGATTGGCAAGACAGTATCTGATTGTCTCTGTCACTCAACCCACACTCTTCTGGGGGGTCTTCACACTCACACACCAGGACTTCAACCATGGGGGAACCCCTCTCCCTGCACCTCTCATCTAGAGTCAGTAGAGTGTCCCTCCCACCACTAGGACTATGAACCCCTGTGCCAGTTCCCCAATCCACCTCAGGGACACTGCGCACCACTGGAGCTACCTCACATCCTAGAACCCCCTGGTGTATGTTAACCCCCTCCTTCAAGTCAGGCACCACATCTCTGGGTGTGTGTACTACTCCCTCAGCACTAGATAACTCAATATTGCTGCCACCATCTGAGCTTGATTCCACCTCCAACTCAGCCAAGCTCACTTCCTGAGCTACACAAATTTCTTCTTCTTGGCTTAAGGCCCTCTTAGCCTCAACCCTCTCGAGCTCCTCATCAAGCTCTCTCAGCACCTCATCAAGCTCTCTCAGCCTCTGGTCACAAGCCAGAAGCCAGCTATCTTTTTCTGTTTCTCCCTCATTTTCAGAGAATTCCTCTTCCTCAGACTCAACTGGTAGTGTTGCCTTCCAGCGGGGTAACTCATAATGAAATAGGGATGCCTCTAGATCCTCCCTGGACCTTTTCCTCATAGGCAGCCCTCTTTCCTTGCAACACACACGTAGCTACTTCATTGTGTAGATGAACATGTGCCAGAAGTTAAGTTCCATTTTGCAACAACTAACCAGAGTCTTAGTATCAAACAAAAAATACTTCCAGGAGGACACCAGAAAACAGAAAAACAGTACGTAGTTGCGTTTGGTCTGCACTCACTAGTAGTGTATACCAAGCACTGTACATGAGTCACAAATTGAAGTCCAGAATCCTCACCACTGACCACCAATGTTCGAACTGGGGGTCTCTAGTTGGCAAATGGTTTGTACCTTTGTCCAAATAGGGACCCTTGCTTCTAGTCAGGGAAAGGGGGATACACTCCTAAAATAACCCCTGCTCACCCCCTGGTAGCTTGGCACGAGCAGACAGGCTTATCTCAGAGGCAGTGTGTAAAGCATTTGTGAAGACATACAGTAATAAAGTGAAAACACTAGAAATGGAAACCACACCAGTTTAGAAAAAATAAGTATCTTTATCTAATCATAAACAAGACCAATACGACAAAAATCCACAGTACAGTTATCAAGGTATTCTCAAAAATAGGTTATTCACTTAAATCAAGTTTCTAGCAACAAATAACTCCACCTGGAGTTATTACGATGTCGAGACAGATGAAAATCCCAAAGTACGGCGCCGACCGCGAGGTTCCCAGGCGTCGGGCCCACAAAGAACAGTACCTTGGAACAGTGATGAAAACAAAGACGGTTCACGGCATCAGGGAGGTGCGGCTTCGTTGGCGCTGCGCGGCGTCGGTTCCTTACGACCCCAGGGGAGGTGTAGACTCGGTTCCATTCTGCAGCGCAGGGGAGGTGAGACGACGGTTCCTTACTGCGTCAGGGAGGTGACGTCACGATGGCGCCGAAACCACGGCTCCTTACGATGTCGCATTGTCAATGGATTCGGGGTCACCCACGTCAAGGATCGGCTCTGCGATGATGAAATCTGTTTCGGAGTCGATGCGGCACAGCAGCAGGCGTCAGGCCTACGTCGCAAGTCGGAGCAGCGCTCACGGATTCGGTGCAGGTTACGGCATCGCTCACTGGCGTCGGTGTTGCAATTTCCTTCTGTAGCAGCTAAAACAGCAGTTCTAGATGCAGGCAGACAGAAGGGGTAAAGTCTTGGTGTCCCTGTAACTTCAGACAGGAGGCAAGCTCAGTTCAAGCCCTTGGAGATCTTCCTCAAGATAACAAAGCAAACAGCAAAGTCTTTTCTCCTTTCCTTGGCAGAAAGTAACCACTGCAGGCCAACCCCAAACAGCAAACAGCACAGGGGCAGTACTCCTCCTTCAGCTTCTCTGGTTCTTCTCCTTGGCAAAGGTTTCTTGATTTCCCAGAAGTAATCTAAAGTCTTGGGGTCTGGGCCCCAATATTTATACTGCAAAACTCTTTGTTCTCTGAAGGCAGAGAGTGTCTATGCCTGACCAAAACCAGTTCTGTGCAGCTTCCTGGCAGGAGGTGGAGACAGCATTGTTGAAAGCAGACCTGGCCCAGGTAGTTGAAAGGAAATCTCCTCCCCTACTCTCTATTCTATGAGGGCTCAGGGGAGTGAAAGGAAATCCCCGCCCCCTACTCTCTATTCAGCCAAGGTCCTATTCAGCCCAGCCCTGACCCATCAGACTGCTGGAGCCCAAGCCCTCCTGTCACTCACAAACCAGACAAGCAATACACAATCTAGCAGAGGCAGCTGGATGGTTAGGCAAGAAAATACCTACTTTCTAAAAGTAGTATTTTCAAACACAGAATGTAAAAATCACCCACACTAAAAGATGTATTTTAACATTCTGAGTTCAGGCATGCTAAATTTTATTTTCCTATCTTGTTCCTAGGGTCAGTTAGGATTATAAGATGTTATAATCAACTGCCCATTCTGGCCTATGGGAACAGATAGCCTTGCAATAGCGAAAAATGAAATTGGCTGTAATTCACTATCAGGACATGCCACACACACCAGGGCATGTCCTACCTTATACATACAATGCACCCTGCCCATAGGGGTACCTTGGGCCTACCTTAGGGGTGACTAATATGTAGAAAAGGGAAGGTTCAGGGACTGGCAAGTGGGTGCACTTGCCAAGTCGACATGGCAGTCCCAGACTGCACACAGGCTCTGCAATGGCAGGCCTGAGACACACTTTACAAGCTGCTTCTGTGGGTGGCACAACCAGTGCTGCAAGCCCACCAGCGGCATTTGATCTACAGGCCCTGGGCACACATGGTGCACTGTACTAGGGTCTGACAAGTAGATCAAATAATCCAATCATGGAATCACTAATCCATAACAACAATTTATAAAGAGAGCATATGCACTTTAGCACTGATCAGCAGTGGTAAAGTGCCCAGAGTCATAAAACCAACAAAAACAGGTCAGAAACGATACAGGAGGAAGGCAAAAAGTTCAGGGATGACCCTGCAAAAAGGACCAAGTCCAACATATATATATATATAATGCGGTTAGTCTGTTTACTTATCAAATATGCCAAAATAGATCGCGATACCAACATAAAAGAGATTGCACGTATATACAGCGAACTGGATAAATTAACCAATCCCAGCAATAAGGATTCCATTGAAAAAGGCATTAAAGAAATGAAAGAACGCCTAAAAAAACAAGAAGATGTAATCAAAAATAGAAAAGCGTACAAATTTGCGCGCCATAAAAATGATTATGAACAAGGACAAGTGTTCAATTTCGCTCGCAAATATGATTCACTCAAAAAGTAGAAAACAACTAATCAAGCACTCAGACAACAAGTGACTCCCAATGTTAACAATGACACGTATGCTTCTACATCTGATGTGAGCACAGTACCCAGCGATACTGAATCAGAATGCAGTGGGGAATATGCACCTAATTCAAGACCAGAAATGGAACATTTAACCTTAGCTGAGGAGGTTAAATGCGGAGGAGATGGATTTTATCAGGGAACAGCGCAAACAGACCTTACGACCGCAGAACACAAATATGGCTCAAAACGACAAAAAAGAAACATCCGAAGGCGCGAAAGGCGCAAATGCCTCAGGCACCAAAGGAAGGGAGCAACAGAGGAAACATTGGCAACAACGTTAGCTTCAGTAGACAAAACGATAATCAACATGACCAACATTGAGTTAAACCAGGCAGAAAAACAACTACTTGCCTTGGGTTTAAGTTACTGCCCAGAAAGTAATTTCAATTATTGCGAAACTCGTATAGATGTCTATAAATTCATTCGAAAGCTCAAATTGACAAAGTTTTATACGATCAAAAATCACTCTACAAAAGAGAAAGAACCACGATTATCGGTGCCCAATACTGGACTAACAGCTGGCGAAATCCCCTTAATGAGAGCCTTACACGCACTACGTGAAGAGCCAAATGAAAACATTTCATCCAGCAGTAGCACGCAGATTATAGTGGACATTGAAGGAGTCAATATTTCATCGCCTGGGCGCAGCCCCTTCAAAGCTCCGTCTACATTTGTGCCCATTATGCCCCATGATGCGGTAGATATCTTCCTCAATAGAGTTACTGAGAAATTGAAAAAACTCTATCGAAACTCTAAAAAGTACACGAAAACCCCTAATCATCGAACTACGCAATATTTCCAACTTATGGCCAAACTCAAAAACAACTCCATGGTGGTCATCAATAAGTCGGACAAAGGCGGGAACATTGTGTTGTGGGGCAAAGATGAATACAAGGATGAAGCATATCGGCACCTCAATAACGAACATTGTTACAAAAAAATCAGTACCTTGGAGGCAAAAAAGATCAGTAAAAACTATAAGGATGAACTGATTTCTTGGAAAAGAGATGGCATGATATCGAAGGATGAGTTCAACTTTTTAAACAACGAGTACCCTATCATACCCACGATCTACTTAATTCCTAAGGTTCATAAAGGGGTGAGGCCTATACCAGGGAGACCTATCATTTCCGCCAAGAACAGTATTTTTGAATGCACTTCCAGATACGTTGATTATTATTTGCAAGAACATGTAATCAACCTCTCTACATATATACGCGACACCAATGATTTTCTTCTTAAATTGAGTACACAAACATGGTCCAATGAATATTTGTTCCTTACCTTAGACATTACTGCCTTATACACCAGCATTAGGCATAAAGACGGTTTGAATGCAGTTGATTACTATTTGAAAAAAAGACCAATTTCGATGTATAATCATAACGGTATGCTGCTTAAGATGATTAGATGGTGCCTAACCAACAATGTATTTACTTTTGATGGCAGAATCTTCCAGCAAATGCAAGGTGTAGCTATAGGGGCATGCTTCTCCCCTAGCTACGCCTGTCTCCATGTAGGCTGGTGGGAGGAGCATGTCCTACAGGTAGAACACAGTGATGCTTGGATTAACCATGTAGTTCAATGGTGGCGATATATAGACAATGTGTTTATAATTTTGCGAGGAACACAGGACCAGGCTGAGACATTTGTAGATAGCATAAACAAGAATAAAATTAATTTGAACTTTACAGCACACATAGACAAAGCCACAACCAACTTCTTAGATATCAGGGTTTACATTAGCCAAGGTAAAATCGAAACATCTTTGTTTAGGAAACCCACCACTGGGAACACCCTGTTACACGCAACCAGTTTCCACCCACAACACACCATTACCAGCCTACCGTACGGTGAGTTTCTACGCATCCGCAGGGCCTGTAGTTCTAGTGAAGATTTAGTTTATCACCAAAATTCAGCAAGGCAAAGGTTCATTGAAAGAGGGTATAATCCTAAAAATCTGGATATAGCTATTAGAAAGGCCAACACAAAAGACAGGCAGTCTATGTTGAATGGCAACAGCAGAATAGCCACAATAGATGTTGCCTTGAACAACACTGTATCCGAGAACATTTCAGCTAATAGCCCAGAAACCACACAGTATAGGCTAATAACCACCTACAGTAAGCAGGCTAATGCTATTAAATCCATCATTAATGCACAATGGCCCATTGTTCTTACAGACACTACTCTGAAGCAAATACTGCCTGACAGACTTAACCTAACCTTTCGAAAAGCATACTCCATGCACAATGACCTAGAGAGAACAAGCCCAGAATGTGATAACAAAACAAGCTGGCTATCACCGAAAAAAGGCTTCTACAAATGCAGCACTTGCCGTGCGTGTAAATTCGGATTAAATACCACCACATACTCCACGGCCTTCTCAGACAAACAGATAAAACTCAAAGGACACTATACATGTAGATCGGATCATGCCGTATACGTTTTACAATGTAGTTGTGGGTTGAGATACATAGGCAGCACAAAACTGCAGGTACATGTACGCATATTACAACATCTACGTGCAATAGTTAATTCGGACCCAGTGCACCCAGTGGCTCGATACTTTAAACTGGAACATAATAACAACCTCAATAGTTTTCAGTATTTTGTGATCGACACTGTACCAGCTAATAAGAGAGGGGGAAATCAAGAGAAAAAGTTAAGACAATTGGAATCAAGATATATTGTCGAACTCGATACTAAATCCCCTCAGATTCTTAACCTTGGTGAAGATCTACACAATTATCTGTAGTTTTAATTATGCTACCTACAAATAGAAAAGTGGCCCTACACATACTTCTGATTGGCTTTTCTATATATGATAATATAATGTTTCGGCATGTAACCTATGACGATTTCTATCAGGATGTGGTTTTAATATATAAGCACTTTATTGTAAGGGGGCTCCCTTACAAATTGTCCAATGAGTCTAATAATGCATAATTAATTTATACTATTTATATCTTTCGTTCTTCTAAATGCCATTTTTTATGGATTTTCTTCTCTGCATTTTCTTCTCCGCACTTTTCTACACCCACAAACTTTGCACGAATTTGCACCTAAATTTCGCACTATGGCACCGCACTTTGAAATGACTTTCAACATGAACTAGCGTCAATATTAAATGTCTACTGATAATGTTTACAACGCAGTATTTGCACAGGTTATCATAGTGACTTACTTATTTATTGAGTTTTTTTATGTGGCAATAATAGGACTGTTTATAAGGCTCAAATTTTACGGCATTTTTTATATCCATTTTAGCATTGGTTTTATCCACAATTTTAGCATATGAAATAATTGCATTTGTGCATTTTATATGTTATATATGCTTGTAATGTGTAGATTTCTGTTATTTATTAACTCGCAGATAAATGTTAAGTACAGTTGTAACAACAGAATAAGCAATACTAGTTAAGCAAACGTGAACTTTGTAGTTCTAACCGCCCATGCCACAGTATGTTGTCTATTTCTATCATGTGGAAGTCAAGGTGTCAGGTCATTGACTGGTATCCAATAAATGACTTACCATCACGTAACGCGATCATGTGACCAAGGCCACTGCGTTGGCCGAAACGCGTCTGATCGACTTGCACAGAACTAAAAATAAAGCGCTTCACTGGGCACTAAGCTTACGAAGTTGTCCGTATCTCTTGGTGTGCATGAATGCACGTTGGAGCTGTAATCGGATATATATATATATATATTCACTGAAAAAACCATAGGTTTCAGGCACGTCATAGTTAGAAATTAGCATTTAAAAAACCTTACAAATTCACTGAAAAAACCATGGGTTTTAGGGACAGTTATAGTTAGTTGGACATTGCACTCGTACAAAACCCGTGAAATTCCCCCGTTATAGTTAGTTCAGCTAACTATAACTCGCGCCCCCGCAATGCACTGCTGATGACGCCACATATTACATCACTCATGACATGGTCAGTGACATCACTGATGACATCACTGATGACATCTCAAATGACATCACTGATGACATCACTGATGACATCATCCACGTGATAATCTGATGCACCTCCTCACACCCTAATATAACCTTTGATACACCCACTCTAAATTACAGACTGCCATTTGCAACACCATAGACACTCCAACACCAATAACTACATACCCACTCACTGATTCGTAGGTCTACACACACATCCACTCACTCACCCATACAGTCACTCATACTTACGGTCACTCAGTACAGGACTATCATATGCACTCATACTCCTATATAGACACTCAAACACCGCCACTCATCCATAGAGGTACTCACACACCTAGTCAGTCATGCAAATAATTAAACACACTGCCATTTACTCACCTATACAGTTATACACACACCAGCTCACTTACTCATACAAATACTAGCACATTCTTACGCTCTTATACAATCACTGATACAAGCACACACTCATCCATACAGTCACTCTCACAATCACACACTCTCGCTTATAGCTACTTATATACTCCAACACACATATATACTGCCTTTCACATATGTAGTTACTCACACATGTACCACTGGGACATACATTCACTCACTAGCACACTCTTACACACACTTACCCACCCATACAGTCTATCACAGATGCACTCTTGAAACCATCCACCCAGTGAATCACCCACTCACACATCTATGCACAGAGTCGCACACACCCCACCCACACAAACACTCAGGCACCCATACAGATACTCAGACAACCAATCAATAACTCATATAGACACTCATGTAGCTATTCACAAACCCATGCAGCCACTTACACAGCAACAGACAGACGGATACAGACATTCACCCAGTTTAGTCACTAACCCATGCATTCAGTAAGATACGTTTAATCACTCACTTATAGAGTTAGTCACGCACCTACTAAATCATCCATACAGACACTTATACACCCACTCATTCTTCAATACGCCTTTCCCTATATATATTAAAAATATTTAAACTTTACAGAAACACAGTCACTGGATGATGTCATCAGTGATGTCATTTGAGATGTCATCAGTGATGTCATCAGTGATGTCACTGACCATGTCATGAGTGATGTAATATGTGACGTCATCAGCAGTGCATTGCGGGGCGCGAGTTATAGTTAGCTGAACTAACTATAACGGGGAATTTCACGGGTTTTGTACGAGTGCAATGTCCAACTAACTATAACTGTCCCTAAAACCTAAGGTTTTTTCAGTGAATTTGTAAGGTTTTTAAATGCTAATTTCTAACTATAACGTGCCTGAAACCTATGGTTTTTTCAGTGAATTTCAAAGGTTTTTTAAATGCTAATTCCTAACTATAACATGTCTGAAACCTATGGTTTTTTTCAGTGAATTTCAAAGCTTTTGTAAATGACAATTTTTAAATGTATTAATTGTTATATTTATTTTTTGATACTGATTTACTACATTTTTTTAAACTATTTATTTTTAGATATTTTATTTTTTAAATTACATTGTAATTACATTATACATTACATTACATTACAAAATATACTTTCTCAGAATGAATTACTTTAGTTTAAATACTTTGCAAATAGGCAATAGACTTTTAAGTACAGTAGTTACAGTTGTTGCAATGGGCAACACAATTTCAAACACAATGCAACATTGAGCTCAATGTGAATTTCTAGTTAAATGCAATTAGTTACTTTATGGATTACTTTTCTAACCACAGGACTGGATCCTAGATTCAGTCCTGGGACATCTCCTGTAAACAGTTGAGTAAAAGCGTTTTGGTTACAGTAGTGATTTTTAAGGAATATTATTGTATTTTAAAAGTTGACAGAAACTTTTTCACATAGAATCACCAATGTTATCCTATGGGAGGAAATTCACTTAGCAGGTAAGTAGTGTTATCGTTACTTTTTCTTACTCAGTGGTGGATCCTGGATCCAGCACTGGTGCATCTCCTGTAAACAGTTGAAAGAATGCGTTTAAGTCATACAGGCGATTTTTAAGGAATATTTGTAGTTTGTGAAAATCGACACTTTGAAACTTTTCTGCTGAAAACCAGACAATGGATTCCTATGGAAGGAAATACAAGTTACTGGTAAATACGGTTAGAATTACTTTTCAGGGTCAGTGCTGGGCTAAAAGATGCAGCACTGGGTTCTCTCCTGATAACAGGTGAGTAAATCGGAATTCGTAGTTCGGCTGATTTTAGAGGAATATTAGAAAGTTCCAAAACTCCACACTTCGAAGAATTTCCAAGTGAAACCAGTCAATGTTAGCCTATGGAAGGAAATTCAAGTTACTGGTAAGTACGGTTAGAATTATTTTTCAGGATCTGTACTGGGCTCAAAGATGCAGCACTGAGGTCTCTCCTGATAACAGGTGAGTAAATTGGAATTCGTAGTTCAGCTGATTTTAGAGGAATATTATAAAGTTCCAAAACTCCACACTTAGAAGAATTTCCAAGTGAAACCAGTCAATGTTAGCCTATGGAAGGAAATTCAAGTTACTGGTAAGTACGGTTAGAATTACTTTTCAGGATTAGTACTGGGCTCAAAGATGCAGCACTGAGGTCTCTCCTGATAACAGGTGAGTAAATCGGAATTCGTAGTTCTGCTGATTTTAGAGGAATATTTGTATGTTTCAAAAATCGACACTTAGAAACTTTTTCAGCAAAAAGCAGTCATTGATATCCTATGGAAGGAAATTCAAGTTACTGGTAAGTACGGTTAAAATTACTTTTCAGGATTAGTACTGGGCTCAAAGATGCAGCACTGAGGTCTCTCCTGATAACAGGTGAGTAAATCGGAATTCGTAGTTCTGCTGATTTTAGAGGAATATTTGTATGTTTCAAAAATCGACACTTAGAAACTTTTTCAGCAAAAAGCAGTCAATGATATCCTATGGAAGGAAATTCAAGTTACTGGTAAGTACGGTTAAAATTACTTTTCAGGATCAGTACTGGGCTCAAAGATGCAGCACTGAGGTCTCTCCTGATAACAGGTGAGTAAATCGGAATTCGTAGTTCGGCTGATTTTAGAGGAATATTATAAAGTTCCAAAACTCCACACTTAGAAGAATTTCCAAGTGAAACCAGTCAATGTTAGCCTATGGAAGGAAATTCAAGTTACTGGTAAGTACGGTTAAAATTACTTTTCAGGATCAATACTGGGCTCAAAGATTGTATTGTATTGTATTGTAATTGCATTTTTATAGCGCTTACTACCCCTGACGAGGCGTCAAAGCGCTTTTTCGGCGAGTAGCACGCTACTCCGGGACCCATAGAGGATTAGTGTTGAATTAGTATAGTGAAACATGCAAGTAAATTTTAAGTGGTGGATATGTTAGTCAGTTATTTGGATTCGGAAGGATAGCAGAAGGATAGAAGAGGAAAGAAAGGTTTGTATTTATATAGTGCTTCTAACCCCTGATGGGGTGTTGAATCGCTTTTTTTAGGCGAGTAGCACGCTACTCCGGAAACCCATAAAGGATTAGTGGTGAATTAGTATGGTGAAATATGAAAGTAATTTGAGTGGTGGATATTAGTCAGTTATTTGGAGTGAGAAGGATAGCGGAGGGATAGAAGGGAAAGAAAGGTTTGCATTCATATAGCGCCTGTTACCCCTGATGGGGTGTTGAAGCACTTTTTCATGGCGAGTAGCAGGCTACTCCGGAATCCATAAAGGATTAGTGTTGAAAATTAGTATAGTGAAATATGAAGTAATTTGAGTGGTGGATATGTTAGTCAGTTATTTGGATTGAGAAGGGTTAGGGAGCGGTAAAAAAGGAAAAAGGTTTGCATTTATATAGCGCTTGTAACCTTGATGAGGTGTTGAAACGCTTTGTTGGCGAGTAGCACGCTACTCTGGAACCCATAAAGGATTAGTGGTGAATTAGTATAGTGGAATATGGATTTAGAGAAGTGAACATGCTAGTCTGTTATTTTGATTGAAAAGGATAGTGGATGCAGCACTGAGGTCTCTCCTGATAACAGGTGAGTAAATCGGAATTCGTAGTTCGGCTGATTTTAGAGGAATATTTACACAATGGTGAAGGAAGGGGGTGGGGCCTGAGGTGACATGTTTGCAAACACGCCCTGTGGCGCGTTTTAAGTTGGAGAATTAATTCCTCCTCAATCCCGAGGGTCCCTAGGGACCAACTAGCCCACCAGATACCTCCAGTATGCGCCAGAGAGCTGCGTTGCAGAGAGGTGTTCAGAGGCCACGCCCCTTTACAACACTCTGCAACGCAGCTCCGTGGCGCTTACTGGAGGTACCTGGTGGGCTAGTTGGCCCCCAGGGACCCTCAGGATTGAAGGGGATTTAATTCCCCATCTTAAAACACGCCACGGGCCTGTTTGCACACATGTCACCTCAGGCCCCGCCCCCTCCCTTCACCACTGTGCAAACGCGCCCCGTGGCGCGTTTTAAGATGGGGATTAACTCCCCTTGAATCCTGAGGGTCCCTGGGGTGCAACTAGCCCACCAGCTACCTCCATTAAGCGCCACAGAGCTGCGTTGCAGAGAGGTGTAAAAGGGGCGTGGCCTCGGAACACCTCTCTGCAACGCAGCCCCTGGCGCATACTGGAGGTTCCTGGTGGGCTAGTTGGCCCCAGGGACCCCCAGTATTCAAGGGGAATTCGTTCCTCTCTGCAAACGCGCCAGGGGGCGCGTTTGCAGAGTGCTGCCAAGGAGGGGGCGGCCTCCGGCGCGATGCCGGATTTTTTTGTTGATCTTTTTTTTTAAAAGGGGTCTGTGTGGCCCCCTTCTTTTTAATTATTTTGGGCCCTGGGGACCCCAACCCCCAGGGCCTGACCCCCTTTTATTGTTTTTTAAAAAATGGAACGGGAAGAGGACCGCATGGGCCCCCCTCCCGTGGCCAATTTCGGCCCGGGGACCCCATCCCCCGGGTCATTGGCACATTTAAAAAAAAAAAAATTCATGGAGGGGGGCTGCGTTGCCCCCCTCCTCAGGCCTCCTTAGGCCCCGGGGACCCCATCCCCGAGGCCGCCATGTTTTTTTTTTTTTCCTAATTTGGGGAGGGGGGCCACGTGGCCCCCCTCCCGGGCCACTACTTGCTCCGGGGACCCCATCCCCCAGGGCTGGCCCTATCCTTTGGGACCGTGGGGGGACCCCAACTCCCCCACGGTCCCGCCGGCTCCTCGCGTCCTGCGGGAGCCGGCATTGCTTTCCACATGGGGAGCTGCTGACATGCAGCTCCCCATGTAGAAAGCAGCTTGCTTTGAATTTTGGAAGAGAGAGCAGGTTTCCTGCCTCTCTTCCAAAATTCAAAACAGTTTGCTATGACAGGACGGGAGCCGCGAGGCTCCCGTCCTGTCATAGCAAACTACAGTGTCCCGGGGGTAGGCACCCCGGGACACTGCGCGGCCCCCCTCCCAACATCTACAAAGCCCCGGGGAGGTGGTGGTCCCCGGGGCTTCAGGGGTCCGAAACGGACCCCCACATTTGTATAATTAGTGCCCCGGGGAGGTGGCGGTCTCGGGCGTGTGGGGGGGCTCAAGCCCCCCCACACAGGTTATTAATATTTAAAAAAAGAAGCCCCGGGGGGTGGCGGTCCCCGGGGCTTGGGGGGCCTTAGGGGCCCCCACATAAATTATAAACCCACCCCCACATGCCCCCAGGACTTGGGCCACCCGGGGGCAAAATAGCATCGAAGCGCAGGAGACCGCGCTTCGATTTTTTTTTTTATCGGCGGGATCCACACACCCTAAGCACATCCCGCCAATTTAAAAAAAAAAAATGCTTTTTTCTGCCCAGGGGGTCCTTGTGGGACCCCCTGAGCAGACCAAGGGGGTCAGGGTGTTTCTACCCTGCCCCCTTTGTGCGTTTTGCGCACTTGTTTCTTCTGCCTCGGTTCTACCGAGGGACAAAATGGCTGCCAACACTTCCTGATTTGGAGTGTTGACAGCCACTTGACAGCCAATTGGCATGCAGCTCGTGATCGGGACGGTGCGCGCAGGGTGCGCTCAGGGTGCGCGGATCCGACGCGGCCATACATATATATGTGATTTTACTTGTGATTTTTCTCAGAAACTACTGAACGGATTTACACCATTTAAGCAAAAGGCACGACTCTGAACCAAGGGCTACCTTTTTGCCAAATTTGGTGTAATTCCGTTCAGCAGTTCGGGCTGTAGCTGCGACTAACGGTTCCTATGGAAAAATGAATGGGGAAAACACGTTTTGGGACCCCCCTTTTTTCTCGGCCCCCGCTTGACGAATCACCCCGAGACTTTCAGGATAGGAGCGGACCGGAGCGCCCCAACAAGTTTGAAAATTTCGCGAAGATTCGTCAACCGACGCCAACGTTATTTCAAATAGAATGTTGCGGATTTCCTATGGAAAATAGGTCCTAACTATAACTATCTACTGGCGACCGCCAGTAGATTATATATATATATATATATATATATATATGTATATATATATATATATATTCCTTCACTTACTCCACACAATTGCCCTTCGCTCTTGACACATGATTTCCAGGGCGAAATGAAGCACGGCACTACCAGGAACTGGCTTCCGAAGGGCTTTATTAATTTTCGTTGTTTCAGGAGGCCCCTCGCATTAGAAGCCTCTCAAAGCAAAGTGCAGGAGGTGCATACAAAAACAGAAATGACCTACGCGTTTCGGCTTACGCCTTCTACTATATATATATATTGCAGAGTTGCAGTGTTCAAAGTTTATTCCTCCATGTCAGAACACATTCATCTGCAGAATCCTATGCAGTTTCAGCCCAGTCTTGATCGCGGATATAAATTTGTCTCCCATAATCTCCTGAGTACATATTAGTGAACTTAAACATCAGACTCCCTTTATTAACATAAATTAAACTCTTTGTTTACTGATATCACACCATGTCTGCATTTTCAAAATAACATTAATCCCAGTGAGCAATTTCTCCACGATTCAAATGGCCCACATTCTGAAGTGTGACTGGGAGCAATAAGAAGATCTTGCGGAGCATGTGTAGGATGTGGAAGCAGGTGTATGAGACTGGATTTATCTGTTTCTTAATAGATAGCTTGCTGTCCAAGATGATGCTGAGGTTGTGGGTGATGGGCCTAGTTCAGCAGGCCACCATGCATCATTCCATGGCGAGGTGTTGTTCCTGAAGTTGAGGACTTCCGCCTTGTCCTTGTTGCACTTGAGGCAGTTGTCCTTCATCCAGTCGGCGGAGTTTGTCATGCATATGTGGAAGTTGGCTCTGGTGGTGTCTTCTGACAGTGGGAGGATGAGCTAGGTGTTTTTGGTGTAGGAGATGATGTTGAGTCCGTGCAATCTGACATTGTTTGCTAGGGGGTTCATGTATGTGTTGAAGAGGGTGGGGCTGAGCGACTATCCTTGGGGGCACCACAGATTATCTTCTTGGGTTCCGAAGTGAATGGTGGGAGACAGAATCTCTGCGTACTTCTGGTAAGGTATGAGGTGATCCTTTTGAGGGCATCTCCCTGGATTCCGATTTGGTGGAGTTTGTTGATCAAAATGTGATGGGAGACAGTGCTGAAGGTGGCTGACAGGTCCAGGAGGATGAGGGCAGCCATTTCACATTGGTCCAGGAGGGCCATGATGTCATCAATGGCTACGATCAGGGCTGTCTCTGTGCTGTGGTTGGATCGGATTTCAAAATGACAGGGGTCCAGAGGTTGTTGTGTTTCAGGTGTTTGGTGAGTTGCTGGTTGATTGTCTTCTCAAGAACCTTCGCTGGAAAGGGGAGCAGGGAGATGAGCGATGGGCTGTTAGTTCTTCGGTTCTACTCGGTTGGTAGATAGTTTCTTCAGGAGGGGCCTCACTTCAGTGTGTTTCCAGTCTTGAAGGGGAAGGAGGACAAGGTGATGGAGGTGTTCAGGACTTTCTTGAGCTTGTCACCAATTGCCTTGCTCCCGAGGTTGAAGACATGGTTCTCAAAGTCCAAAATGTACCTAGACTCCGGGAATCTTAAAAAAAAAGTTCTCTGCCACCTCCTTTTTTGTTCAGGAGTAGTCTTTCAACGAAAGAATATTAAGAGTTTGCTGTTACTGTTGTTTTTCTCAAAAACTGGGTGGCAAGTGGATAATGTTATCATGATTCTGTATTGTTGTAATGTGTTCTATTATGCTTTTTACTGGCTGTTTTGTACTCAATATCTTTTCTTGCAGGGATATTCTAAAATATATATTTCAGTGACATCTGTACTGCATTTTAGAAATTTTCAAATTAGCTTATCTCCTTAGGATAGTATATTGTAATATTATATATCACAACTGTTGCTGCAGTTGAAACACTGTTTTCATGCTAAGTGTTGCTTCCATACCCTTACAGTCAAATGCACTTTTTACCGGTTTGTCTCTGATTGAGTAACGTTTCCTGGATAGAATGAGTGGGTGCAAGAATTTAGATTTATTATTCTGACTGCAACCCAACAAACACTGGGAAAAGTGTTTGATTTTGGGGAGTTCAGTTTTTAATATAGTAATTGAACACAGCTACCATTGGGGAAAATCTGCAATTTTATGGAGTTCAGATTTACGAACCTCGCTCCATCTCCGGAGTTATGTGGCCAAGTGTTTGATTTTGAAGACCTGAGATTTACTGTTCCTATTCCAACCCAGCTACCAATAGAGGAAGTGTTACATTTTTAAGAATTCAGATTCAATATTCTAACTTCAATCCAACTACCACTGGGGAAATTGTTTGATTTTGGGGAGTTCAGATTTAATATTCTTATTTCAACTTTACTACCATTGGGGAAAGTTTAATTTTGGGGAGTGCAATTTACTATTATCGCTCCATCTTAACTACCATTGTAGAAAGTGTTGATTTTTGCAGAGATCAGATTTACTATTTACACTCCAACAAAACTACTATTGAAGTATTTACCTTTGGGGCATGCAGACTTACTTTTCTAACTCCAACCAACTACTATTGGTAGAAGAGTATACATTTAGTGAGTGTAAATTTGCTACTCTCACTCCAACTCAATTACCACTGGGGAAAGTGTTTATTTTTTTGCAATGCAGATTTACTATTTTCACTCCAACCCAACGTACATTGGGAAACATGCTTGATTATGGGGAGTACATGTTTACCAGATTAACTCCAGCTAACCTACCAGTGAGGAAAGGGCTTGATGTTTGGAAGTGAACATTCAATAGTCTCAGTCCAAACCAACTACAATTGTGGAAAGGGTTTATTTTTAGAGAATGCAGGTTTACTCCAACCCAACTACAGTGGGCTAGTGTTTAATTTTTATAAAGGACAGATTTACCATCCTACCCCTAACCGAGCTACTCCTGGAGAAAATATTGAACTTTGAGGAATAGATATTAACTCTAATTATAAAACCCATGTCTACTGTAAAAATATTTTAATTAAAATGAAATATGTTACTAATGCTTTAAAATAATAAATACAAAAACTTCAAATAAAATGTAACAATTTAGTGTAAATGATTTAATATTCGCTAATAATGTTAACAACCAGGTAAAAAATCACAAAAATCATATGACAAATTTAATATGAAAGGGTTAATTGCCTATGAAACAGATGAAATGAAAAATCTAATATTTAATAAATAAATACAAACATATTATCATGTATTTATTCATGTTTAAAATAATTTTTTTATTGAGCAGAATCGAGAAAAAGTACAGTAGCACGTAAAATTAATACAGTACTAAAGACATAAGATATACAATAATGTGATATCGTACAAAGCATCAGGCCTGATTATCAAAAATAAATATACAAAACATGAACAATTGATAAAAATGTGCAAAGTTGATCATAAGAATTAGCACAAGGACAGTCCAAATGTTGAAAATAACAAATATCAGATAAGTAAACCAGATTTATACAGTACAGACAAGAGGAATAAGCTGTCATCGTGCCTCGTACAGTCCCCACTTGTAAGATTGCAATATCCTAACAGTAATCAGAATTATGTGTGATACAAATAAAATAGCAGCAATGAGCAACAAACCTTCTAATAACAAACCAGTAAAAATGCCAGTGGCAGGAGATAAAACGGGTAAAAAGGAGGTGGAACAAATAAAGTGCCCCACTAAAGCATGATACTAAAGTGCAATTGTGCAGTGGCTACTTAAACATGCTTAAAAACCTGCAGTAGACATATATCTATAAATTCCTAACATGCAAACAGTAATCAAGATATTGCGGGTTGCACTAATAAAGGTCGGCCGCCTTTTCAATTGAGTCAAGATACCGCCAAGAGACATGAAATCTCTTTAAACCCCCAACCCGTCTTCCATACGCCTCCTCAAACTTACTTCTTCTAAGCATGTTTTTAAGCAAGTCTTGGTATGTTGGAACCCTACAAGTTCTCCACTTTTATAAAATCAAGGAGCGAGCAATTGAGAATGCTATCCATATAAATATCTTTCCCCATTTAACTATGATTCTGCTTAAGAAGCCCAAAAAGTACCAAACAAGCTTCTGGATCTATCTTAGCCTGCAGACCAAGACTGAGATCAGAGAAGAGCTTATCCCAGACCTGTCCCAGCTAATGGCAAGTATAAAATATATGGAGTCAGGCTCCAACCCCCTGCTGTTGGCATCAACAGCAAAGATCCTCGACTGAGGGCTACATTTTATGAAGGGCTGTAGGTGTATAGTACACCATCCATCTAGACAAAAAAGGCATCCACTTAAAATTTGCTGCTCTCAACGGCTTATAACCTGTTACAGAGATGCTCTGCCAATCATTCTCAGAGAGGCGGCATTGCGTAGTCAGCCAGATTCTTTCTAAAAAGCTAGTCACCTGCTGCTGCACCCCATGATTGTGTAATAATCCATACCATTTTCCAATTCACTGGAGCTTAGACCTTAAAAGCGAGCATATAGCAGGATGAGTATCTTAACTGGATTCCTGGCAGTGCATACTCAATAAATGGGTAATATACTAGAAGCTCAAAAACAATTTGCTTACAGTAATCGCCACACTCAGCGTGAATTTTTTGCAATGTAATGCATTTGCCCCTCAAAATAAAGTGCCCCAGCTCTTTGAATTCACAAGAGATTCCAAATCTAATCTGAGTATGCAGTATTGTCAGTTCGGCATAGTGACACTCCTTTAATGTAAGATACGAATAACCTACAGGAATGTGTTTTGCTACGTACACTGCTTGCAACCTAGCTCCAAGCTCCTGGAGCACTTTCTATCTCGTTTTTTAAGGAACTTCACTGTTTTAATACAACTTGCAACCTAGTTTCCTTCCTTGCCAAATGATCTTGCCAAAGCATCTAAAAAAGATGCCTCATAATATGTTTGAACATGAGGAAGCTCCAGCCCTCCTTGTGGAATATCTAATTGGAGTACTGAATATTTTACCCTAAATAACTTTCTGTTCCAAACAAAATGACTAAAAAGTACATCTAAGTCCCTAAAATAGCTTTAACAAATTTTAATGGGTCGTTTGAAAAAAGAAATAAAACCAAAGGTAAAATTGACATTCTAATAAGAGCTACCCTGCCAATCAATGTCAGAGGTCGTAGTACCCATCTTTCAAGTAGCCCCTTAATTTTCTTCAGCATTTCTATATAATTCAATTGAAAGAGCTGAGCATAGACACCTAGATATCTTATCCGGCTTCGAGAACAAGCTTGCTGTTGCAGAGAAACAGGAAGATTGCTAACTTTAGAATCAAACCAAAACAACTTCTTATTATTTTGATTGGTTTTATACCCCCTAATCCTTTTAAGCTGCTTGAACTCATCCAGAACCCTCTCAACATTCTCCTTACTGAGTTTCAAACATAACACAATGTCATCAGCGAACAGCTTTAATTTAGCCATTCCAGAAATGGGAGGATCAATCACAATGTTACCCCGAAATCTAGCAGCCAAGAGTTCTATAAAAAAAGTAAATAGAATTGGGAATAGAGGGCACTCCTGACGAGTTCCCTTGTTAATGGCCACTGTTCCCGCAAGGTTGGAATTCACAAAAACTTTCGCGTGTGCCTCTTGATACAAATTCTCTAACATTGAATTCAATTGAGTGGAGAAACCAAACTTCTCTAGAGCAAAAACAGTGAGTCCCGCTTAACCAGATCAACTGCTTACTCAGCATTGACCATTATTACTGCTACGCTGATCTGGTTAACAGAGAAATAATTCAGCAGATGATTTAAAAACCCTGTGTTCGCGGACACCAAACGATTAGCCAGAAACCCAGTCTGGTCTATGTGAATTAAAGCAAACACAAGGAGATGATGGACGGAGCGCTGAAACTTTTCAGACACTCACCCCCAGTCACAGATCTGGGTTGAATCCATCATCGTTCTTTAGCTCACTTCGCCATTACATTTCTAAATAATACAGTAAACCCTCCCACAACCACACCCAATGCATATTTTCTTCACACAATTGAGAGGCTACTGCATCCGAACCCATGAATATATCCACATTTCTCTTCCAGCTCTCCCAATAATTCCTGACATTTGCTGAACCTCAAATCACATTATGGAATTTATGAGTCTTCCGGATCCCGTTCCTAACAGATTACTTTATGTCAATCTTAGAAAAGAAGCTTAAAGTTTGAGGTTCTTCTAATCACACAGAAATGTTTTGTTGCATATGGCGCTCCAAAGGTAAGCCTGTCTGCATCTGTCTGTGCCTGGACCATGCCCAGCGCCACAACCCCTGGCCTTCCTGCCCTAAGAAGATACACCATCACCGAGCTCTACACCCTTGACCCCGGACGCCCAGCGGCAACAACACCAAGGAACTTTTCAACATCCTTAGGGAATTCACCAACCTGGCTGTCAGGGAAAACAACATCACACCCTCACAAGAACTGTGCGACAACCTCACCCACTTCTTCCACAACAAGATTGCAACCATATACAGAAACTTCGAACCCCAACCCACACCTACGGACTTCCTCAACTGATATGCCACCACCATAACCGACACAAACCACACGCTGACCACCTGGAACATCCTCTCCACCCAGGACACCACCTCCATCATGAAATCCATCCACTCAGGAGCTTCCACTGACCCGTGCCTGCACCACATCTTCAACCTCGGAAACAAAAGGATTGGCCAGGAACTCACCACCCTACCCAACACCTCTATCACCACTGCAACATTTCTCGATGTCTAGAAACACCTCGAAATCAGACCACTACTCAAAAAACCCTCCACCAACCCTAGCGAACTTGAAAACTACCTGCCAATCTCTTTGCTCCCATTCCAAGCAAAGGTAGTGGAAAAGATCATCAACAATCAACTCATGACACACCTGGAGCAGAACTAGCTATTCAATTGCCTCCCAATCCACCTTCCGCAGCAATCACAGCACTGACATTGCCCTGATCTCAGCCATCAATGACATCCGAATCCTCCTCGACTGAGGATAAACAGCAGCTTTGATCCTCCTTAACCTCTCCGCAGCCTTCGACACCATATCCCACCACACACTGATTAAAAAGATTCCACTACATCGGCATCCAAGGGGATGTGTTCAGATGAATAACCTCCTTCTTCCTTAGAAGAACCCAGAGTATCCACCTCCCACCTATCACCTGGGAACCCAAGGAGATCACCTGCTGTGTCTCCTAGGGTTCATCCCTCAGCCTCATGCTCTTCAATGCATATATGACCGCGCTGGCAAACATCATCATATCCCACGGTCTTAACATAATTTTCTATGCAGATGACACCCAACTCATCCTCTCAGTCATCAATGACCTCATCACCACCAGAACCAACTTCCACAGATGCATGACAAACGTTGCAGACTGGATGAAGAACAACTGCTTGTAGTTGAACACAGACAAGACGGAAGTACTGATCTGTGGCAACAGCACCAACACATGGAACAACTCCTGGTGACCATCAGACCTAGGACACGTACCCACTAACTCCAACCACGCCAGAAACCTCGGAATCATCATTGACAACAACCTCACCATGAAATCACAGATCAACGCCGTCTCCTCCGGCTGCTTCTTCACTCTGGGCATGCTACATAAGATCTTGAAGTGGCCACCCCTACACATGAGACGCACCATGAAACAAGCCCTCATCATCAGCTGACTGGACTACATCAATGCTCTCTACGTAGGAATCCTGGCACACCTCCTACAGAGACCTTAGACCACACAGAACACCACAGTCAGACTCATCCTTGCCCTTCCCTGATGAACCCACATTACACCCCATCTCAGGCAACTCCACTGGCTCCCCATACAGAAGAAATGCCAATTCAAGCTTCTGACCCACGCACACAACCCCTTCTCCTACCTCTCAGCGTAGACCTAGAACACCCTGCCTCCCCCTCAGGAAATCACTGTCACTGCATTAATTCAGGAAGGACCTCAAGACCTGGCTTTTTGAGTGAACCACAGTGGCTTCGACGGATCAGCAGTCCCTTCCCAAGTGCATTGAGATCCTTACGGGTGAGTAGTCACGCTTCACAAGACACCTGATTGATTGATTGATAAATTGATAAATTGACTGACAAGGCTCTACACAACCAATAACCTGCCTACATTAACCACGGCTTGAACTTCCACCAACCATTGAGAAGATTATGCTCTGCTTCCCTTTCACTTGCCCATACTCCTAGCCTCTACCGAAGCAGAAGTGGAGGACGCTTCTCCCACATTGCATCAAAGTCCTGGAACAGCCTCCCCACGCACCTCCGGACCATCACCTCACTTCCAGAATTCCAAATGGACCTCAAGACCTGGCTGTTTGAATAAGTCTCCGGGACCTGCAAGCACCTGTATACCATTGGATGATTAGCCGCACTTTATAAATCCTGATTGATTGACACCGTTGAAAACAAAGGTACTTAAAATGGTTGGTGGTGTTAGCCAACTTTAGATCCCATAGTGTCCATTCTGTTTTCACCATCAAATTTTGTAACGTCATTTTTATGTGAAGAGGCACATGGATCAAGCGCAGGGCCGGACTGGCAGTAGCAGGCACCGGGCGTTTCCCCGGTGGGCCGCCATGGTGGGGTCTGGTTTTTGTGCAATAGCTGCAATATCGGCCCCCTGTAACAAAAGCGGTAGGGTGAGACGGGAGTGGTGCTTTCCACGAGCACCCCCCTCCCCCGGGGGCTGGCCGAGCTGTTTGCCAGGACCAGTTTCTGTTTCCAGTCCGGCCCTGATCAAGCGTTTGAATTAGTCCAAATATTTTTCTGTGTTTTGTATGTGCATCTTATTTTAAAAGGATGTCTTTTAAAAGAAAAATATCTAAATTGCAAAACTAATAGAAAGCATTCTGTTTCACGAACAAAGGCTAAAAGAACGCGTTCAGAAGCATTGCAGATTTTAAAAGACACACAAACATGTTATCAGTTGTGACCTTTCTCTTAGCAATTCTGCTTCAGTTTTACATTGTGCAGTAAAGGTTAACGAGTGAAGGGCAACACATTGCACCCAGGACACTTCACTCTGATTTTCTGATGTTCAACATTAAGCACAATTTGCAGCTAATTAAGAGTATTGACTTGGAACTAAATCATCGGCTCCACAACATCTGTGTTCTCTTTTTTAAAATACAAAGAGAGAAACAGATTCTCCATTAAACACAGACATTTGACATTAACCCTACAAAAAACATTCCTCTGCAATGCGCATGACAAGCTTGCTGCTTTTAAAAGTCCTTCGACATTGTGGTAATTAGTATTTTTCAAATCTATTTAATTAGATAAGCTACTGCAGCCAGGTTGGAAAAAGGATCGTGGTATTCTTTGATATAATTGCATGCCTTGCGTTCGCCATCTTATTTCCCAGCATTCAAAAAATCGCTATGTATTAAACAATACCGACCAACTAAGGGGATAGAAGGAGTATCTGCCAAAAAATGAACAGAAAAGACCATGTATTAATTGGGTATAGCAAGTCGTCTTCTCCATGTTGATGAGGAACACAAAAATAAGTGAACCATTTCTGACTCCCTGACACAGTGATTTCTACCGTATGACTCACTGACTCATGGGGGGGAATGTCTGCGCTGTGTAGCAGGGGCAATGTAGTGTTGCCCTGAAGGCTGCGTTCCCTATGGCACCATCGACCACAGTCCACATTTAGACCATCGAAATGCTAAAAACCTTTTCCCTAATAATACTGACAAGATATTATCAGATTGGTGTTCAGTGATGAAATTCTAAGGGGCTATGGCCTTATTTAAATAGTACAGTCCCATGCAAACAAGACTCCATCTGCCCACATGTCCATTGGTGAGGAAGGGTTGGAATTTCCACCAGTCACCGTCCCCATCTGCGTTGTGATTATCGTAATGGGGAAGATAGTTCCAATCTTGAATCCCCACTGACTACTTCCGAGAGTGAGTTACCAAGCAGTTCCATAACATGGGCTTCAGTATGTTGATTGGTGGGGAGAAGGGATATCTTGGATGATTTTGCAATTATTGAAAGTACTTGCTTTTGGACCTGGTTTATTATTAGATTAATTATTGGGGCAGAACCTTATTCACCAGTCTCCTTTGATGTCTCAAGCCACATTTATGACTGTACGAACTTGGCCCTGGGGTTGCAAATTCTAAATTCTGATTCTCACAATCAGGATTGCCTGACATTGAATCACATTTAATATGATGAAAACCCACAAACAGGGAGATTTTCCACTGTAGCAATCAATGCTTAGGGGCTGGGAAATGGGAATTCACATGGGAGGGGTAGTGGGAGGCTGTTATGAATGTTGTGCAAACCCACAAAGCCATAACGTGTGTACTCACACGCTTTTCTAGTGGTTTTCGCATCAGTTTTGTGTTTGTAATTTTAGTGCTAAAAGTGACACATGCACAAATTGTCCAGCACCTTTTCAGACACTTGGATCTTGCCACAACTTACAGCGCGTCATGTCCCGCATGTGCACTGCTTGTGGTTGTCATGTTTAGTACCAGGGTTTTAACCCATTTCAAAATCACTCTACTTGTACACACAAGTGTGCAGATGCGCACATGGGAAGCCATCTTTGAATGAATTTTCAACCCTTTCCAAAATGACTACCTGTGTATGCGCCAGTGCACGCAAAAGCATCATCTTTAAATGTTTTTGTTACATTTTAATACAAAACATTCATAGACAGCCACGTTCACATCCTCATGTGTGCAGACATGGGCAGCTATTTTAAAAATAGTTTTTAGAATAAAACTTTACCAAAACATTTAATAAATCCTGGCAAAGTCAAATGCCCGAAGCAAATGCCAGCCCCCTGTCTTTGTCAATGCTTTTTTAGTTTGCTATAGACAGCTGTAACTATCTTCCAGACCTAACATCATAAAACACATTATGCATAGAGAGGGACAGTGGGTTTGCCTCCATCAGCCACTGTTAGAACTGTTGTTCATATTTTTGAACAGCCCACTCTGGAAGCCAGTCTTTGCTGAAATTGTTCTTCGTAATGTATTGTATTTATATCAAATCTGCAAGGCAAAGGAGCCTATATCTGGGGGACTCGGTATATTCTCTATCAAACTCATTTGGGGGGGAAGGCATGCATGCAATCTTTGGAATCAAGAGGTGCAGTGGACCTTTGGACAAAACAGGGAACAGAAGTGTCTTGCATCATCACCACTTTGTCAGGAGCCTTCATCCCGTTCACTGCGGGTGACAGGAGCAGCGTTTGTAAAGCTGTTCATTGATAAGCATCACAAAGGCTCTAATTCTGTAACAGTTACCATCATCTTTACCCGCATGGCCTTGCCAAAACTGTCAGCGTTTTCAGCATTAAAAGGGCAGATTGATGGATTGGGGCTATGTGTGCGCCTTTAAAGACGAGAGCCCTAAACACAAATTCATGTAAATCCATGGAAATCACATAGGAAAATCTACACAGGAAAATCCACACAACATTGTTGGCCCATTGCCAGTATAAAAAATAATTTCCTCAAGGCAAAAATCTAGCTTTGATCTCACAAATAGTATACTAACGGGATCCTTTGCATGGTCCTGACTAAAGCCAGTTAGCACGGTGAGGAAATGGTGTAATGGCTGAAACATGTCGACCCAGGAATATGGAGAATACTAATTTCCTTAGTGTATCCCCACCTGTTTTTAACTTTGTCAGGCTGCTCTGAAAATAAACTAGACCCTCAGGACACCATAGACTCTTTTAATATCTAGAATCCCACCCAATAACTAAAGAGTTTGCTTAGTCACCAAGGTTGAGCCCATCCAGATACACTGGGTATCTGGACGAGGACTCTATGATGAAGCATGACACGGGAATCCCAGTGGGTGGGAGCCCTTTTAACACCATAAGGCATGGGTACTCACAAACATTTTACCGGGGGCCGCAAAGTTTCGTCTTTGGTGTGACCGAGGGCCGCACTGATGCCATCGGGGGCTGTAAAGTCGGTGTAGGGGAAGCAAAGCATGTATATTTAGTGGCTGAACTCAATTGTGCAATGTGAATCCAGAACACCTGGGAGGAATCTCGGCTTCTCCACTTGACAAAATTGTGTGACCCTGGGCAATTGTTTTATTTCAATTTACCTCCTTTTGCTTCATTATCACATATGAGAGGAACTCGAAATACATTACTTCAGGATGCTTGCTGTCAGGGTGAGGGGATAAGCCTGAACGTTTCTAAATTCATGTTTGAAAAACATCACTTGATTTACTAAGGTGAAATAGTTCTACAGGTCAATGACTTTTGAATTTTGAAAAGACTTTTGAATTTGTACACATTTGCTGTCTTTAAAAATGAAGGTGTTCCTAAAGTTACGTGCCTAGTTACTGCCTTTCCCTAACTGCTATTAACCTTTAAATGAGTGCTTACTGTATATTTAAAAAAAATGTCATGCTAGTCTGAGTCGAGTAAACAGCAGCCCAGTGCTGCTGCTGCCCAAGGGGCCGCATGTAAAGGTCAGGAGGGCCGCATGCGGCCCCCGGGCCGTACTTTGAGTATCACTGCCATAAGGTGGTCCCCTTGGTCTGGTACAGAGAGACAGGCTAAGTATGGTAGGGGTTCTCTCTTGTTGTTAGTAAATGGTTGGATGTCTGGGAAGGAGAGAAAATCCTATATTATTTTTGATTCCCCCTTTTTGGAATACAGTATCCAGACAGTCCTACATCTAAGTTGAATAGATGCTACTACCCTCATCATGTGAAATGTGAGTTTGTATTAAAAAAGCAGCCCTAACTGGCCAGAATGGTTGCCCTTCAATTCCCAGTCCAAAGTTTTTGAATGTTTTGGAGCCCTGAGTCAAATCTTGCATTATTTTATGACATCGGTAAACAGTCGCTGTAAATTGAAGCTGTATACACGACACCAAATAATATAAACTGAAGATCCTTGTATTCTGATGTTGGACCTGTTAAGGCTTCAATAGTAATGGTATCCAATACTTCCCTTGTTATTAGAATCCCTTTCAGAGTGATAAAAGTAGCATTTAATACACAAAGCAAAAAACACACACTGAGTAATATGTACAGTCTCTTAAGATTGGCATGCTAGTGTCATCCTGGACGGTATCTCCCAGTCCCTCTTTCCTTTGTAGTGGGGCAGGTTATTCCCTGGCTAGGATCCTCCTGACATTATGTTCTAGGGCAACAGACCGGACTTCACGGTGGCCCCCACCTAGCGTAAGGGATTAAAATCTGGCAGAACTGAATTCCATATAGTAATTCCTCTCCACCTGTCTCAAAATCAAGGTTAAAGTCAGGTCTGTGCTGGATTCTCTAAACAGTTGTGTGCAGTTTTTGATCCTCCAAACATCAATGTCATTAGATGTGTGAGTGATGCACCCTCACAATTTCTACCAATCCATATACTAGCACCAAATGCTTAAGTGTCATTCCTCCCACTGTTTTTCACTTCAAATGTATGCGTAGGCACAGTAACATAACACAATAAGAGCACAATTCTGGTCCAACCTTCGATATCATGCACCACTCATACAGGCTGCAGGACAAACACACTGTTCCAGTGCACTCCCATGCAATAGCATGCTACTCATCCACAAATGCTCTTCTACTCCTTTTCAGGGTTTGTAGTATCATATAAATGCAACCACAATACTACTACTGTAGAATATAAGACAAACTAAGTCGGTTGGAAAAAACAGGAAAGAGAAATAAATTGCAAATCACACTTTGAGAGACAGCCTAAAATGACCAAGACAGGTGTGGATGTTGCTCCTCTATTGAGATAAGATAACGCTCACTTTTAAACTTCCTCATACACTACAAAGTACCGTGGCACTCGTTACAATTTGTGCTGAATATGGTTAAGTATTTGCCACATGTTGTAAATACCATTACTCCAGAGTGAGACATTTTCTACTTGTGGTAAATACCTCCCATTCTGAGTTTTCAACTTGAAAATGAAGCATAACATACACAAACTGTACATAAATAACTGAATTCCACATATTTTGCTTTTTTCCCAGCAGGTTTTTCAGGTCTGAATCTATAGGGGAGTGGGGGGACGCGAAAGTGTGGTAATTAGCATGCTTCTCGGAATTCTCATCCCTGTGCAAGCAGAAGTTTGATACAAATAGAAATGTAGACCTTAATTTATCATGAGGACCCAACAACTCTAACAACAAGGTAATATATTTTTCCTCTAAACTTAACCACATTACCTAGACAAATTAAACTATCTTGTTGGTTGTGAATGCCCCTTTCCCCATCTTCTCTGTACCATATGATTTAAACTCTATTTTGTCTGCTGGTTTTCTGACAGGACTAAGAACTCGATATCTTCCTGCTATCTTACCTAGGTACCTCAACCAAGATCTACATGTCATTTTCTCAGCATAACCACGTTTCTTCTAGAGCTGCCATATTCCAAAGATTACATGACTGTTTAATCACCTCAAAAGCATGCAGTTTAAACCTAATATTTACTTTCTTGGTGATTGTTTCAACTGAACATCTGGCTTGTGACAATACACATTGATTGCATATTTCGCTTATTATCTTTCTATAACCAGAACCGCGATACCCCAGAAGAAGAGAGAGGGAGGGGGCATTTCCAAAGCTGCTGCACGTGAGAATTCATTTCTCTGGGTGAACTTCTGCCGGCTTTTATATAAAAGGTGTATAAAAGAGAAAGTCTATAACGCTGTATTTAAGGATTAAAAAAAATCACTTTCAATTTTGATTTGAATACTTTCTCATTTTGTGTACACTTATTTGTTTACGTGTGCTGCCTTTAGTCACACTCATGAATGCCGATGTACTTTATAAATGAGTTTTTATAATTATTGCAAAATAGTTTTAATGTAGCAAATTAAACTATTGAACAAGACACAATGCTGCAGTTTTAGGCGCTGAAATGAAAGAGTTGTTTCATTAGCTTTGAAGGAATCTAAAACCACTAACACCAAAATAGACAAAAAAGTAAACACACTCTCCATCTTAATAGGGATGAATACATTAGGGACTATACAAGCAAATTAAAATACGCTGCATTGTGCAAGCATAATAAAAACTTCCTGTTATGATATCACCTAAGCAAATATCCCTCATGTGGGAATATTCCCTCATTTTACAGATTTTCACTGGGGACACATATTTGTTCTGGTTTTCATCTCTGGTAATGCAAGGCTGCTCTAGCACCGCAGAGCCATTCAAATTATGCGCACTATTTCAGTACCATATCTGAACTGCAATTCCCATGGGCCCTTGTAATGCCGAAACCACATGCTTACAATATCATGAGTGCAACAGACCTGTGGGAAAAAAAGAAAAAGAAATGACAAAGGTTATTTTGTTAGAAACAAAAAAAAGAAAACGATGAGGTACATTGTGCTCACAGGTCTGTCCAGCTCAACTGTTTTGCGTGCTAATTTAGAGGTTTTAAGTTTGGATTTCCATCTATCAAAGTGGCAGGCCTAAGGGCCTCATTTAGAGGTTGAAGTGAAGTGAAAATCATTCAATTTGTAAAGGAAAATGTCAATTGGAAGTAGAATCCAAGGCTGAACTTCCTCCGCAGTATCATCCCCATGGTGTAGAAAATTCAGCTGGTAGATTCCAATCTATTCTGAGTTTCTTCCAGAAACTGACATGTTTTCTGTTCCTTTCAAACTCTAAATGAAACCTTAAGTCCTTTCCACACTGATGGAGGAAAATCCTCCACCTTTAGGGCCCAATTCACAAAGGTAAATAGCTACTCCGACAGCTAGTTGTCGGAGGCATAAGTTTCAATAGCTCAGGAAATTCATTGGCAATGGGGCCGAGAAGTGCGATGGGTCCAATTCCCCCGGATGAGAGGCTTTCTACTTCAAAACCAGGGGATGAGGACCCAATTTACTTGCTTGCATTATAGACCACGAAGTCATTGCTATGCCACTGCTAGGTGTTAGCTTACGTTTTCACTAGTCAACATTTCTGAGTGGAGATTTACACCTAGATGTAGACTAGTTGTCTCCACCCCCTCAAGTGACCGAGTGGAGCCTCCTACGAAGGTATTCACAACTGTAAAGTTACTACACGTAACTACACAATCGTATTTTTGGTTCCGTCTAATTGGTGGACTTCTGCCACTGGGGACTAGAGCTCTGCCATCGACATGGAGATCTCCCTAAGGAAAGTATAGGGAAAGTTATTAAAGATTATTAGTCTTTAAAAAAATTCATGTTTTGATCTATAATGTAAGCAAATCTAAAATATTTATTTTTAACATGGAAATAAGAAAAGAAAATTGTACAGAATTAACTCCTCTAATTAAACGTGTATTAAATAATAAAATACATTAGCTATATTTATTACATTTAAACATTTTAATATTTAGTAACTAGGTTAAAAGGACATGTTTAATTATTTCAAAACCTTTTAAAAATGTAAACGTTTTATGTAATAAAAAAAATATATAACATTTAAAAATATCATTTTGTGGGTGTGGCCAAAATGGCGGAGTGAGCGGACGTGTCTTGTGGTCCCTCCGCTCCGACCCTGGCGATTTAGCTTGCTGCCTCGGCGCCTGAGTGTAATTTAGTGCTTGCTGGCTCCTCGAGGCGCTGAGGGGTCCACCGGATCGGTGTGCTGGGAGAGGATTTGAGGAGAGCGGAGACGCCATGAGCAGCCCTGGGTGGGCCCGGGCCACAAAGCAAGGCCGCGAGTCGAGCTGCTGCTGAGGGCGGCCCCGCAGGCTGAGGAGTGGGGGGCGCTGGCCAGCCTCGGACAACAAGGCGTCTGCCGGAAGTAGCCTGGCCCTGGAAATGACTTGGCTCCCTTCGTCTTGTGGCACCCTGGGCTTGTTGGCAGAGACCAGCCAGCCCGGAGGCCTCGCATACTGGGCAGATGGCTGCGGTGGTGGAGGTAGGCCCATGCCATATTGTATATAAAGACCTAAGGTAGCTTACAATTTTACTCTAACATAATACAATGCATTGAACCGAGCCAAACAAACATATATCCATACTTTTTTATTAACAAAAATATACATTTTAAAACCAAGACAAGTTACTGATGATTCCTGTGTTTGAATTCTATTCTATGTGAAAACTGGATCATAATTTTTCTTCATCTTATTATGATAGAGGTAACATATCAAAAGATTACAAAAAAAGAAAGAGAACTTTTCTTCAATATTTTCATAGTGTCAAAAGACAAGAGACCTGAACTTTTGGATTTGACCTGGTCTAGCGTGACCAGATAGCCCTGGTTGGCACTATATGCTTTTAAGCACTGCATTTCAGTTTAATTTTAGAAATTCATAACTCCGGTTATTTGGATTTTTGCCGTTCTGGTCTTGTTTTTTTCACTGACTTGAGCTCTATTTTTTTAACCATTTGCTATATCTTTTGTTCTGTGGTGTTTTCACTGTTTTACTGTTTGAAGGGTTGCACAACTACTTTATACATTGCCTCTTAAGTTAAGCTTGACTGCTCTGTGCCAAGCTACCAGAGAGTGAGCACAGGTTACTTTAGGGTGTGTGTCTGACTTACCCTTACTAGGATTGTGGTTCCTGCTTGGACAGGGTGCATACCTTTGCCAACCAGAAGACCAATTTCTAACAGTGCCATTTATAGCTGTGAACAAAAATATATGGATATAAATGTCTTGGTGAAGGGTGTCCTGTGACTTTCTTTAGGAATTGTCTTTCAATACCTTGTTTCTGAAGATGTGTTGAGGACAAACAGTGTCTCATTGGCCAGAACAAGATCCGGTACAGAGGTGTACATGAACTGAAAGCAGAATTACACACTTGCTGAGCCAAAGGTTCATGCGTGACAGCTCGAGTGTGCAATGTTTTGTTATGGTTATGTGTATTTGTAAAGTGTGCTATCACCCACAAGGGTATTCTGGTGCTGAGCAGGTGTGTGTGCCCTGCCTATGGTAGGTTGGTTAATTGAACAGACAGGTCTTCAGCTTTTTGCAATATCTGCTGTTCATTAGTCATGAAGAAATAATACTATTAATGGATATGAAACAGAGAGTAGTGTTCTGGCAAGTAACTGCATGAGTCTCGAATTTGCAGCCAATAAACTGCCAGGCACTGACAAGAAAATGCTTTTTGAATAATGCCAAACCTTTCCTCTCTGAAATTTCAAAAAACGCACTCTTGCTGAGATGGCATAAGTCCAATGTAATATGAGGGACCTCACAAAGAATGTGGCACCCCCATGGATATGCACCTTGAAGACTTTGGGAAATGCCAGATTGAAGCCTTACAGTAGGTTGGAGACTTTTGACTGTGCATTGCTTAGCAACACAGCTCAGGCATTAGGTGCAGGAATGGAGCACTCCTCAGTGCGGAAAACAAAAATCATGTTTAAATCAGAACAATCGGGGCCGAATGTTAACGCTATTGCAAGTTGCTCTTTCGTTGTTTATTTATAATAATGCATGACTTATCAAATCATCTTACTTACGGATATAACCTTTGGGCGTGTTCTTCCAAAGGGCGTATTGTAAAAAATCCATCCAAAATCAAGTCTGTGACACAACCAGACCCTCAAATGCTCGGAATCAAAAATAATTTTGATCTAGCATAACATTTATAAGCGTTAATAATGCTGTGCATTAAAGGTTGCATTTGTGCAAGTATGTACCTAAGGGCAGTGTTTCTTAAACTGTGGTCTCGGGACCTTCCAAGGGTCTAACAGACCTTCTCAGGGGGTCCACAAACACTTAGAAAATTAAATAATATTAACAGATGAATAAAGTGTATATAAAGAAGCACAATGTAAAGTTAACGATAGTTGAGCGTTCTGTAAATGTGAAGTTTTAAAGTGTTATGTGAACGTGAAGGAATTTGTAATTGGAGGCTAAAAATTCAGGGGCTTATTTACAAGCCCCTTGCGCCTCCGGTGCGTCACTTTTAACATGGGAAAAAGTGACGCACCGGCGGCGCAAGAGGCTTGTAATTAAGCCCCTCAGTTAGTAATCTGATTGATTTGTGAGAGCAGTACTAATGCATCAAACAGAATACAGTGTGAACGATGAGCGTCCTCCACTGAATTTAGAAAAGCTCCAACCTTTCTACTGAAATAGAAATTTATATTTTTATTATATTTGTTTGTGAAAAAATAAAATATTTCATCATTTGTGTATTTGTTGGATGAATGCTTGTTTCTGTATTCTTTGTGTATTCTTTTGCGATTCAAATCATCGAAAATGCTTAGCCTCGGTCCCCGCCTTCCAATATTGATGCAGTGGAGTCCCAGTATTCCAATAATGATTCGTTGGGGGTCCCCTGGTTCCAGTAATGATTAAGTGGGGTTCCAACCACTGCCTTGGGTGTTATTTAAAGGTGGATTATAGGTGAATGGAAATTTTTCACTTGTTAATTTACTATGTGGAAGGGAGGATTCTGTGGGGCAAATTTACAATTCCTGGCGCATCCCTGCAAATCAGCAGGGATGCGCCAGAAAACTTGCGACATGCATCACCATCCTTGCGCCAGCACTGATGCGCCGCATTTACAATGCGGCGCATCATGGCGCAAGGAAATGCAGATGCGTGTCGCATCTGCCGTCGTAACGTTGGCGTAGTGCTGGAGTTGTGTCGCGGGCGCGACGCAACTCCAGCACTGTGCCGACCCGGCCTATCTTGCACATGGTGCGTCACACCTTACGCCTGCTTCAAGCAGGTGCAAGGTTTAGACGCACCGGGGTCGGAAAAGTGACTGAGTGAAATCTAGTAGATTTCACTCAGCCACTTTTGCGAGGCGTTCCAGCGCCGGAACGCCCCCCCCTGCTCCGGAACGCCCACATGAAACCTGACGCAGGTTTCATGTGGCGCAGGGCTTTACAACGTGACGCATCTCCCTAGATGCGTCACGTTGTAAATACCCCGCAGCATGGCGCTCGCTTTACGCCGCCGTTGCGTCACAGAAGTGACGCAACGGCGGCGCAAAAGTGGCGCAAGGGGCTTGTAAATCTGCCCCTCTGTGTCCTATGCATATTTGACAAACGATATGCACATAACTTACTTAATTAACATTGCCATTACAAGATACAGACACAGATCAATGGAGTGTCCTAGACTGTGGTTCATGTCTTCTCCTAACCACCCACGATAAATGGGAAGAGAAAAGCACAAATTCTTTACCCGGGTAACACGTAAAGTGAGCAAGCCCCACTTGGTGAACCTGCTTCCATCAAAAAAAGCTTCTGCAGACCAAAATGTAATTTCTGGCTAAATGAAAATGAATGTCGCAGCTGCTTTACTGGTTCAACTGATTCGCTAAGGAAGAGGCTACTCAGCTCAGCACCTCTGAGAGCAATACATACAGTCACATGATGTGTTCAGCAAACTAACAGAAGACTGCAATTTACAATAAAATAAACTGAATACTGAAGTTAGGACCAAGGGAATGCCCAGAAAGTATTCCTATCTCATTAGATGAAGTGCTGTTATAATATTTCTTGACTTATGAAGTCTTAGCTGCTGGGGAAGGAGTGGACATTTCCTCTAATGAGAATCTGGGCACAACTCAGGCTTGGCTAAATAACACAGATACTAGACTACTCTTTCATCGTAGTAGGAGGCTGAGCAAAAAGAGAAAGGCAGAACTCACACAGTCAACCCAGCCCCATTCACCAGGACCATACAAGCTGACAAAACTGAAAAGCTTAAACAGCAGATGGCCCAACCAGAGCGTCTGAGGAGCAGAAACCAAAAACAGAAGACTTCTTCAAGAAACAACTCACACAAGGCAACTAGAGAATAGAATGAAAAACCTAGCCACCTTCCAAGAAACCCAGTATCTGCAAGTAGTCGCATGGGGTACAACCCAGGAGGGATAACAAAGCAGCAGCATGAAGATGAGGGACCATTGCCACTGTTTAAACAAAGCAGGCTGACCACAGCCCAAGCATAGACGTTGATTCATCAAAATGCCTGGGGTAGCGGAAGTGACATTGCATGCCCTGTGACCCTGCCTAATGTCACAGGAAGTGAAATCACAGGAACCTTGACTTGGTAACATCACAGGAAGTGACATCACTTGCCCTTTGACCCACCCCATTGATTTCACAGGAAGTGACATCACATAAACCTTGACCTGGTGACTTTACAGGAAGTGACATCACCTGCCCTTTGGACCCCCATGAAATCAAAGGAAGCAACATTGCATGGCCTTTGACTTAGTGCAATCACAGGAAGTGATGCATCTAACTTTTGGTTACCTACATCACACACGGAGGCTGGAAAATCTCCATAGATACAAAAGAAATTCCCTATAAACATCCATGTTCATACACACATGTTCAGACATCCCCACAGTCCACGCTCTCACTGACACACATGGCAACCCTTTCATAGTGCCCCTAGTTAAAGTATTTTATTCAAACCATATTATTTGACTCTATGGACATTAGGCATAAAGTCAATGAAGCTGGGTGTGGGGGTGTCTAGGAACACTGCGCAAGTGGCTTATCCTTCAGTAGCTCACAATGATTTGCACTGTTCAGATGTAGCACTCACTAAAGGTTGGAGACCCCTGATGTAGGCAGTCACAGGATAACCACCCCTAGTTGGTGAGATGGCAGAGTGTCTTTCAAATGCAAACATCCCACTACGAATGGGCTAACATTAATACAGCTGTGATGTGTACTGCCTTGAACAAGTGCAGCAGGTTCTGCCACGCAAGTGCCACCAGTGGGGATAATCTTGATGCTGTGCTCTTATCAAGTTTTCACCCCTTGAAGGATTATGTGAGGTTCATGAAAATCCACTATACTTCTGCTGAAATCCACATGCTATACCCAGGTTTCAGTGACCACAGGACCAAACCCTAGCTTTTCCTGTTATGAGGGCAGACCAGTTATAACAACAAAAAGTTCAGTAATGAAGGGGGGATGGAGTATTTTCACTTGTGTACATCACTACACTGGAGTAAAAGATAATCACACACATTAATAAAACACAAGCAACAAATTAGGAGGTAACTAAGGAAGCCAAACGTGGTCAAAAGGCGCAACTCCATTCTTCTCTTACTTACTTTTGGAAATATCAAAAGACGTGCAAATTAAATTTACCTCAGTTTTCTTAAATGAAAATAGAGTTAAGCCAGTCATAGAGTACACCTTTCTAATTTTGCAATGTGTTTCTGCAGTCATCAGATTTTGTGCCTGTTAGAAATTAGGTGTCTGGTTGCCTAGAGCATACAACTAAGCCAGGCAGAATCCACCACTCTAGTGAGGGTAAGGGAGTTACACACAAAAGATAACCCCTGCTCACCCCCTTGGTAGCTTGGCAGAGCAGTCAGGCTTATACCCGAGGCAATGTGTAAAGCGTTTACACAACACACACAGATATTAGTGACACACTAGGCACACCACAAAAAGAGTCTCCACACAAGGTTATTGTCACAAACCTGGAGATCCGGAGGCTGAAGCCGGCTACGCTTTCCTGGACCACTCTGTAACCACAGGAAGTCAGGGGCCAAGGACCTCCGCAAAACATCGAGTCGCAGGAAGGAAGCGAGGGGCGGACAAAGTCGTTAAAAGAAGGAGGAGGAGAAAACGGAAATCGTCATCGCGGTTGCCGGGGGAGGAATTGGCTTGCGAGACAGATCCTGAAGAATCCGAATCACCGGAGAAGGGACTCCATGGAGAGCCAGAGTCGGGAGAGACTGCAAGGGTGCCAGAGGGAGAAGCAAAGTTCTCTGTCTGCCGGTTGGCTCCTGATCCTCGCCACGTCCTAGGAGGGACGTGGCTTCACCAGGTGCGTGTACGGCGCCTAAGTCGAGCCCCAAGGGAACAGTCCAATTATAAGGGGGGAGGGGCATGGGCTGCAAAGAAAAAATGGGCAATATAAATTGGAAAGCACTGTGAGGCATTAGTACCCCAAGAGTTGGGGAGAGGCATGTGTGACCTCTAGTCCCTACGAGCACTTCTTTCTTGCCTCCTGACTCCAAATTGTAGGGATCTGTTACTGACCCCTCTCTTTTCCTTTATGTGTGGTTGGTATTCTCCCTTTAGGGTGTGCAGGTTCTCTCTCTAAGGACACCTTCTCCCACCTCCCTTTTTCACTTCTTCCTATTAATCCCACAAAACAGGAAACATAAAAAGAGAGCACCACGCTAACTCACCCAATACTACAAAACCTTAAGAAGAATAGGCTCTTACCTGGTTTTGTTCTTTCTGTTAAGGGTACCGGCGGACAGGAACTCCAAAGGCCCTGCAGAGAAAACGAAGAAATTGTGTTAACCTCGAAGCTTGAGATTCCTTCCAGTGTAATTTATTTTTAACTGTATAATAAAAAGACTATGCGATAAGTACCAGAGTACTGTTTGGTGTCAACCACTCAAGACTGGCTTACAAGTGGTGGAGAATGCGGGCACCTCCCTTCCATTGATATAGAATGGATGCCTTGATCCAACACCATGTCCAAGGACAGCGTAAATTAGAATGGGCCCTGGAGCGCCAAATGTCTTCAGCAAAGGCTGATCGGGAGCTATTCTGCGACACACTAAAAACCTAAACAGAACAATTGACTAAGTTGGCCCAGTAACAATTACAGGTGAAGTCTGGGTTAATGGGTCATAGGGGGTTCCCAGTTAGCGCCCCTAAGATAATGTTACAGAAACTTCTACCAGGATATGATCTTGATGCTTTTTTGGTTAACTTCGAACGGACTGCAAGGGCAAGTGCCTGGCCTAATGAGAGATGGCCCTTTTACCTGGCTCCTTTGTTGACAGGTAATGCCCAAGCTGCGTACCAAACAGCTAATCCCCAAGGAGAAGTCACTTATGAAGAGGTGAAAAGAGTGATATTAGACAGAGCAGGTCTGGACGAAGTAGCGTACCACTTACGATTCAGACAGGAATGGGGGAAGCCGGGCGATACACCAAAAGTACTGTATTTTAAATTGAAAACAGCATCTGAGAAGTGGTTGAAACCCCATGACCATACCAAAGAGAAGACAATGGATAAAATATGTTTAGAACAATTTATTTAGGCTCTGCCCTATCAAACACAACAGTGACTACACCAACATTCAGGACTCAGTAGTAAACAAGCTGTTGAGATGGCTACTACTTTTTCGTGTGTTCAATCTCTCCTTTCTTCTCTAGAGTCTGACAGGAATACGAAGAGCCCCTCTAAACACCCAAATTTTCATGCTGACCGAAAATCTCATATGGTACCCAGTGAAATCAAGAGGACCTCCCAGACAAGACCGGAGCTTCATGTTCCCTCTGGACCTCAATGTTTTGAGTGTGGGAAATGGGGCCACATAGCCTGTTTCTGTAAAAATAAAAAGACCACAGAAGAACCGATGGAAGTCAATTATTCTCCAAGCTCCATTTATTTCCCTCTAGAAATGGGACCCTTTTTTTTGTGCACAGATTAATCAGAAGTGGACAACCGCCTTGTTGGACTCTGGTTGTAAACAAGCAGTTGTACAAGCTGAATTAGTCCTAACCTCCCAAATTATACCTGGGAGATTTGTGCAGATCAGATGTGTACATGGGGATATCAAAACATATCCCATAGCAAGGCTAGTTATTTCCACATATAGCCAAAAGGCAGAAATAGAAGTCGGTGTACTTCCTAATCTACTGGAAGATATTATTCTAGGAACCGATAACCCACATTTTGTAGACATGTTCTGTGAGATGCTTAACCGGTTGAAGGAGGCTAAAGATCAACTCCAGAGCTCAACACCAAAAAATGCCTTGTTAGCCTCAGAGCCTTGGATGATAGACCGCAATTTTCATTTTACTCAGATGAACAATACACTCCTACGTCCTATTTGGGACAAGGCCCGACAAGACAACACCCAAACTTTTCCTCATTTCCAGATAAAAAACGGGCTCCTATATCGAATACCAAGACCCACTGACTCCTCCAATTACTGGTATCTAAAGACTTACAAGACCAAATTATGTTTTATGCCCACTCGCATTTACTAGCTGGACATTCTGGACCTGAGAAAACAACCAAAGAAATTCTTACAAACTTTTATTGGCCTGGTATCTTCACACTCATAAAAAAATATTTCCGGGAATGTGAGGTGTGTCAGAAAAAAAACTCCTTACCTTCCCCTTAAAGCACCCCTCCAGCCGTTGTCTATAATACGCACCCCATTTGAGAGGATTGGGATGGATTTAATAGACCCCTTCCCAAAATCCTCAAAGGGATGACAGTATGCCCTTGTTTTAGTAGATTACGCTACCCGATACCCAGAGACTTTTTTTTTCTCCATAGCCCAGACACTAAGACTATTGCTCAGAGTCTTAGAGAGTTTTTTTCTCTGGTCGGGTTCCCAAAAGAAATCCTTACCGATCAGGATACCCCCTTTGTATCACAGCTTATGGTTCAGATATGTAAACAGTTAAACATCAAACATATCAAAACCTCAGTATATCATCCCCAGACCAATGGGTTAGTTGAGAGATACAACGGATCTCTCAAACTCCTTCTCAAGAAGATGCTATCAGGAGAAGGGAGAAACTGAGACCAAATGCTCCCCTTAGCCCTCTTTGTACTAAGAAGACAAGTCCAGAGTAGTTTGGGGTGTTCTCCTTTCAAACTACTCTATGGACGAAAACCCCGAACACTTCTAGAGATAACCCGAGAGACATGGGAGAAGGACATAAAACCCGAAGCAGATATCCTTTTAGAATACACCCAACAATTAAAGGCCCGTATCGGGAAACTCCGAGAACTGGTGACTAAATATTTAGAATAGAGCCAAATAAAACAAAAGTGAATATATGACAAGGGCAAGAAATTAAGAATATACCAACCAGGCAACTGAGTTCTGGACCTACTACCAAGTTCTCCTCATAAAATGAAATCCAAATGGAAAGGACCCTTTAAAATTACAGAAAAAGTTGGAAACCTCTCATACAAAGTGCGAATGGGAGCTCATAGAGAGCAGATTTTCCACGTAAACCTTCTAAAGAAATACTAGGACCCCTACCAAAAACCATACATATAGCACACTTAGAAAGCAATACCCAGTCCACCCTGAATCAGTTACACATAAACAATGAGATGTCTAGGGAACAAAAGGAAGAGTTAAGGAAAACACTACAACCCGTCGCTTTTATTTTTTCCGATATACCTGGGAAGACCCACTTAACCAAACACTCTATAACTACTCCAGAAGGAAGGGTGATAAAACAGAAACCTTATCAAATCCCGGCAGCAAGAAGTCAGGCTGTGTATAAGGAAATAGAACAGATGCTGAAGATGAATGTTATAGAACCTTCACAAAGTAGTTGGTCCTCTCCCATAGCATTGGTTCCAAAACCTGATGGGAGCATCAGATTCTGCATAGACTTCCGAGCAGTTAATAAAATCTCCATATTGGATGCATACCCCCTTCCCAGAGTTGATGAACTGATTAAGAGACTGAGAAACGCTAAATATATTACCACAATAGACCTCACAAAGGGTTATTGGCAAATCCCCTTAAAGCACAAGATAAAGAGAAAACAGCCTTCTCAACTCCTTTTGGTCTGTTTCATTTCACGGTGCTTGCCTTTGGGCTCCACGGAGCCCCTGTCACTTTCTAAGGATTAATGAATTTAATCCTTGAAAGCCATCATGAGTACTCTTCTGCTTATCTCGATGATATAATTATATTCAGCCGTACTTGGGAAGACCACCTAAAACATTTAACAAGAATCCTGAATGAGTTAACAAGGGTTAACCTACATATAAATGCTAAGAAGTTGAAAGTATGCTTTAACAAGGTAAAATACCTGGGTTATCTGTTAGGAAATGGACTTATAGAGCCCCAAACCGAAAAGATCAAAGCAATCACTGAGATTCCTTTTACAACCAATAAAAAAGCGGTAAAGGCCTTTTAGTGGTTGGTAGAGTATTATCGAAGGCTTATCCCCAGATACTTCACTATGGCTGCACCCTTGACCGATCTTTTGAAAAAGGGGATTCCTTCTGTAGGTTTCTAAAACCCTTCAGAGAAAGCAGTGAAAGCATTTCAGATCTCAAAATAAGTTGTCACTTCCGCCCCGATCCTAACCTCCCCAGACTTCGGGAAAACCTTTATCATGCAAACAGATGCCTCTGACGTGGGTATAGGAACTGTTCTCTCACAAAAAGACTGTGAGGATACTGAAAAACCCATTCTCTATATTAGCAGGAAACTATTTCTTCGCGAAACTGCAAATTCCACTATAGAGAAAGAGTGTTTAGCCATCAAGTGGGCAATTGATAAGCTTCGTTATTATCTTGAGGGCAAACCCTTTACAATCTATACTGATCATGTACCCTTGACCTGGTTAAGCCGAAATAAGGGAAACAATCCCAGGGATCTTAGGTGGTTTCTTTCCCTTCAATCATTTCAGTTTGAAGTGCACCATAAATCTGGTAAAAACCTAACTGGAACAGATTTCTTGTCACGTTTTCCCCTATCAGGAAAATCCTGGGATGGGGATATGTCACAAACCTGGAGATCTGGAGGCTGAAGCCGGCTACGCTTTCCTGACCCACTCCGTAACCACAGAAAGTCAGGCCGAGGGGAGGGGCCAAGGACCTCCGCGGAACATCGAGACGCAGGAAGGAAGCGAGGGGCGGACAACGTTGTTAAAAGGAAGAGGAGAAAACGGAAGTCGTCGTCGCGGGAAGCCGGAGGAGGAAGTGGCTTGCGAGACGGATCCCGAAGAATCCGAATCACCGGAGAAGGGACTCCACGGAGAGCCAGAGTTGGGAGAGACTGCGAGTGTGCCGGAGGGAGAAGCAAAGTCCCCTGTCTGCCGGTTGGCTCCTGATCCTCGCCACGTCCCAGGAGGGACATGGCTTCACCAGGTACGTGCACGGCTCCTAAGTCGAGCCCCAAGGGAACAGGCCAATTATAAGGGGGGACACGGGCTGCAAAGAAAAAAGGGACAATATAAATTGGAAAGCACTGTGAGGCATGAGTACCCCAAGAGTTGGGGAGAGGCATGTGTGACCTCTAATCCCTACTGGCACTTTTTTCTTGCCTCCTGACTCCAAATTGTTGCGATCTGTTATTGACCCCTCTCTTTTCTTTTGTGTGTGGTTGCTATTCTTACTTTTGGGAGCGCAGGTTCTGTCTCTAAGGACACCTTCTCCCCCCCTTTTTCTATTAATCCCACAAAACAGGAAGGAGAAAAAGAGAGCATCACGCTAATCACCTAATACTACAAAACCTTAAGAAGAATAGGTTCTTACCTGGTTTTATTCTTTCTGTCGAGGGTACCGGCGGACAGGAACTCCAAATGCCCTGTAGTGAAAAAGAAGAAGTTGTGTTAACCTCGATACTTGAGATTCCTTCCAGTGTATTTTTTTTAACTGTATATTAAAAAGACTATGCGATAAGCCCCAGAGTACTGGGCCAATATGTGCAGTATGTGAGGTAGAAACACATAAGGCTTACTAGCATAACACTAAACAACACTAAGAGCGCCACCTGTACTCTTATTACAGGTCATGCTCTATTCCTTTCTCAGTAGACTTCTGGGCCACTTGCCTGCCTACACCAGGGAATGCGGTAATTTTCGGGGATACCTTACACTCAGGAATCGAGGGCCTCCATCGAGGTTCTACCACGTGATGCCAGCAAAAACAATGCCCCCCAACAGTAGGTAAGAGCGCCCAGTAGGTGGTTGCGACCACGCGGTGCAGCTGCGAGCAATGTCAGGAATGCGTCGGCGACCTCTCCCGGTCTCGTGTGGTGGCTTCGAGTGGGGCTAGACATTGATTCTGCCCACTGTTTGGCAGAACTAGTAGGGCAACTGCCAGAGAATGCGCGGGCAGCTGTCTCGCAGTGAAGCTCAGCCCCACTCACCAATCCCCGGGGTCTGAGCATGTTAGGTTGCAGCCGTAGGCTGCAGAGAGGAGAAGGGGGCCGGCACTCCTCCTCACTTGGCACAGAAGAAAGGAAGCCTGCGGGCAGACACCGGTGGAATTCCGATCAAGCCCTCAGGGCCAGGCTGACACATAGCGAAATCTCCGTCGGCTCCACTTCGGCTCGAGGAAACCTCTGAGCAGCCGACGCGGCGTCCTATTTGGCTTCTGGGGGCGTGGCTGGGCAATGCCGGTAACTCCCGTCGGCCATGCCAGTTGCCCAGCAACGCTGCAGACTCCCTCGCGCTGGTCATGCTGACGAGCGGCCATGCTGGGACGTGCAGCTAATTCCCACCTCAGACTCTGCACACCACAGTAAGGTTACTGCTTCCTTGAGATTTCAAGGAGCGCAACGCACCAAGGTTCTTGAATCATAGTGCATACACGCCAGACTTTTCCAGAGCAAAGGGAAAACGCACTGAAGGAATAAAGCGATCACCACGTGCAGCATTTTTTCAGTACCACAGGGCAGGATACCAAGCCCTATGAGAGCACTGAGGCCCACAGGCAGCGAGCAGGCAGCAGGCCAGCACACAGGGCCCTTGCAGGGGAACAAGAGGCGGTACTTCCAGCAGGTCAGCACAGCAAGGCAAAGTTCCAGGTGCGGTTTCTCCTGGCAGCATAAGGCTTCTCTTCTGGCCAGATGCAGTCCGTAGAGCCAGCAGCATCTAGTTACAAATCCTCACAGTGTCTAAATTCATGGGGTTACAGCCCTTGTACTTATAGTAAAAAAATCTTTGTTATGGGGCTATTCAAACACTGTTTAGAAGTGCACAACACTCCCATTCACATCCCAAGCCCTGGCCCCAGGCACACTACAGGGCGGCAGAGACAGCTTTCTAGAAGGCAGGCACAGCCCTACTCAGGTGCAGATGCAACTCCTTCCACCAGTGTAGATGCAGACCAGACCTATTCAGGTGCAAGGGAAACTCCTCCCACCACTTTAAATGCAGCCAAGGTCTATTCATCCTAGTGCTGAGAATCCCAGGAAAGGCAGGACACACCTCAACCCACCTTGTGACTGTCTACAGTGAATGCACATCGCCTCACTCCTGTCAGTCTAAACCAGACGGTGAATACACATCCAGGCAGGGCACACAGACTCAGAAGCACACAGAAATGCCCACTTCTAAAAGTGGCATTTCTTAAATAGTAATGACAAATCCACTTTAACCAATAAGCAGGATTTATCACTACTATTCCAAGCATACCAAACATTGACATGCTACCCCTATCATATCAGAAATTACCACTGAAGCACATATCAGGGAATCCCCAATGCAAACCTGTGAGAGGGCAGCCTCACAACAGTGAGAAACCAATGAGGCTGTTTGACACTACCAGGACATGCCTCACAGTTAAGTTACATGTGCTACCTTTTACCTACACAGCACCCTGCCCATAGGGCTAGCTAGGGCCTACCTTAGGTGTGATTTATATGCAGTGCTTTAAATGGGAAATTAGAAGTGCCGGTACTCACTAATTAGACTGGGTAGGTATTTAGGGGTTGTGTCTAGGGGCGTGTCTGGGGCGTGTCTGTGAGCCAGGAATTTAATAATTGCCATATAAGTAAGCTTTAACGCAAATGCTCTGATTGTCATGTAAAGCGCTTAAATGCCCATGGGCCAAATTCGCGCAAAATCAAACTGCCTCCTTACATAAGAGACATGGCAAGCATCAGCTTCTATGTCATACGTACAGAGCCTAATTTTTGGCAGTTTGATATTGCGCGAATTTGGGCCATGGGCATTTAAGCGATTTACATACAATCAGAACATCTGCATTAAAGCTTACTTTTTTAAGACCCCTGGTTAAGGGAGTTGTCCAGAACCACAGGATGATGAGCGGACGTCGGGATTCGACCCTGGTTCTTCAGTTCAACTCTCGGCACCTCCGACCATATCCTCATTCATGTTGCGATGCCAATGAGAACAGAGCTGCAACTAGAGTCAAATTTCGGGGGGGGGAGGGGAGCTAATTCTTTCAGCAATAGGCAGCAGAGATGCAGGGGCTCTAAGAAGGGGTGAGAAACAACAAAGCCTCGTTAAAAAGCAATTGGTCTTTTAAAGACCTGTGAAGTACTCGGGTGCGGCTATGGGCGCGCCCGGTAAACTGTTTCATCCCGGGCTGCCACACGATGGGGGGGGGGTGTGGGGTGTCTGAAGCCCTTTGATCCCAATGGGCTTGCTCGCCTGATGAGAACCTAACACTGCAGGAGCACCCCAGCACAGAAATACACAGGCTGTTGGCAACCAGAGCAGCACCTCAACACGCACCATCTGTTGCACGTACCCGTACTTCAGGGCCTGAGCCCTGCTGCTTCATGGAGTACCGGTACTCTCCTTGCCCGAAAATAAGTTCCGGTACTCAGGGGGAAAAAACTGAGAAGTGCCGGTACTCAGTACCGGTGAGTACCGGCCCATTTAAAGCACTGCTTATATGTAGTAAAAGGGGAGTTTCAGGCGTGGCAACCACTTTACATGCCACATCACTGTGGCAGTAAACTGTGCGCGCAGGCCCTGCAGCAGCAGAGGCCTAAGACAGGTTTGAAAGGCAACTTCGGTGGGTGGTGCAAACAGCGCTGCAACCCACTAGTAGCATTTAATTTACAGGCTCTGGGTATATGGGATACCACAGTACAAGGGACTTAGAGGTTAATTAAATATGTCATACAGGTGTAGACCAATCTTACCATGTTTACTAGAGAGAGCATATGCACTTTAGCACTGATCAGCAGTGGTAAAGTGCCCAGAGTCATAAAACCAACAAAAACAGGTCAGAAAAAATACAGGAGGAAGGCAAAACGTTCTGGGATGACCCTGCAAAAAAGGGCCAAGTCGAACAGTGCACTTGCACTGATTGGTCCCTTTGCTAAGAAATAATTAAAAATCTTAACACACATTTCATTTGAAATATATTTATTTACTGGCTGATAAACATTGCTAGATTGTGTTCAAGGGTGACTGCTACGACTCTGTTTTTGCATCCTCATCTGTGTGTGTGTATCTAAGTTAATTGCACACAACACAGACAAACATGTACGAGGGAAAAGGCGACATGGAGAAACCTATTTTGAAGCACATTTCTCTATGAGATGTGGTGACAGTGTCTATGTGATGTCTACATTAGACCTCCTGAATCGTAGCACAAGATTTGATGTTGTCAAGTGTTGTATAATATTACATTATTATTAAACACTTCAGAGAGAGGGGAAACAAACGTCGTATTGTACTGTCTATTGATCAAGGTGTCCCAAATATGAGTCTTTCACATGAATATACATTTAAACATGACTTGTACTTGTTATACATATCATTATGTTGACTTTGAGTTAATTCAGCTGCGTTCAATATTTTATTTTAATGTTTGTTAAAAATGTCATAAAATGATCAGAGAGGATACAAGACAAGGAGGGCTTGACTTCACAACTATTAAAGTATACTTTGTTTTATTACATGAAGTCAATGGGACACAGCGGTGCCATTGGGAGGTAGACAAAGCGGAATTAGATGAGACATGGAGAAAAAAGTTGAATATTCACGACTGAAACAAAAAATCAGGATTAGAAAGTTATGAGTAAAGCTGGACGGCTTAGAGTGGAAGAAAAAAATGTATACACGAGAGCAGGGAACTGAGGTTTGGTGTTGATAAGGGCGCTGTATCACTGAAATGAACCTATTCACCGGCCAGACACCCAAGCTGTGAGTACAGAATTACACAGCTGCTGTGTAGTGACCCACTGGAATGGGAACTCTGAGGACTAAAGTGTGGGAGTGAGGAGACTCAGGTACACCATGGGGGACATATTATTATACAGACCCTTGTTCCAATCATAGTCGGCAAGACGGGGACCTATCTGTGCTCGCGGTGCAGCATAATACTTGTGGTACGCTGGCTACACAAGAAGAAGGGGAAAATCCTGCATCGAGAGGGAGTTCACAAACAAACACCACATTTTAATTCCGCTCAGGGCGCGCTGTCCCAGTCAAACCGATAAGGGCAAGGACAGCCCTGTTAGAGTCAGATTGTGAGTGTTTGGTTCAGGGGCCAGAAAGGAGGCGAAGAAGCCACTTCAGGCCATGCACTGGCCACTGCCCCCAAGCGCAATCATAATGATACACTTGTCACTAACTTGGAATTTATGGGGTATGGAATTAAAAGAAAGTGAAGCACTTACTTCTATTTGTTGCTTGCTTCTTTGGAGCAGCAGAGGTTTGCCGTGGGCCCGTGGTTCACATAGTCATGACAACCTCCTGGCCAGCACCAAGAGTGGAGGCGGAGAGTCAAGAGACTCGTGACGATGACTCAGTCAGGCAGTCTACTGTCAGTCTCACTCTCTCACATGACCCGCCCCACCCGAGGTCCGAGTGACTCGGTCTCTAGTGAGACAAGCACTGTCAGTAAAGTCACGGCCGACTGTCTGCCGCGCTGCTGTGTTTGGCCATTGGTCCTGATGGTCACTCACACACTCAAGTCAGAGACACGACTGAGGAGCCCGACGCCATCAGTTAGTCACCTGGACGCCCTGCGTCATCGCGGCCTTATAAAGAGCGCCACCGGGGGCTGGCCAATAAATCTTGCCAAGGCCATCATTGGCAGCACTTTCACATGCTACTAGATTGACGGCCCTGTGTCCCAATCACGGTACACACAGACTGCACCAACTGAGCTAGGGTGGCAACACATGAGCAACAGGTGTGCTTGCAGTTTAACACATGTGCTGCAGGCTGCAGCACGTGTAGTAGTTACTACCAGTCACTGACTCTGACTCACTGTCCAGTCATGCCCAGCTTGCATCACGTGACGTGACATTCATCAATAGGACAGTCTAGTTCTTCTACTCACAGCCTATATACATAGAGGAGAGCGCTAAATTAAGTCTCTGCCTTTGGCACATGACAAGAAGGCTGTGCCTTGCTTCTAATCCCAACAGATCAGTGACAATTACCTCTAGGGCAGTGGCGTTGCAATGGTCTCATATTGCCAGCAAAAAATGGGCACCTGTACCTCCCACTTGGCAGACATATTATGCATAATAACGGTGTATTACTAGTGATCCTCTAGAACTCCTGGGCCCCGCCCTACCATACTACTGCAGCATTGATAGATAGTCCTGCTGCCCCATGTAATAACATGCCATATTTCTTCTAAGAACATACTCCGCTTCCAAAAGCAGCAAGCCAGCGACACGGCAACATTTACTTATTTTTTTAGAAGATGAGACAAAACTGTTGCATTTTATATATCGGAAACATTTATGACAATTGTACCCACAGCAGCGTGCCCAGAAAGTCGACAGAGAGAAGATTTTTTTAAACAAGGTAAAATAAAGGCTGCCAGCGTGGGACAGGATGAACAGAAGCACTCTGTGGCTTGTACAGATCAGTGATATGTAATGGATCTGCACCAAGCGGTACTGCACACTGTCTTTTGTAAGCACTAAGCCTAGAAGCTAGGGTTGTTAAGGCCTCACAGTAGCCTGAGCTTGTGGTGTGCACTGCACAGTAAGATGTGTAGGCCTGTGTCTAGACAGATATCGACACAGCAGACCTGTGGGCCTTGGAAGGATGTCGCGCTTTTCTATTATACAAAAACCTTGCTTAATGATCACTGTGGTGCATTGCACTTGTCTACTCCACCAGCATGTCACCCGAGAGACCCAGGCCTGCTGCCCACACCATATATGTACAATGTATCTAGAAATCAAGGACTCCACCGGCCGGCCCAGGGTGAGGGTCACAATAGCAACAACTTGTTCCCATCCTTTCCCCCAGGCCCATCTTGTAGGCCATTATGATGCAGAGCTTCAACAGTGCAAGTAAGCACTGTGCTGCTCACACTGATTTTATGCCACCAGAGCTGCAGTGCTTGCCCAAGACTGACAACAAACAGCCAGGGGTCGCAAGCAAGGTGGGAGCGTTGCAACGGGTGGCTTAGGGGTTGCAGTTGTGATCCCTGGCAATCCCTAATTGATGTCCATGAGCCCAAGCACAATAAGAAGCCCAGGGGAATGAGCACCAGCAGCCCTAACATCAGAATAGAGGGTTGAGGACATGAAATACAAGCAAGAAGTCCATGAGCACATCTGACACTGCACCTAAAAACCAACCCAAAGGGCGAGGGTTAACACAGACAGATGTCCACAATCAGACCCCATAAAGATAGGAGCCCAACAAGAGCATGGCAGCCTGAGTCAGGTTCCAAGCTGTTGCCTCCAATAGGGGAGATGGAGAGGGGCAGCACTCAAATGTTTTTGATGTCTTCCTCAATCATCAAAATTAAAAGTGAAAGGAGGATGCAGCAGACAAGTGACAAGTGCCTGCCTCTCGATTTCATCTGGAGACTCAAATACCTCTGATTATTTGCAGCCAGAGTAACAAAGGCAGACACAGAATATTCCGGGGACATCAGGAGGTCTGATTTCTGTCATCCTGTTTTATTGCTGTCTCTGGAGAACTCATCATCAATGTATGGTGGGACCGTGAATCTTTGATGAACAGTTGGTGCTGCTTAACAAGCATTCTCTCCCTAACTATGCATTGTGGCATTACCAGAAGTGCTAGATTTGGTAGGAGGTGAAAGGTGCCAATGAACACATATTGCTCAGTGCCCTAGATCCATGATGGGGGTTAATGTAGAAGTTGTGCGGTGAATTGCCCTTGATACTTCGGTATGGATAACACCAGGTACCAGGATTACCAGGGGATCATAAATTCATTCCTTTTGCCCAATATGGAATCGGGAGTAACATACTAGGCTTTATGCATGTGAACACATATTTTCGGGCAATACACTGAGGACAAAGTCCTAGAAGTGAAATCTTTTGAATTTAGCCTTGGGTAAAATATGCCAAAGTACTATACCTAGGAAAAGCAAGTGTGGCAAGACTGCACTACTTATAACCCTGTGTTCATGGGTTTCAACCAAAACTGGTAACCACGCTACTTAGTATGGGAGTCTAAGTCTCAAAGAACGCAGACATTCATTGTGGGAAAAATCGTACCATCTCATGTTAACTCTTTAACTGCTGTGGCTTCCCACTCAATGCTGAGACTTTTCTTTGATGTTTAGGGCACTTCGCAGTTAAGCCCTCATTACTTTTTTCCACAAAAGGCATATGCGCCAAATTTGCTTTATTTTTTCCCACAAGTTGGGGGTTCTAAAGGTATACAGTGTTAATTGATTGCCCTGGAGGAAAACAATTAAATAGCCACAATGTCGAAAAAACATTTTTCTAAAAGATCACTCTCTTCCTAGCTTGTATGAACAGGCAGAGTTGTAAAAAAATAATTTTTTAACCACAGTTTTGCATTTTTACTAAGTAGTAGTTGATTTTTCCCTTTTCTTGTGGTTTCTACCTTCAGGCAGTTTGTGGTAGAAACAAGTGTGAAACCCATAGGCCAATCTGGAAAGACTGGGGAAGAGGGGCATGTCTGGACTGTGTGAAGTCAATGTAGTTATCAATGAGATCTTCATGTGGTTATGGTTTTGATTTTTTACAATGTCATGCATTAGGTCCACCCACACATTGGAGGCAATGTTTCAATCAGGAGAAGTATGTAAACACGGTGGCTGTGGCTTTGGTCATTGGCTGGAAATGCACAAGTTCTTGGCACATAAATATATGAAAAATAGCCCTGTGTAACCAATACTTTGATTTTCACAGGACATTCTAGGTATGAAAAAGTGTGGGATCCATGCACACCACCTACCCTGGATTCTCCTCTGTCTCTAGGTTTCAGAAATGCTCAGGGTTGATCAGATTCCTTAGAAACCAGCTGACTCATAGCCCGGCTAGTACAGCCATTCATCATGGGAAAAAAAGAGGAATTTGGGATTTCGCTTTAGCCCTTGTTCCTGTTTTTCCATTGTTTGTGTATCAAATTTGCACAATATACTGCTAGTAATTTTTTTTTTTAAACATTACAATGCACCACTCTGCTTTTTGTTGTTCTTTTGTTGGTTTTCAATAGGGGAAACATATTTTGAGACATAGTTGGGTGATGTAAGAAGTACTACGTATCCCAGAAAGTACCATGGAGGTGCATTTTTTTTTAAATAATAAAAGTAACTTCTCCGTGCATTATGTAGCCTTATGTACATCTTAGAACTACCTTAGGAATATCTTACATCTGTTGTATTTGTTTCTTTAGACCAAGGGTCTCCAACCTTTTCAGTAATAAGAGCTACTTATGTTCAAGAAAAATAATCCTTAGACATAAGAAACGGTTATATTAGTGGCCACCCTATGCAAGATTACCATCCGTGATCTCATCAGTGAAGGATTACCAGCAATAATTTTGAAAAAAGGCCTTTTCAATTTTGAATGCCTCTATAAGGGCAATACATACCAGCCACAGCAGCAATACCCCTGGCACAAAGGTAATAATAGCAAGGAAATAATATTAGTCATAAATCTCCCAGTGCTGAATGATTGATGATTCAAATATCAGCTATAAATATAGTACGGAAATAATGGGTTTTAAAAGTAAACACATTTTTATCTTGAATACTCACTTTTCAATTTTGGTATATGTTAGAAATAGGATCTCTAGTTGGCAAGGGCTTGCACCTTTGTCCAAGTAGGGACCCTTCTTCCTAGTCAGGGTAAGGGAGTTACACTCCTAAAATAACCCCTGCTCACCCCCTTGGTAGCTTGGCACGAGCAGTCAGGCTTATTCTAGAGGCAGTGTGTAAAGCATTTGCACATAACCAACAGTAATCCAGTGTAAGCACTACAAACTGACACCACACCAGTTTAGAAAAATATCCAATATTTTTATATACTTTAAAACAAGACCAAATACGATAAAAATCCACAGTACAGTACTTTAAAAGTGATTATGTTGCAAGATAACTTCTTCTTTGAAGGAATAGTTCAAAAACAAAGTTCGTACGAGTCGGTAGCTCCGTCCGAGTCTACCGCGATGTTGAAAACCACAGAGTCTAACAGTTCCAGCCGACCGCGTCGATACGGGCCAGCAGAGTCGTGAACAGACTCGGTCACAGTACCTTTTCTCGTTGTGGCGGGCACGGAGTGTGCGAGCCGGTCGGCGTACGTCGCGGTTGCGGTGCAAGATGGAAGCGGTGCAGGGCGCGGTGTCCTCTCGATGCGGTGCAGGCAGCGGCTCGGTGACAATCGTGCAGACGGAGTCGGTGAGTCCAAGGCGTGCGGGACAGGGTGTGAGGGTGCTCAATGCGGTACTGGCAGGTTGCGATGCAGGCGACCAAGCCGGAGTGCGGGAGCTGGCGTCGGACAGCGGAGCGAGTCGGAGAGGTGCGTCGCAAAGCGTGCGAGCGGTGCCCCAACTGCGATGCGGTCACGATTGTTGAGCCAGTTGCAGCGACAGCGTCGGTCTGGTCCGGCTGGCACAGTGAAGCGATGCGATGCGAACTGCGGTGCCCGCAGGTCACGGTGCAAGCAGCGGCTCGGTGGCGATGGCGTCGGACGTCGTCGTCGGTGAGACCAGGGTTGCGGTGCGAGATGCGGACGGTGCGGTCTGCGGTGCAAACAGGACACCGGGCCAGCGATGGAGTCGGTTGACGGAGTCGGTTGCGGTTCCCTTCCTCTGTGGCAACTGAAACAGCGGTTCCAGAAGCGGTACCCAGAGGGTTGTGAAGTCTTTGCAGTCCCTGAGACTTCTTAACAGGAGGCCAGCTCGGTTTCAGGCCCTTGGAGATTCTCAGCACAAGTAGTAGAAAGTTCAGTCCAATCCTTTCACTGCCCAAGGCAGAAGCAGCAGCTGCAGGCCAACCCAACAAAGCAACAGCACAGCAAAGGGGCAGTACTCCTCCTGGCAGCTCTTCCAGCTCTTCGTCTTGGCAGGTTCCTTGATTCCAGCGAGATCTAACTTTCTGGGGTCTGGGTCCCCCTTTTTATCCTCAATTTCTCTTTGTTCTCTGAAGGCAGAGAGGCCTTTGCCTAGTCCAAACCAGTTCTGGTCAGTCCTGGAGCACTTTGTTGACAAGTCTCCTTCTTTCCTTTCACAGTGCAGGCCAGGGACATCAGACGCACCACAGGAGGTGGCGCCAGCATTGTGGAGGGAAGGCCCAGCCCTATTCAGGTCCCAGGTGCATCTCCTCCCACCCATCTACATGTAGATCTTGCTATTCAGCCCTGTGCTGACTCACCCTGTCTCCTGGCATCCCCCAGCCCCTGTCGCTCACACTCCAGACAAGGAATACACAACCTAGCAGAGGCAGGCTTGGATGGTTAGACAAGAAAATACCCACTTTCTAAAAGTGGTATTTTCAAACACAGAATGTTAAAACCAACTTTACTAAAAGATGCATTTTATCATTCTGAGTCCAGGCATACTAAACTCGAATTTCTACCATGTTCCCTGGGTCAGTTAGGATTATAAGCTGTAATAATCAAAACTGCCCATTCTGGCCTATGGGGAACAGGTAGCCTTGCAATAGTGAAAAACGAAATAGGCTTTAATTCACTATCAGGACATGCCACACACACCAGGGCATGTCCTACCTTTCACATACAATGCACCCTGCCCACAGGGGTACCTTGGGCCTACCTTAGGGGTGACTAACATGTAGAAAAGGGAAGGTCTAGGGACTTGCAAGTGTGTGCACTTGCCAAGTCGACATGGCAGCCCCAGGCTGCACACAGGCTCTGCAATGGCAGGCCAGAGTTACACTTTACGGGCTGTTTGCGTGGGTGGCACAATCCAGTGCAGCAGCCCACCAACAGCATTTGATCTATAGGCCCTGGCACTCTCAGTGCACTTTACAAGGGACTGACACATAAATCAAATAGGCCAATCATGGAAACACCAATCCATAACACATTTTATACAGGAGCACTTGCACTTTCCCACTGGACAGCAGTGAGGAAAGTGCGCAGAATCATTACACCAGCAAAAACAGAGTCAAAACCAGGAGGTCAGAAAGCAAAAAGTCAGGGGAAACACGCCAAAAGATGCCAAGTCTAACAGTATACATATATGAATTCAACCAAGCAAAAAGCTTCTAATTTAGTAGGCTGGGCTGCACACAGGAGAGCTACTCACAGGTAGATGGAGAGCTACCAGTAGGTCACGAGCTACTTGATGGAGAAGCCTGCTTTAGGCTTTGTAAATTGATAATATGGCTATGTTGATTTGTCAACTTAAAAGCTGCTCTGCCTGACTGCAGTGTCAGTGTGTGAGTCACGTGTTCACTTGTCTCTCTGGGGTGTCAACATTAGTGTTGACTCACATTAGTGTTCAGATTATTTTCATGTCCTGGGTAACCTTAGAACCAGATTATTGCCTTACCAAATAGGTATCAATACCAATTAGGGTTTATCTAATTTTACATTTATATTCAGTCTTACCAGACTGAAGAACATCATTGGTCTTTAATTTTCTCTAGCTACTCCACTGGCATGCCACCAAGGGTGGGCACCCACTTATGACACTTTACCTCACATGGCCAACCATATAAATTACCACTGAATTTGTACTTGCAGGTAAATGCTACTACTTATGGCAATCAGATATTAGCCAATTTCTTGTTCTTTTATGTTTAGCATATGTTCATTTGGCATGATATACTAAGGCACCCCAGACAAATTCATTACACATTTTTATAGCAGGAATGATTGGTACAATATTGTAAGATTTTAATTAATCAAACAATAAAGAATTAATTGAATAATGGAATCCACCTGATCTTAACTTTTCCTGAAAATTGTAAAACATTATTATGTTAATCATGTACAAAGCCATTCAGTAACAACACCAATCATGGAGTAGCCAACAACACATCACTACAATAATCCCCTACATTTATGACAGTGTTCCCACAACCTACAGTATCATTTCTGTACATATGGGCGGGCTGAGGGAGACGTTTTTATAGCAAAGTAGCTTTTATGCAGGAGCAGGCAGGTAGGGACATTTGTAAAGCAGGGATGGGCATGGAAAGCAAGGAGACACAGATAGAGTGTGGCCTTAGCCCAAGCTCTTCTAGGCAGCCCCACAACCCATTTCAAACTCCATGTTCACAATCTGTGTGCCATATTCTTACCCCATTACTGACTTGGGTCTTCTGCTTCTACTATCCTTCTGCTCACCAAGGGTACAGGACCTGTGGTGGACCTCTTGGAGGCATAGGACTTACTTCAGCGCAGGTCCAGTTGGAATACTTTGTTAATCAAAAATTACATAAAAGACTACGTAGTAAATGTTTTTAAGATGTGTGTGTTTTTCATCATTAATTGCTGCATCTTACAATTATAATTTCAGGGCCTCAGCCAGAGTGTTTGTCCAGCAAACATATGAGAACATCCCACACACTAACCCAACAAATACAAAGCCTTTAGTTTCCAGATATCTTCTGCTGGTGTGGATTGTGAGGACGAAGAGGCCAGCCCTCTGGTGTGTCTGGTCAGGCTGCAATGGTGAGCCTCACTCAGCCCACATCAACACCAACATCAGATAGCGTTGTGCAGGTCCTTATTCACCAATCTGGTGTATTAGTTCCCTGTGTCCCTACAACCTCTACCACCTCTGAAGTGTGCACCCCTGTCCTGGCTCCTGTGTGTTCTACAGCTACAACACCTGCTATTGAGCCAGGACCTACAGTAACAGTGCACACATGCTCTAGGTCATTGGGCATCAAAAAAGTGACGCTCCGGTGGCATAAGCCTCTCATAAATGAGCTCCAGGGCCCCTAACTTCACATAAGAAGAGCTAAAGAAGCTTACTGATTAGGTCCTGCCCTACTAAGGCCAGCTGTATGGCTTTGCAGAGGAACATGTAAGCAAGGCAACCGTTAAGCATTGATTGTGTATTTACCCTAAATAAAAATACTTTTTCCTATGATAACATGCTATAAATGCAAAGTTTTGTGTATATCTGACCATGTAAAGCAAATATTATTTGAAATAAACCCTTTTAGAAGCAGTACTATGCTGGATTACTACATGTTGACTGAGGACACAAGAGATACTGTTTACAAAAGTAAGTCTGTTAGCATTTGTTTCACTTATAAATGATTATGTTAATCAAACATTTTTGGAAGCATTATAAGGTACTCTGCCAAGTGCATTAACATGGTGAAGGCAGACCACTTATATATAGAAATGTATCTCTCTCTCCCTCTCTCTCTCTCTCTCTCTCTCTCTCTCTATATATATATATATATATTATCTACTGGCGGTCGCCAGTAGATAGTTATAGTTACAACCTATTATCCATAGGAAATCCGCGACATTCTATTTGAAATAACTCTCTTGCCGGTTGACGTATCTTCGCAAAATTTTCAAACTTTGTGGCCCGCTCCGGTCCGCTCCTACCCTGAAAGTCTCGGGGGGATTCGTCAAGCGGGGGCCGAGAAAAAAGGGGGGTCCCAAAACGCGTTTTCCCCATGCAATTTTCCATAGGAAACTTTAGACACGGCTACAGCCCGAACTGCTGAACGGAATTACACCAAATTTGGCAAAGAGGTAGTTCTTGGTTCAGAAAGAACCCTTTTTGTTAAATGGTGTAAATCCGTTCAGTAGTTGCTGAGAAAATCAAAAGTAAAAAGATAGTGATATCTATGGCCGAGTAGGGTCCGCGTACCTCCCGATCCACGAGCTGCATGTTAATTGGCTGTCAGCTGGCTGTCAACATTCCGATTCAGGAAATGTTGGCAGCCATTTTGTCCCTCGGTAGAACCGAGGGACAGAAACAAGTGCGCAAAGCGCACAAAGGGGGCAGGGTAGAAACACCCTGACCCCTAGGTTTGCTCAGGGGGTCCCACAAGGACCCCTGGGCAAAAAATAAAAAATTTTTTTAAAAATCGGCAGGATGCGCTCAGGGTGCGCGAATCCTGCCGAAAAAAATCGAAGCGCGGTCTCCCGCGCTTCGATTGCATTTGCCCCCGGGTGGCCCAAGTCCCGGGGGCATGGTGGGGGGTTAATTTTATGTGTGGGGGCCTCAAGGGCCCCCAAGCCCGAGGACCGCCACCCCCGGGGCTTTATATAAAAATGGTGCGGGAGGGCTCTTCTGCCCTCCCGCAGCCCCGGGGACCGCCACCCCCGGGGCTTCTTTTTATGTTAAATAAGGTGTGGGGGGGCTCCAGCCCCCACACGCCCTGGGGACCACCACCTCCCCGGGGCACTTACAAAATAAATGTGGGGGTCCATTACGGACCCCCATAGCCCCGGGGACCACCACCTCCCCGGGGCTGTGCAATTTAAGGGAGGGGGGCCGCGCGGCCCCCCTCCTGGAGCCCTTGATGGCCCTGGGGACCGCCACCCCCCAGGGCCGGCTCCTGCAGTGTCCCGGGGTGCCTACCCCCGGGACACTGTAGTTTGCTATGGCAGGACGGGAGCCTCGCGGCTCCCGTCCTGCCATTGCAAACTTGCTTTGGATATTGGAAGAGAGAGCAGGGAAACCTGCTCTCTCTTCCAATATCCAAAGCCGATTGCTTTTCCACATGGGGAGCAGCATGTTAGCTGCTCCCCATGTGTAAAAGCAATGCCGGCTCCCAAGGGACGCGGGGAGCCGGCGGGACTGTGGGGGGATTGGGGACCCCCCCACAGTCCCCAACGGAGAGGGCCAGCCCCGGGGGATGGGGTCCCCGGGGCAAGTAGTGGCCCGGAGGGGGGGCCATGCGGCCCCCTCCCCCCAAAAAAAAAATAATAAAAAAAAAATGGAAAGGCCGGCCCCGGGGATGGGGTCCCCGGGGCCTTAAATGGCCTGAGGAGGGGGCCACGCAGCCCCCTCCAAAGAAAAAAATAAAAAGGCCATGCCCGGGGGATGGGGTCCCCGGGGCCAATACAGGCCCAGGGAAGGGGGCCACACAGCCCCCTTCAGGGGACAAAAACAAAAAAAAAAACGATCGAGCCCGCAGGCCCCGCCCCTTCCTTCACCACTCTGCAAACGCGCCCCCTGGCGCGTTTGCAGAGGGGAACAATTCCCCTTGAATACTGGGGGTCCCTGGGGGCCAACTAGCCCACCAGGAACCTCCAGTATGCGCCAGAGGCTGCCTTGCAGAGAGGTGTACAGAGGCCACGCCCCTTTTTACACCTCTTTGCAACTCAGCTCTGTGGCGCTTTTTGGAGGTATATGGTGGGCTAGTTGGACTCCGGGGACCCTCAGGATTCAAGGGGACTTAATCCCCCAACTTAAAACGCGCCACGGGGCGTGTTTGCACAGTGGTGAAGGGAGGGGCGGGGCTTCAGGTGACATCTGTGCAAACGCGCCCCGTGGCGCATTTTAAGTTGGGGATTAAATCCCCTTCAATCCTGAGGGTCCTTGAGGGCCAACTAGCCCAACAGGTACATCCAGAAAGCGCCACAGAGCTGCGTTGCAGAGAGGTGTAAAAGGGGTGTGGCCTCTCTACACGTCTCTGCAACGCAGCCCCCTGGCGCATATTGGAGGTTCCTGGTGGGCTAGTTGGCCCCTAGGGACCCTCAGGATTCAAGGGGACTTAATCCCCCAACCTAAAACGCGCCACGGGGCGCGTTTGCACAGATGTCACCTCAGGCCCCGCCCCTCCCTTCACCATTGTGCAAATATTCTTCTAAAATCATCCGAAATACGAATTCCGATTTACTCACCTGTTATAAGGAGAGACCTCAGTGCTGTATCTTTCAGTCCAGTACTGGTCCTGAAAAGTAATTTTAACCGTACTTACCAGTAACTTGAATTTCCTTCCATAGGATATCATTGCCTGCTTTTTGCTGAAAAAGTTTCTAAGTGTTGATTTTGAAACCTACAAATATTCCTCTAAAATCAGCCGAAATACGAATTCCGATTTACTCACCTGTTATAAGGAGAGACCTCAGTGCTGTATCTTTCAGCCCAGTACTGGTCCTGAAAAGTAATTTTAACCGTACTTACCAGTAACTTGAATTTCCTTCCATAGGCTAACATTGACTGGTTTCACTTGGAAATTCTTCTAAGTGTGGAGTTTTGGAACTTTAAAATATTCCTCTAAAATCAGCCGAAATACGAATTCCGATTTACTCACCTGTTATCAGGAGAGACCTCAGTGCTGCATCTTTCAGCCCAGTACTAATCCTGAAAAGTAATTTTAACCATACTTACCAGTAACTTGAATTTCCTTCCATAGGATATCATTGCCTGCTTTTTGCTGAAAAAGTTTCTAAGTGTTGATTTTTGAAACATACAAATATTCCTCTAAAATCAGCCGAAATCCGAATTCTGATTTACTCACCTGTTATCAGGAGAGACCTCAGTGCTGCATCTTTCAGCCCAGTACTGGTCCTGAAAAGTAATTTTAACCGTACTTACCAGTAACTTGAATTTCCTTCCATAGGCTAACATTGACTGGTTTCACTTGAAAATTCTTCTAAGTGTGGAGTTTTGGAACTTTAAATTATTCTTCTAAAATCAGCCGAAATACGAATTCCGATTTACTCACCTGTTATCAGGAGAGAACCCAGTGCTGCATCTTTTAGCCCAGCACTGACCCTGAAAAGTAATTTTAACCGTACTTACCAGTAACTTATCTTTTCTTCCATAGGAATCCATTGTCTGGTTTTCAGCAGAAAAGTTTCAAAGTGTCGATTTTCACAAACTACAAATATTCCTTAAAAATCGCCTGTATGACTTAAACACATTTTTCAACTGTTTACAGGAGATGCACCAGTGCTGGATCCAGGATCCAACACTGAGTAAGAAAAAGTAACGATAACAGTTTTTACCTGCTAAGTGAATTTCCTTCCATAGGATAACATTGGTGATTCTATGAGGAAAAGTTTCGAAGTGTCAACTTTTAAAATACAATAATATTCCTTAAAAATCACGACTGTAACCAAAACGCTTTTACTCAACTGTTTACAGGAGATGTCCCAGGACTGAATCTAAGATCCAGTCCTGTGGTTAGAAAAGTAATCCATAAAGTAACTAATTGCATTTAACTAGAAATTCACATTGAGCTGAATGTTGCATTGTGTTTGAAAATGTGTTGCCCATTGCAACAACTGTAACTACTGTACTTAAAAGTCTATTGCCTATGTGCTAAGTATTTAAACTAAAGTAATTCATTCTGAGAAAGTATTTTTTGTAATGTAATGTATAATTTAATTACAATGTAATTCAAAAATAAAATATGTAAAAGAAATTGTTTCTAAAAATGTAGTAAATCAGTATGAAAAAAATTAATATAAAAATTAATACATTTAAAAAATGTCATTTAAAAAACCTTTGAAATTCACTGAAAAAACCGTAGGTTTCAGGCACGTTATAGTTACAAATTAGCATTTAAAAAACCTTTGAAATTCACTGAAAAAACCATAGGTTTCAGACACGTTATAGTTAGAAATTAGCATTTAAAAAACCTTTGAAATTCACTGAAAAAACCATAGGTTTTAGGGACAGTTATAGTTACAAATTAGCATTTAAAAAACCTTTGAAATTCACTGAAAAAACCATAGGTTTCAGATATGTTATAGTTACAAATTAGCATTTAAAAAACCTTTGAAATTCACTGAAAAAACCATAGGTTTTAGGGACAGTTATAGTTAGTTGGACATTTCACTCGTACAAAACCCGTGAAATTCCCCCGTTATAGTTAGTTCAGCTAACTATAACTCGCGCCCCGCAATGCACTGCTGATGATGTCACATATTACATCACTCATGACATGGTCAGTGACATCACTGATGACATCACTGATGACATCTCAAATGACATCACTGATGACATCATCCACGTGATAATCTGATGCAGCTCCTCACACCCTAATATAACCTTTGATACACCCAATCTAAATTACAGACTGCCATTCGCAAAACTATAGACACTCCAACACCAATAACTACATACCCACTCACTGATTCTTAGGTCTACACACACACATCCACTCACTCACCCGTACAGTCACTCATACTTATGGTCACTCAGTACAGGACTATCATATGCACTCTTACTCCTATATAGACACTCAAACACCGCCACTCATCCATAGAGGTACTCACACACCTAGTCAGTCATGCAAATAATTAAACACACTGCCATTTACTCACCTATACAGTTATACACACACCAGCTCACTTAATCATACAAATACTAGCACATTGTTACGCTCTTATACAATCACTGATACAAGCACACACTCATCCAAAAGCCGACTATCACAATCACTCACTCTCGCTTATAGCTATTTATATACTCCAACACACATATATACTGGCTTTCACATATGTAGTTACTCACACATGTACCACTGGGACATACATTCACTCACTAACACACTCTTACACACACTTACCCACCCATACAGTCTATCACAGATGCACTCTTGAAACCATCCACCCAGTGAATCACCCACTCACACATCTATGCACAGAGTCGCACACACCCCTCCCACACAAACACTCAGGCACCCATACAGATACTCAGACAACCATTCAATAACTCATATAGACACTCATGTAGCTATTCACAAACACATGCAGCCACTTACACAGCAACAGACAGACGGATACAGACATTCACCCAGTTTAGTCACTAACCCATGCATTCAGTAAGATACCTTAAATCACTCACTTATACAGTCAGTCACGCACCTACTAAATCATCCATACAGACACTTACACACCCATTCATTCTTCAATACGTCTTTTCCTATATATATTAAAAATATTTAAACTTTACAGAAACACACAGTCACTGGATGATGTCATCAGTGATGTCATCAGTGATGTCATTTGAGATGTCATCAGTGATGTCATCAGTGATGTCACTGACCATGTCATGAGTGATGTAATATGTGACGTCATCAGCAGTGCATTGCGAGGGCGCGAGTTATAGTTAGCTGAACTAACTATAACGGGGGAATTTCACGGGTTTTGTACGAGTGAAATGTCCAACTAACTATAACTGTCCCTAAAACCTATGGTTTTTTCAGTGAATATATATATATATATATATATATATCTCCTCCAAACTCAGGTTACAGCCGCCGCTGCTCCAAACCAGAGGGTGCGTCGTCGTAAATGGACCACCCAAGCACGGTCCAATAATAATTGCCACTACCTCGAACACCAAGGAATGACGACGCCGTGTACTGGCCAAATTTCATTTATTCAGTCAGCTGATAGGACGCGTCTCGCCTGACCAGCAGGCTTGATCACCAACCTGCTGGTCAGGCAAAACGCGTCCTATCAGCTGACTGAATAAATGAAATTTGGCCAGTACACGGTGTCGTCATTCCTGGTGTTCGAGGTGAGTGTTAATATATATATATATATATATATATATATTATCTACTGGCGGTCGCCAGTAGATAGTTATAGTTAGGACCTAGTTTCCATAGGAAACTCGTTTTTGTTTTCTCAATATCTTTGGCGCCGGTTGACGAATCTTCGCGAAATTTTCAAAACTCGTAGCCCGCTCCGGTCAGCTCCTGTCTTGAACGTTTCGGGGTGATTCGGCAAGCGGGGGCCGAGAAAAAAGGGGGGTCCCAAAACATGTTTTCTCCATGTTATTTTCCATAGGAAACTTTAGACACGACTACAGCCCGAACTGCTGAACGGAATTACACCAAATTTGGCAAAAAGGTAGCCCTTGGTTCAGAAAGAGACCTTTTTGTTAAATGGTGTAAATCCGTTCAGTAGTTCCTGAGAAATTCAAAAAATAGAGGTCAAAAAATCAATTTCCCATAGGAAAGTTTAGACACGGTTACAGCTTGAACTGCTGAACGGAATTACACCAAATTTGGCAAAAAGGTAGTGCTTGGTTCAGAAAGCGCCCTTTTTTTTAAATGGTGTAAATCCGTTCAGTAGTTGCTGAGAAAATCAAAAAATAAATGTTTCGATATATAGAGGCACGGAGGATCCGCGCACCCTCCCGACCACGAGCTTTATTCTAATTGGCTGTCAACACTCCAAACCAGGAAGTGTTGGCAGCCATCTTGTGCCTCGGTAACCGGGGGCATGCGGGGGTTGGTTTTAATTTTATGTGGGGGGCCTCTAAGGCCCCCCAAGCCCCGGAGACCGCCACCCCCCGGGGCTTTTAAAAAAAATGGTGCGGGAGGGCTCTCCGCCCTCCCGCAGCCCCGGGGACTGCCACCTCCCGGGGCTTCTTCTTTTAAAAAGAATGACCTGTGTGGGGGGGCTCCTGACCCCCACACGCCCGGGGACCGCCACCTCCCGGGGCACTAAGAAAATACATGTGGGGGTCCGTTTCGGACCCCGAAGCCCGGGGACCACCACCTCCCCGGGGCTATGTAGAAATGGGGAGGGGGGCCGTGCGGCCCCCCTCCTGGAGCCCTTGATGGCCCTGGGGACCACCACCCCCCAGGGCCGGCTCCTGCAGTGTCCCGGGGTCCTACCCCCGGGACACTGCTGTTTGCAATGACAGGGCGGGAGCCTCGCGGCTCCCGTCCTGTCATTGCAAACTTGCTTTCTTCATTGAAGCGAGAGCAGGAAACCTGCTCTCGCTTCAATGAAGCAAGCAGAATTGCTTTTCCATAAGGGGAGCTGCATGTCAGCAGCTCCCCTTATGGAAAAGCAATGCCGGCTCCCCCAGGACGCGGGGAGCCGGCGGGACCGTGCGGGGATTGGGGACCCCCCCACGGTCCCCAACGAGTGGCCAGGCCCTGGGGGATGGGGTCCCCGGGGCCATTAGTGGCCCGGGTGGGGGGCCACGCGGCACCCCTCCCAAAAATGTAATTAAAATAAAAAAAAAAAAAAAATACAAAGGCCGGCCCCGGGGGATGGGGTCCCCGGGGCCATAAGTGGCCTGAGGAGGGGGGCAACGCAGCCCCCCTCCATAAGTTTTATTTAAAAAATAAAAGAAGGCCATGCCCCGGGGGATGGGGTCCCCGGGGCCGATTAAGGCCTCGGGAGGGGGGCCACGCGGCCCCCTTCCAAAATTAAAAAAATAATAATAATAATTAGGGGGCAGGCCCTGGGGGATGGGGTCCCCAGGGCCAATAGATTAGAAAAAGAAGGGGGGCCACACAGCCCCCCTTCTTAAAAAAATGAATAAAAAAAGACCGGCATCGCGCCGGAGGCCACGCCCCCCTGCTTGCAGCACTCTGCAAACGCACCCCCTGGCGCGTTTGCAGAGGGGGAACGAATTCCCCTTGAATACTGGGGGTCCCTGGGGGCCAACTAGCCCACCAGGAACCTCCAGTATGCGCCAGGGGGCTGCGTTGCAGAGAGGTGTACAGAGGCCACGCCCCTTTTTACACCTCTCTGCAACGCAGCTCTGTGGCGCTTTTTGGACGTACATGGTGGGCTAGTTGGACTCCAGGGACCCTCAGGATTCAAGGGGACTTAATCCCCCAACTTAAAACGCGCCACGGGGCGCGTTTGCACAGTGGTGAACGGAGGGCGGGGCTTCAGGTGACATGTGTGCAAACAGGCCCGTGGTGCTTTTAAGATGGGGAATTAAATCCCCTTCAATCCTGAGGGTCCCTGAGGGCCAACTAGCCCACCAGGTACGTCCAGAAAGCGCCACAGAGCTGCGTTGCAGAGAGGTGCAAAAGGGCGTGGCCTCTGAACACCTCTCTGCAACGCAGCTCTCTAGCGCATACTGGAGGTATCTGGTGGTCTAGTTGGCCCCTAGGGACCCTCGGGATTGAGGAGGAATTAATTCTCAAACTTAAAACGCGCCACAGGGCGTATTTGCAGACATGTCACCTCAGGCCCCACCCCCTTCCTTCACCATTGTGCAAATATTCCTCTAAAATCAGCCGAACTACGGATTCTGATTTACTCACCTGTTATCAGGAGAGACCTCAGTGCTGCATCTTTGAGCCCAGTACAGATCCTGAAAAGTAATTCTAACCGTACTTACCAGTAACTTGAATTTCCTTCCATAGGCTAACATTGACTGGTTTCACTTGGAAATTCTTCTAAGTGTGGAGTTTTGGAACTTTATAATATTCCTCTAAAATCAGCCGAACTACGAATTCCGATTTACTCACCTGTTATCAGGAGAGACCTCAGTGCTGCATCTTTGAGCCCAGTACTGATCCTGAAAAGTAATTTTAACCGTACTTACCAGTAACTTGAATTTCCTTCCATAGGATATCATTGACTGGTTTCACTTGGAAATTCTTCTAAGTGTCGATTTTTGAAACATACAAATATTCCTCTAAAATCAGCCGAACTACGAATTCCGATTTACTCACCTGTTACCAGGAGAGACCTCAGTGCTGCATCTTTGAGCCCAGTACTGATCCTGAAAAGTAATTCTAACCGTACTTACCAGTAACTTGAATTTCCTTCCATAGGCTAACATTAACTGGTTTCACTTGGAAATTCTTCTAAGTGTGGAGTTTTGGAACTTTATAATATTCCTCTAAAATCAGCCGAACTACGAATTCCAATTTACTCACCTGTTATCAGGAGAGACCTCAGTGCTGCATCTTTGAGCCAAGTACAGATCCTGAAAAGTAATTCTAACCGTACTTACCAGTAACTTAAATTTCCTTCCATAGGAATCCATTGTCTGGTTTTCAGCAGAAAAGTTTCAAAGTGTCGATATTCACAAACTACAAATATCCCTTAAAAATCGCCTGTATGACTTAAACGCATTCTTTCAACTGTTTACAGGAGATGCACCAGTGCTGGATCCAGGATCCACCACTGAGTAAGAAAAAGTAACGATAACACTACTTACCTGCTAAGTGAATTTCATCCCATAGTTTAACATTGGTGATTCTATTTGAAAAAGTTTCTGTGTCAACTTTTAAAATACAATAATATTCCTTAAAAATCACTACTGTAACCAAAACGCTTTTACTCAACTGTTTACAGGAGATGTCCCAGGACTGAATCTAGGATCCAGTCCTGTGGTTAGAAAAAGTAATCCATAAAGTAACTAATTGCATTTAACTAGAAATTCACATTGAGCTCAATGTTGCATTGTGTTTGAAATTGTGTTGCCCATTGCAACAAGTGTAACTACTGTACTTAAAAGTCTATTGCCTATTTGCAAAGTATTTAAACTAAAGTAATTCACTCTGAGAAAGTATATTTTGTAATGTAATGTATAATGTAATTATAATGTAATTTAAAAAATAAAATATCTAAAAATAAATAGTTTAAAAAAATGTAGTAAATCAGTATCAAAAAAATAAATATAACAATTAATACATTTAAAAATTGTCATTTACAAAACCTTTGAAATTCATTGAAAAAAAACGTAGGTTTGAGGCACGTTACAGTTAGGAATTAGCATTTAAAAAACCTTTGAAATTCACTGAAAAAACCATAGGTTTCAGGCACGTTATAGTTAGAAATTAGCATTTAAAAAACCATTGAAATTCACTGAAAAAACCATAGGTTTCAGGCACGTTATAGTTTGAAATTAGCATTTAAAAAACCTTACAAATTCACTGAAAAAACCATAGGTTTTAGGGACAGTTATAGTTAGTTGGACATTGCACTCGTAGAAAACCCGTGAAATTCCCCCGTTATAGTTAGTTCAGCTAACTATAACTCGCGCCCCCGCAATGCACTGCTGATGACGTCACATATTACATCACTCATGACATGGTCAGTGACATCACTGATGACATCACTGATGACATCTCAAATGACATCACTGATGACATCTCAAATGACATTACTGATGACATCATCCATGTGATAATTTCATGCATCTTCTCACACCCTAATATAACTTTTGATACACCCACTCTAAATTACAGACTGCCATTCTCAAAACCATAGACACTCCAACACCAATAACTACATACCCACTCACTGATTCTTAGGTCTACACACACATCCACTCACTCACCTGTACAGTCGCTCATACTTACGGTCACTCAGTACAGGACTATCATATGCACTCATACACCTACATAGACACTCACACACCGCCACTCATCCATAGAGGTACTCACACACCTAGTCAGTCATGCAAATAATTAATCACACTGCCATTTACTCACCTATACAGTTATACACACACCAGCTCACTTACTCATACAAATACTAGCACATTCTTACGCTCTATACAATCACTGATACAAGCACACACTCATCCATACAGTCACTCTCACAATCACACACTCTCGCTTATAGCTATTTAAATACTCCAACACACATATATACTGCCTTTCACATATGTAGTTACTCACACATTTACCACTGGGACATACATTCACTCACTAACACACTCTTACACACACTTACCCACCCATACAGTCTATCACAGATGCACTCTTGAAACCATCCACCCAGTGAATCACCCACTCACACATCTATGCACAGAGTCGCACACACCCCACCCACACAAACACTCAGGCACCCATACAGATACTCAGACAACCAATCAATAACTCATATAGACACTCATGTAGCTATTCACAAACCCATGCAGCCACTTACACAGCAACAGACAGACGGATACAGACATTCACCCAGTTTAGTCACTAACCCATGCATTCAGTAAGATATGTTTAATCACTCACTTATAGGGTTAGTCACGCACCTACTAAATCATCCATTCAGACACTTATACACCCACTCATTCTTCAATACGCCTTTCCCTATATATATTAAACATATTTAAACTTTACAGAAACACACAGTCACTGGATGATGTCATCAGTGATGTCATTTGAGATGTCATCAGTGATGTCATCAGTGATGTCACTGACCATGTCATGAGTGATGTAATATGTGACGTCATCAGCAGTGCATTGCAGGGGCGCGAGTTATAGTTAGCTGAACTAACTATAACGGGGGAATTTCACGGGTTTTCTATGAGTGCAATGTCCAACTAACTATAACTGTCCCTAAAACCTATGGTTTTTTCAGTGAATATATATATATATATATATATAGCTAGATATAGCTAAATATAGACTTAGATATAGATATGCAGCTGACTCTCAGAGGCTGGCTTGTCAGACGTGTCTTACTAGATGGACTTCAATTGCCTGAAGTGAAACGTGGGTAAGACAGTGGTCTGATCTCGGCAAGCAGCCCTCAATATGGTCCTCGTCCTGGTGGCTGGAGTCTCTGGTCCCTTTTCCTCAGCCTAAACCCACTGAAAAAACCTTGGTTTTTGGTTTGACAATTAATTCACTTTCAAGAGTCAAATCATAGCCTTAGCAGGCAAGTGTTTTGGTATTATTAAATCTCTCAAAAGCTTTATTCAGTTCAGTTCAGAAAAACTTTATTTCGGTCTATGCGACCATAAAAGTATACTCACAGTAAACAAAGCATTACAATTCATAACAGTTTAAAACAGTCTTCTTTACAAAAATATAATTACATCACCTCGATAATTCAGATTAAAAAGAAGGCTCTGCACCAGCAGATAACTAAGTCCAGTAGACTCGTTGGATTACATAAGCAGGGTGTGTGCAGCACAAGAGGCAATGGCTTAGAAAGGCAGACTCCTGGTAAAACCCATCAGCAATAGCAATAGGAATGCTGTTAATGTAGGTATCATTAAAAATTTCATGAGATAGTCATGCAATAGCAATTCATTATAATTTTGTTGCGGCCGCCATAGGAACAAAAAATTTACACATTTTAGAACAATAAAAACTCAATTGATTTTAAGGTTAAAAGTGATAAAATATTTTAAAAATAAGTTGAAAGAAAAAACCTAGAAATTCCGAAACAGTATGCTATTTGTTACTGGACAGGCATATGTACAAAGGTCCAGCGCCTACGCCACATTGAGGTCAAAAATCGCAACACAGCAAATACAATCGGTTTGCAAGTATCGTGCTTTAAAACTCTGAATGCCTCTATACAATGTGCAAACCCTAGATTCCTACATAGTGGGACAAGCCAATGTTTCCTCGCTAGTTTGTAGGCAGGGCAGAAAAAGATGACATGCAGCTCTGACTCTTCCTCCCAATTACAGGCTGGACACTCTCGCCGGGCCGTGCTTGACCATTTACAGGAAAAGACACGGAGCGGCAGGGTGCTCAGTCTGAACTGGACATATAATTTTCTTGCAAGGGGTGGATAAATGTCATCTAAAAAGGGCTCAAATAAATACTCGTCCTTCAAGGATAAAAATTTAACCATCAGGTGTCCTTTAGACGGATTCCCTTGCACCTCTGCTAGCTTGCTCATTCGGTAGGCTTTTACTACTTCGGAACGGGAGATTGCAGAACACGGTTCCTCTGGGTTACTCCACAGGCTTGGTTTTCCCAGCCTGCTACATTATTTTTTTATATAGATAAACCAAGGGATTTTTGCTACTCCTGGAAAGCTCAATATCTCCTTTAATTCCGCTCTGTAGACTGCCAGTTCAGGTGTCACCCACAGTCTACGCCAAAAGGTTAGGGGCCTAAGACCTATCCCCTCCCTGATGGGTCTGATTCCTAGATCCAGCCATAGGGGGATGAGGGGAGTACTGGAGGGGAGACCCAAAATCTGTCTCATAAAACTGTTTTCCACTTTACTCACGTCTCCACCACAGCAGTGCCCCCATAATTCAGCCCCATACAATGGCGCACCCCTGGCTTGCACCTTGTAGATCTCCACTATAGGCCCAGCAGGTTTGGAGGAAGAGTTTCTCAGTAGTTTAATGATTCCTCCAGTAGTCTGGGCTAGCTTAAGCTTGGCTTTAGCAATTTGTGGACACCACTCCATGTTTTCTGTCAGGGTGACCCCTAGGTATTCAAATACCATCACCCTGCCCAGCATGGTGCCATCTAAACTGGGGTTGGGACGCAATGTTTTGGGTGGATTGAAGATCATAAACTTTGTCTTCTGAGTATTGATCTCGAACCCCCTATTATTGCAAAAGGTGGCACAGCTGTCCAAGACCCTCTGAATACCCATAGGGGATTTCGACATTAGGAGGGTGTCGTCAGCAAACATCATTGCGGGGACCTTGGTACCTGCCAGTTTGGGGGCATCGTTGTCCCTGACTTCGATGAGTTGGGCAATCAATGCATTGACAAAGAGGCAGAACAGGGTCGGTGCGAGCACACAGCCCTGCCTTACTCCTCTGTCAACCGAAAATCGTGAGGTCAGGTCTCCTCTTTTCCCACACCTCACCTGGGCAAAATTGCCTTCATGCAATCTTATGAGTATGCTCAACAGGTAAGGGGGGATCCCCATTTCTCTAAGTACCTCCTATAACTTTGCCCTGGGCACCAAATCAAAGGCCGTCTTAAGATCCACGAAAATCAAATAGAGGCTGCCACCCTCCATTCTCACCGTTTTCCAGAATATAAGTTGAAGTCTATATATTTGGTCAACGGTGGAAGTGTTCTTCCTGAATCCAGCCTGATATGGGCTTAATATCTCGTGATCGTCCATCCACCCCTGAAGGCGATCAAGAATTACCCTTGCAAAGAATTTTTGTGTAACGTCAATCAAACTGATTGGTCTGTAGTTGGCTGGCAGGAGAGGAGAACCTTTTTGAAAAATTGGGACTATTTCTGCCCCTGCCAAGGTTTCTGGGATCAAGCGATACCAAAGGGAATGATGGACGGAGCGTTTGAGCTAATCAAACACTCACCCCCAGTCAACTGATCTGGGTTTAATCCATCATCATTCTTTAGCTCACTCCACCACCCCAGTTCAGACATGGCCATATGCAAATCAGTCTGACCCTGTGCCTCATGGGAACAGTCCAGCCCGAACTGCCAAGCCCTGTCTTCCCTGGACCGGAAACAAGCATCCTGGGACCGGTTTCTGGCTATTCAGCCGTCATCAGCCAGGCTAGCTTGAATCCAGTGGCAAAGTGAGCAAGGGTGGTGGAGTGAGCTAAAGAATGATGATGGATTAAACCCAGATCAGTTGACTGGGGGTGAGTGTTTGATTAGCTCAAGCGCTCCGTCCATCATCCCCTTTGGTATCGCTTTGTTCGCCCTAAGTTGGCAGGGTATGCCCAGACGTGGGTCCCTTGCTCACTTTGCCACTGGATTCAAGCTAGCCTGGCTGATGATGGCTAAATAGCCAGAAACCGGTCCCAGGATGCTTGTTTCCCGGTCCAGGGAAGACATGGCTTGGCAGTTCGGGCTGGACTGTTCCCATGAGGCACAGGGTCAGACTGATTTGCATATGGCCATGTCTGAACTGGGGTGGTGGAGTGAGCTAAAGAATGATGATGGATTAAACCGAGATCAGTTGACTGGGGGTGAGTGTTTGATTAGCTCAAGCGCTCCGTCCATCATCCCCTTTGGTATCTGTTTGTTCGCCCTAAGTTGGCAGGGTATGCCCAGACGTGGGTCCCTTGCTCACTTTGCCACTGGATTCAAGCTAGCCTGGCTGATGACGGCTGAATAGCCAGAAACCGGTCCCAGGATGCTTGTTTCCGGTCCAGGGAAGACATGGCTTGGCAGTTCGGGCTGGACTGTTCCCATGAGGCACAGGGTCAGACTGATTTGCATATGGCCATGTCTGAACTGGGGTGGTGGAGTGAGCTAAAGAATGATGATGGATTAAACCCAGATCAGTTGACTGGGGGTGAGTGTTTGATTAGCTCAAGCGCTCCGTCCATCATCCCCTTTGGTATCGCAAGGTTTCGGGGATCGGCATGCCCTTCAAGATGGCATTGAATAGAACCTGTAAATAGGGTCCCCAGATTTTCGGTTCGTGGCAGAAAAGGTCCCCCGGAATCTTATCCAGTCCTGGTGCTTTACCGGGGGGTGGGGATAATTTATCGCATTTATCACCTCTAGCAAAGTAAACTCTGAAGCTTCTACATGATTGACCCTAAACAGAGTTACAGGTGGAGGAACATAGGAGCCCGGAATTTTCTTTATAGTGTACAGGGCCTGAAAGTGCACTTCCCACGCTTCTGCTGCTATATTGGGTTTTACTGCTGGCTTACCCTCGTTACTGCCCGTGCTGACTTTGGACCAGAACTTCTTTAAGTCTTTGGTGGATAGAGCAGTTTTTAGGGCCTCCCATCTGTCCAATTCCCATGTCTCATTTGCTAGGTGTGTAGTCTCTTTGTACAGCGCCCTCAATTGTTTGATGAGTGGCTTATCTTTGACTTTAATGGCCTCCAATAGAGCCCGTTTGGCCTTGCGGCAACTATCATTAAACCATGATTGGGTAGCCATTTTTTTCCCCTTGGTACGCATCTCTGGATAAAATACATCAGCCAACTTGGATGTCAACCCTGCGTGCATCTCTGCAATTTTATTAATAGGAACAGCGATATCCGCCGAAGCAGCCGCTTCTCTTAGTTCTATTAAAGCCGGGACTACTGCTGCATATAATGCAGATAGCTTTCCTTGTGACTGCTGTATTACCTCCCATTTTATTCTTTTCCTATTATTGGAGAGCGTTAATCTATTGTCTGCAGGGGTACTGGTGGTCAAAGCACTTCCTAAATCCGGCAATTACAATACCAGGGATAAAGCATTGTGGTCGCTGTCATGACGTGGAAGGACTACAAAGTCGAGAACTCTGTGCCATAGCCTTGTCTCCACTAGAATATAATCAAGGAGAGAGGCTTGGCCTACTCTGTTAAATGTTAAGTTCCCTGGTGTGTACGAGTCTGTGTGACCTTTACATGCTCTCAAGCTGTCAATGTGAATGCATTGATCTGGGTTGCCAGCGGGGACCAGGCCTTTATTGGGGGAATTTGCGGCTCAGGAATTGACCAGCATGCATCCTCCTCGGTGTGGATTGTATCAGCCATATCTGGTAAAGGCTCAAATTGACAATTAAAATCTCCCCCCACTATCACCCATGTAGTAGGGGGGACTGTGGGAATAAAAGCACTCAGTTGGTCAAAAGTTGGAGATTCCTTGCTCACAGTAACAGGGCGGGAGTAGATATTGATAAGAGCCAGTTCCAGCTTGGTGGGGAAGCTAAGTACCACATATTGGATATCATTGGACAGAGAGTCCAACTGTTTGGCTGTACAGCCAAGGTGTGAGCCTACCCAAATACATAAACCCCCGGATGGTCTACCCCTCCCTCCCGAGGTGGCTGGGATGGTGAATGACGCAAACCACACCCTGGAAGAATCTTGCCGTGCCCATGTTTCCTGATACAGGCAAATATCAAACTGGTCCACAAAAAGTCCCCTGTCAGAACAAGACAGTTTACTTTTCAGGCCGGCAACATTCCAGGACAGGACCTTTAACTTCCTTCCTAGATTCAGTTTGTCAATCGGGACATCAAGAGCATGGTTGCCTGATATTTGTGTGCCCCCTGTTACAGCCATGGGGAAATTACCCATTATCCTAGTAGATTGTCTTATCACCACCTCACTGGATTTGGGAGAAGCAGGGGTTAAAGAGGCTGGTAGACCTGGGGACTTTACCCTTTGCCTTGTCATGTCACCATCTACCTGCTGCGTTGTCATGGCCACATCCCGTATAACTGTCCCCACCCCAGGACTACTGGACTGGCCTGGTTGGTCCCCCTGTATGCTCCTCTAATTCACCATAATACCCCGTTGTTCTCATACCCAGGCCTGTTCCCTCCCTCTCTATTTGTCAATCCACCTCTTCAAGGCCCTCAAATCTATTCCTTACAGGTACATTGAAGAGCAGGGGTCTGAAAGGGGGATACCTACAACCATTATTCTGGTGGTTCAGTGGTCATCTAAAAGGGTCTAAAAAGGTACTGGCCCTATATGGTATATGACAGCGTGGATAAAAATGGTCTAGTGGTAGCGCTTGAATCTCAGTGCGGGGATCTCGGGGGCTGTGCTCCTGGGTTAATAGCCAACTTACGGTTTGGGGATTTCTAAAGTTTATAACAACAGTCTCTCTGCTTCGTCTTAGGGCTGTTTCCCACCCAACCAACTCTCCGAACCATTAGAATTTCTCCTGCCGTATCGTAGGAAAACCTTCTATACCTTGCCAGCCAAAACAGGCTTTTATTCCTAAGATCCAGATATGACTCTCGCTGGCCATTTTTAAGCACTGGTACCCCTGTTAGCACGATGACATGAGATACGGCTGGGGGTAAATTTATAGTGGGTTGGTTTGTTACTTCTGTGCTACCCACTATACTCTCTCTCCCCCCGTACCCTTCTCTGGGGTCGCTGGGCCCTGGTAGAGTAGTAGCGTTTTTTTTTCTGCTCTGCATGGTGTTAGCTAAGCTGTCGCTCCTGACCTCGGAGTTAGGATTCCTGCTTGTTGTATGGGTCGTATGAACTTGTGCCTGCTGTTGACCTAATCTTAGTAGAGGCGACTTAACAGTTTTATCACTCCTGTTAATTTGATTGTTAGGCCAACTAGGGCCACGTGTGGTAATGGAGTCCTGGCTCCTTAGGATCCCCGGGTGATCTGCGGGTGTCGGGCTTGAAGTGGCTGCCTGGCAACTGAAGTCAGTCCCCCTCAACATAGGTCGCATTGGGTTATTACCCATGTTTGCTGGCCTAATGCCCCCCAGTGTCTCTAATTTATGTATACGATCAACTAGAGGGGCAACCTCTTCTTTTACAATGATTTTAAATTGGGCCAATAAATCTCCAACCATATACTGCACCCAGAATGAATAGACCAAATCAGTTTGGGTGTTGACACTGCAATCTCTTAATGCATTGGAAGTAACCACACTAGTTGTATGCCCTCCTTTAGCTGTCTTACTCTTTGGTGCCCCCCCACTTGTTTGTTTGCGCTTCCCAGTCTTACGTAAAAAATGGGTGGCACACCCCTTGCAAATTTCTGTTTCAGGGGCGGGTTCTTGTCTTGGGGATGGCCGGGGCAGATCTATTCAAGGTGATGAAGATGGAGTAGGGGTTTTAGAAGTGGATTGGTCTGTCAACGGAAGGCAAAGATCTGGGGTTAGAGACAGGCGCCTTTCGGTAAGTTCAATTTCTGAAGTTACCACCCCTATTGCCCTCTGTAACATTCTGTCAATAGAGGTCAGGGGTAGCATAGAAGAGGTGGTTATTTGTTGGCGAGACTGTTTGGCAGCACAAGTACGTTTCCCCATTGAGAAGCTAGGGCAAGCCTAAAATTGTCCCTCTCACTAGGACCCACAACACTCACACTTAAGCCCAGTCTATTGCGAATCTGTTAGACAATACAGGGATACAGTTGCTAAATGACTATAAACATAGGCATGCAAAGATCAGTAAGGAGTTTATCAGAAGGGGGGGCAGGGGATCAGCCCAGTCCGTTATTATGTAAAGGATGAAATACAGGACTCTGCCCAGGAGCAGATTTAGACAGTCTAAGAGTCCTCACTGCATATGCTTGCCCCGGTTTACTTCCAAGGAATCCACTGGAGCTGATCACTAAGTTCGATGCGGAGCAGGCATTAAATCGTAGTAAAAGGCCAGCAGTGTCTTACCCGAAATGGTCCTGGGAAGCAAGGCCCTGCCCTGCCTCTTCCTGGCAAGGACGGGCCCGCCCTTGGACCGGGCTTTGCCCAGGCAAGGCCTGCGCGCGTCCCGCGCCGCTGAGCTTGCTGGCGCTTTTTAAAGCACGTGGACGTGGTTGTGCTCCTCCCTTCTGGGAGAGCGATGGATCATGGGGCTTGCAGTCCCCCTAGCAGAGTAGCAATCAGGTGATAGGCGTGTCCCGCGCCGCGGAGCTTGCCGGCGCTTTTTAAAGCATGTGCGCATGGTCGCGCTCCTCCCTCCTGGGAAAGCGATGGATCTTGGGGCTTCCAGTCCCCCCAGCAGAGTAGCAATCAGGCGATAGGTGCGTCCCGCGCTGCGGAGCTTGCCAGCGCTTTTTAAAGCGCGTGGACGTGGTCGCGCTCCTCCCTCCTGGGAGAGCGATGGATCTTGGGGCTTGCAGTCCCCCCAGCAGAGTAGCAATCAGGCGATAGGCGCATCTTTTGCCTGGTTCGGCCCAGAAGACAGTGATTCGGGCTTTAGTGGCCTCTCGGCTAGACTATTGTAAGATCTTATATCTGGGAGCTTCTCAGGCTAGGATCAAGAGACTTCAGCATGTTCAAAATTCAGTGGCTTGCCTTCTGCTTAACCTTCCCAGGTGTGCATCCATGGGCATGTGACTTCAGAAACTGCACTGGCTTCCGGTGGAGAAGTGTCTTTTTCTAAAGCCCTCTGCTTCTGTTATAGGATCCATAGGAAGACTGGGGTGGCCTATTTGCATCCTCGTCTCACTTCTTATTCTCTTAGGAGGTGCCTCAGGTCTTCAGAGGCACTGTTAATGCAGTTGCACAGAGTCATGAAAATTTGCTTGGGGGGAAGAACCTTCTGTTTTTTTGCATCTAAACTTTGGAATTCCTTACACTTGCAGCTGAGGCAATCATCATTAGAACCTCAGGTCCGGATTAATCTGAAGACTTGGCTTTTCTAGTTTTTAAAACAGTTTTTTCGTGGTTTTTAGGAATCTCCACAGCAACTAACTACTAACCAGTGCTAAAATGCACATGTTCTCTCTTTGAAATGTTATGTTAAAAAATGTTATAAAGCGCACGCACACTGGATTGGTTTCATGGCGCTGCTCTGAGAGGTACTGGAGCCCTAGGGAGTTACTCGTAAGCTTGTCTAAAGAGCCAGGTCTTGAGGAGCCTCTTAAAGCTGAGGAGGTCGGTGCAGGATCGGATTTCGAAGGGAAGAGAGTTCCAGAGTCTTGGAGCTAGAACGGCAAACCTAGCACCACCAAGGCGCTTTAGCTTGAAGGAGGGGGTTGACAGGAGGTGCATGTGTGCCGAGCGCAAGTTGCGCATGGGTAAATGCCTCTGAATAAGGCTATCCACAAATTTAGGGCTCTTTCCATTCAGAGATTTAAAGATGAGGCAGCATACCTTGAAGGCGCATCACTGTGTGATTGGGAGCCAGTGCAGCTTCCTCATGAGGGGGGTTTCAGGATGGTGCCTAGGTTGCTGAAAAATCAGTCTCGCTACTTGGTTCTGTACCAGTTGCAGATGTTTGGTTAGGTATAGTGGGATGCCAAAGTATAGGGAGTTCATGTAGTCAACATAGGACATAACCATGGCAAGTACCACCTGGATCAGAGCTTCCTGGGTGAGAAATCTTCTGATCTTTCTTATTTTCCTCAACTGGAAGAAGCAGGTAGATATCGCTGACCCAATTTGAGGCTTCATAGTGAGGCCACGGTTAATAGTTACCCAGAGACTTTTGGCCGAGGCAGATGGGGAGGGGGATTGGCCCAGTTCCTTTGGCCAAAATTGTGGGCCCCAGGGGTTGTGGATACCCCCTGTTAGGACTAGCTCATTTTTTTTCCGGACTGAGTTTCAGGTGATTGCTGTTCATCCACCAGCTAATGAATAGCATGGTGGACTGAAAATCACGGACCGAGTCGGGGGAATTGCTGATGGAAAATATTAGTTGGAAGTCATCAGCATAGTTGAAGGTGCAGACTTTCCTCTCTTTCAAAGCACGAATCAGTGGGAGGAGGTAGAGGTTGAACAGGAGGGGGGAAAGTGAGGAGCCCTGCGGTACTCCGCATGTAGTTCTCATTTTGGGAGCTGTGAACTTAGCAATGCAAACCGACTGGGAGCGGTTTTACAGGAAGGAACTGATCCAACCCAGGGCTGGTCCCTGGATCCCTGCGTCTCTGACACGATCGACCAGTTTACCATGGTCAACCGTGTCGAAAGCCGCGGAGAGGTCCAGCAGTACAAGGGCCTGCGGGGAGCCCTTATCGGCATCCCTGCGGAGAGTGTCCAATACCGTCAGTATTACGGCCTCTGTGGAGTGTGCTGGGCGGAACCCTGCCTGATGGGGGTCGAGGTATTCATACTCTTCCAAGAATAAGGAGAGGCATCTAGTCGCGTAAGCCTCCAAGACCTTGGCCAGATATGGGAGCAGAGAAATTGGGCGGTAATTCATCAGGGTTTGAGGGTCTGCTCCTAATTTATTCAGGAGGGGGACAACAATTGCCTCTTTAAAGGTTTTGGGGACAAGGCCCTGGGACAGTGACTCGTTCAAAAGAGATAGAGCTGGGCTCGGGAGAACAGTGAAAATTTCTTTTAAAATGCCGGGGGGGGCAGCAGTCCCTGGGTGAGCCTGATTTTACTTTAGCTAGGAGATCCAAGAATATCTGGTTGCTAATAGGAGGAAATTGTGTGAAGGTACTGGAATTTTTGGGAGTAATGGGACTAGGCTCGGGGTTTGTGCAAGCCGAGATACTTGCCTTGATCTTTGCAATCTTGTCAATGAAGAAGGTGTTCAAGGAGTTACAAAGGGTTTGAGAGGGGGTGGGTTTGATTGTAACTCTGTCAGGATTGGACAGCTCATTGACAATTGAGAAGATCTCCTTGGACTTATTGGTAGCCGTCAAGATTTTAGAGAAAATGTAAGCGGCTTTGGTAGTCAAAATAGCTTTTTTATAGGTCTTCAAAGCGTCTAAGTAGGTCCTTTTGTCCTCAGATAGGTAATTGTGTCTCCACTTCCTTTCAAATTGCAGAAGAGCTAGTTTTTGGGCTTTTAGGTCGGTGGAGAACCATCTCTGAGCTTCATGACATCAGGCGAGGTGTGTTTTCCTGAGGGGTGCATATTTGTTGCTAGCTGCTGATAGCCATGCTGTTAAGTTACCTTCGCTATGGTTGATAGAGGGGTGATTGGGTGGAACTGAGTTGGCTAGGGTTTTGATGAATAGGGTTTTGTCAATTTTGTTCCAGTTCCTTGTTGTTCCCCCTTCAGAGGTGGGGGTTTTGGCGGTGGTGATGTTATTGATGGTGAATTTATTTAGATAGTGATCCGACCATGTGCAGGGTGTGACCGACATGGCGGACGTGACGAGGTTGGCTGTCCAAACCTGGTCAAGTGTGTGCCCTTTAATGTGTTTGGCGGAGGACACCTGTTGAGCGAGATTTAACCCCATGAGTAGGTCAGATAGTTCGACGGATTGAGGGCCGCCTGATGGGTCGTTTGCCCAGTAGTTGAAGTCAACGATCAGCAACATTTTTGCATGGTCGGTTATTAAGTGGGCTACCTGTTCACCCAAGGATTGTGGGAATGATGGCATGCTATAAGGGGGCCTATAGAGCAGGACACAGTTCAGTAGGGCTGCATTAGATTCTAGTTTGACAACAAGGTTATCTACTGGTGGTAGATCTAGCGGGTTTAAGGCGGTAAATTTCCGGTCATGGCGTATTATCCCTCCGCCCACTTTTCCCTGAGGGCGGTTGGCTTGGAGGATGTAGTAGTCCTTGGGTAGGGCTGTCAGGATGTCAGGGGAGGAGTCCTGAGAGAGCCATGTTTCTGTTAACAGAAGGATATCAGGCTGCTCGAGCTTGAGTAGGAGAAATATATCTAGCTGATGCTTTACCATGGAGCGGGTGTTTAGATATAGGACGGATAGCCTCCGAGCACCATTTCCCTCTAGCGACTGGGGGGTCCTGCACTGAGGATACGGCATAGAAGTTCAGGAAAGGATGTTCTATTTGCCATAATCCCATATTTGACCAGGTTTGTACAAGTAGAGGGATTAGGCAAGAGTATGTCTGAGTGTAGCTGTTTGAGCTCAGCCGGGGAGTAAGCAATTATTTGAGCAATTTAACTGTCCCCTGTCCCCGGACATCCGCGGACGGGTGCAGACGGGCTTGCCTTTGGCGCGCCATCGGCGAACCGCCGGCACGTCCGCTGCACGCATCTGCTGCGCTCCCGCACTGCAACCGGCATTAAATGGCCGGTGGCAGTCTTAGCTCCGCCCCCCTCCTCAGTGATTGGGCACCCGTGAGGGCGTGATACCAGGAAGTGACTGTGGCCAAAGCCGAGTGCGAGAGGGATCGGCGAGATGAAGGTACAGACAAGCAAATTCAATACAATTGGTTAAAAGTGTTAAAAAAGTGTTTAAAAGTAGCAATCTTTAAAAGTTTAAAAGTCAAACCATCGGGTAGTGGCACATTAGCTCAGTAGAATTAGCTTACACCCAGTTGGTATATTTAATGTATTTCTAAGTCCCTAATTAAGTGGCTCTACCTGAGCCCAGGGCCTGTAAAGCAAATGCTACTAGCTACTAGCATTAATTCTGACACCCACTTAAGTAGCATTTTAAACGTGTCTCAGGTCTGCTATTGCAGCCTGTGTGTGCAGTTTTAAACTGCCATTTCAACCTGGAAAATTAAACCTTTTGCCAGGTCAAATCTTCCTTTTTAATACATATAAGTCACTCCTAGGGCAGGCCCTGGACAGCCTAGAGGGCAGATTTCAATGTATTTAAAAAGTTGGGCATGTACTTTTGAGTTTTACATGTCCTGGTAGTGAAAAACTCTTACATTTGTTTTTTTACTACTGCAAGGCTTGCCTCTCCTACAGGATAACATTGGAGCTACCTTATTACATTTATTAAGCTGTAACTTCTAAATGAGAACAGGTAACCAGTTCATGTTTAGTGTCTTTGGACTTGTATTGAAAAATCCTCTTTCATTGTGAAGTCGGATTTTAAATTACAATTTTGAAAATTCCACTTTTAGAAAGTTGGCATTTTCCTGCCTTATTCATTTAGGGCCTGCAGCCTGTCTCTAAGTCACATGTCTGGGTTTATCTAACAGTGGTTTGAAATCTGTGAAGATGTATTGGGATCCTGGCATAGTGTGTGTTGCAGTAGTCCAACCTGCTTGTGATTAGGGCCTGCATGATGGTACATCTAGTGTCCAGTGGAAGCCACTTGACAATTTTACATAGGATGTGGAAGCATGAGGAGGTGACAGCATTGACCTGGGACTTCATGGTCAGGTTAGTGTCCATGTTGAAGCCTAGTTTCCTAGCATGGTCGGTTGGGGTGTGTGTGGGCCTGAGTTTACCAGACCACCAGGTGGAGTCCCAAGGTGAGCTCTTATTCCCAATGGTCAGCACTTCAGTTTTGTCAGTGTTGAGCTTGAGGCAGTTTTCTTTCATACAATTGGCCATGCTGGTCATGCATAGTTTGAAGTTTGCCTTGGTGTTGACGGTGTCATCTGAGAGGTAAAAAATGAGCTGGGTGTCGTCAGCATAAGAGATGATGTTGATTCCATGTGATCTGATGATGTTAGATAGAGAAGTCATGCACATGATGAAAAGTGTGGGGCTGAGTGAAGATCCCTGTGGGACTCTGCTGATGAGGTCCTTTGGTTTTGATGTGAACAGCGTGAGCCTGACTTGTTGTGTTTTTCCGGAGAGGAAAGAAGCTATTCATTTGAGTGCTGGTCCTTGCATTTCTGCTGTGTGTAGTCTGGCGATGAGTGTGTGATGGGAGATAGTATCAAAAGCATTGGAGAGTTCAAGGAGGATGAGGACAGCGGTCTGTCCACGGTCGAGGATGGTGTGTATGTCATCTGTGGCAGCGATGAGGGCTGTTTCGGTGCTGTGGTTGTTTCGGAATCCTGATTGCGACTCATCCAGGAGTTTGTGGCATTCTAGGTGGTCAGAGAGTTATCTGTTGATGGCCTTCTCAATGACTTTGGATGGGAAGGGGAGCAATGAGATGAATCAGTAGTTCCTGAGTACTTTAGGCTCTGCTGAGTGTTTTTTGAGGAGGACAGTGACTTTGGCATGGTTACGGCTCTCTGGGAAGTGGCTATGTTGAGTGAAGTGTCGATGATGGAAGTGAGTGCAGCACTGATTGTGGTTCTTCCCAGGTTGTAGATATGGTAGGGACAGGAGTCTGTGGGCATACCTGGGTGGTTTGTCTTTATTATTGCTGCAGTGTCCTTGATGGACAGAAGGTTTCATGCTGTCAGTTGGTATTCTTTGGTTGATGAGGTTAGCAGGCTGAGAAAGTTGATGGGGGCTGGCTGGGGTTCGACACTGCTGTAGCTCTTGGGGAATTTTTTGTGGAAGAAGTCAGACAGGTGGTGTTTAAGCACTTACCTGAAGTTCCTGCAGGAGTGAGCTGCAGTACATGATGCTTGAATCTCAAATCCACCACTGGGTTAAGTCACCCAGCAAGATCAGATGCCTAGGCTCAATCAACCCAACCGGACAAAGGGGAAAGGAAACAATAAACCAAGCCACTACTCTGGTTGTCTGCACCCTCCCTTGTCTCATCTAGTAGCCTGCCTGTGGATTAGCCCTCCTTCCAGTTTACTGTAAATAGGAAGACACAATAGTGAGTCCATTGTGGTATACTGATATAGAAGTTCCCTTGTTCTCCTACCACACACTAAAACCCCTGGGTCAGTGACATTGCTTCAAAATTCCCTCTTTCCCCTCTGCACTATAAGTAAGTTGCATGAAAGACATCGGTTTTTCACTGGAACTGGTAATACCTAAGGGACACATATAAAATGGAAATAAATGGACAATGTCTTTCTGCCATATGATAAATGTTACACATACATATATCTGTATATAGATGAAGGAACAATATACATACCACGGGTTAACAAATAATATCAAAACAGTCTAGTAAGAGCTCAGCATGGGTAAGTAGCTCGTTTGTGTTAAACTAATGCAGTTCATACTTAAATCAACAAATATATAACAATAGTCAATCAACACATAAAATTCAAGCATTAGTCCATGTTTGATAAGGTGAGCATGTTAATTGCCAGGAATAGCTGTGTGCTTGAATGGAAAATATGTCCTTTCCCTCTTGTAGATATTTCACAGATCTCTATGGAAGAGCAGTGTGAAAGTCTCACCAAAATCCCACACTAAAGGCTGTCTCCATGAAGATAAGTATAGAACATGTGTGTGTGGTGCGTTACTGCCTTTAAGTGTTAATCCGTTATCCTTCTTTCTTTTTCAGCTGTCGAGCCGTCGGGCGTTGTGAGCGAACGTGAAGCAGAACACGATGTGGGCAAGGTTCAGGTCCAGATCCGGGAAGTGAGGTAGGTGGAGTCTGCAGGAGCCTCGATACGGGTATGAAATAAGAATGACAAGCGTTCTTTGCTGGTGCAGTGCGGCTTAAGTAGTGACCGCGCTCAGCCTCTTGCAATATGACCTCGGTTGTTGTGAGGCCTCTATACTCACGGGATCTCTGCCCTAGTTTTATGGAAGTGTCACCACAATTACGGATGCAATCTCACAATCACAGTAAGTCTTGACATTATGCACTAAGCCCTTGCACATTGGTGGCAACAAATATTAGGAACCTGGATTACGTATGAGACGTGCTGCTGTCACTGCTCTTGTTACAATCAGTGTTTACCACATATTCTGTCTCAGAGCAGGCTGACTCTGAATTCCGTCTCAGAGGAGGCTGACTCCGAAGTCCTCACAAACACCATGTCTGAAGCAAAGGGATATGCTAGGCAGGCCCGACAGGTTGTTTCAGAGTTCCTGTGTAGGGTTGATGGTGTTGGTTATTGCTGTTGGGTTGGTGAATTTCTTGATGATGGCAAAAAGATCCTTGCAGTTGACAGAGCTAGATTTGATTCTCAGGGTCAGGGCCTTTTTCTTATTCTCTTTTACTTGATGGTTATAGTGTCTAAGTGCGGCCTTGTAGGGGTTTCCTGTGGTAGTTACTTAGGTGGTTTGCCATTTCCTTGAGAGTTGTTTGCAAACTCTCTTGGATTCTCATAGGTCAGCATTGTACCAGCTAGCTTGTTTGTTGGATATTTTGGGTTTGACGTTTTTCAGGGGGAGAGGGGTATTGGCGCAGGTGGTAATCCAGTCATTGTAGTTGTTTGTGTCATAGATGAGGTCATTGGTGGGGTTTGGGTAATTTAGTTGGAGGAGGTTGAGCCATTCCTTTTCTGTAACATTCTTTCACAGTGGCTTGGGGTGTTGAAAGCCTCCGTAGGGGTGGTTGGTGGCCCTTTTATGTGGCGGTGGATGATGGAGTGGTCCATCCATGTGAGTGGAATGATGTGGCTTACTTTAATCTTGTTTCTGATGGAGAGGATGGAGTCCAGGATTAGTCCGGCAGTGTGGGTAGGACCTTGTACGAGAGAGGCAGATATAGACTGTAGACATTTGAGCAAGTCTGTGGAGATGAAGTCCATGTGGTCATCCAAATGAAACTTGAGATCACCTAGGAGTATGAAGACTTTGATGCCCACGTGAAGGGTGTGGTGAGATCGGTGAGGGTGTTGCTGATGTAGCTGCGAGGTCCTGGGGGCAGGTAGGTGAGGGTGCCTTTGATAGTGGTTTTACTGTCTGTCTGAAGCTGGAAGTGTATGTGTTCATAAAAGTGGCTCCTGGGTCAGTGTAAGAGGTACATTTGATGGTGTGTCTGTGGATGATGGCAATCTTCCTCCTGGTTTATGGGGTCGGTCCTGGTGCAGGATTTTGTATCCAGTATGGATGGCTGTGGTGAAGTCCAATGCCAGTGTGGGGTTGAACCGGGTTTCGGTGAGGAAGAAGAGGTCCGGTGCATTGGAGTCAAAAAGGTCTCAAATCTCGAAGGTGTGCCTGCTTTGTGAACCTGAGTTGAGGAGCATCCATGCAAGTGAGTGTTGTGCAGGGTGGGTGTGTATGCTATGTCAGTGAGGGTCTTGAGTTCTGACTGGTTGAGGGGTGTGGTGTGTGTGTGGGCAGTGGAAGCGGGAATGTGGAGGCATGCGAAGTGCCAAAGCGAGAAGGCAAAGGGGCTCACAGTGGACTGAGTTGCAGCTTGGCAGCAGAGTTTGTGCCGGCGTCCAGGATTTAGTAGGTGGAGTTTGTTAGTGGTGTAGCTGTGGGACACATTTAGAGCAGGGTTACTTTCACTGTATGTGGTCCAGGCATGGGCGGGTACAGTTGGGCTTGCCCTTGGTGTGCCTGCTGCATGCGGCCTCCATTAAGTAGGGCCTTGGAGAGTGGGAAGAGTGCGGGGGAAGTGGGAGGGTTCAAAAGGAGCCAGAAAGTCTGGCAAGGAGAACAGTAAAGTCAGTTGGGAGCAGCAAGGCAGGAAAATGTGATTGGCAGAGCAAGTTGGGAGGCAAGAACTGACAGAAGAGACCACGATGCAAAATGGAGCAGTAAGAGGAGCAAAAGATGCAAAAAGGGGCAGTTAAACAGAGACAGGAGGCAAATAGAACAGATGGCACAAACAAAGAAAGAGTAGTTACTGAGTCAGGTGCAGAACAAGCAGCTAACAGGAAAATGGCAGGAGACAGACACCAACATGAGTCAGAAGGTCAAGGTCGCAACTTTTGGTTTGCTAATAACTTTTGACCCGTTTGACGAATCTTCACAAAACTTTCCAAAAAGAAAGTTCATCTACCTCAACTCCTTCCCGGAAAGGTGTGGGGTGATCCATCTGGTGGGGGCTGAGTAAAAAGGGGGGTCCCAAAACACAAAATCCTGAAGCATTTCCTTTTGACTTCTTTAAGACGAGCTACAGCAAAAGCTGCTGAATGGAATTGCCCATAATTCAGCAGGAAGCTATATCTTGGTCCATAGATTGTGCTTTCTGTAATTGTTGTAAATCCCTTCAATTGTCTTTGAGATATTAAGGGTTAATTAAATATAGATATTTAGATGGTTGGGCTCGTGAGATTCTCCAAGTCTCTTGTCGGAGTGGTAATTAAAAAAATAGAACGAGAGCGAGTGCACTGATTGGCTGCCAGCAACGTAAGAAAAATATTGCTGGCAGCCATTACAGGACTCAGGAACTTGGTTCCCTGTCCTGAAGTTCTTGAAAAAAAAGATATATGGGGCACAATAAGAATACCTTCACCACCTAGGCCCCATGAGGGAGACACAACTGGACCCCACTTCCCACAGGGCCAAAAAGAAAATGGCAAAAATGCTGCGATCCCACAAGACTTTCTCAGGATCAAAATAAAGATGGCAGCCTGGCCGCATTTATTTATTATAAGCCGTGGGGAGCCATAACTCTCACTTACAGATGCGACTATGCTTTTGACCTTGAATTTCTCCTACAGTGGTGCACTGCTCCACCAAGTACTTTGGCATTCATATTCATAGAGATTGTTCTGAGGTAATTTGTTGCTGCCATGGACAAACTCGAGCCGCAAGTGGGGCAATGGATCAAACTCCCATTGGGCATGGCTGGGCACATAGCCATCATTTAAATGGTTGTGTTGCCACATTTTCTTTCTTTATTTTTTTTGTTTCAAATTTTTTTTATTGAGTTTTTAAAGCAGTTCAAGCAAAGAGAAACAACATGACAGATACATCCAATTTTGCATACAGGTCAAGTGTTACAGATTGCTTCCAGGTAAACACAGCTTGTTAACGAGGACTCGACCCCATAAGTATCTGTACACGGACGTCCCACCTTAACCTTTCCGTTTTCTCAATGCCTTCCCACGGTGTCATTACCCTGTTGTAGGGACTCAGAGCTAATAGACGGATGTGTTCTGTACAAACTGTGTGCCTCAACTAAGGCCTCGTGTGAAACCCTAAAGGCGAAAGAAGAACTAGTAAAAAATACTAAGGTGTGACAAAAATCGAGAACCGTAGTGTATAGAGAGAAAAAACAAAATCATAGAAAGAGATTAACCTGTGTATCATGGTGGGATGATGCCAAAGTGACGCTCTTTGTAAGGTGGCTGGGCGGGCGGGGGTTGGACAGTTTTCACGCTAGAAAAACCTTGGGGGATTCTCTACTTGGTTAATTGTGGAAGAGGTGGAGGGACCTAAGTCTGGGGCTGCATGCAAATAAGGGAAGACCCTCTGACAGATATTTCACCAACGGAGCCCATATATAGTCAAAACCCTTCCTATTGTCCTCTGTGATGTCTGATAGGCGCTCCAGCACTAAAGTTCGCCAGAGTCTCGCGTGCCACTGCGTTATGGATGGGGCCTCTGCCTTTTTCCAGGCCGCTGCCACCATCAACTTGGCGGTCCCAAGACATAGCCACATGATGGCTCGATCACTATTTGTTTGCCTTTGCAGTATCGGGTTTGTAAGCCCCAGTAGGGTGTGTTCAATGGTCTCCGGGATGGGGTAGCCTAAAATCAATTTAATCTGTGACAGGATTTCTTTCCAATATGGCTTGATTGAGGGGCAGTCCTACCAAATATGTTGGAAGTCACCCAATAAGCTGCAGCCTCGCCAGCATCTGTCCGAGGTGTTAGGGAATATCTTCTATAGTTTCTGGGGGTGTAAGTACCAATCGTACATTATTTTGTATTGAGCCTCACGGAGATACATAGATCGGTTATGTTTAGTTATGTCCTTATATAAACGGCTCCTTTGCTTCTCCTCCACAGGACTCGAAAGAGTGGTTGCCCAGAAAGCTCTGTGTCTCGGGTGCTCCTGTGGAGTTAGTGACCGAATGAGGGAGTAAAGGAAGGAAATGGTGCCCTTGGAGGAGGCCCCTGACTGCGCAAATTTCTCTATTGGGAGCAATTCCCTGGTAGCGACCATCCGCTCCTGTGGTTGCTGCACCCAGTGTTTGAGTTGAGTGTAATGAAATCCCTCAGAGGGCGTAAAATGGAACTCTTTTGCACATTCCGCAAAATACATGAATTTCCCTTTCCTATATAAGTGGGAGATCATTAGGCAGCCCCCCTCTTTCCACTGTGAGAACGGTCCCTCCTTCATTGCCGGTGGAAAATCGGGGTTGACATGGATGGGGGTGTAGGGCGAGGGGAAGGTCCTCAGGGAGAGCGTTTTAGTGAGCAGGTCCCATACTCATAGGGTAGTGGCCGTGGGGGTACCGATGTACGCGTTTGGCGACCTATGTTGTTTCTTTAACCACAAGAGGTCCCATATGGTCCTACCCATTATCTGGCGATCCATGTGGAGCCAGTGCTTTTCGGACTCCCTGAGGGACCACTCCGTGATGACCCGCAATTGGGCAGCTCAGTAATAGCTTCTGAAGTCTGGGAGCGCCAGGCCTCCCTCTGAACGCGGCCTGATCAGGACCCTGTGCGAGAGTCGGGATCTTTGCCCCTGCCAAATGAAACCCATGACCGCCTTTTTTAGATCGGTGAAAAGAGCCCTGTCCACTGGTATCGGGAGGCCTTGAAATAAATATTGGAGTCTAGGGAGGATGTTTATTTTCACCGCATGAATTCTCCCTATCCAAGAGGTGTAGGTCGATTTCCACCGGTTCAGGTCTGCCTTAATTTGTCTCAGCAACGGTGGGAAATTGGCTTTATAGAGCCCACGATTTTTGGAGTGAGCTTAACCCCTAGGTATGTAATGTCCTGGATTGTGCAACAGAAGGGGGAAGTTGCTTGTATCCGATCCCACTCCTCTACCGGTAGGGTGAGGTTGAGCAAAAAAGACTTTGCTCTATTCACCTTAACCCGTTGCGTGCGCCCGTCGGCCAACGGCTGTCGCGAGCACTACCTCTGTAGTGCTGCGAACGTCCGTTGGCCGACGCGGCCCCGCCCACTCCGCTAAACCGCCGAACCGCGGTGGAATTGCCGCCGCGGTTAAGCGGTTAAAACCTGACACTCGTTCAAAGCATTGAAGTTCCTCTAGGATTGCCGGTAGCGAGGTCTGCGGGTTTGTGATGGGGAGGAGTACGTCGTCCGCGAAGAGGGAGATCTTGTGGGCGTCCGTGCTGAAGATTACCCCTGTGATGTTCTGGTTCGCCCTCATCCTTACTGCTAGGGGTTCGATGCTGAGAGCAAACAGCATGGGGGACAGAGGGCATCCCTGCCTTGTCCCCCGTGCCAGTGTGAAGGCGTCAGATGCCGCCCCATTGATGAGGACTCTCGAAGTGGGGGAGTGATAATTGGCCTGAACCATGCCTATGAACGTGTCGTTGAACCCGAAGCATTTCAGAGTTCGCACCAGAAATGCCCAATCGACCCGATCAAAGGCCTTCTCTGTGTCCAGCGAGAGGAGGGCCGCGGGGTTGTGCTTCTTCTGTGCTTTTTCAATTATGTGCACAATTTTACGAAGATTATCATGGGTCTGCCGACCCTTAATAAATCCAGATTGATGTGGGTCGATCAGTGCTGGGAGGAGGGTTTCTAGACGGGTGGCCAAAATTTTAGAGTACAATTTGGCATCTAGATTCAGGAGGGCTATCGGCCTATAAGAGGCGCAGGTTTTAGGATCTTTTCCTGTTTTGGGAATGACTGTAATCAGCTCTTCCCCCATAGTTCCTGTTACCCTCTGGGCACTCGCTATTTCGTTAAACAAGAGCACCAGATGAGGTACGATAGAAGTGGGTATTAAGCCCATCAGGGCCCGGCACCTTCTGCAGTTTCAGGGCATCTATCGCTTTTTGGATCTCCTTCCTCGTGATGGGCCTGCTCAGTTCCTCGTTTGAGTGGGTCGAGACCTGGGGTAGGGATAGGGACCGCAAGTAGTGCTCTTGCGCTGGGGTATCGATCGGATCTGCGGAATACAGGTCTCTGTAGAACTGACCAAAGGTATTCGCTTTGTTCTCCTCACTCCGGTGGGAAACGCCTTTGTCGTCCACTATCTGTTTAATATATTCCTTTTCTTGTTTTGCCCTCAATTGACGAGCTAATAGTGTGCTTATCTTATTCCTGCTGTTGTATCCTCTTGCTTGCAGCCGCAATATTGTGTGCTCCGCTCTATTCGTGTATATGGCTTTTAATTTACCCTTCAGTGAGGTGACTTTACGGAGTGTCTGACATGATGGGGACTCTGGTGGCTTTTTTCCACCAGTTGTAATTCCTTTTCTAGCAGTAGGCTCTCCCCCTTCTGCTGGTTTCTAAGGGTGGTGGCCAACTCTATACATTTGCCCCTTATAACCGCCTTAAAGGCGTCCCAGTTGTTGGCAAAGGAGGTGAGGGCTGGGTCATTATTCTGAAAATACTCCTTAATTGTCAAGCGTATGTCATCCCTGAAAAGCCTACCCCTGCTGAGAATGTTGGGGAAAAACCATCTTCTGTGTTTTGGGCGCGGCGCCGGCCAGTTCAGTATTATCTCCAGAGGGGCGTGGTCTGAAAGGCATATCGGATGGAATCATGTATCAGCGACCGCATAGAAGAGAGCCTGACTGAGGAAAGCATGGTCTATTCTGGAGTAAGTCCTCTGGGAATGGGAAAAAAGGAATAGTCCCTCACTGTGGGGTGAGTTTCCCTCCAGGTGTCTAGTAGGCCTAAACGCTGAAGCGTCACTTTGAGACCTTTGCTGAATGTCCCTCCCGCAGCCCGCTGGGGGTGGGTCGTGTCCAGTGTGGGATCCCATATCAAATTAAAGTCCCCCAACAGTAGAATATCTCCCGCTGCAAACCCCTCCAAAGTGGTAAGAAAGGAATCCAGATAGTCCAACTGCCCCGTGTTAGGTGCATAGACGGTAGCTATGGTGCCCGTTCTCCCTCTGAGTTCCCCCATACCATAAGGAAACGCCCTGAGGTGTCTGATTTAGTAGCTTGGTGGTTTAAGGGGAGCGAGGCATGGAAGAGGAGAGCAACCCCATTCTGCTTCGTGGTGGCCGATGATCGGAAGATCTGAGGGTATCGCTTGTGTTTCAGCCTAGTCTCATCACATTTCTTCAGGTGTGTTTCCTGTAATGTGGCTATCAGAATCTGGTGGTCCAAAAGGAACTTCCATAAGGAGTGTCTTTTATTGGGGGAGTTAAGCCCCCTTACATTCCAAGAAAGACAATTAACTGCCATCGTACTGGATATGTCCCTCCCCTCCTCCATGCGGCTCGCTTGAGTATTCTCGCCCCTCCACCCCCCTCAGCCCTCCCCCTCCTGAATAGATTTAAAAAGCACCATAATACACAACAAATAGAATAACAAAGAACTATAACTGCGAATTGTGGGGACCTCCTTCCCAGAGGAGGACCTCCTTATGTTCAACTCTAGGAGCGAGCCCATTTCTGCTCCCAGAAACCCCTCCTAACTTGTTGCAAGGGTACTAACTCTAACTTCTGTGTGTTTATAACTAACAACCCCTCCCTTACTTCATCTCAATATCCCAGGATGTGCGGCTTGCGGCAGTCCCAGAGTCTCGGATCACGGAGAGTCTGTGAAGGAGTGACGTCCCTTCATACCCACGCCCTTGACCCCCGTTACCTTGCCATCAGAGCCGGGCTAGACTTAGGTGATCGGCCCACACGGGCTGCTTCCTGAGAAGACAGAATCACCCCACCTCAATACGGCGTTTTCTTGTTCCCCCGACCAGCCGTTCTCCACAGACCTGCGCCTCTTCGGTCTTTGGCCGGGGCCCCTTCACTGCTCTTCGGTGAGGCTTCACTGGTTGAGGGGGGAGGTCAAATTCCCAAGAGTTCTGCAGCTTCCTCCAGCTCTGTACAGTGGACTTGCTTGTTGTCTAGGTGGAAGACAATGCCGAAAGGGTTGGTCCAGCGATACTTTATGGGGCATATTCACAAGAACGTGTGATAACCACTGCAGGTTTAGCTTAAAGCAACTTCTCACATCGCAGTCCATTGCGGGAAAACAACACCGTGTTAACGTAGCATTCTCAACCTGGCGTCACCATGCGATAGTCCCACGATAACGCATTAAATGACCGCGTTAAAAACAACGCGACGCCGAAAAAATGCGAAACACTAACGCAAATAAAGTTGCGATGAGGCCAACCACGAAAAAAAAAACAGCGACAACCAGCGATAGGCCTGCAATCCCCACGCGTCTGGTGGGAAAATGCACCATAAAAGCTGAACAAGAAAAACACACCATAAACAAATCAAACTGCGCAGCAACATGGATGCACCCGGAAAGAATGCCCAGGTCAACGCGAATCCCACAAGCCCCACAGTCCACCATCAATGAACCTCGGGTCGGGGAAGGCCACGGAGAATAGGAAGAGGAATACGGGGTACGTCCGCAGGAAATCCAGATCGTCGTCACGGAGGTGACAGAGCACCAACAACAACTGTCCGTCACCACCACCGTGTCATTGGCAATACAGACGGAAAAATGGCATCCCATCGTGAATGCAGTCGGAGTGCCGAGGAGGCCAAGATGCGCTGGCACGATGTGAAAAGCCAAACCAACCAGAAACCCGCTGCCAACAGGAAGGCAGTAACGGCGAATGGAGGTGGGAGTCCTGCGCCACAGGAGGAGCTGGAGCAAATGGCGCCCACAGTCATCAGTGTGGAGACGGTGCAAGGAGTCGGGAGTCCGGACACTGCTCGACATGACCTGACACAACAGCAACAGGGTGAGTAACGAACAGGGACTGTGGGGACGGGCACAATGGCACACATGCACAACGACGTGTAGCACACCGCACGCCCACAATAACCCTGGGTCATGTCCCTGATCCCCGTGGCACGCTGCAGCACACATACAAACATCAAGTAGGCCCCCGTTCACCATGTGCCCAAAGGGGTCCCAGCCCACACATCACCAATTATACAACACACACATGCACCCGTGCGAAACATAGCAAAGATGCGTATGTGAGAGCCACACTGACAATGCAAGTGACACCACATGACCAGCAGCATGGCTGGAGTACAATCACCATGACACTGTGCACGCCACAAGACTGAGGTGGCTGAGTGTGGACCACATCCGGAAAGGAGCAGGTCACACTCTGACACATCCACCTACACAAACAACCACTGACGTCAACAACACATCTGCAGACAAACAATGCACAAGAGTACAAAAACCGTCCAAGAGCACAAATGACCCAAGTCGCCAACATCACAGCACCTCAAAAGCACAAAAGCCAAAGGCACACCGCCTCCAAGGGATAAGGGGCAGCAAAATCACAGCTGCAGATGCGACTCCCACACAAAGCGGCACACACACATAGCAATTACAGCACACCCACATGGACGACAATGTGGTCCACAGCCCAACACCTACACTGCAGAACAGAGGACACAACTGGGTCCACCTGTGCGTAGAAAATGGCCAATCACATCTGACATAGCAGGAAACTGTGAGATGCAAATGTACGTGTACAACCTCACCTACGTCATGTAGTCCAAATGTCCACTGTCCCGCATCAAATAGTCCGCCCCTCCCAAACAGTCACAATGTACATTGTCATGAAGTCTGAATGTAAAGTTGAACAATGCGGCAACATACATGCCAACACAATGTCAACAAGCATCTCCCCCCACATTGCAGAGGGACAAACAACACCCCAGCAGAGCAGACCAGACAACTCTACAGGGATGCTGAAGAGGACCACCACACTTCCGACACCTATGCCCCACAACAGTCCATGGACATCTAAGGCAATCGACCTCCAGGAGCAGGGCAGCACTGCTGCATCGAGGACACCCCACCCCCTGCACAGACAACACAGCTGGACGCACCCACCACCCCGGCTGGCTCCCAGCAGCCCACCCAAGCACACATCGCATTCAAAGGCCAGGTGTCAGACTGCCAGAAGGAGGTGGCCGAACATGTGCGGGTGGGCTACTACCTCATGGAAGCCGAACCAGATCACCTACGTGGGTGTCTGAGTCCCATCAGGGCCCACCAACACTCCCCAACGGAGACCCACACTGCAACAGAGACACATGCCTTTGCACATTTCCTGTACTGAACCACACCCAGAGCCACAGGATGATCATCCACACCCCCACGCCGGACTGGCATACGCCGGCCCAGTTCACTCCTTTTACGTGTTGAGTGGGGGACGACAAAGCTACATGTGCAATGTCCCACCCGCTGCCTGCGGTGACATGACTGCGTCCTCTGTACACGGCACAATGTAATGTTGTAGTGCCCGGGGCACAAATGCATACATCATGAGCGCACGGACACACACAGATAGTTCGTTGAACTGGCCACGGGCACGTGCGCTTGACACCTTTATTGGCATGGTCACATGTACAGTGACGCATGTGCTGGATGTGTGTGGGGTGAGTGTAAGCCAGCCCTCATGGAGTCGTTGGTGCTGGCAACAACTTGAACAGTGATCACAATTGAAGCAGAAACATAAAACACCAGCACAACAGAAACAACTGCGAAGCATCATGGTGGTAGCCGGAGGGAGTACAGTGTTCACCCAACATGCAAGCAGAATGTTCCTTGATTTGTGGTGCACTGAGTTAGTGGCACCTGAAGAGCTGAGCAAGGTATCAAGCTAATGATGGCCCCCACGACAGGTGTGAGCAACTCTGACAGTCTGGCAGTAAGACACTTCCGACTCTGGCACCTGTCGTTTGGAGTTGGTCCTGGCGGTGGTGGCGTGTGCATCCTGCGGTGATGTGACGTCCGGGCAGGTCAGGACTCAATTTGCTGTGTGAGCCAAGGTGGACCGCAGTTGAGGCCGGAGGCAGCGGACAGCGGAGGGCCACAGACACATGGCGTTGATGACCCCCAGACCATCCACCCAGAGGCCATCCAACATGCCATCAGACTGGGGCCATGGTTTGAGCTGCACAGAGTTAGTGGCCCCGGATGCACTGCGGCCGGCACAGGCACACCGCCACGGGACGGTGACTTTCGGTGCAGTGAGATAGGGCCACGCGAGGTGAGCGGGTCCTCGTCGATGTCGAAGGTGAATGTAGCGGAGGTTTGCGGGGGACAGTGGAAGGTGTCCTCCAGGGCATGATGGAGAGGGCAGGAGCCGGACGGAAGCGGCAAATGGAGGAGTGGAATGCTACAGCCTCGTTTTGGCCACATAGTCAGTATCACCGACATGATGATGAAGACAACTCCCAGTCCATGGACTCAGTCGCCAACAAATCTCAAGAAGAAAGTGTCCATGGTTGTTGGGGAACAGACTTAGTGGCACGGGAGCTGAAAGGGGATGCAGTCTGCGACGAGGCCAGTACAATGATATCAGGTCTGCCATAAATGAATCATGACTGAGTTCCCAATGTGTGCCCTACTCGACCGATGTGTAGTCCGGAGGCAGCGGCCAGCACGGGCCAACCGCTGTTCAGCAAGCTCCTCCTGGAACACTGACACACGGCGTTGAAATGGCATGTGGGGATGACTCGTGGTTGACCGAGGCAGTAGCGACAGAGCTGAGCGGGTGTTTGGCCAGCGACGATGCCGTGTCCTGCCTGGTATGGACTGGCATGGATTTGTGTGGGGCCTGCAGGACTGCAGTGTAGTCTGAAGGCGTAGTCATCAAGGGCCCACAGACACGTGTGGTTGGGATGCCATGCACATACTTTGTGTCACCACATCGAAGGGAGTATAGTGATATGAACTCCGCCATAAAGTGTGTACTCGGCCATTGTGTAATCAAGACTCAGTTCCAAATGTGTGACCTACTTGACCGCAGTGTAGGCCCGAGGCAGCGGTCAGCAGGGGCCCACAGCCACATGACGTTGGCCCGCGATGCACAGGGTTGGTGACACCAGGGCAGTTGTCGGCAGTGTTCGGACACCTCCGTAACGATGGTTCTTTTCGCCTCCGGACTGAACCGCGTCTTCCTCTTACTCGTCTCCCTGCGTACAATGATATGTACTCCGCCATGCAGAAATCACGGATCAGTTCAACATGTGTGACCTACTCGTCCGCAGTGTAGGCCGAAGGCGTAGTCACCAGGGGCCCACAGACACATGTGGTTGGGATGCCATGCACATACTTTGTGTCACCACATCGAAGGGAGTATAGTGATATAAACTCAGCCATAAAGTGTACATAGCATAATCAAGACTCAGTTTCAGATGTGTGACCTACTTGAGCGTAGTGTTGGCCCGAGGCAGCGGTGGAGTACGTCAACGAAAAAGGAATAAAGCGGGCCTGTGTCACGGAGGCCGTGATGGTCTGAGGAGGCTGCGAAGGTCGCGGGCCTCGGGCTTGGAGCTTGCGCCGGCACAAGGTGGGCCCTCTTTGACACACGCCGGTGTCGGCAGGTGAGCAGTGAGGCCTGGCTGCGCAGGGGCAGGCATGACGGGTCCAGGGACCAGCGGCCCGGGGTGCAGCAGGCGCACAGGATTGCAGGCCACACCGCTCACGGCGACGGCCTCGTGGCGGGGTAGGAGGCGCCGCCCTGGCAGACGTGTTGGGCATTCCAGAAGAGAACCACGCCCAGTGCTACGTGCTTTTAATTCACACCCCTGCGCTGGCCTGGCGTACGCCGGGCCAGCCCACTCCGCACATGCTTATGGGGGGCACGTCACAAGCTACATTTCCGTGATCTTCCCCACTGGCTGGGGTGACATGGTTGCGTCCACTGTCCACGACACTCCAAACACCAGCAGTGCATGTAGACATGGCTGTGTCTGTCATCTGCATACTGCAGTCTGTCCAGCACATCTCCGCCACACTTGGCATTGTGTACATACTCATTCATGGGTCACTTGCCTCCTTCACACATGCCTGGTTCCCACCTCTCCCCACATTCCGGTATTGTGTGGCTGAGGTGCCATGCTGTCGATGGCTCATGTACATGGCTGACCAAGGTTGCCACAGTAAGTTGTGCTGTCGTGTCTGGTGGGGGGGCATGTTGTTTGGCATGTTGTATGTGATTTTGTGACGTGTGCAGTGCCAGAGTTGTGAGTTGCATGATTGTGTGGTTGAGGTGTGTGGTGTGTTCATTTGGTACTTGCCAACGGGCAGTGCATTCCCATGGGTGCCATCCTGGAAGCGCTGGTTGATGTTGGACTGTCGGAAGATGAAGGGATCATGCACACTGCCTGGGTAGTTGGCCATGACATTGGTGAGGAGTCCCCTGTGGTCCACTATTGCCTGCACGTTGATAGGATGTTTGTGCTTTCTGTTGGGTTATTGTGTGCAGTGTTGGCAGGGGGCACAAGTGGGACAAGTGTGCAGTCGATTGCCCCCGACACGTGCAGGGATCCAGCTATGTCGTATAGTCCTTGCTTGGTCTCCAGCTGTGCCTGCGCATTGTGGGGGATGTATGGGTGCTGGGGTGCGTAGCTGGTGAGGGCATCCGGGACAGGTGTGAGGAACTTGGATGGGGCTGGCTGTGAGACCGCTCCGACTCAAGCGGTTGTTGTTTGGGAGTATATCAGAGGCCAACAGGTGCAGCACAGCCAGCAGCTTTGTCTGCAGAGGGATGTTGGTTGTCCGCTGTGTTGGTACCGTCAGCCTGTGGGCAATGATGTTCAGGATGCGGAGGATGGTTGTACTTTTGGGCCTGTAGTGGGCTTTGGCATTGTCTGGTGTTAGGTCTGTGGGGGTGGTGCATTTCCTGAAGGTCCGCTGTCTTTGTCTGCGCTGCCTCTGTGGTGGTCCGGGGGGCGGGGGGTCTGTTGGGGGTGGCGGTCCTGGGGGTGGTGGCGGTGGGTGTTGTCGCCCTCTGGGGGCTCCAGGGTGCATGGTGAGTGGCTCCATGGCATCTGTTGTTCTTCAGGTGTGGCTGTGGGCTGGGTTCCCTTTTCTTGTGCAGGTTGACGTCCGACTTTGCACCAGGTCAGAGCAGGTGTTAATTTCCTGCTGGTAACACGCCGTATCGCCTGTTTTGTGTTCCTATCGCTGATGTGGCTGTTCGTTGAGAATGTTGCGTTGTGGTGTTGTCGCGGCTTTTTGCTCGGGAACGCCTACTCTGCATCTCATTAGCGTTAGTTGCCGGGGTCATCTGTGGCGATGTTTTTTGCGACTGCTTTCGCAGGTAAACTGGTGTTATGGGCTGTTAGCACCAGCTTGTGAATGGGGCGATAAATTTAGCGCAACTTTGGATGCGTTAAAGTGCAGATAACTCGGCGATAGCTCCTTGAGAATATGCCCCTATGTGTCTCTCTCGCAAGGCTTCGGTTTTCAGGCGGAACAGCTACCGCCTTGCAAGGGTGGCTTGCGCCACATCTTGGAAGAGCGAACAAGTGGCGTTTTGGAAGGAGACTTTCTCGGTTCCTCTCGCTCTTTGAAGCACTAGCTCCTTAGTTTTGAAGGAGCTGAACTTCGCAAGGACGTCTCGCTGCCTTTTGTTGGAGCCAGATAGCTTTGGCCCTACTCTATGGGCCCGCTCGAGTCTCACCTCTGGCCCTCCCTCACCGATGACTGTGGAGAAGAGGCCCACCAGGAACGCCTCCAGGTCAGTGCCCTTGCAACCTTCTTTCAGATCCCTGACCCTTATGTTATCTCGCCTAGAGTGATTCTCCAAATCTTCATACTTGAGGTCAGAGGCCTTTAGCTGTTCGCGTAGTTCCGTCGTGCCTTCCTCCAGTGGCCTCAGGCGATCTTCCAGCTCCTGGCATTTCGCTTCCACGTCTAATGTGCGCGTTTCCACCGAGTCCACGTCTGCTTGTAGGGCCACCATCTTCCCTCTCACCTCTGCTCTAAAGGATTCAAAGGAGGCCTCCATGTCTGCCTTGATGTCTTCTCTTAATTCCTTCTTAAAGTCCCGAAGGGATGCTAAACAAGCATTGGCATAGCCAATAGGTCTCGCCTTTGGGTCCTTATAAGTTCTTAGCCAGAGGTTTTGGCTTGGCCTTTGTTTTTAAGCTATGTTGTAGAGCAGTGTGGCTGCTGTGCAGCACATTGAAAAGTTATAACGAACAAGACTGGCCACATTATTTTGTAGTCCCATGCATGCATTACCACGTGAAATGACGCAGGCGCCTTTTTTACTTTTGTGATCCAAAAACGAATGCAATAGCTCTCTCATTTGCTTGAAGGGGTTTCTTCCTTCCGGGGGGGGGGGGGAGGGTACACCAGTGAAGGTTCTCAGGAACCAAAGGAGGGGTTTATGCCATTTAGGGGGGTACACCAGTGAAGGTTTTCAGGGGCAGAGTAGAGGAGTTTGCGGGTGTCCCACTTTCTAACAATAACTCTCTCTAAACTGAGCACTTGGATGCCTGTGTTATCCAAGCACCAGGGCTTTAAGTGGGCCGGGTCTTGCTGGTGCTGAGCACTCGCAGTTCTAAATAGCAGGTGCTGAGATGGGTCTCTATCGGGCTCTCCATTTTTGCCATCACCCACAGGGTGAAAAAATAAATCTTAACTCTGCAGCGGTCCCACCCTTCACTGCCTTTGATGTTATTTCAAAGAGACTTGCTATAGTACTTTCGCAGTCTCCTCATTTCAGAACAGAAGCATTTTCAATATTCTATGCAACAAAGCCATGGTTGTTGCTTATTTATCTTATGCAACTAACAACCATTGACAAAGCCAATAGTCCTGGCTTGTTGTAGGTTTAATGTTACTTGCTGTATCATATATCTGGATGCAAGGACAGAAGCATCAAAATACCAATCGGGGGGCACACTATGCTAAGCACAGATTTTTAGCTTAGGTGTTTTTAAGCCACGCCCTTAATTACATCGGCCACGCCCCTTTGGGAGACCCCCTCCCCCCAGTTTTTTCATCCGACTTCAAGCCCTGCCAAGCACTGAAAATGCTCACCCACTCGGACTATTAAAAAAAAGTATGTCCACTTATCTACAGCTATCTGTATTGGGTGTATTAAGTCAACAACCTATCATTCAAGCAAATATCATGATTTAACGAGGTTAAACTATAGATCAGAAACTCCTGCCCTAGGGCCAGCCAAAGTGCAGGAGACACTTCAAACACAGGTCTCAGCACTCCGTGAATCAGCGAGACTAGCCCTCACAGCAGGAGCGCATGTCCTAGCTCACTGTAAGACAGCACACGGGATAGGCCTCTTGGACCAGGCGATTCATTCATTATAATAATAAGGCAACTCTTACAAGTAAGGGTCGTGCAAGGCTACTCCATCTTCAAGGGTTGGTGGCCCACGCAGATGCTGTGGATAGCAGCCAGGCAAGCAGCATGCGTCACAGCCAAGAACGAAGGGGCAGAGAAGTGACTGCCCCAAATACCCTCTGACGCACACCAGGGCAGAACTATCAGACGGACCAACGAGGCCCTGAGCAAATAAATACTATGCACTAGGGCACACATCTTACAACATAAATGGGGAATGAATTGGCATAGCCAACGCAAAATGACGTCACGGGGATGTCACGTGACAGGAAATAATGCAACCTCCATATCATACTTTTCAGGAACGAGCGTATTTTACAGGCAAAACAGAGATGGAAACTTTTTACATAGTTCCTACGAAAGTAAATGTGGGCATAAAAGTTAAGTATTGATACACATGTCATGTAGGTAGCCATTTAATTATTCATTAGCAGTTTTATCTAGCGCCGACAGGACATATGGGTTAGAGAACGCTTCAGGAAACAGAAGTTTTGTACAAATAGCAGACAGGAAAAATAATAAACTTTCAAGAGGTAAAGTACAGGGTCATAAGATAAATAGTATAGTGACACCCATGCAGTTGTACCCATGTCTGCGAAAGGAAAACATTGTAGGCTTTAGAAGACTATATTAAACAAAAAAAAAACACATGCAATTATAAACATTTTAACATTCGTTTAGTTGAAACATAAACGAAGTACAATCCTTCTGACCAATTACAAATAAAACAAGGAACGAATATAGTTTCGTAGCAAACTACCCATATTTTATTGTCATTTATAAAGCAAACATCAAGTTGATACCTTAAATGACACAAAGGCGATTAATTTCATTACATTAAAAAATTGTACAGACTACACAGGCTTACAAATACTATTATTTTATCAGATGCCAAAGCTACAATAAAAATGTCCTTGCTAAAATTCAACTGCTGTTTCAACCTAGTTCCGCAGGACATCAAATCTGAACAAGAAAAATACAATTTTAATACAGAGGAATAACGCAAACATTTTCATATTAAACCAAATTATTGGTGGGAATTAATAAAAGTGCTCGGGTTATCTTTTCCTTGAGGTTAGAAAAGCTATGTGTCCTTTAACTAAGAAGGAATGTTGAGCATGACAACCCCTCGTCTTTGCTTGAGGTGTTAATTGGCCCAGGAGAGCCCCCAGAGTCTCCTTTGAAGCAGAGGGCTGAGGAATGTCTGCATTTTACAGCCCCTTTAATAAAAGCGAGGGGGGGGGGGGCATTCTGAGCTGAGTTACACAAGGTGGTAGCCATAAGGTTGTTTTCTGTGAATGGTCATCTAAAAGTTTCCCAAAAATCTGTTTTAGCTGCCCTTGCTTTTCACGAAAGGAGGGTTTGGCAAATGAAATTCGAAAAACTAAATGAAAGGGTCACTTTAATCATTATTTGTGGCTGTCACGTTTCAAATGAGGAAGAACACAGCTGTATTTTTTTTTCCTGCTTCCCCTTCTGGAACCTACTTGGGTTTATTGTTGAGGGAACTGAAATCCAAGTTACATACAGATAAGAGAAGCACTTTCCTTACCAACATGGTCTTCGGCAGTGCTATGAAATAAATAGATAAATGAAAGTGGCATTGTGTAATGTAATCCGGTACTCATGCAAGCTGCTCCAATGTCGTGGAACTGAGTTTGCACTATATAAAAAACATTGTGAAAGGGGGGCGGGGGGATGGATGTGTTGGGCCAATTACTTGTTACAGGAGAGGAGGGTTTGGCAAATGAAATCGGAGGAACATTACAACATTAGGCTGACTTCAATGATTAGTTGTGGCTGTTGCATTTCAGCTGAGTTAGAACTAAGCTGTATTTTAAAATGTATAAATAAATTAAACTGACCTGGTGTATCGTAATTCGGTACTCATGTAAAGTATACCCTTGGGGTGATTTTGCGCTGCTACATTAAGAAGAATTTCGAGCTGAGTGAGATAGCGAATGGGAAAGAAGGAAACGGTCTGCAAAACTATGCACTCTTATGGAGTGCTATACTAGAAAATAAGGACAAGTGATTAAAAATAGCAGCTGCCGTCCACGTGTGGGGGTAGGGGCAGTGTGAGATTGACAGAAATGCACAACCAAGTTGATTCACACTAAGTTACATCATAAACAGCCAAAGGTAACGTCTGGTGAGACAAACTGTGTTGCTGCAGAAATATCAGTTTGCGCACAACAGAGTTGGAGCTGCATAGCCCTTTCAGCAAAACTAGCTCCTTAAAAAGCACAAGAAGCCTTTAACTCGTTATGATTAAATACACAGAATTAAAAGATTCCGGAAAAAAATACGATTAAAAATAAGTTGAAATAATTCTGAAAAGGCTGAAGGTCTTACTTTAACATTAAACTGCCATCCGTGCGGCACGGATCATTTCTGTTGAAAAGGGGAAGAGGGGCCTGGAGAAGGGGTAGATGACAGCAACGATCGAAAAACTTTTAATTCCGTGTGTGGGGGGAAACATGCCGTCAGTTGAGCGCATACACTGAGACATGCAGAAAGCAAGGCTAAACGTTAAATACCGTGTGTGGGGAGAAAATGAAAATGCTGTCAGCTGAGTGCATTTAGAACGAACACAGCACAAGTACATCCCTACCAGCTGGGGCGGTGGCTGACCATTGCCCTCGGGGATGGCCACGGGGAGATTCAATCAGTACCCCTGCAGGCACGCGGGGGAGAAGGGGACTCACCAAATATCATCCCTGATCAGCGCAGCTCCGGTTTAAAGGCGCAGGCAACCACAAGCGCTTTTTAAGAAAATGGGAAAAACAGAGTCGGGGAGAGTAGGGGATCCACATGGGGGAGGAAGGGATTGACATGGGTCAAAAACAGTGGTGCAAGCAACACAGGACGTGGGTAGAGAGGAAGAAAACCGGCGAGAGAGAGCGACGTGAAGCACGCAGTGAAGAGAGAGAAGCACAGAGGGAGACAGCTAAATCACACGCACTCTTATGGAGTGCTTAAGCAAAAATTAATAAGAAACAAGCATTTGAATGCAATCGCGGCACTTGTGCTTTGGCTTGAGATGTTTACAGCCAAAGCACGAGTGCCCCGATTGAAAGCAAAGTAAACAAAAATTAATAAGAAACAAGCATTTGAATGCAATCGCGGCACTTGTGCTTTGGCTTGAGATGTTTACAGCCAAAGCACGAGTGCCCCGATTGAAAGCAAAGTAAACAGGCGCTGGTCACATGCCGCTCCCGACACACTAAAAACAAGCGTGAGGGAGCGTGGCGCGGCCGTGAAAGAGCAGGCAAATGCACTTGTGCTTGTGCTGGCATCCGGCTTGCGGGAGCGAGCAGCGGCGGCGCGAGAGCCATATGTTGTCAATTACCACGCGCGCCGCTGCTCGCTCCCGCAAGGTGGATGCCAGCACAAGCACGAGTGTGTGGGGAAAAGGAGCAGACCGATGGCTAAAGGCCCTCCTAGAGCAGCACATGCGCGCTGCCTAGGCAAGACCTAAAAATCTTCACGGGTGAGCGCCATGTTGTCACCTTGCTGTTTGTCTCCCTCCTTGGCTGGAGTTGAGCCCGTCTGGGCAAAATAGTTGGAGACTTTGTTGGCCGCAACTTTTTTGGGCGGCATATGGGGGTTGAAGGAACGGCCGCCTGGGGCCTTCCCCGCTGCTGGGGACTCCGATAGGCCACGTCTGACCACCTGCTGCACAACTCTTCCGGGCCCACGTGCTCACCAGGGCCAGTGTCTCTTCCATCCCTCGGGAGTTGCTTCTAACCCGCAGGGACCTTTGCAGTGAGGAGTCCTGCTTACTCTGTCTCTGGTTTTGGGACCCCCGGTGAGGAAACCACGCCTGCTGCTGCTGGAGCTCACCGTAGGGTCGGGCTGGGAGAATGTGGCATTGTACAGCCGATTGGCATCATGTTGCAGGGAGACGGCGCCAGTTTGAGGTCAGGCAGTGACAGGCTGGGGGTCAGGGGGTCAGGCGACTGATCGGGAGCCCCGCACCGCTGTTTCAGACAAGGGGGGTTCCCCTCTTACTTCTCTGATGGGCAGTAGTCCCCTGAACCTCCGCTATGGACTGGTTTCCCCTTCTCATGAGTGTTGTGGACTTTATGCTCCGGCCCCGGAACGGACTCATGGTGCCGCCGGGAAACTGCTCCTGGGGGGTGCTCCTAGCATACACCTCCCTCGCGATCCTCCGGGCTCAGTACCAACGTGATTTTGGTGCTTCCTCAGCTCCCAAGGGGCCGTAAGCTCCCGCGGCGCCCGGCTGCCATTTTACATTGATCAGTGGTGAGACACGCCCACTCTTTTCACTGCTCCCTCTACCGCCGTCTCGGCTGCTGGAGGGTTCCCGTCGCACTCCGGGACCTCTATTCATTTGTACGAGTCTTTAGCTGGGGTCATCAGGCCGGTTGGTACCCTGTATGTGCCTTATTGTACGGGGCCTGGGACGGAGCCGATCGGATTCACGTCCGATCGGCCATAATAGCTGGCCACGCCCCCCTTCTTTTTTCCTTTCTTTATTTTTAAATACTCCTATCGCCCTCTCTAGCAGCTTCTTTACTTCTCTGTGTCGACTGCTCATCCGACTCATATGGGCCGGACTTCACATTGCATCCATTGGGAGGTCCTCACACTTCCCTATGAGCATGGCAGCTTTTGTGTCCCAGACCTCCAACTTTATTATTACGTAGCCCACGCTCATTATGCTTACTATTGGTAACACCCGGATGCCCGTTTGCCATTCCTTAAACCTGAAGGGGCGCAACTACCGCATCTCCCATTGTCCACCATATTGCTGCAGTGCCTTCCGCTCGACCCCAATACCATACAGACACTTGCTACTACTAGTTGGGCATGGTTTAAACTCCTGCGCTACCCAGGAGGAGACGCTCTCTATTCCTCAATGGCGTGCTCAAACGCAGCTCCACTATGGCTAAGGGAGGTCATTCAACACTTGTGGAAGGATTTACGTTCCACCGTTTACATAGCACATTGCGAAAGATGTTACACGCTTATCCAGCTGAACCTAAAATCTTCCCACCCCTCACATTGGTGATTGCTTCCCCAGACAGCAGCCATATCGTTTCCAAATCGTATCACTCTTCCTTACAACTCAAGTCCGTTGGTGTGGAGAAGGCCAGGGCTGCATGAGAACGTGACCTAGGTTTCGCTATCCCAGATAAGACTTGGTATTATTGTTGCACACAGACTAAAACTCTTTCTGGTAACCACCGTCATAAACTGTTACATTATAAGTATCTCCACAGGGCTTTTACTACCCCCCAGGTTCCAGTAAAATTCGATCCCTGTCATGAGTGATGTCACTGACCATGTCATGAGTGATGCAATATGTGAGGTCATAAGCAGTACATTGTGGGGGTGTAAGTTATAGTTAGCTCATGTAACTATAACTGCTGAATTTCAATGGTTTTGTATGAGTGAAACCTGAGCCTAACTATAACGTCCCTGTAATCTTTGTTTTTTTTAGTGAATTTCTAAGGTTTTTTAAATTCTATTTCCTAACTATAACATTCCTGTAATCTTCGTTTTTTAAGTGAATTTCTAAGTTTTTTAACTAGTAATAAAGAAAGGGGATGGGGCCTTCGACCAGGTCAGACTGTAACTGTAACTGCACATGGGTGCAGCCATATTGTTTTTCCACTCTGTTATGATGCTGGGCCAAATTTCTAATCCCTCTTTAATCCTTCCCTATCAAACTTATCTACCCCTCATTTTTATTTATTATATTAGTATTTGTTTTTGTGTATTTTATGTTTTTTTGTAATTTATGTGGTATTTTTTTCATGACTTTTTGTATTTTTTAACAAAAATTCCGTACTTCCTTCTTTCTTCTTTTCTTTCCTTCCTTTTCCTTCTTTTCTCACCTTTCTTTACCCCACTCAGCGCCATGGCAGAGGGTTGTCTACCTTGTAGGCAGCGCCACTGCCCAGGTGTGCAGCCCTGGGCAATCTTCAGCGAGGAGGAGGTGGCAGCACTAGTTTTTTATGTGCAGCACCACCTCCCCTCCATGCTGGCAGCAGGCCCAGCAGTGGCTACCCCCTGCAGGAGCATCGGCTGTGCCGGGGGAGAGTGTGCTAGTGCGTATGGCACACCAGACAGGTTCGGTGCACCGTCCAGCAGCTGACGCACCACTGGGTGCATATCTTAGACCAGGAACTAGATGTGCTTGACCTGCTCGGTGCCGAGATTCCAGGGCTCAGTGAGTATTAGCTATTTGTTGTGTTTGTGTTCTACAATGCTAACATTTTTTTCCGGATAGCATGCTGCTCACACTCAGAGGTAAGTTACGTTTAGTTTACATTGGAATATTATTAGTATGTGATCCAGTTTCTAGTTTCTGCTAGGCAGGTGCTTAGCGCTACCTAATCATACTCATCATTGGCTCTAGCTTTGGCTGATTAACTAAGAAGCCATTGCAGACTGTCCTCCTGTCACCATAGTGAATCAGTGATATCAGTGAGTAGCGTTCTCTCTGTGACTTTTTTTATGTAGCTCATACAGTTCCAAGCTATTTCACAGGAATGTGTAATATGCATTGCAAAAAAGGGAGACTGAGTTGGTCAATCTCGGGTTTGAGAAATGAGAAAAGAATTAAAGCTCATTCACTGCAATGCATTAGTTCCAAAAATAGTTTTTGTTAAAGAAATTTTGTATGGGGATTAATATGGGCAACTCAACCATAGTCGATAGACTCAAAACTAGTACTATAGGTGATCTGTTTTAGAGAAGTACAATGTTTCTGTATTTGTCTGTCATAATAATTTTGTGGAGATTAACTGAAGCACTAATCAGTTTTTTTATCTTCTTCATTTCATACATCAGCACCTAAGGGCAAGAAGAGAGACTTTGCTAAGACAAGTCAAAGAGATGGATGGGCGAAAGGACGGTTGGAAGAAAGGGTGGATATTGAATGGATGGATAATGGATTGGAAATTTTGGTGAAAGACTGGATGAGAGAATGTAAAGCTTAACCATGGTGGCTATGGGAGGATTAAAATGAAAGGATGAATGAATATTTGGATTGCTTGGATGAATAAGAAAGGCAGCTCTTCTGATGGAGAGGGGCATGCTGCTCATCTACTTTGCTTACTTTGTTTACGTAGGGTTATCAAAGCTATTGTTCAAAGTGACAGGTATTTTTTTAATTTTTGTTTTACTCCCTTGACTCACTGTATTTGTTAAGCGAAGCAGATGTATCCCACCCATCATTCATTACTCCACCTCCCCACCCTTGGCATTTTTCCACCTATAACCAAAGTGCAGTATGGTTCAATATAGGACTGCAGTGTTGGCTGTGCAATGTCCGTCCGCTTCAATTAATGCAGTTTTGACAAAGTTTTCAATGCATTTTAAACCGAACACACAAGGTGTGTTTCCCTTCGCCCACTCAATCACCTCTTAGTACTTCACTCGTTTATTTTTTCCTAAGTTATTCCATCCCAGTCTACCAAAAGATTGAAAAATCCATTCTTGGCATTTGCCACATTTGATTTTATAGCCATGTGAAGTGACTTCAAAATACATTTCATGACTTCTCATAACAGATTTATTTTTCGCCTGTTCAGAATTTTCCCTTTCGACTTCCATCGAATAGTACAGTGACTGAATAAGCCATGGATGATGAATTGATGATCAGTATCGTGACCCCTCTATTCTGTATCAAAAGCTCTGCTCTACCCACCTAATCCCTCTACCCTACCCTTCAGTAGAGTACGTCAAGTTTCCTTTCTCCCCAGCGAATGAATTTGTTGGAAATAATATGTGGTGGTGGGCGAGGCCAATGAGTAAAGTGGGAGTAAGTACCTAATTTGATGTCAAGTTTGGCATATGAGATACACTGTGACGAACGTGCCAAATACAATCTATATAGCCCGTTCCTTTCCCTGTAGTGCAATGCATTGTTTTCCCCAACGTCTACTTACAGCAGACAGGATAATAATATCCACATTTCATACGTGAGGTGTGTGACGTAGTATTTTATTTATTATTCATCTGCCTCTTTGGAGTCAGGGTAGAAAGAGAAAGGCAATTGGAGAAGAGCAGGGCCATTGGAATCAAAAATAGATAATTGCCAACTACAGCTGCACCAGCTGCAGACAGTAGAAAATATCTGACGTGCTGACTAGCAATGTGCATGGCTCCATTAATTTAGCACAACACACAACTTGTACTCCATAGTGCATAATGCCTTACTCATTAATTAGAGGTGGTTTAATTTTCCACTCAAAGTGTCTGTTTAGTTATTTAAAAAACCTTTAAATAAAAAAAAGAAAAAAAAAGCAAGTCACAGTTTTTTTAATCCGGTGTTCATATTCTGCCTTAATACTTTTCTGCCACACAGTCAGTGCTTTTTATGTGAGGGATGTGTGGGTAAAACATACAATTGGTCTTATGACTCTCCTAATCATAATCACATCAAATTTTAATGGCTTCAGGGGACCAGCAATGTACTGCTACTGTGCCACCCACTAATTTCAAACAATTGCTTGCACAGAGCATTATTTACAATTTGTCTTTTTTATTTTTGTTTTTCTCAATATAGCTAGTCCTGCTGGTCCACTCGTAGCACCCAACACCAACAGGAAGAAGATAGCGGCCCGTCTGCGGTGGCAGAGGCTGGAATGTAGCCAGCAGGAATTCCGACGGCTGGTGGTCCTTGAGGAAGGAGAGGCAGAAGCAGCCTCTCAGTCTCAACCAGGCCCCAGTGCAGGCAGTACCCCTCAACCTCCCGGCCATCCCATCACCGAGGACAACTGACAGCTGACAGCAACTGCTGCCGCCACTTCCTACTCTGACAACAGCAGGCCATTGCTGCGGTGCATCCTGCAGTGGCTGGACACTATAGAGAGCCTGCTCACCACGAAGGAGCAGAGCCTGGACCAGCTCTGGACCTAAATACAGAATACCCTCTACTAGCCCTTTTTTATAAAAAAAAAAATTTGGGTGGGAGGGACTTGTTGTTGTGGTGGAGAGGGTGGGAAGGGAGTTGGGAACGTTTTTTTTTTATTCGGTTAACATTGCAGATTTTTGGACATTGGTGGTTGGGTCAGTTTGCTCGGGGAGAAGGGTGGGCCTGTTGTGGGTGGAGGGGGTATGTTTGGTTGTAAAAAAAAAGGGGGAAACGTATTATATTTTATCAAAATTTATGCCTGAAGTAGTTCATTTTACTTTTACTTTGCACTGCTGGCTTTAGTTTTTACGCAACCTGTTTATGCTCTTGTAAGAGACTACCACTTAGTTACAGAGTTATACCTCTCTAACTATCTTGACAATTAGTAGGGATGCTGCTTGACCTATGTTGTGTACAGCAACCTAGATAAAAGATTAGTTGCAATAGCAGTTAGTTACTTACTTACTAACTTAACTAGTTCACTTCACTCCATAGTTGTCTTACCTGAATATAGATGAAGCAATAACAGGGAAGGCATCACAACTTCACAAGCAAGGTACCACTTCTACTCAGGTGAGCTCCAACTGTAGGATTAATCGGAAGGATTATCCATTGCAGGCAACTAAATGGAAATAAAAACACTGAGTTAGTGGGTTATATGATATCAAAGCTTTACAAAGAATTGAGACCAGACTATTACAAGATGAAACAACAAGAAATCCTGATAGTGATAAAAATAACAAAAAATAGCAATAGTAGTAACTTGAGCAATGGGGAGCTACTAGTAACTTCCAAAATCCTCGAGTCATAAATAATGGACTCAAAGTCTGGAGTGGAGAAGTTTAGATTAGGCGTTTACAGTTACGCAACACAAGACCTGAATGATGATGCTGACGACTGATGTTCCTCGTTCTATATCTAAAATATGGAGCACTTTTATGCGTGGGTGAGTAAATGAGGCCAGTGTGGGTTATTGCTTAGAAGATTCTGCAGTGAGTTGATGCTGCTTTCAACACATCTGCCCCACCAAGTTTGTGAGCCATTTATGGTGTAAATGAAGCCACATCTCAATAAATCACCCAGCCCGGGGGAACAGGGTTAGGGGCTTGATGAATTGATGTGAAAGGGGATTTGGGGAAAGGTTTGACAAAGACAAACACTACATAAGGACAACATTCACATGGGCAATGAGCAGCACATTATTCTTCATCAGTCTTTTGTGGGAGGAAACAAATGACACAGTACAGTTGAATGCACTGCAAACAGTCATTCTTCCCCCAAGACCTTAGTTATCAGATATCTAAATGTTCTGTCTTCTAGGTTGGGAGTGAACCCACCCACCCAGCTCTCCAAAGATTATTGTTAAAAGTAAAATTATACTGTATTGCAAAATTAGGTGGTGCATCTGTATTCTCCTCGGGAATGTCCGTCACTCTTGGGTGCCTGTTTGGGCAGGTCCGGTAGGTAAGCAGGAGTGTTGTGCTAAGCTTTCTCCTTTCGTTCATGCAGTAGACTAGAAGGCCTGCGGATTGTAAAACAGAAACTATATTTTAGAGTCAGAAAAAAGGAGAGGACCTTGCAAATAAATATTGCTAAGTGTGAAAGGGCCAATCACCTCCAGGGAAAAAGTGATCACCCATCATTCAGGCCCCAAACATTGCAAATCATCTCAAGCAAGTTCCCAAATTACAGTCCAGCACCCTCCCTCACTGTCTTCTACCTCATGAATCATCAATCATCACTCACAATCACTCAATAAGCAGATCACTCGTTGGTGCAATGGTTACCTGTTTGAATCCAAACACAGTGGTTGGTACACTATCTCCCCTCTGATGCAAGCAACAGATTGTCTGTCACCACATGAATCATCAATCATCACTCACACAATCACTCACTCACCATTGCAATAGTTGTAGTTACCTCTTCCAATCCAAGTATGGGTAAGTTAGGTTGTAGGTATTCATCTTTGTCGCAGGGAACACATTGGAATTTGTTATTGGCACTGTTGTAAATCAATGATCTTCTGTGGCAGCTCTGCTAGTGCTAAGTATTGTAAAAAAGGATAGGCATGCAAGGGAGGCAGGCATTGTCTCCAATGTCAGGAAGGAACTGTGGAGGCTTCTTCAATGCACACTGGTCCAACTGGAATCCAGCAATATATGTGACTAACAAAATGGTGGGGCAGCATAAATCTGACACAAAAATAATAATGTTCCACTAACTACTTTTTTTTTGTTGCAAAGATAGTAGAAGTTCAACGAGAAATAAGTAAAAAGTTCTATGGGGCACTGGCATACTCAGTCCAGGAAGTAGAGTTCATCCTCAAACTCAGGTGGTTCCCCCAGAAGTTGGTAATCTAACACACTTGATTCTGACCAATCATCCTCCTTCTCCTACTGCATTGTTTCAGGTATGGTGTAATTGTGTGATATGAAATGTTGGTTCATTTTGATCATAGTCATCTCTCCATGGTTTGAGGCAAGAGACTGGTCCTTCTCACTATAACAACTGCACCAGCTGCACTGAACACACGCCCAGCAGACACACTGGCGACAGCAGAAGCTACAGGAGAAACCAGATACTTTATTGCCAGCCTGTTCAGCTCTGGCCATTGGCGCATCTTCCCCAACCAATACATCAATTGGTTTTGATCCACATAGACCTCTTTTGGACCAACCAGATGCCCCTGGAACATCCTGTGGATGGTCATTGGTACTGTCACTTGCTCAACCTCTTTGCCATCTCCTCTGCACTGAACTTAAGCCCTGCAGATTGGAACCAATACAATGCAGAGGCAGGGTCCCGTCGTTCTGTTGCTGTCGTTGCTGGTGTTCTGGTTGATTGTGTTGTTGGCTGCTATGAGACAAGGCTGCCTTCTCTGGAAGTTGAGGTTGGCACCCGAGAACTACGGGGTGAGACTCTAAGTTCCCGCCATTTTTCTTCCAGGTCTCCGGCTTGCTCAGCAATCCACCTCTTGTATTTTGAAACATCTCCTTCAGAAAAAGGAATGAAAGTGGGCAGAATTGTTTGTACTGTGGATCAAGTAGTGTGGCACAGATGCACTCTTTGGATGCAATGATGTCATGTTGCAGCCTTGTATTACAAGCCAAGTGAAGGATTAAGCTCTCAACCAAGGCATGCGCTTCTGTGTTTTCATTCACACCTGGAGGAGTGAACCTTTCAACCACCTTCTTTACCTGGGCCTGCAGCAGATAAAACAACAGGATAGCTTGGCCCATTGTACTGTCCTTCTTGCAAACTTCCCATGTGAAAACTTCAAAAGGGAGTAGCATCCGTGTCAGGCATTTGACTAGACCCCATTTGTCCGTATCCATGGTCATAGCTTTCCTAAATGCATCCCCTCCTCTTAGAATGACACAGTCATTGATCTGTTTGTACTGCTCAAGAAGACGTTGCAACACGTAATAGGTTGAGTTCCAATGTGTTCGTACCTCCGGCATCAGGGCTTTAACTGGTGCTCTATTAGCATGATAAATAACCTGCAACTGCTTTCGGGCTTTAAAAGAATTGCTGAAATGAGTGCAGATTCTTCTGCAGGTGGTCAGTATTTTGCTCACTATGTCTTCTTTTATAAGAAAGTCTCACACAACCAGGTTGATGCAATGGGCCATAAACAGGACTCCGAAATAGCTTCAGTATGAAATGGCCTTGACTATGCTACTGCCATTGTCTATGGCAACAAATCCAATTCTGAGACTTCTGGGTCGCAGCCATTCATACACCTTGCTGTTTACAGCTGTATGTGATTTATTCATGGCGAACATGGCCACTGTTGCATGCCGCCAAATGCTCTTAAAACGTTTGTCAGGGCCAAGACCTGCAGGTATCTTTTGCTTTACCCTGACATAAGATATCCAATGTACAGTGATGCACATTTAATCAGTCACCTGACAACTGGTCCACATGTCTTTCGTCAGATGGATAGTGTGAACAACACTTTGCTGCAAAGCTTGTACAACCAATTACAGCACATCATGATGCAACGCTAGTATAGCAACACTAGCAAACTAGGTCAGACGTGGTACCTTCCATTCTGGACAGATAGCTGCCACAGATTCTAAGAATCCCTCTCCTTCCACATAAGAAAAAGGGAGGAGGTCCAGTGCTAAAATTTTTGAAAGCTTTCCATTGAACAAACATGCGGTTGGGTGGTTCCGCTCATAGGGCCCCCTCCTGCCTAAACATGCCCAAAATAGTAGCCTGGATTTTCTTCTTTTCTGGGGTCACTGACACAAGAGCTTTTTAAAAATTAGATGGTGGTGATACACTCAATGGGCTTCGTGATAGGGCAGTCACTGTATGCCATGATGTCTCCATCTCACACCAAGTCTTGTGCCATTGTGAAGTCGCTGAGGTGGGTGATTCTGCTGGTGCACTGCTGGGGACAGGGCTGCTTTGCGGGAAGATGTCACCCTCTTCTTCTTCATCATCACCTCCCACCGTGATTGAACTTACAGCTGATTTACCCCAGCTCTCCTCACCACCACGACCACTTTGAGTAATTTATTTAAGGTGCTCCCCAACTTGATTGTGTGGTGTTTTTTCCATATGGGTCATTTGGCCTCCAGTATCATAATTTGTACCAGGCTTACCTCAACGAACATTTGTGTTGCAAATGCTGCATACTGCAATGTGCTTCCCCTCTTAGCTAACCATAAAAATGTCCCAAACTGGAGAGAAGTACTTTTTTACTGTGCCACTGTCAATGCCTGAAGAAGAGCTGGAGGTAGGTGGATGTGTCGTCGATTGCCTCTTTGCTTCTCCTGAGGTAGGCGTTGGTGCAGGTCTCAACTGGGGCTTTGCAAATATGAGAGCTGGTGGACCCAATTTTCTCCAGCCATGACAATTATGAATGCTCTTCTCGACTGAAACAGTGGTCATACCTTAATTGGTGATATTTAATCCCCAATAAATTATAAGATATTCTATATGAAGAAAGTCTTAAAATATTTTTAGTAATGATCAGAGGCTATTTGCAATGAATACAATGGACAACTCATGTTTTGCCTGAAAATTTAAAAAAAATAAAACAATTCTCATAATACCCATGATAAGATAGGCATCGAATGAATGTGGGAGTATGCCTGAATAGATTTAGTGAGGACCATTATAGAAATAGATCGATCATGTGGTATATAATGAATTGAATAAGAGCTTCTGTATATAAAAATCATGTATTTGTATAGATTTTTAACAAAAAAGATAAAAAAACAAAATATTGTTGTGTGAATAATAAAAATATTTTTGATAATGATTAGCATCTGGGAATCGATACATTGTTAATGAAATTTTGAAGGTCCACTTTACATTGAATTTTCTAAAGGTTTGTGCACACGTTATTTATTCCCTGATTTAGGAAATATTTTCATTTTCAGGGGTACCCCCATTTTTGCAAATATGGCAGTGCTACTTGTGCCACATCCCTCGGAGCAGGTTTAATAGAAATGTCAGACTCCTCTGTGTCACCTTCCACAATGACTGCCTCTTTGTTGTCATCCTCCTCATCATTTCCTTCAATAAGTCTAAGTCTTTCAGGAACTTTTCTTTTCCCTTGCCTCTCCTGATGTCTCCTGTACTCTGCTGGGGTCCACTTTATGTCCCTATCATCATCATCAGAAGTGGTGCTTGGAGAAGATGGTGGAGAAGTACCCTTCTTTTTCCTTGCTGGAAATCGAGGAATCAATAATTCTAAAAGAGGAGATTCTTGCTCTGAAGGAAGCTCAACCCCCTGTTCTGCTCCAACATCAGGAAAATGTACTATTGCTGGCTGCGGCTGCATTCCACTTTGCTCTGTTTCCTGAAACAATTGTGTACTACTTCGCGAAAGGGACAAATACAATTCAAAATCCCGACTCGGTACGGGACTTCAATCCGACCGACACGTACCGGCGTCGCCCGACCTGGGTAGTACGATGAAATGCATGTGAATCACGACCGACTCGTACAGAACACAAGCCGAACGACCGAACCGGACGGAAAGAAGCCATCCGGCCGGAAAACCACGCGAATCGAACCGACCGACACGCACCAGGAATGAACCCGAACGAAACGTACCCGCGAACGCCGACCCGCGCAGTACGATGCAATGCGTGGAAAACCAGACCGAGTTGCACGGAGCTCAAGCCGTACGACCGACACGCATACAAAAGCCAACACTCGGAGACCGACGCGTACGCCGCACATGAAACCTAGCAGAAACACAGCGTGAACGTCTCGGAGAAGCTCGTACGAGACAACTGCAGCGTCCCACTCGGTCAGAAGAACGTCTCCTACATGCACAAAAAATACAAAGGGAAAAATACAAAAAAAAAGGGCCAAACAAGCAATGACAAAGTCAATAAATACAGGGAAAAAAACATGGAACAAGGACACACCCCCAACTCCACCCATATAAAGGCCACAAATCCATACCATGATCCTTTGCAAATTCAACTGACCTGCCAGCACAGAACACCATCAGACAGCAACCACAGACACACTCACAGCTCATCCATCACACAAGCCACACACCATTAGCACCTCAACAAATAGCACCCTCACATACACCCAGCAAAACCTACACCCACACACCCTCACCTGCACACCCACACACACATCAATCACCACCACCACCCATCAGCATGCCCCCAAAGAAGAATCCAAAGTTCCTAGACAGTGAATTGGAAGTCATGGTAGATGAGATCCTCAGGGTAGAGCCCCAGTTGTTCGGTACATTGGTCCAACAGAAACCCAAGTCACAGAAAACCAAGATGTGGGAGAGGATCGTCGACAGGGTCAACGCACAATCACCATGTTTGCGCACAAAGGAAGACATCCAGAACAGGTGGTATGATTTGCGCAGGAGGGTCAGGGACCTACTAAAGAAGGATTACATCTTGAGTCAGCGCACCGGCAGTGGCCCTCCTGCCAAACCACTATACCTCAGGCCCTGGGAGGAGAAGGTGCGGGCCATCCTACCACCAGTGAGCGTATATGGACTATCAAACATCCCAGAGCCTGGTGAGTACACAACTAATATACCCAATATTGTGTGACAATACACACACATCACTGTCAAGGGGATAGTCAAACCATGCACCCTTAGCAAATACACAGCAACCAAAAGATAATCACCCCAAGATTTGTCTGTCAGTCAGATAAACACAATACATGCTATCTCATAGTGATATGTAACTGTGTCATGATATGTACAAACCTAACTACAAATACAGCAAGGCAGTGGCACAAATATAACCAACAAACACAGTTAGACATTTTGCCACCACAAGAACACCACCTCACAGGGAAGCTCACTGAAAGGAAGGAATTCTGTGTATGCTGGTGAAGTCAGTGTAGCAAATAGCATGATGGGAGTTGTAGTCACAGATATTGCTCACCCTCACAATTGGCCCATCAACACCACTCTGAACCATGCACACATCACAGGGAGTGGAAAACAACTGACAAGATGGCTGACACTGGGTACTGCTGTGGGGAGCACAAGGCCCTGCTGGGAACTGGGCACCAACCAACAGCAGGACACCACTGACTGACATCCTGAAAGACAACTTGCACTCCCTGCAATGGAAGCACGTTCCATGGTGGGATATCTGGCTGGGTGGGAAGGAGGACTGACAGCTCTGACCATAGTTATAAGCAGCTTTCCTTACACACCCCCTTAACACAAACTCCACACAACTCACCTGGGAGAATGCAATGCCTCACACTCCAATTAAATATCCCACAAAGAACCACCACCCTGGGTTATGCTGTGTGAAGCACAGGGACACTCTTGGGACTTGTAGCCAAACAAACGCCAGGACAACACTGTCAGCCATCCTGTCAGCACAGGCCCACTACCCCACAGGGAAGCTGAGTCAAAAGGAAGGAAGTATGGGCATGCTGGGAAGGGGGGTGTAGGCAATAGCTTGATGGGAGTTGTAGTCACAGATATTGCTCACCCTCACAATTGGCCCATCAACACCACTCTGAACCATGCTCACATCACAGGAAGTGGAAAACAACTGACAAGATGGCTGACACTGGGTACTGCTGTGGGGAGCACAAGGCCCTGCCGGTAACTGGGCACCAACCAACAGCAGGACACCACTGTCAGCCATCTTGCCATTGCTGTCACACTCACACACAGTGAAGTCGACTCAAAAGGAAGGAAGTATGGGCATGCTGGGAAGGGGGGTGTAGGCAATAGCATGATGGGAGTTGTAGTCACAGATATTGCTCACCCTCACAATTGGCCCATCAACACCACTCTGAACCATGCACACATCACAGGGTGTGGAAAACAACTGACAAGATGGCTGACACTGGGTACTGCTGTGGGGAGCACAAGGCCCTGCTGGGAACTGGGCACCAACCAACAGCAGGACACCACTGACTGACATCCTGAAAGACAACTTGCACTCCCTGCAATGGAAGCACGTTCCATGGTGGGATATCTGGCTGGGTGGGAAGGAGGACTGACAGCTCTGACCATAGTTATAAGCAGCTTTCATTACACACCCCCTTAACACAAACTCCACACAACTCACCTGGGAGAATGCAATGCCTCACATTCCAATTAAATATCCCACAAAGAACCACCACCCTGGGTTATGCTGTGTGAAGCACAGGGACACTCTTGGGACTTGTAGCCAAACAAACGCCAGGACAACACTGTCAGCCATCCTGTCAGCACAGGCACACTACCCCACAGGAAGCTGAGTCAAAAGGAAGGAAGTATGGGCATGCTGGGAAGGGGGTGTAGGCAATAGCATGATGGGAGTTGTAGTCACAGATATTGCTCACCCTCACAATTGGCCCATCAACACCACTCTGAACCATGCTCACATCACAGGGAGTGGAAAACAACTGACAAGATGGCTGACACCGGGTACTGCTGTGGGGAGCACAAGCCCCTGCCGGGAACTGGGCACCAACCAACAGCAGGACACCACTGTCAGCCATCTTGCTATTGCTGTCACACTCACACACAGTGAAGTCCACTCAAAAGGAAGGAAGTATGGGCATGCTGGGAAGGGGGGTGTAGGCAATAGCATGATGGGAGTGGTAGTCACAGCTCAACATCCCCCACCCACATGGCCTAGCAAGCTCACACTGAAGCATGCACACCTCACAGGGAGTGAAAAGCCACTTCAAAGATGTCTGACACTGGTGCTCTGTTGTGGGGAGCACAAGGCCCTGCTGGGAACTGGGCACCAACAAACAACAGGACACCACTGACAGCCATCTTGCCATTGTAGTCACACTCACACACAGTGACGTCAACTCAAAAGGAAGGAAGTATGGGCATGCTGGGAAGGGGGGTGTAGGCAATAGCATGATGGGAGTTGTAGTCACAGATATTGCTCACCCTCACAATTGGCCCATCAACACCACTCTGAACCATGCACACCTCACAGGGAGTGGAAAGCCACTTCAAAGATGTCTGACAATGGTGCTCTGTTGTGGGGAGCACAAGGCCCTGCTGGGAACTGGGCAGCAACAAACAACAGGACACCACTGACTGACATCCTGAGAGTCAACCTGCACACACTGCAAGGGTGGCATGCTTCATGGCGGGATAACTGGGCTGGGGGGAGAAGGAGGGCCGTATGTCCACCAAATACCACTAATGCTGGCCATGCACACACCTCAACATTCACATTGAAAAGCTTCAGGTTGGCAGGACAATGTGCTTCCCCAATATCAACCTCTGACTGTGACAACTGAGGACAATGCAATGTACAGGGCCGCATCCAGAGGTACAGTCACAACTGTCAGGTGTGTGAACCATTGATGCCTGTAGAAACATAACATACATTGTGTGTCTCTTCCAAAAACAGGTGATGATGGGGACACAGCAGCAGACAATGAGGAGTCCCTGTCCCAGGCTCCGGGGGACACTGAGCGCTCTGGTGTGGAACAGCCTCTGGCCTCCTCGGATGGCGAAGACCTACCTGGCACCTCCGGTGTGAGTCATCATGCAGCACCAGCAGGACCAACATCTGCACCCCCTGCACCCACCCCTCCAACAACTGCCAACACACAGACCACCCCTGCCAACACGGACAGACCAAGGACCGCCGATGACAACAGCACAGGGACCCCGGCCCAACGTGGAGCAACGGACAACGACCCCAGTAACAACGCCCAACGTGGAGCAACGGACAACGACCCCAGTAACAATGCCCAAGTGGGCCTACGGTCACCTGTGCATGCCAACACAGGTCCGGCACGTGTCGCCAGGGGTGGTGGGAGGGGTGGGAGACATAGGTCACTGTTTGCAGAGGGGTCTGGACTGCATGATGACCCACAACTGGCACGCATTGCTGATGCGTACCAGAATAGCACCGGAGAGGTCAGCCAGGTAGTGGGGATCCTCAAGGACATTCAACAGCAGCAGGCTGCCCATCATGCCCGCTTGTGGACTCACACATGTCCTGTGTGGAGACACACATGTCCCGTGTGGAGACACACATGTCTGGCATGGAGTCCAAGTGGGACACATTGCAAGAACTGACAGCGGTGCATAGGGACATATTGACATGCCTCCGCCAGATTAGCACCAACATGGCCACACCTCCCTGTGTGCCCACAACATCTGGTGCTGTAACAACTGCAACTGCCACAGGGAGGGAGGATGACTCTGGCGGAGAGTCCTCTGCACCGCAGCAGCCTGCACGTGAGGGTCCCCCCCCAAAGAAGAGGGGTTGTCCGAGGAAGGAAAACTGAGAGGTTGATGGCCATGTACATCCCCCAGGAACCCAACACCTGTTCTGGAAAATCTCCTTTGTGTGCAAACTGTTCACCCTGTCGAATGCAACCCAACTCTCCCACATGACATGGGGAGCTTAAGTTGGCCCAATGTATCAGATGACCGTGGACTCTACTCAGGACATTTCTGCTACCAAGACTTCCAACTCATCTGGGAACTTTGGATTACAATCCCAATGTACAGCACCCACCATCCTGTGCACTATCCTCACACATGTATGGAAATAAACTCACCAATACACCATACTTGCCTCTGTCGTGATTCCAACGTGGTTTCTGTCATGGAGATGGTGATCTGCTAAATGACACTGTGCATGCTAACTGCTACAGCAAGTTCAACACCGTCATGTGAGTCATGGAGACGTGACACATATGAGGGAGACACACCACTAGGGCTACACAACACATACACACCAGGGCCATCAGACTCATCACCTACACTGATGTTGCCAGGAAATACAGTGCAATGCACAGACACCACACCTATTCACAGTCTGTGTTAACTAGCCCACAGGTGCTGTAAGCACATGTCAGTCAGATGTGTGACCACAGACAACGCACATCCCAAAGTGAAGCACAAGTTTATTACACATTTGCAACATGTTGTTTCCACTACAGATGCAAGGTAATCCTACGTGGCAGGGGACACACAGTCAACAAGTGTAGAAGAAAGAAAGTTTAGGGGTGTGTGGCACATCACCTGTAGGGAAACGACTGCTTCCACCCTGGAAGTTGAATCATGGTGTCGGGGGATCACAGTTCACCAAACAACTGTGAAAGTACCCTGTGAAGGACAGACATGACACACAGTCAAAAGCTCTGAAGAACAGGACAGAACTGCAATACTCATGGCCAATACATGTCACAAGATACTCACAGAAAACCAAGTTAGCATGTCAACACTGTTGGGGAGAACAGACTACCTGTAAGGACACATCGCTGCACGCTTCCAGTCAAGTAGCACATGGCCACACTCAAACAGCACCAGAGCACCACCAACACATATCATGTTAACTCAGATCATTGGCATGACAACTCTCTGGATACTCACATTCAGCTGAAGAAGTTGGTGATGAGCTGTGTGCGGACATCACCATCATCATCATCATCACTGGCATCGTGGCCCATGCCAGGATCCTCCACAGGTGGTGGATGTTGGTCATCGTCATCCAGGATGAGAGGCAACTCCTTCCGCACTGCCAGGTTGTGTAGCATGCAGCAGATGATGACAATCTTGCACACCTTTGCTGGGGCATATGGGAGGGCCCCTCCTGTCTTGTCCAGGCAGCGGAAGCGGCTCTTCAGGAGACCAAATGTCTGCTCGATCACTCTCCTGGTCCGACCATGTGCCTCATTGTAGCGCATCTGGGCTGGTGTCACAGGGTTCCTGAGGGGTGTCAGCAACCACGGCATGTTGGGGTATCCGGAGTCACCTACAGACAGACAATTGCACATTAGCTGAGTTGGAAAAGAGGTCGGAATACAACATAGCAGAACACACACAATGGTACAAAGTCAGTACACACCGACAAGCCAGGCACGCTGGTTCTGCATCTGTAACATCATCCTAGGGATGCGACTACTCCTCATCACGTAGGCATCGTGTGCTGAACCAGGGAAACGGGCACACACATGTGAGATGCACATATCTGCAAGACATACCACCAGAGCATTGATAGAATGGTAATGTTTCCTGTTCCTGTATGCCTGCTCATGTGCCTGTGGTGGTACCAAAGCCACATGTGTCCCATCAATGGAGCCAATGACATGTGGCATCCTCCCCAGGGCATAGAAGTCACTCTTGACGTCAGTGAGTTGTTGACGTTTAGGGAAATAGATGTACTGGTTCAGGCATCTCAACATTGCCTCCAAAACATCGCGTAGCACACGGCTGAACATAGTCTGTGACATACCACCAGCAGACGCCACAGTGTGTTGAAAGGTACCGGTGGCAAAGAAGTGTAGGGCTGCCATCACCTTCACCTTGGGGGTCAGTGCTGTAGGGTACGGCTGGCCAGGTTGCAAATGTGGGGCCAAGCGCACGGCCAAATCATCAATCAGCTGCCTGGTGAAGCGGTACCGTCGGATGCTGTCATGTTCCACCATCGTTGCAAGGTCAGGGAATGGTCTATGGACAGCTGGTGCCCTGCAGTGCATAGGTGAAGAAAGAAAGATTGTCAGTCACCCCACATGTGTGGCATTGACCATACTCAATATCACATGATACATCATTACGAGACACAAGTACTTGATGTGTGTGCCATTCTGTATGGACATATGTGGCACCTACATGGCCATCATCTAACATCTCAGTTCAACATGTGTTGACAACAGGTTCCAGGTTGTGCTGTGGGAAACCATTAGGCTGTGTCACAGTACCCATTTACTTCTGTCACGTTCCAAACACACACCACAGTAACATGTCTGGACAGATGCGCCACAGGTATCACAGCTCATTGACAGGTAGATTCCCAGGGACCCTGTCTTACCACATGGACACTGGCAGGACATGGCGTATCATGTACACGTCAGCAAAACAAACATGACTCCCACAGGTAGTGGCCCCTGTTGCCTCCGCAGGACAGACATGGACATCTGTGACACACACATGAACAACATCAAAGTCCATGCACAAACAACGTGGATGTGGAGACTGTCTCCCATTGTGCACATGGAATCAGAGACATCGGAAACACAACATGCACACAGATTGTGGAGGGCCATCACTATTGTGGCAATGGGTCACCCTGTGACGTACATACCTTCCCACATGGGACTCTGGGGGTATGTGACATGACATACACATACACAATCTGGAAATGTGACCATGCCACATGCTCAGAAATGAACAGTTGCACATCACAGTGGCCATGTGCACAACACACAAAGGATCCTGTCCCCATGAACACGTGCACAGCCTGGGAGTGGCTGCCCCCAAGTGCCACCACAAAAACCACATGTTGACCCCCATACACAGATAAGGTAATGCAGCCTTACATGCCTTGGGATACAGTGTGGACAGGCTGTGGTGTTGTAGGTGTGCCCCTGAGTCCCTGGCAAGTATATGTCACTGGCATACGTTCACCAGTGACAAGCATGGTGACATATGCGAGTGACCTGTACAGGGACGCGTCGTACAGCAATGGACCGATCGGTGTGCACGCACTGGCCATTGAATCTGTTTTGTGCGGGTGCAGCGTTGTACAGCAATGGACCGATCAGTGTGCACGCACTGGCCATTGAATCTGTTGTGTGCGGGTACGGCGTTGTACAGCAATGGACCGATCGGTGTGCACGCACTGGCCATTGAATCTGTTTTGTGCGGAGTACAGTGGTATCCCGGAATACGCGTTGTACGGCAATGGACCGATCGGTGTGCACGCACTGGCCATTGAATCTGTTATGTGCGGGTACGCGTTGTACGGCAATGGACCGATCGGTGTGCACGCACTGGCCATTGAATCTGTTATGTGCGGGTACACGTTGTACAGCAATGGACCGATCGGTGTGCACGCACTGGCCATTGAATCTGTTGTGTGCGGGTACGCGTTGTATCCCGGAATACGCGTTGTACGGCATGGACCGATTGGTGTGCACGCACTGGCCATTGAATCTGTTATGTGCGGGTACGCGTTGTACGGCAATGGACCGATCGGTGTGCACGCACTGGCCATTGAATCTGTTATGTGCGGGTACGCGTTGTACAGCAATGGACCGATCGGTGTGCACGCACTGGCCATTGAATCTGTTGTGTGCGGGTACGCGTTGTATCCCGGAATACGCGCACTGGCCATTGAATCTGTTATGTGCGGGTACGTGTTGTACGGCAATGGACCGATCGGTGTGCACGCACTGGCCATTGAATCTGTTATGTGCGGGTACGCGTTGTACGGCAATGGACCGATCGGTGTGCACGCACTGGCCATTGAATCTGTTATGTGCGGGTACGCGTTGTACGGCAATGGACCGATCGGTGTGCACGCACTGGCCATTGAATCTGTTATGTGCGGGTACGCGTTGTACGGCAATGGACCGATCGGTGTGCACGCACTGGCCATTGAATCTGTTATGTGCGGGTACGCGTTGTACAGCAATGGACCGATCGGTGTGCACACACTGGCCATTGAATCTGTTATGTGTGGGTACGCGTTGTATCCCGGAATACGCGTTGTACAGCAATGGTCAGATCGTTGCACATGCATTGACTAGGGCCTGGCATGGCAACGGACGCGTTTTCGAAGCTTCAACGAGTCTGATGCAGTGAATTCAGTTGGCCAGCCACAACAATGGTGCAAATTGATGGGTGTCATGAAGTTGAACTTTTGAAGGATGCTGTGGGCGTGTATAAGTGGTGCAATTCCATGGATTGGCCAGATTCAGAAGATGCAAACGACTTGGACCTATCACTTTGGACACATGAGACAGTATCTGCCTCTGCAGCACACATATAATGCTGGCTGTTCCCCTGAGAGCTCACTTGCCTGCACTACATGCTCCAGGACGACATCTGCCACCAACACTGCTGCTGTCTCTGCATCCTCTGGCTACTGCAATGGCACGTACTGTGGAGAGAGCCCCAGCCTTCAGCCTTGAGGAGAACCAGGCCCTGCTGGACAGCCTCCTTCCACAGTACAGCAAGCTGTATGGGAAACCAGGGGAGCAGGTGAGTGTGCTGTCCACTGCCTTACTAATTGTGCATGTTGTCTGACTAGCAAGACTTACAGTGTGCACACCACTGGCTAGCATGCTCACTGAGTAGTTCTCACCCCCCAAAGTATGTAGTCACATGCACTGAACAGGTACAGTGCAGTAACAGTGCATTCCAAAAAGTTTTTACTTCCCAGACAATGATACCATGTAGTGACTGCTGGCAAACTGTCCATAGCCATAGTTGCACTGCCTGTGTACATCATACCCCTGTGATTGAGACATGTATATCCAACTGTGCGATGCACGTATATGTTGCATGTGTAGTAATGGCATTTTCACTTTGTCATCCTCACAGGTTGATGCCCACCAGAAGCAGGAAATTTGGCTGACCATCGCCCGGGCAGTAAGATCCGTGGGGGTCTACAAGCGCCGGATCCGCAACTTCCAGAAGAGGTGGCAGGACCTTCGGGCTGGACCCGGAGGATCGCAAGGGTCCAGCTGAAGCTGTCACCTCCTCGCAGGAGGGGCGGACACCGGACCCTGACCCCCCACATGCACCGGATCCTGGCGGTGGTCTTCCCTGACTTGGATGGGCAGCTGAAGGACAGATAGCAGCAAGGAGGGGTGAGTCCATGACTGCACTGTGAACTTTGTCTGACATGCTATGTGCCCTCCTCTGGCCTGGTTAAACTCCCACAGTACATCAGTCTTGTGGTCCAGGACCCATGTCCCTCAATTGTGACATGCACACTCCTCATCTGATACGCAGGTGTGGCCCTTACAGTCAGGAAATTGTGTCACTTGGGTACTGTGTCCTTGCATTTTGCTTTGCTCAAAGTGGGGGACAGCATTTGTTCCCCTGACTTTGTGGTGGGATTCATGGGTGGGTCAATTGCCTACACAATGCCTAAGTTCTGACATGTAATCTGGGTGTAACTTTGATATGTGGTCCACTTGCTGATCTGAATCACCACATGTCCCTGGGGTATTTGGCACACCCCCATGCTGTGGGTGGGAACAATGTTTGGGCCTCAGGAGTATGTATATGAAGTGTGTCACACATGCTTAGCCACCTGCCTACTGTCCAGGGCTCATCCCTCTTTCAGGTGGAGCAGGACAGTCATGCCTACTCCAGGGCATACAATACACTCTGTACTCCCACTTCCGTGTATCAGCTGACATGTTGTGATCAGTGAAATGTTCCCTCAGGTGTCTGCCTCTGTGTCGTTGTGCTGTGGCTTCGTTGTCAGGACTACTGGGATGTTTATCATTTAGGGCTCAGCATGCCATCTGAGATGTGACCATGAGAGAGGATACTTGTGTGACTTATAGGTGTTTGACCACTTGCTGTGCACACAAGTGTATGCGACTGTGAATTCCAGGCAGCTGTTTTTCATTCACAGCAGACTGTGAGGTGCTCAGGTTCATAGAGTTGTGTTTCATGTCTCCCATATGTCCAATTGGCATGACGTGGACAAATAAGAGTTCAGATGATGTGGTTTGTGGGGGATGGACATGTGCACTTGTCAGCTACAGAACTTGCATTCCCCATTACCTAGGATTGTGACACAATGCAGACTGTTGTTGGCTGGCTGCCATGGCCATGTGACTGGAGACAGTGATGTATGACTTTGCAGGCATGCCTGTGCCATGGCATTAAACTTCCTAAGAGTGATCCTGCAGGGGAGTGACATGTGCAACATGAACCACATTGTGGCATTGACTATCCGGACATGGGTGCATCATGGTGTCTGGTGCTGGTATGCATCACATGCATCTCTAATTAGACTCTGGCCATCCCTTTATCCGGACACCTGTACTGACTCAGTGGCAAGAGATGTGATGTGTGCATGTTCACATACTTCATCGTGTTCTATGCAATGTCCAACAACTGTGTACGTGGTGCATGTGTCCACCCTGGGGTCTTACCATCCAACAGGCACCAGACAGATGGGTGCAAGGGCAGGAGGGGTGTGAGTGCCATGGTTGACCATCAGACTGACAATTGTCTTCTCCTAATCTGTGTGAGCACTTTTTGCACTGTTCAACTAAGGATGCCAGGGCTTGATCTGTAATGTGCTGTACTTACTGTGGTGTGTGCGGTCAGTGCAGGTGACTGATGTTTGTCTGTTTCCCTAATTGTTTGCAGATACATCCACGGCCACAGGAGGGGACAGCTCCACGGACCAGAAGGAGCAGCAGAGCCAGACTGGGTCAGGAGCTGAGGAGTGGTCGGAGGGACCCAGTGGCACGGAGGGTGAGGGGAGCCACACCGAGTAGTCCTCAGCACCATCCACCTCAGCTGAGGACCACAGCAGCTCGGAGGATGACTCCCTTGTGGAGGCGGCTGTCAGCAGCCACCACACCCCAGCTAGTATGTCTGGCCCCGCCTCCACCACCACCACCACCGCCCTCACGTTGGCTCCCATTCCAGAGGTCCGTGGAGGCTCCTGTGTTCGGGAGCGTGTCTCCTTCGTGCCAGGCACCGCAGCCCCTGCCCCTGTGTCCCCTGCTGCCCTGAGTGAGGAGTCTGTGTACCTCCTTCGCCAGCTCCATGTAGGGCAGACAGCAATGCTGAGTGTCCTCCATGCACACACCACTCTGTTGACACAGCTGGTGTCGTTCATGGAGGGCATCTCGATGGGCATGTCTGCCCTACAGAGGAGCAATAGGTCCATGGACTCCTCACTGATGGCCACAGTGTCCCTCCTCCAACAGTCCATCACCCCTCCTACCTCTGCCCCATCCACACTTCCTGGCACCCTACCTGTCCCAAGCACATGCACACCTGCACAATCACCCAAACACACAGACACGAGCAGCACCAAAACACACAAAACAAGAGCAAAACGTGCACACAAGCATCCTCAGGGGACTGATACCACACCCACAGGGGATGGGGAACAGACACACACACAGGCATCCACAGTCACTCCGCAGTCCTCAATATCCTCTCCCTCCAAGACCCCTTCCCTCACCTGCAACCCCACCTACAAAGCAGCTCTTCCTCTGTGACCTAGGCCTCTTCCCCTCGGATCCCGGTGATCCAGCATACCAGGGGAAGAGGAATTCCACCCTCACAGAGGAGAGTGCCCCTCGCCCCCGGACACCCTCCACCAGGCGCAGACAGACTGAGGCCCCCACCCGCAAGTCCCCCCGGGCCCGGAAGAGCAAGACCCCGCCGCCGCCCTGCAGCTCAACCACCAAGTCTCCTTCCTCCATCCCTCAGGCCCCCACTCCACAGGTTCCCCCACCACACCCTGCCCCAGGTTCCCCCACCCACAGATACACCATCCCCAAAATGATGCGGCCTTCTCCACCTACCACTTGCTCTTCCAGCCCCACACCCCCCGCTGCACATGTTTGTGCCACTGGTGTGGAGACCGTGTCCTCCCCCTCTGTCCTGCCCACCTTACCTGAACCCCATTCTACTCCCCTGGAGATGGGCACTGCAGTGGAGTCCACTACCACCCCGTCTGACTTGGGCACTGCAGTGGGGAACCTGTCCACTCCATCTGGCCAGCCCACTGGAGTTGTGCCGGCACCCACACCATCTGACTCATGCCCCCCAGTTGTGCCAGCACACACCATGTCAGACACCTCCACTGCAGTTGTCAGTGACTTTCCAGCACCAGCCACCCCTCCCCTGCCTCCTTCTGGTGAGCCCTGATCCTGTCCCTGCAGTGCCTGGCCTGCCCCCCATATGCCCCTCCGAGGGGAATGTCCCTGGTGTGTAGCTGTGCAGGCATGCAAAGGGTGACATCTGCCACTGTCACCCTGTTTGGACTTTGATAATGGACTGGCCATTGGCCTTTGTCATTTTTCTGGACTTTCATTTTTTATAACACATATGCTGAATAAAGCTCCTTTCAGTTCTCTAGTGGTTTTGCTTCAGTTGTACATGATGTTGAGGATGCTAACCATGCCCTTGCTGCAGTGATGGTGATTTTTGATATCAGGAAAATGAAGTGTTACTGTACAGGACCCCATGTGGTCCAGGGGGAATGTGTCCTATCCTGGTGTGTATCCATGTCATCCTTTGCAGCAATGTGAGGGTGTCATGTTTTCAATATTTGCCAATGGGATTTCCTACTTTTATTTGCAATATCACATCTGTGGCTTACACCCCTGCACATCTGTTGTGCTTGCCATTGTTCAATTTGTCTATTTCCCTGACCGTGTGACCATCTCCACTGGACATGCAAGTTTGGGCATCAATGGGGAAGGACTCATCTGTGTTATCAGTGCAACTTGCTATACATGTGTGTTGGATCTGTGCAGATGATTTCGGTGACACTCCCATGACCAGGCTGATGTGATGAGAGCCTTCATTTTGTGCTAATTGTTGACTGAGTGACCAAGTGTTCTGCTGACATGATAGAGCCCTGCAGAGACAACGTATGGCACAGCTTTCCTTACACAGGAGTGGAGTCCCCTCATGGCAGTGTGTAATTCCGTGACATTGCCTGAGCCCAAGGTGTGTGTTGTGTGAGCATGTCTGTGTGTGTTCACTTCCATTTTGCTACACAGGCTGGGATCCCTAGTGATGTTCCTGTTTGTGATGCTTGCTGAGTTGACCTATGTTCCCCCAAAATCTTCGCCCTGGGTTCTCTGGGATGTGGGTGCATGGCACATTACTGGTCATCAGGGTGTCATCCATAGGTGTGTTTGCTGTCAGGGCTGAGTTTGTGGGCAAACGCAGATGAGACACAGTCAGGATTCCCCTTGGCACTTGTTGGTTACACAAGTCATGTAATTTACAGTTTGTGGTAGCTTTCAGTGATTGTGACACGTTGTGTGTGTGAGACTGCTGCCACTCCTCAGTGTCAGAGCTGCAATGTTGGACGTTGTCTATGTGTGTTCTTTGTGGGTGACCTTGGCTTCTTCATTGGTGTGTGACTGTGGCCGGGATCCCATTGGTTGTTGTGGATTTGACGTCATGCCCATGTACAGCATACTGTGCAGTGTGTCAGACATTCACGAGTCTTGTTGACTGGCCATGTGTGATGGGTTTCTGCACCTTAGTTCCCACCACCACCCCTGGGATTGTCATGGGTGCATGTGCAATGTCACCAGTCCATGTGAGCTTCACTGCTGCACATTGGTGGAGATCAAGGTGTGTGGTGTTGAGTGTGTGCAAATGAGAGTTGTTGCACGGCTAGACCCCTACCTCCATATTGGCCTTGGCTGACAGGCCGTGCTGGTTGATTTGTAGGTGTGATGGTAGTTTGTTGCTCAGGACACATGACTGTGGTTCACAGTGTGAACGACATCTAGCTTTGTCATCACAGTGGGATTATCATGCAGGCCAGTGTCACCACAATGTGGTGTCCCTGGGGGTAGTGCTGTGGTGGGTCTGTCTCTTGCTGTGTTAGTTGCTGTTCCTACAAGCTTGTGTGACATGTGTAATTTGGGCTCCCTGTCATCTAACAATGCCTGATTGTCCACATAGGGGAATCCGATCCATGATTTACTTTTGTGTGGCACTGTATACACATCTGTGTAATTGGGATTCAGGCCTCCTCATGTGTTGTGTGGTTGCCTGGGGACACTGGCACACCCCCCCCATCACCTGTTGTGTTTGATATGCAGTGTGAGGCTGCCTGTTTGTGTTTGTGCATTTGCACCACTGCATTGGCATTTCTTTAGTGTGCCATTGGCTGTATGTTGTTTGGTGGGTTTCCCCTGCTGTCCCTGGGACTCCTAAGTCATCAGTCAGCACAATAATCATGGTTTGTATGTCCCATTGCTGCCATGGTATGGTATTTGTTCACCTCAAATCTACAGTCTCCACAGGGTATCTACATTTGTGTGTCCATTGGTGCAGATATGTGTGTCTGCATTATGATGGTCACTTCTGTCATTGTGTCATTGATGAATGTTGACAATGTCAGCCCCCATGGGTGATGTTTGTCTGCACATGGCCAAAGGTATGTCTTATTTGCACTGCACTGTTTGCCTCACCCAATCTATATTGCTATGGGACACAAGCACTACTATGCCACTGATGTGTTTGTTGTTGTGTGACCAGGAGTCATCCATGCTGTTTGGCATTTGCAGCTTTTTCCATGACAACACTTACATTTTGGTCACTGTGATGATGGGTGTTTGGACCCCATTGCCACAATGTTCAAAATGTGCTTCAGCTATGGACCCCACACTTACATTTTGGTCACTGTGATGATGGGGGTTTGGACCCCATTGCCACAATGTTCAAAATGTGCTTCAGCTATGGACCCCACACTTACATTTTGGTCACTGTGATGATGGGGTTTTAGACCCCATTGCCACAATGTTCAAAATGTGCTTCAGCTATGGACCCCACACTTACATTTTGGTCACTGTGATGATGGGGTTTTAGACCCCATTGCCACAATGTTCAAAATGTGCTTCAGCTATGGACCCCACACTTACATTTTGGTCACTGTGATGATGGGGGTTTGGACCCCATTGCCACAATGTTCAAAATGTGCTTCAGCTATGGACCCCACACTTACATTTTGGTCACTGTGATGATGGGGGTTTAGACCTCATTGCCACAATGTACAAAATGTGCTTCAGCTATGGACCCCACACTTAAATTTTGGTCACTGTGATGATGGGGGTTTAGACCCCATTGCCACAATGTTCAAAATATGCTTCAGCTATGGACCCCACACTTACCTTTTGGTCACTGTGATGATGGGGTGTTAGTCCCCATTGCCACAGTGGTCATGGTCTGCTTGCATTGTGGAGGCCACACACATTTATGTGTGACACATGTGATAGGGGGTCACATTGTATGTTCAATGTCATGTTCAGTGTTGTAGGCATTTGACACAGACTACACACGCTTGTCATGGTGTTGGGGGATGTGTTTTTCTGACATTCCTTATGTTGGAGTGTGCTGGTTGTGTCATGCACTACCCGTCCTATGAGATGGGGTGGTGTTGGTGGTAGGCATCCATCCCCCTATGAGTGGGGATGGTAGTAGTGAAAGGCATCCAGCCCCCCCTGAGTAGGGGTGGTGGTAGTGGTAGGCATCCAGCCCCCCCTGAGTAGGGGTGGTGGTAGTGGTGGGCATCCATCCCCCTATGAGTGGGGATGGTAGTAGTGACAGGCATACATCCCTCCCTGAGTAGGGGTGGTGGTAGTGACAGGCATCCAGCCCCCACCGGGAGTAAGGGTGGTGGTAGTGGTGGGCATCCATCCCCCTTTGAGTGGGGATGGTAGTAGTGACAGGCATCCAGCCCCCCCTGAGTAGGGGTGGTGGTAGTGACAGTCATCCAGCCCCCCTGAGTAGGGGTGGTGGTAGTGGTAGGCATCCAGCCCCCCCTGAGTAGGGGTGGTGGTAGTGGTAGGCATCCAGCCCCCTGAGTAGGGGTGGTGTTGGTGGTAGGCATCCATCCCCCTATGAGTGGGGATGGTAGTAGTGACAGGAATCCAGCCCCCCCTGAGTAGGGGTGGTGGTAGTGACAGGCATCCATCCCCCTATGAGTGGGGATGTTAGTAGTGACAGGCATCCAGCCCCCCCTGAGTAGGGGTGGTGGTAGTGGTAGGCATCTAGCCCCCCATGAGTAGGGGTGGTGGTAGTGGTAGGCATCCAGCCCCCCCTGAGTAGGGGTGGTGGTAGTGACAGGCATCCAGCCCCTCCTGAGTAGGGGTGGTGGTAGTGGTGGGCATCCACCCCCCTATAAGTAGGGGTGGTGGTAGTGGTAGGCATCCAGCCCCCCTGAGTAGGGGTGGTGGTAGTGGTGGGCATCCATCCCCCTATGAGTGGGGATGGTAGTAGTGACAGGCATCCTGCCCCCCCTGAGTAGGGGTGGTGGTAGTGACAGTCATCCAGCCCCCTGTGAGTAGGGGTGGTGGTAGTGATAGGCATCCAGCCCCCTGAGTAGGGGTGGTGGTAGTGGTAGGCATCCAGCCCCCTGAGTAGGGGTGGTGTTGGTGGTAGGCATCCATCCCCTATGAGTGGGGATGGTAGTAGTGACAGGCATCCAGCCCCCTGAGTAGGGGTGGTGGTAGTGACAGGCATCCATCCCCCTATGAGTGGGGATGGTAGTAGTGACAGGCATCCAGCCCCCTGAGTAGGGGTGGTGGTAGTGGTAGGCATCCAGCCCCCCTGAGTAGGGGTGGTGGTAGTAGTAGCCATCCAGCCCCCCCTGAGTAGGGGTGGTGGTAGTGACAGGCATCCAGCCCCTCCTGAGTAGGGGTGGTGGTAGTGGTGGGCATCCATCCCCCTATGAGTAGGGGTGGTGGTAGTGGTAGGCATCCAGCCCCCTGAGTAGGGGTGGTGTTGGTGGTAGGCATCCATCCCCCTATGAGTGGGGATGGTAGTAGTGACAGGCATCCAGACCCCCCTGAGTAGGGGTGGTGGTAGTGACAGGCATCCATCCCCCTATGAGTGGGGATGGTAGTAGTGACAGGCATCCAGCCCCCCCTCAGTAGGGGTGGTGGTAGTGGTAGGCATCCAGCCCCCCTTGAGTAGGGGTGGTGGTAGTGGTAGGCATCCAGCCCCCTGAGTAGGGGTGGTGGTAGTGACAGGCATCCAGCCCCTCCTGAGTAGGGGTGGTGGTAGTGGTGGGCATCCATCCCCCTATGAGTAGGGGTGGTGGTAGTGGTAGGCATCCAGCCCCCCCTGAGTAGGGGTGGTGTTGGTGGTAGGCATCCATCCCCCTATGAGTGGGGATGGTAGTAGTGACAGGCATCCAGCCCCCCCTGAGTAGGGGTGGTGGTAGTGACAGGCATCCATCCCCCTATGAGTGGGGATGGTAGTAGTGACAGGCATCCATCCCCCCCTGAGTAGGGGTGGTGGTAGTGGTAGGCATCCAGCCCCCCCTGAGTAGGGGTGGTGGTAGTGACAGGCATCCAGCCCCTCCTGAGTAGGGGTGGTGGTAGTGGTGGGCATCCATCCCCCTATGAGTAGGGGTGGTGGTAGTGGTAGGCATCCAGCCCCCCCTGAGTAGGGGTGGTGGTAGTGGTAGGCATCCAGCCCCCCCTGAGTAGGGGTGGTGGTAGTGACAGGCATCCAGCCCCTCCTGAGTAGGGGTGGTAGTAGTGGTGGGCATCCATCCCCCTATGAGTAGGGGTGGTGGTAGTGGTAGGCATCCAGCCCCCCCTGAGTAGGGGTGGTGGTAGTGGTAGGCATCCAGCCCCCCCTGAGTAGGAGTGGTGGTAGTGGTAGGCATCCAGCCCCCCCCTGAGTAGGGGTGGTGGTAGTGGTGGGCATCCATCCCCCCCTGAGTAGGGGTGGTGGTAGTGACAGGCATCCATCCCCCTATGGGTGTGTATGGCATTGGTGATAGCCATCCCGCCCCTATTGTTCTGCTGTTGCTGGTGTACGTCATTTCTGCATCCCTATGTGTGTGTGACATATGTTGTGTAGTGGGTGTTTGACTTACCGTCTGCGTCGTACGCGTCCGTACGGTCCCGGTAATAGATGTAGAGTATTGGTAGGACTTGCGCGATGGGATTCATGGTTTTATTCGTCTCGTTCGGGTTTCTCGTCGCTTGGACTCGTACTCGTCGCTGGCTTGTCCGTCTCGTCGCTGTGGATCATCTTGTGGTGCGAATCGGAGCTTATGTGCAGCTCTCCTGGATGCTCTGACGTGCCGGACGTAGCGACGGGTTTGGCGCGTACGGAAGGCGCATCGTACTCGTCCGGCCGGAAGGTGCTGTGTGTTTGCTTCCGTGCGACTCGATTCGGCGTTTACGGATCCGGCTCAGACGGGGAACAGGAGCTGGATTTGGTGAGTATGGCTCGCTCAGTATCTGGGCTGTTATGCGCATCGTACTTGTTCGTTCGGACGACTGTTCGACTCGGTCGGGGAACACGCGTTCGGCTTGGTTTTTTTCCGGGCGAATACTGTTGGATGCGCTTCCGGACGAGATCAGAATCGACCCCTTAGTGTGGAACCTGGCATTATTTGCAGTTTAAATTAGTACAGAGAAAGGCAATATGTGTGGTTATTTTGTTAACTTAGATTACCACTTTAAAGTTAAACCAAACCACCATACCATAATTCCCCATCAGAATAACACACAAAATACAGAATTATAGAGATCTTTCCTTTATCTCCATATATTCTAAAGGAGGCACCTCTGGCGGTCAGGGAACTGAATGGGTAAATGCAATAGTAATCTTTTAAAAAATGGAGGTTAATGTGCACCTATGGCAGGCAATGTGGTCCAGGGGGGAATGGAATAATCATCATCATTACACAAATGAATTATGCTAATATTTCTACTCTAAAGAGCATCGCAGCCAGAGTGTCCAGGAGAAAAGGAATTATATACCTAAAAAACTGAATGCTGTTGCGCGGCTGTGCGCCTATGGTGAATGGATGGATAAATGGATCGACAGAGGCATATCAGAAAAAAATATTTTAAAATAAAAAAATTGAAAAGAATTTACATTAAAATTGTTTTCTCATGTGTTACCAGTTACCATGCCTCCTTTTTTGTCTGGCCAGTGTGTGATTGTGTTTGCCATAGGCCACCATTTGTCTTTGTTTCCCATGTCGTGTGGCCAGGAGCCATTTTGTTGTATGGTCAATGTCCATAGGCCTGTATGTGTTCTTCGTTTTCCATGCCTCCTGCTTGTTGTTGTTTGACCATGTGGCTGGTGGCCATTTTGTGTAGGCAGCCATTGTGCTTTGGCCATAGCCCTGCATATGTTCTTTGTTTTCCATGACTCCTGCTTGTTGTTGTGACCATGTGGCTGGCAGCTATTTTATGTATTGACGATAGTAGAACACGAAAGAATCCGCGTCTTCGCAGTGCACAGCTAATGCCCATGCGGTTTCAATATATACATTCAGTTTTTTCAAATTTCATTATGTTAAATAAAACCATTACTCAAAAATAATTTCTCTGTGTATTTTCTTAATACATGCTTATGTGCAACAATTTTCTTTGTGCAGAAAACTTTTGTCGATAACGACTTTAAATATAGTTTTGAAAAATATAATAAACAAATGACAATTAACATGCGACCCAATGCATTTCGGGTTAATGAACCCTTCTTCAGGGGTACATATGATCAAATAACAAGACGTATGACTGATCGCTGCCGCCGTTTGGAACTACAAAAATAGGATGAAAAACATAGTCAATTCCATAGTATTTCTTAAGAACAATAACAAGTGACCAAATAGGATTACCACGCTACATGCATAAACCCAATCCGGAACATGCAAAAAACACATAAAGGTTTGAAGGAATATACAAAGTCAATCACAGTTCAAAGAATAGTTAGCGAAACCACTATATGCCCCAACCGCTGTGTTTTAGTGGGTGATAATGCTATGTTACGACGTAAAGCAGTGAAACTATCATCTGTGAAATATCCTAAACCAGTGACAATGTTTCCAATGTGTCCACTCTTATCCTTCGTTACATGCTGTATCAGCTTGTGATTGTGCTCATTTAAAACTCAACCGTCTAAATCCATTCCGTGTTTTCAACCTAAAATTTTTAACCAGTGTAAAACCATCCCGCGCTTATCGCCAATTATTCGAAATGCGCGCTCAAAACTCTATTTAAACAAAAATGAAAATGAACATACGGTTACACTACTGCCAACCAAATTACCCAAATACAATCACCCTGTGATCCGATGTAAAACCATGGCATGCTTACTGCCAATATTTCGAACTGCGTACTCATGAGTCTATTAAAACAGAAATAAACATGAGGTTACACCACCTCCAACCAAATTAGCCAAGTGCAATCACCCTGTGATCCAAGTTTAAAATGCCTTCTTACCAGGCTCCATGTCTGAGTGTTCTGTGTCTAAAAAATAATCACAAAGCACCAAAATATCAATAACTATAACAAAGTTACGTGATATCGTTTAAAATCTGGAGTGTTGTGAACCTTCGATACTCACCCGTGACTTGCTCCGTTAGACTGAAAAGTGAAGGGAAACCTTGTGACCGCTATCCGAAGTACGTGTGTCATGACGTGTGCCATATTTAAAGGAGAAGCTTACAAGTAACTTTATTGACAGCCGTATTTGCGAACATGAGTGCTCCCAACTCATGAGTAAGCCTATACCGAACTACGTATACGAAACAGTTCTATGTAATAGAGCTTCTTCCACCATCGATCCTAGAAAGACCATATCTCTGTGTAAGATGATTACGAAGATCATAAAATAAACCTTAAAAGTCCCCAAAGCTTGTGAGTGTATATAAGGAAAGGAGGTACACACCCATGCGCATAACTTGATAAGTGGATAAAGAAATAAGGAATAAGAATGAAAAAATGAAAGTTGAAAGAATAAAGAAATAATGAGAATAGTCCAGAGATTACAACAGTGGATTACAAAAAGTAAAAAGTCTAGATGTGAATGAATTCATGTATACGTGATAATCCTGTACAAAATTTCAAGGTAGCATATGTATTTACAGAAAGCACAACAATTCATACTGGTCATTAAGCCCTCTATTTTATGTAGCCAGCCAGTGTACTTTTGCCATAGGCCTGCACGTGTTCTTTGTTGTGGTGATGCCTCCTTGCTGGCTGTTGTTGTTGTTCACCATGTGCCTGCAACCATTTTGTGTAGCCAGCCAATGTGCTTTTGCCATAGGCCTGCATGTCTTCTTTGTTCTCCATGCCTTCTTCCTCAGTGTTGTTGTAGACTATGTGGCACTGGCTGACAGCCATTTTGTGCGCCCAGCCAGTGAATTAAATGAATATTGCAATTCTATTAAAAACATGGAGAAAATGTACTAAACTGCGCAATGATTTTCCTTTGCAAAAGAAGAAAAATCACATGCAAAAAAATAACTAGGCCCCTACTGAAACTGCAGGCCACCCACCACAATAAATTAAAAAAACCTAATAAAAGTACAAATAAATCCTGGAGCATGCCCCCAATCAAACAAACAACATCCTTATACAACAGTTGTTGATCTTACTTGTGAAAGCTCAAATACAAAGTCCTTAAATCCAATGGTATATATGCATCTGACAAGGAGAGTGATCCTTCCAGCTCCAAATCCCAATGAAAAGTGATCAGGAGATGGACAAAGCACTGGGAGAAGCCTGCTGGACAGGAACAGGATGTTGGAGTCTCTGGGGCACTTCCTTCCTGTTAGAAATAAAAGTTTAAAAAACACTTCCCGCACCAAAGAAATAACTCCAATGGCAAGTTGGAGAAGAAAATACACTCGAAAAGCCTCTCAGGTGCTTCTCGAGCATAAAAGATGCTCGAGAAGTGCGCTCGCGCCCACGATCGCCACTACATTGGTCATAAGCCACACAAGCCAGCGCGAAATATCGCACGAGTTCGCTAGTGGACCGAGTTTATCGTGGAGCTTGTGAGCAAGCGCCAAAACTAACTTCCAGCGCCAACGTAAAAAAACTCCTCTTCGTAGTCGGGAACTACGCGCTCCTCTGCGGGGCGCTCAGTGCCCACATTCTGCAAAATCTGCAAGCAGAGAGGAGTTTTGCGCCTGGGCCTACACATTTGGGGAACCTTGCATGGAGTTTTTGTTGAGTGTACACAGCTTTGGAGTATGTAAAACTGGGCATATCACTCAGTAAGGGATTTGGAAAGATAATAATACTTGAAAGTATATATGTAATATTTTAACTATATTTCTTATTGTGTGAGGGCTACTTATAGTGTATGTTTAGAGTGAATTAGATGTAGTATAAAATAGTTTTAATTTTATGTTTAAATGTATTTATTTATTTTAAATAACAAAATAGGAGTTTTGCACTCATCACGACCCACCGCGGAGGGTACGTGACCCCCACATAGTTTAGGTATAATTAATACACATATATTATAAGTTTTATTGTTTACTTCTCGGTTATAGGGTAAGTAATATAGTAAACATAGCATTGTAGTAAGAAAGAAAAAGCGACACCATCAAGCACCACCACGGAATGCAATATATATTCACTGAAAAAAACAAAGGTGACAGGGACATTATAGTTAGGCTCAGATTTCCCTCAGACAAAACCAGTGAAATTCAGCAGTTATAGTTACCTGAGCTAACTATAACTTACACTCCCGCAATGCACTGCTTATGACCTCGCATATTGCATCACTGATGACATGGTCAGTGACATCACCGATGACATCACTGATGATATCTCAAATTACATCTCGGATGACATCATACACAGAACCACTGACATACCCACTCAGACTCCCATACAACCTCTTGTATGCCCACTCACACACCTATGCAACCACTCATATATCCATTTGAAGAACCATACCAGTACTCACATACCCACTCACTCCTCCACAGAGGCACACACACACTTGTACAGCCACTCACACAACCATTCACTCACACATACTTCCACTTATACAACCAGTCACTCACCTGTACAGCCACTCATATAGCCACACACTTACCCATATAGCTACTCACATACCTACTTATTTCCCAATACAGTCACTCATACACCCACTCACTCACGTATACAGCCTTTCAACACAGCCACTCACTCACCCATACAAGTACTCACACACTCACTCACACACCCACACAACCACTTACATACCCATTCACACATCCATACAAGCGCTCACAATCCGCTCACTCACCCATACAGCATTCACACAGACACTCTTTCTCCAATACAGCCACTCACACACCAACTGCCTTAATCAAATATCCACTGAAACAGCCACTCACTCACCAATACAGCCACTTACACAACCAATAACTCACTCAGACAGCAATCCAGACACCCACTCACTCCCCCTTACAGTCACTCAACACCCACTTACCTACCCATAGAGCCACTCACACCACCACTCATTCGCCCATAAAGCCACTGACATAACCACTCACTCACCAATACAGCTACTCACACAGCCTTTCACTCACCCATACAACTACCCACACACCCTCTTATACAGCCATACACCCATCCAACCACCCGAACACACAAGGATACATACAGTTACACAGCCACTCACATAATCTATGTTAGAAGCAGTTTCACTCAGTAGTAGTGCCCTTAATATAGTAATTTAACTTTTGTAGCAGGTTAGTATATATGTTTAACAATCATAAACTCTTAGAAAGTACTTGCACTCACTGGATGATGTCATCAGTAATTTCATTAGTGATGTCATTTTAGATGCTGTCCATGATGTCATCAGTGACGTCACTGACCATGTCATGAGTGATGTAATATGTAGGTCATAAGCAGTGCATTGCGGGGGCATAAGTTATAGTTAGCTCAGATAACTATAACTGCTGAATTTGACTGGTTTTGTTTGAGGGAAATCTGAGCCTAACTATAATGTCCCTGTAACCTTTGTTTTTTTCAGTGACTTTCTAGGGTTTTTTAAAATCTATTTCCTAACTATAACAGCCATGTAACCTTTGGTTAAGTGAATTTCTGTTTTTTTTAAGTGATAGTCATGTTTGCAGAGTGGTGGAGAAATTGGGTGGGCCTATGGCCAGCTCTCAGGGATACCGCTGTAAGGGACTTACTTGAGGTAACAGGAGGGCTTCTTGGCCCCCAAGGTCCCTCAGCATCCAAAAGATCTTCATCCCAATCAGTATTGCACCAGGAGGAACATTTGCAGAGTGGTGAAAAAATGGGGCATGGCCTCGGAAGTACTCTCAGCAATCCCACTGTTTGTGACTTACTGGAGGTAACAGGATGCCTTGTTGGCTCCCAAGGACCCTCAGCATCCAAGGAGACTTCATCCCTCAACCAGCAGTGCGCCCGGAGGTGCGTTTGCATAGTGGTGGAGAAAGGGGGTGTGGCCTCGATAACCTCTCAGCAATCCCGCTGTGTGGTGGAGAAAGGGGGCATGGCCTCTGATAACCTCTCAGCAATCCTGCTGTGTGGGACTTACTGGAGGTAACAGGAGGGGTGTTTGGCTGCCAAGGACCATCTGGAGCCAAGGGAATGTCATCCCCCTACCACCAGTGGATTATGAGGTGCGTTTGCAGAGTGGTGGAGAGAGGGTGTGTGGCCTCCGAAGTCCTCTCAGCAATCAAGCTGTATGGGACTTACTGGAGATAACAGGAGGGCTTGTTGGCCTCCAGAGACATTCTAGAGCCAAGGAGACTTCATCCCACAATCAGCAGTGCACCAGGAGGCGTGCTTGAAGAGTGGTGGAAATAGGGGGCATGGCCTCCAAAGACCTCTCAGCAATCACACTGTGGGGGACTTACTGGAGGTAACAGGAGGGGTTGTTGGCCCCCAAAGACCCTCAACAGCCAAGGGGACTTCATCCCCAACCAGTAGTGCACCAGGAGGCGCATTGCACAGTGGTGGAGAAAGGCGGCATGGCCTCCGAAGACCTCTCAGCAATCACGCTGTGTCGGACTTACTGGAGATAACAGGAGGGCTTGTTGGCCCCCAAAGAGACATTCTAGAGCCAAGGAGACTTCATCCCACAATCAGCAGTGCACCAGGAGGCGTGCTTGAAGAGTGGTGGAAATAGGGGGCATGGCCTCCAAAGACCTCCCAGCAATCACACTGTGGGGGACTTACTGGAGGTAACAGGAGGGGTTGTTGGCCCCCACAGACCCTCAACAGCCAAGGGGACTTCATCCCCAACCAGTAGTGCGTCAGGAGGTGCATGGCACAGTGGTGGAGAAAGGCGGCATGGCCTCCGAAGACCTCTCAGCAATCATGCTGTGTCGGACTTACTGGAGATAACAGGAGGGCTTTATGGCCCCCAAAGACATTCTAGAGCCAAGGAGACTTCATCCCACAATCAGCAGTGCACCAGGAGGCGTGCTTGAAGAGTGGTGGAAATAGGGGGCATGGCCTCCAAAGACCTCTCAGCAATCACACTGTGGGGGACTTACTGGAGATAACAGGAGGGGTTGTTGGCCCCCAAAGACCCTCAACAGCCAAGGGGACTTCATCCCCAACCAGTAGTGCGCCAGGAGGCACATGGCACAGTGGTGGAGAAAGACGGCATGGCCTCCGAAGACCTCTCAGCAATCACGCTGTTTCGGACTTACTGGAGGTAACAGGAGGGCTTGTTGTTGGCCCGCAAGGACCCTCTGGATGCAAAGGGATTTCAACCCCCAAACAGTAGAGCACCAGGAGGCGAGTTTGTAGAGTGGTGAAGAAAGGGGACGTGGCCTCCAAAGCAAGGACCCTCTGGAGACAAGAGGACTTCATCAGCCAACCAGCAGCGCACCAGGAGGTGCATTTGCAAAGTGGTAGAGAAAGGGGGTGGGGCCTCTGTATAGTACCATTTTTTTATTTTATTTTTTTAGAGAAGGGGGCTGCGTATTCCCGTTCCCTGGGCCAGGCATTTTTGGAATGCCTGGGAACAGCAACGGACCCCCTCCATTATATTATTTGAGCCCCGGAGAGCTGGCGGTCCCTGGGACTATGGGGGGGCCTGCGGACTCCCCAGCATGTTTATAATGTAATTGTCCCGGGGAGGTGGCGGTCCCCGGGGATGCAGGGGACTCACACAGGCTCCCTACAGTTCTATAATTAATTGCCCTGGGGAGATGGTGGTCCCCGGCATTTCTATAACTTAACTGCCATGAAGAGGTGGCGGTCCCCGGACCAGCGATATAGGCTGTATTGGCCCCCCTGCATCTTTTTTAGAAAGAAGTCAAGGGAGGTGGATGTCCCCAGGCCATTAGTAAGCCCTAGGAGGAGTGGCATGTGTGCTCCCTCCTATATTTGTACAATGCCCCCGGGACCTGGCCCACCCAGGGGCCCTTAATGCACAAATCCCAGGAGTCCATACTTCGTTGTTTTTTTTAATTTTCAGCGGTATCTGGGGATCCTGCAGAAAATTGTAAAAAAATAATGCTTTTTCTTGGCCCTGCGGGGTCCCTGTGGGACCCCCCCAAGAGTCCTAGGGGGTCAGGGTATTTCTACCCTGCCCCCTTTTCTTTTTTTAAACTTTTTAATTCCTGGTTGAAGTGTTGGTAGCCAATCAAATTTCAGAAGTATTTCAGTAGAATTTTGGGCTCCCATATATCTATATTTATTAATCTTAAATATCTCTGAAACTACTGAACGGATTTACACCAAATCAGAAAAAGCACGCTTTCTGAACCAATGTCTAGCTTTCTGCCGGAATTGTGTAATTCTATTCAGCGGTTCTGGCTGTAGTCATGTTCAAAAATTGAAAAATCCTGATAGACATAACATGGGGAAACATGTTTTGTGCCCCCCTTCTTTCTCTGCCCCCACTTGGCGGATCACCCTGAACTTTCAACACAGCAGCTGAACCAAAAAGGGGAAGTTTGTTAAAATTTCTTGACGATTCGCCAAGCGGCGCCAAAGAAATTGGAAAAACAAAAAAAGCTTTTCCTAAGAATCTCTGGTCCTAACTATAACTACCTACTGGCTATCACCAGTAGGTTACATATATATCTATAATGATATATGTATATATGGTTTTAAAATATGGAAATGGCGACAGCGTCTTTGGTGTGAGCAAGCCTGTGGATACAGGCGAAAGGCGTTACCTAAGAACTGAAATGACCGAAATAAAAGAGAATCTCTCTTAATTATAAATGGAGTCCCTGTGTTGGTGTCCAGGAACTGGATGGGAACTGGAGTTGGTGTTTATATATATGTATATATACATATATATATATATATATATATATATATATATATATATATATATATATATATATATATATATATATATATATATATATATATCTACTGGCGGTCGCCAGTAGATAGTTATAGTTAGGACCTATTTTCCATAGGAAATCCGCAACATTCTATTCCCAATAACTTTGGCGCCAATTGACGAATCTTCACAAAATTTTCAAAACTTGTGGGGCGCTCTGGTCCACTCCTATCCTGAAAGTCTTGGGGTGATTCGTCAAGTGGGGGCCGAGAAAAAAGGGGGTCCCAAAACGTGTTTTCCCCATGCAATTTTCCATAGGAACCTTTAGTCGCAGCTACAGCCCGAACTGCTGAACGGAATTACACCAAATTTGGCAAAAAGGTAGCCCTTGGTTCAGAGTCGTGCCTTTTGGTTAAATGGTGTAAATCCGTTCAGTAGTTCCTGAGAAAATCAAAAGTAAAATCACATATATATCTATGGCCGCGGTGGATCCGCGCAGCCTGAGCGCACCCTCCCGATCACGAGCTGCATGCTAATTGGCTGTCAACTGGCTGTCAACACTCCAAACCAGGAAGTGTTGGCAGCCATCTTGTGACTCGGTAGAACCGAGGCACTGAAACAAGTGCGCAAAACGCAAAAAGGGGGCAGGGTAGAAACACCCTGACCCACTAGGCCTGCTTAGGGTGTCCCACAAGGACCCCCAGGGCCAAAAAAAGCATTTAAAAATAAATAAATCGGCGGGATGCACGCAGGGTGCGCGGATCCCGCTGTGAAAAAAAAAAAGCGAAGTGCGGGCTCCCGCGCTTCTTTGTGATTTGGCCCCCGGATGGGCCAAGTCCCGGGGGCATGCGGGGTTAATAACATATTTGTGTGGGGGCCTCTAAGGCCCCCCCAAGCCCCGGGGACCACCACCCCCGGGGCTTTGAATTAAAAATGGTGCGGGAGGGCACTGACGCAGCCCCGGGGACCGCCAACCCCCGGGGCTTCTTTTAAAAAAATTAAATTACCTGTGTGGGGGGGCTCGAGCTCCCCCACACGCCCCGGGGACCGCCACCTCCCCGGGGCACTAAGAATTTAAATGTGGGGGTCCGTTTCGGACCCCCGAGCGCCGGGGACCACCACCTCCCTGGGGCTTTGAACATGTTGGGAGGGGGGCGCATGGCCCCCCTCCTGGAGCCTGTGATGGCCCTGGGGACCACCACCCCCCAGGACCGGCTCCTGCAGTGTCCCGGGGTGCCCACCCCCGGGACACTGTAGTTTGCTATGGCAGGGCGGGAGCCTCGTGGCTCCCGTCCTGTCATAGCAAACTTGCTTTGAATTTTGGAAGAGAGAGCAGGAAACCTGCTCTCTCTTCCAAAATTCTAAGCAAATTGCTTTTCCACACGGGGAGCTGCATCTTAGCAGCTCCCCATGTGGAAAAGCAATGCTGGCTCCCGAGGGACATGGGGAGCCGGCGGGACCGTGGGGGGATTGGGGACCCCCCCGCGGTCCCCAACGGAGAGGGCCAGCCCCGGGGGATGGGGTCCCTGGGGCAAGTAGTGGCACGGGAGGGGGGCCACGTGGCCCCCTTCCCCAAAATGTTTGAAAAAAACAAAGGCCGGCCCCGGGGGATGGGGTCCTTGGGGCCATAAGTGGCCTGAGGAGGGGGCAATGCAGCCCCCCTCCAAAACAATAAAAAAAAAGGCCATGCCCCGGGGGATGGGGTCCCCGGGGCCGATTAAGGCCTCGGGAGGGGGGCCACGCGGCCCCCTTCCAAATTTTAAAAAACAAAACAAAAAAAAGAGGGGGCAGGCCCTGGGGGATGGGGTCCCCAGGGCAAAGAAATTACAAAAAAAAGGGGGGCCAGACAGCCCCCCTTCTTAAAAAAAAAAAAAGACCGGCATCGCGCCGGAGGCCACGCCCCCTCCTTGCAGCACTCTGCAAACGCGCCCCCTTGCGCGTTTGCAGATGGGGAACGAATTCCCCTTGAATACTGGGGGTCCCTGGGGGCCAACTAGCCCACCAGGAACCTCCAGTATGCGCCAGGGGGCTGGGTTGCAGAGAGGTGTTCTGAGGCCACGCCCCTTTTTACATATCTCTGCAACGCAGCTCTGTGGCGCTTAATGGAGGTAGCTGGTGGGCTAGTTGCACCCCATGGACCCTCAGGATTCAAGGGGAGTTAATCCCCTGACTTAAAACGCGCCACGGGGTGCGGGGCCTGAGGTGACATGTGTGCAAACATGCCCTGTGGCATGTTTTAAGTTGGGGATTAAGTCCCCTTGAATCCTGAGGGTCCCTGGGGTCCAACTAGCCCACCAGGTACCTCCAGTAAGCGCCACAGAGCTGCGTTGCAGAGAGGTGTAAAAAGGGGCGTGGCCTCGGACCACCTCTCTGCAACGCAGGGCTGTGGCACTTACTGGAAGTACCTGGTGGGCTAGTTGGGCCCCAGGGACCCTCAGGATTCAAGGTGACCTAATCCCGTAACTTAAAATGCACCACGGGGCGCGTTTGCACAGTGGTGAAGAGAGGGGGCGGAGTCTGAGGTGACATGTGTACAGAGCTGCGTTGCAGAGAGGTGTAAAAAGGGGCGGGCCTCGGACCACCTCTCTGCAACGCAGGCCTGTGGTGCTTACTGGAAGTACCTGGTGGGCTAGTTGGGCCCCAGGGACCCTCAGGACTCAAGGTGACCTAATCCCCCAACTTAAAACGTGCCACGGGGCGCGTTTGCACAGTGGTGAAGGGAGGGGGCGGGGCCTCAGGTGACATGTGCGCAAACATGCCCTGTGGTGCGTTTTAAGTTGGGGAATTAATTCCCCTTGAATCCTGAGGGACCCTGGTGGCCAACTAGCCCACCAGGTACCTTGAGTAAGCACAACAGAGTTGCGTTGCAGAGAGGTGAAAAAAGGTGCGTGGCCTCGGAACGCGTCTCTGCAACTCAGCTCTGTGGTCCTAACTGTAGGTACCTGGGGGCTAGTTGGGCCCCAGGGACCCTCAGGATTCAAGGGGACTTAATCCCGCAACTTAAAACGCGCCAAGGGGCGCGTTTGCACACATGTCACCACGGGCCCCCCCTCCCTTCACCACTGTGCAAACGCGCCCTGTAGCGTGTTTTAAGAGGTAGTTTTAATCCCCCTGCCCTATTATGTACTAGGGACTTACAGAGGAGGTCATGCTAATCACAGGGGTACCCCAACGCATAGTGTTCCCTAGTGTATGTAGGTGTTTTCACTGTATTCTAAGTGTCTTTTAGCATAGCACTGGCTCTGGTTAGTCAGAGTCAGTTACCACCAGTGCACGTCTGAAAAAGTTGTGGGCACAGGATGATTTTGCAACAAGGCCTCTTTCTGCTCCGCTGTTGGTTCTTTCTGCACATCTTTTGCTTCTTCTTGCACTTTTCTTCGTCTTTGGGGACTTCTGTTGCTTCTTTCTGCATTTCTTTTGCTTCTTTCTGTGCGTTTTTCTTCTTTCTTCACATGTCCTACCTCTGTAGGCATAGTTAGAAACTAGCATTTAAAAAACCTTTGAAATTCACTTAAAAAACAATAGGTTTCAGGCACGTTATAGTTAGAAATTAGCATTTAAAAACCTTTGAAATTCACTGAAAAAACCATAGGTTTCAGACACGTTATAGTTAGAAATTAGCATTTAAAAAACCTTTGAAATTCACTGGAAAAAACCATAGGTTTTAGGGACAGTTATAGTTAGTTGGACATTGCACTCATACAAAACCCGTGAAATTCCCCCGTTATAGTTAGTTCAGCTAACTATAACTCGCGCCCCCGCAATGCACTGCTGATGACGTCACATATTACATCACTCATGACATGGTCAGTGACATCACTGATGACATCACTGATGACATCTCAAATGACCACTGATGACATCACTGATGACATCATCTATGTGATAATTTCATGCATCTTCTCACAAAATTACAGACTGCCATTCTCAAAACCATACACACTCCAATACCAATAACTTCATACCCACTCACGGATTCTTAGGTCTACACACACACATCTACTCACTCACCCGTACAGTCACTTATACTTATAGTCACTCAGTACAGGACTATCATATGCCCTCATACACCTATATAAACACTCACACACCGCCACTCATCCATAGAGGTACTCACACACCTAGTCAGTCATGCAAAAAATTAATCACACACCCATTTACTCACCTATACAGTTATACACACACCAGCTCACTTACTCATACAAATACTAGCACATTCTTACGCTCTTATACAATAACTGATACAAGCACACACGCATCCATACAGCCACTCTCACAAACACAAGTGTCCGCGCTTCGTTTTTTTTTTCAAGGCGGGATCTGCGCACCCTGCGTGCATCCCGCCAATTAAAAAAAAAAATGCTTTTTTTGGCCCTGGGGGTCCTTGTGGGACCCCCTAAGCAGGCCTAGGGGGTCAGGGTGTTTCTACCCTGCCCCCTTTTTGCGTTTTGCGCACTTGTTTCTGTGCCTCGGTTCTACCGAGTCACAAGAAGGCTGCCAACACTTCCTGGTTTGGAGTGTTGACAACCAGTTGACAGCCAATTAGCATGCAGCTCGTGATCGGGAGGGTGCGCTCAGGGTGCGCGGATCCACCGCGGCCATAGATATATATGTGATTTTACTTTTGATTTTCTCAGGAACTACTGAACGGATTTACACCATTTAACCAAAAGGCACGACTGTGAACCAAGGGCTACCTTTTTGCCAAATTTGGTGTAATTCCGTTCAGCAGTTCGGGCTGTAGCTGCGACTAAAGGTTCCTATGGAAAATTGCATGGGGAAAACACGTTTTGGGACCCCCCTTTTTTCTCGGCCCCCACTTGACGAATCACCCCGAGACTTTTAGGTTAGGAGCGGACCGGAGCGCCCCACGAGTTTTGAAAATTTCGTGAAGATTCGTCAACCGGCGCCAAAGTTATTGGGAATAGAATGTTGCGGATTTCCTATGGAAAATAGGTCCTAACTATAACTATAACTATCTACTGGCGACTGCCAGTAGATAATATATATATATATATTTTTTTTTTAATATACAAAAAAGGGTCGATCACCGTACGCGACCCCACGCAATGGGTGCACGGATCCGTTATACGAATACCCCTCTAAAAAACACATTTAGAATGAATTAATGCATGTTTTTGATGTAGAGGTTTATTACTGAGTACATACAAATAGTAATAAAGGTATTATAAGTTTGTTTTTAAATGTTTTTAACAGATTTTGTGGACACGATGGTATCTCGTCTGGAAAGTGGATCTACGCGGTGGTTGCACGAATCCGTTACACGAATGTAACCCTAAAATACATACTTACACTCAAATAATATATTTTTTAAACAAAGAGGTTTATCAATCAATCCTATAAAATACTATTAGTGTTCTTGTGCAATATTTTTAAAGATGTTTCAAGCATATTTTGGTGTACGCGGTACCAACGCGCACTGGACGTGTACGGATCGCGAATCCTGCGTCACGTATTTCCTGGATCGTGTAGGGGACGCGACTCCTTTGTAATTTCAAAAGTATGAAATATGAATGTTTCTAGTTTTAAATATCTGTTTTGAATAAAGAATTTTCATTGAAATACTTTGAAACACAATATCCTGATAGTAATTTACAGTTTTATATGACATTTAGCACAGGAGGAGATGGAGGAGGTGGAGGAGCCAGTGAGGAAGAGGAAGGGAAAGTATTGTATGGGCCTTCTTCACTGTGCCTGAAGGAGAAAAAAAATAAATGTGTGAAAGGTGACATGTACTATCTGTCACAAAGTCTTATCAAGAGGCTCTGAGAAGAAGTACTCTTGTGGTACTTCTTCCATGAGAAAACATCTCAACACCATACATCCTGTTCGCTTGGTGCAAGAGGTGGAGCACTGAAGATGGGAAGAAGCAGCCAACGATGATGGAACACAGCCATCAACATCTGCAGGGGTTGTTTTGACCGCTCCACAACCCCTCATATTTCCAGAGTTGGCAGATGCTGCCATCCACTGCCAAAAATGCCTAACAACACTGTGTGTGGAAGAGCTGTCTATTGAGGCCATCAAGACGCTCCTCAGAGCTCACACATGCTAAGTTTTTTGTTTTTGTTTTGTTGCTTATGTTTCTACGTTGAACAGAATCAGCAGAGTTGGACTCTTTTATTTTTATTTTTTGTTTTTAAAAAATGAAAAACACCAAAAAAAAGAAAAATTCTGAAAATATATATTTTTTAACATTGTTAAAAAAAAAGGTTCTAATGGAACCACCTAAACTGGTAAAAAAATAGAAAAATATTATGTAATGAAAGTGATTGCTTGTAGGAATGTATGTATGATTAATGTTAGAATTGTGTATAAGTAGTGTCTCAGTGAGTGGATGAGTGCATGGGCAGTGTTTGAGCGAATGGATGAGTTCAATAGTAGTGCCTGAGTGATTGCATGAGTGCATGGATAGTGCCTGGGTGATTGCATGAGTGCATGGTTAGTGCCTGGGTCATTGGATGAGTGCATGGGTAGTGCCTGAGAGAATGGATGAGTGTATGGGTAGTTTCTGAGTCAATGGTTGAATTCAAGAATAGTGCTTGAGTGATTGCATAAGTGCATGGGTAGTGCCTGGGTGATTGCATGAGTGCAGGGGTAGTGCCTGGGTGATTGGATGAGTGTATGGGTAGTGCCTGAGTGAAAGGTGAGTAAAAGGGTAATGTCTGGGTCATTGGATGACTGCATGGGTAGTGCCTGAGAGAATGGATGAGTGCATGGTTAGTGCCTGAGTGAATGGTTGAGTGCAAGAGTAATGCCTGAGTGATTGCATGACTGCAGGGGTACTCCCTGGGTGATTGGATCAGTGCATGGGTAGTGCCTGAGTGAAAGGATGAGTGCAAGGGTAATGCCTGGGTCATTAGATGAGTGCATGGATAGTGCCTGGAAGAATGGATGAGTGCATGGGTGGTGTCTGAGTGAATGGTTAAGTGCAAGAGTAGTGCCTTTGCATGAGTGTATGGGTAGTGCTTGAGTGAATAGATGAGTCCATGGGTAGTGCCTTGGAGAATGGATGAGTGCATGGTGGTTGCCTGAGTGAATGGTTGAGTGCAAGGGTACTGCCTGGGTGATTGCATGAGTGCAGGGGTACTGCCTGGGTGATTGCATGAGTGCATGGGTAGAGCTTAAGTGAATGAATGAGTGCAAGGGTAGTGCCTGGGTGATTGAATGAGTGCATGGGTAGTGCCTTAGTGAATGGATGAGTGCATGGGTAGTGCCTGAGTGAAAGGATGAGTGCAAGGGTAATGTCTGGGTCATTGGATGAGTGTATAGGTAGTATCTGAGAGAATGGATGAGTGCATGGTTAGTGCCTGAGTGAATAGTTGAGTGCAAGAGTAGTGCCTGAGTAATTGCATGACTGTAGGGGTACTGCCTGGGTGATTGGATCAGTGCATGGGTAGTGCCTGAGTGATAGGATGAGTGCAAGGGTAATGCCTGGGTCATTGGATGACTGCAAGGGTAGTGCCTTGGAGAATGGATGAGTGCATGGGTAGTGCCTGAGTGAATAGTTCAGTGCAAGCCTAGTGCCTGTGTGATTACATGAGTGCAGGGGTAGTGCCTAGGTAATTGGATCAGTGCATGGGTAGTGCCTGGGAGAATGTATGAGTCCATGGGTAGTGCCTGAGTGAATGGTTGAGTACAAGAGTAGTGCCTGAGTGATTGCATGAGTACATCGGTAATGCCTGGGCCATTGCATGATTGCAGGGGTAGTGTCTGGGTGATTTGATGAGTGTATGAAAAGTACCTGAGTGAAAGTATGAGTGCAAGGGTAATATCTGGGTCATTGGCTGAGTGTATGGGTAGTGCTGAGTAATGGATGAGTGCATGGGTAGTGCCTGAGTGAATGGATGAGTGCATGGGTAGTCCCTGAGTGAATGGTTGAGTGGAAAAGTAGTGCTTGGGTGATTGCACAAGTGCATTGGTAGTTCATGGGTGATTGCACATAAGTGCAGCAGTACTGCCTGGGTAATTGGATGACTGCATGGGTAGTGCCTGTGTAAAAGAAAGAATGCAAGGGTAATGACCAATGTTCCCTCTAATTTTTTTCCTCTGTGTGCGGCATTGTAGGGTCTCTGTGCGCTGCAGCCATGGCTATGTGCGCCAGGAACCAGACTGCGTGTGTGTGCAGCGCCAAATATCCCTCCAAACTTTTGCTTAAAAAACTGAAAAGACGGTGCATTTCCACACATACAGCGCCACGTTAAGGGTCTTAAGGCAGATTTGCAATTTGGATACACACACCATACATGAATTGGTTACACAGGCAAGTACACTTCAGGTTTACAAAAGCACAAGACTCCAACGGTGGTACCATCATAAGATTTTACTAAAGATTCTTAACTGGAGCACTGTTCATTGGGTGGGGAAATGTTGAGAGCCTATACAAGATTACATATACACAATAAGTTGTGGAATGTAATCTTCTTGCTGTAGTCTGCTGCGTTCATCTTCATTTGTCAACTTCAACTATCGCCAAATACTGCGGGAAACGGTGCTTAATTTGTAAAACAATAAGTGCCGGGACTCAAAGCTTAGCTCAGAAGATGTGCGTTGTTTTCTGTCTGTGGGCCTGGATGAAAGTTTGTCGAGGAAAAATATGTAACGGTCCCCAGGGTGTAGTAATGATGGAATCCGCAAAGGTTCAGTGGACTCTGGTGCCCCAGAGTTGTCTCTTAGAAGGTCTGGAAGGAGAGCTATCCCACCTGCTTAGGTAGGGGAGTATTTAAGATAGATATACTCTTTACATATTAAGAAACATGCAACATGAAACCTTTTTCGCATTTATCTTTTCCCATGTATATATATATTTGTATTACAAGTTGTGTTGTGGTTAAAGTTATTAAGGAAGGTGGGTGTGTGGCATTTTAGAAGCTTATGTTTGTTTAAATCTGCTGAGTGAAGGTAACCATGGTTATGGAATGAGGCTATGTCATCTAGAATGCCTAGGGGTTTGGATACTGGCATCTGGCCAGCAGCTGATGGGAACAGCTCCTGTACTTCATATGCAAAGGTCTACCTTGTTTCGCCCTGCTAAACTTATATGTGGGTTGATCAATGCAGGATTGCTGATAAAACACTCCCTGGAAAGCAATATGATGTTAGAAGCTAATGATTGGGATGCACTAATTTCGACAGAAACATGGGCCCCGCGAGACTCCGCTATAGATTTTGGTTGGGCTTGTCCTCAAAAGATGTACGCAAGGCAAAAGCGAATTACTACACTACAGTAATTCTAGAAGCCGCAAAATGTTAAAAAAAGACATTTGAAATCATGCACGGACTGACAAATCCAGAGTGTATTAGGCAAATGTTTAAACCTTCTCAAGCACTTTGTAAGGATCTAGCTGTGTTCTTTGAGGACAAGATTAAATAGATACTAGGGGACATTAATAATTCTCTCCCAATGATAGATCACGGTTTTAAAGAAGGCCTACTGAAAACTAGAAATGGTCCAAGTTCAGATTAGTCAGTGCTGAATGGTCTCAGTACGGCTGATATTTCAATTAGTCACCCCAACAAGCTAAAGTCTTTTGACCGAATGACAGAAGAAACGTTAGAGCAATAGCAATGTCTACCTCATTAGTCTCTCAGGTAGATCCATTACCGCCTACAATATGGAAGAAAGTGGCTGAGGAGCTAATGTATGTATAAGAATGGCAGGTGGGATGAAAATGCAATAAAAATGGTCAGAAAATGTTTCAAACCTGGGTTACTGTAGTGGAGCCGGTCTTCAGTGTGCACGCGTGAATGACCTAAACTCACTGCCTGATCTGAACAGCACAACAAGGTCTTAAAAATAGGTAAAAGAAATACAGAAAAATGGACCGCAGACCACAAATTGCTTTACACTTACCGAAAAATCTAACGAAACAAGCATATTCGGGGTCTCCCGGAATTATTAGCGGTGTTTATGCAATTTATTAGCTCTGTGCCCCAAATGAATGGGTAATCTCATTTGCTCACATGTTGCAGAATCGTCAGAAAAGTGCGTTGAGTGCTTTATGGAGAAGTAAAAAGGAAATAAGCATTGGCAAATCAAATAGATCTGGCTTTAATGCGCTAATGCACGTAAACCGCATTGCTTCATTCATCCATGTGTTTGAGTAGTTTAATATATTAAAGCCAGGTAGATTGGCTTTGCCAGTGCTTGTTGGTTCTGCACATCATTAGAGTAACCGATAATGTGAACACTGTTGCTATCCCTCCTTTTAACGTACATCGAATTCTTGGATTCTTTCTGCCAAGTAAGTATGCACATTTGACAAATTACTTAGTATTTTGTATGGTCTTGTTGCTGTGAAAAAACAAGAAAAGCTGCTCCATTGTGTCTGTTGCTCGTCTGCTAAACAGGTTTAGTTGTAAGGTTTTTATCTTTCTGCTGTGTCTGAAACGTTGACAAATGCATGCTTTGACACGCTACTCCGGAAACTCATAAAGGATTAGTGGTGAATTAGTATGGTGAAATATGAAAGTAATTTGAGTGGTGGATATTAGTCAGTTATTTGGAGTGAGAAGGATAGCGGAGGGATAGAAGGGGAAGAAAGATTTGCATTCATATAGCACCTGTTACCCCTGATGGGTGTTGAAGCGCTTTTCTGGCGAGTAGCACGCTACTCCGGAACCCATAAAGTATTAGTGTTGAAAATTAGTATAGTGAAATATGAAATAATTCGAGTGGTGGATATGTTATTCAGTTATTTGGATAGAGAAGGGTAGGCGGCGGGATAGAAGAGGGAAAGAGGTTTGTATTTATATAGCGCTTGCTACCCCTGATGGGGTTTTGAAGCGCTTTTTTGGCGAGTAGCACGCTACTCTGGAACCCATAAGGATTAGTGTTGAATTAGTATAGTGAAATATGAAAGTAATTTGAGTGGTGGATATGATAGTCAGTTATTTGGATTGAGAAGGGTAGGCGGCGGGATAGAAGAGGGAAAGAGGTTTGTATTTATATAGCGCTTGCTACCCCTGATGGGGTTTTGAAGCGCTTTTTTTTGGCGAGTAGCACGCTACTCTGGAACCCATAAGGATTAGTGTTGAATTAGTATAGTGAAATATGAAAGTAATTTGAGTGGTGGATATGATAGTCAGTTATTTGGATTGAGAAGGGTTGGGGAGGGGTTGAAAAGGGAAAAAGGTTTGCATTTATATAGCGCTTGTAACCCTGATGGGGTGTTGAAGCGCTTTATTGGCGAGTAGCACGCTACCCTGGAACCCATAAAGGATTAGTGGTGAATTAATATAGTGGAATATGAAATTTGAGAAGTGAACATGTTAGTCTGTTATTTTGATTGAAAAGGATAGTGGAGGGATAGAAGAGTGAAGGATTTAGATTTTTTTTTTTTTGGGAGGTCATAGCATTAGGAGGAGGCTTTTGGATGAGTAAAAGGGGTTCTGGAGGGCAAGAGTCAGAGGGAAGAGTTTAGAAAGGTTTGTTTTGGGGGATCGGTATAGCAAAAGAGGTGTCAGATGATGCAAGGAGGGGTAGAGTAGGGGAGAGTCTAGAAACGGTTATTTTGGGGATCACAGTAGTGGCATGGGTTTGGGATAAATGAGAGAGTGGATGTAGAGGATATATTGATAGATGTATAGGGTGAGAAATAGGGTAGTGCATTGGAAAGAGTAGTAGAAAGAAGTTTGAGATGAGTCAGAAAGTTGGGCTAGAAGATATATTGAGAGAAGGAAGAGTACTAGAGGAATAATAACAAACAATGGGGACTGTTCATGAAGTGTGGGGAGAGAGGAGAATACGGGAAAAGGAGAAGGAGAGGAATAACAGAAGAGAGAGAGGGAGGGAACATAGAAAGGGATAAAGGATAATGTGGATAGAATGGAACCAATAATGAAAGAATACAGGAGGACACGATAATTGAGACATGAAAATTGAAACGTGAAAATGAAGAATAAGAACATTTAGTAGGGTGGAGAAAATTTATGAATCGGAGGAGAACTGGATTAAGGGAATTTTGGAATAATGAAAAATCTGGAATGCAGAGAAATTATAGGGCAAACAGAAATAATGGAAAAGCAAAGAACTTTAAGCCTGCAAATCCAAAAACATGAAAATGGCACATTCCAATATCTGCTGCCTTAGCGACTGTGCCCTATAGCAGAACCACATCATAAAGAGTTGCAAAAACATCACCATAAGAGTTACACTTACTTGACTTCGGAAAAAGAATGGGTGGTAGTTGCTCTGATTTTTAACAGAAGGAAACGGAATAACCTTTACAAAATAATCGGTTTCGAATTTCAGGTTTAAAATGGCTGAGATTTCATCACCGATTTATTAAAGCTATAAAATGGAAGATATAAAGATATGAAAATGGAAGACGCAGGATCCTTTTATCAGATTAAGATTTTTGTAAAAGGTGCTCCTCATGCTCAAATCCATGCACAGTTTATTTTTTCCGTGACACTGTATTACAAACAAGCGAGTCACTCTGTAAGATTTCTGAGCCAAGAGATGGTCATGTGCTTCTAACCTAGACCTGTAAACACCGATCTGTCTTTGAAAATAATACCTCCTTCCCAGGAAAATAAACCAGGACCTGTTGTTTGAATGGCAAACCAGACATGCGTGCACAGATAGTAAGTATTATATGGACTCCCTGTTGTACTGGAGGCACGGGCGTCCACTGGCACACACCGGGCACCGATATCACAGGGGCAGGTTACCAATTCATTTTTACAACTCTGGCTTGAGCAGTGATGATAAAGACGGAAGGTTTCCACTTATGATGCCGCCAGACTGAATGAGGCCATGCCGCAAGCCTCACCTGTGGCCAGTTACTGATTAACCTGCCCACGCTGCACAGGTAACTGCGCTTCATTCTAAGCGATGAATATTGGAAACCCTGCCCTCTTCTCATGGGCTTTGTTCTTTTGACTTTTCCACTCAGTTGCGTTTATAAAGCGCTTCCTACCCCATAGGAGGGCACTAGGTGCTTTCTGTGGACGAGTCTCTTGTCACTCTGCTTCCTTTGGAACTGGGCGCTAAAATTAAACTACTTATGTACTCCCTTAGCCCAAGTGCAACTCCTCTCCCAAAAACAGCGAGCCCCAAAGAAAAGCAGAGTCTCAACACGGCGTGTGCTAAAGCACACGCCGTGTTTGAGACTCTGTTTTTCTTTCTTAACAGTGCACAGCTGCGGGGCTGATTGTGGGCCTTGAGTTAGTATTCATGTTAATTGCAGCCCGTGTGCGCTGCAGTGCACAAGAATACTATCTCAAAGGGTCACAATCAGCCCCTCAGCTGTGCATAATTAAGAAAGAAAAGCAGTCTCTCAAACATGGCGTGTGCTAAAGCACACGTCGTGTTTGAGACACTGTTTTTCTTTTCTTAACAGTGCATAGGCGGAGGCTGATTGTGGGCCTTGAGTTAGTATTCATGCTAATTGCAGCGCACACGGGCTGCAATGTAACATGAATATTAACTCAAAGGCCCACAATCAGCCCCGCAGCTGTGCACTGTAATTAAAGGAATGCAGCAAGTGCAAAGGCCACCTGCTCGTGAACGCAAGCACTCCCAAAACCCAGAGCCACGGAATGACCGTCTTCGCGCCGCTCGCGTTTTAAAGCGGCGGCGCGAACGGTCTCGCAGGATGTGCGCGCTAAATACAGCACACTGCGCGCTTGGGGTGACTTCGGTGCTGCAGCGCACGCACGCGCTGCAGGTTATTGGGAACAGTGGTAATGACTATGTTTTGCTATTAGTGCAAAACGTGTGCTTCAGAGAGTGGATAAGTGCATGGGTAGTGCCTACATGAAAGGCTGACTGCCTGCCTGATTACATGAGCAACATAATGACAATTTTCAAGTAGTCTAAAGGCTCAACATTATTTATATTAGAAACAAATAACATATAATTAAACTTTAAACAATTTTTCACGTTATCATGCATATTATATTATATATTCTTACCTTTTAAATAATTTAGATACATTACTCAGCAGAAGTATTTTAGAGCAGTATTGTCCTAAACAGCATTAAAACTCTTCTCAAGCTTCAACAGTACCTACTATAAAGAAGAAGAAGAAAAACTGTTATTTAATGATAATATATTACTGAAATTATATTATATTTTTAGCAACTCAACATAAATTTAGAATTACATAACACTTTCAGATTCCTTTTTTTGCTGTTCTCAGATTCCACTTAAGTTCACCAGACACAGTGATTTCAATGTGGTATCATCATTGAACAGCGGGAAAAAAAACAATCAAATCGATTGTAGAAAAAAAAAAAAATCAGCGTAAAGCATCATTTTCAATATGTGTAGCTATGTGCTTTTCTATCTACACTTTGTTAATTACTTCCTTCATCTACATAAACTCTATTATTTATCTCAAATACATTTTTTAAATACAGACTCTCATTTACTTCTGGTACAAAATAGACAACAAATATATAAACTATTTCCTTTTAACCCCTTCCCTGCGCATGACGGAACCACGCCGTCATGAGCCACGGGCGGCGTGTGCTCATGACGGCGTGGTTCCGTCATGCTGCGGCCCCTCCACCCACGCGGGACTGATTCCCCGCCTGTGCGGGCGAATTAGTGAGTGGGCAGGGTCGTGACGGAACCACGCCGTCATGAGCACAGCCTCGCCCGTGACTCATGACGGCGTGGTCTCCGTCACGAGCATGCGCGGCGCCACGCTCACCCCCACTCCCCATCGCCGCGGTGGAATTACCGCCGCGGCCAAGGGGTTAAACAGAATTTTCAAATGCAATATCAATTACCGTCGAATAATAATCTAAACACTAATTATAAATACTAATAGTTTGCATTCCTGTCTACTTTCTGTTCACATCTTCCCAATTGACGAATGATGTACTCAAAATTTTGGCTTCAAAAATAACAAATATGAATTTGGTAATTCATAAGGCAATCTAGGTTTGAATTCCAAGTGGGCATCATTGCAATGTGTCCATCTTTTATTACACTTCAAATACACAGTAAAGTGTGCAGATGTTGTAGGTCCATCATGGAAAATAATAGCCACTGCTATAAAAGTTCTTCCTGAAATAGATATTTGACTTACATTAAAAACATTTTTTTTTCGTTTCCAATTTTCTTCCATTTGCTCCACAACGTTGTAGCATTAAAATGAGATATTTTGCAAATCTTTCTATATGTAATGTAGACAACATCTCTGATCTACAATGCGAACATCTCATGTCCTGATTGGCTGTTTTTATCAATTTGTTAAAAGGTACTGATTTGCAGTCTGGTATCATCAAGTATATGAATCGTTCTGTTTGTATTTTAGTGGTGGTGGTAAATGAACACTCTTCTACATTTATGATCCCATCTGTAACTTAGTCCAAATACGTTTTCAATCTGTATTCCTTCGTGTTCTAATACTCCATGCATAAGGATTAGAAATTCTGGTGCATCTTGTTGTATATTAAGATTAAATGTCAAAGAACCAGTGCATCTATCCAAAAGATGCCGAATGCCAGAAGCAGTATGAATTTTACTTCTGTCAATTACCAACTGTTGAAATACATGATGTAGTAAAGAACAGAATCCTTTTTCATGATTTCCCATGATTTCATGATGAAGATCTTGTAGATAAAACACAACATTCAGAATCACATTAGCATAACAGTTGATACCTGAACTATTTTCCAACTCGTATCCTACAATGTCATCAACAGTTTCCATTTTCTTTTTCTTTACACCTTCATGTTTCTCTTCAATTGTTTTCTTATTTTGAACCTCAGTTGAATGTTTTGACATATTTCCATTTTGGACACACTACACGTTTTTCATATATGGGATATTCACCTAAATCAGGTGTATGAAGTCTTCTTAAAAGATTATACTCTCTTACACAATTTGCATCAGCACTAACCTTTTTCTCATCGAAATCAATCAAATACAAACCAGACAATGTTCTTACTCAGAGACAATGCAATGTATGCCATTCCCTCTTTGAACACTGTACTTCCAATATTTACAAAAGCATTGTCTATACTTAAACCTTGAGATTTATGAATAGTTACTGCATATGCTAAAGACAGAGGAAACTGTTTTCTGCGAACATACAAATCTTTTACAGGCAAAAAACGTATAACACAACACCCAATCTGTCTTACCTCTTTAATCTGATCACACTTTATAATAAAAAATTCTATTCCATCTCTATTCTGAAATTTTACAAAATCAACAACTTTTCCCATTGCTCCATTTACTAAACCTTCTTCCACATTCAAATTACGCCGTAAAATTACCCGACAGTTTATACATACATATAAAGTATTTTCTAAGCCTGCAGTTTTACATACAAACTTTTCCAAAGAATTCAATTTAGCCTGTAGTTTCTCTGTGAGAAGAATAGTCACTCCCTGGTGTTCAATTTTATCAATAGCTTCAATTTCCACTATTTGTTGTTTTTCCAGTATCAAAAGTTCTTGATTAAATGCAGAACACTCTTGCAGTGTAGGCATTAGGCAAACTATAGACTTCTTTTCTGAAAGCTTATTGTTCATTATTTCAGCCGCTGTGTTTCCAGTTGTAAACAAGTTCCTTAGTAGCTGACTTTCTAAAGCTTGTTTACCATGTTTTGTCAAGACACCAATTCTTATATCTTGAAGAATATTTCCATAATCTTCATCACTTGCTTGTCGCATATTCTTAATAAGTTCTTTACATTTAAAATGTAACCAAATTTTCACATTTCAAATACTTCCCAAAGATTTCCTAGTGCCTTCATGGACAAGTGTTTTAAAAACAGGTTGTCCTTTTACAGGAGTTAGTTGTAGAAGATCTCCAAATACAATTAAATGTTTTCCTCCAAACCGAACATCGTATTCTGTTTTTAAAATCTGTTGCTTTCTTAAATGTACAAAGGCAAGCATTAAGTTTGAAATCATGCTCACCTCATCAATAATTAAAAGTTTCATTTTCTTCAGTACTCTTGACACTTCATAGCAAGCTTCTCCAGATAGCTTTTGATATTCCAATTTATTATCATGTTCAACTGGTAGCATAAGTAATCTATGTAAAGTAATCCCTTTAATGTTGTGTGCTGCTAATCCAGTTGGAGCTGTTACAACACAAGATAAATGTGATTCTGTAGTTTTTTGTAGATAACCGGTCAAAACTTTAATTGAGAAACTTTTTCCCATTCCAGCTTCACCGCTGATGTATATAAGTCTAGGTTTAAATGATGAACATCGTGCAGCAAACCAAGGGGCATATTATCAAGCCCCTATCGCCACCACAACGTCACCCATTGAATTCGACACTGCCACCTGTTATCAAGGGTGGCCATAATAGGTGGCAGCGCCGAACTTAAGATCAGGAAAATCCTGGTCTTAAGATGGCGAAAAGAGGAGAAATGCTTTATTTCTCCTCTTTTTTGCTTTCTCCATGCATGCTGCCTTGTGCAGCACACATGGAAAGAGCAAAATGCCATGGTTTGTTTATGTACAGGAAGGTGTCCCTTCCTGTACATAAACAAACCTTTTTTAAAAATGCCATTTTGTAACTTACATGTATGCTGCATGAAGCAGCACACTCATAAGTTACAAACTGGCATTTTAGGTTTGTTTATGTGCAGGAAGGGGCACCTTCCGGTACATAAACAAACCTCCCTGCTCATGCAGACACCCTTGTACTCTGGTGCAAGGGTGCCTGCGTTGGCACTAAGTTGTAAAACTTAGCGCCATCGCAGGGGAAACGCGAGGCTGCACCATATCCTTAATAATATGGTGCAGCCTCGCGTTTCCGAAGTGGCTGAGAGAGGCGTTAAGTCAAGAAGGCTAACACCTTTCTCCGCCACTTCCTTGCTAATATGCCCCCATGTTGTATCTGTTCTTTCACTTGTAGATATATTACTTTCTGTTCAATATTTAGTTGTTCTAACTTTTCCAATGGAATAATATCCTGTTGTGCTTGTTGCATTGCAGTTTCTACCTCATTCATGGCTATTGCTGCTTCATTTTCGATAATTGGTTGTCCCAGTGGATCTTGACTTAGTGGAGCAGAACTTTGACTATCTTGAGAACTGTCTCTAGCTATTTCGGCTGCAATAGTACTTTCTTGTTCAATCTCATCATTTAACATTTGTAGATATGTAGGGAAAATTGTGCATTGAATGCTATCTTTACATGCATGTGGAGAGGTGTGGTGCAGCTGCCAGGGCAGCTGACTTCGGAGCACAGGGTTCACGGTTCGATCCCCGGCTCCGGCGGCAGCTCAGCTCAGCACCATGTGACTCTGGGCAATAGCTCACTTAATTTCCACTACGGACCCCAGCGCCTTGAGACCCGTAAGGGTGAGTAGCTGCGCTATATAAAAACGGACTTACTTACTTACTAAAAGAATCTTCATAGCCGTCAAAATCTCCAAGTAATTCCGTTTCACTACGCCAAGGCTTGAACAGTTGCAGAATTGCAAAAATTGAAAAATTCCCTCTTACCTGGACTGTCACAACTGAGTTTTCTGTGGTTAATAAGATTTCCTTTGGCATGTTTTACCAAACATCCGTCACATCCAATTACTGCATATTTTTCTTCTTTTATATTTTCTGAAACGTTTCTTTTAAAGCTGTAATGTTGAAGTATTTCATACGGACATAGGTTTTCCAGATGTGGACTCCTTTTTGGGATAGTATTTATCCAACATATTAGTTTTAACAATATCTGTACTTTCTGGTTCATTCAGTGCTAAGTATTTGAGTTCTTGTAATGTTTTCAAAACTCTATTTCGTGTAGAGGCAAGACGTAAACTTACCCAAATGATTCCTCTTGACTTTGAATATAAACTGGCAGAGCTCAAGCGATCCGAACATTCATAGGATCCAATCTCTCGATGGGAAAGCATTTTCAAGCTAAAGCTGTACAATTTCTTGCTAAGACTCTTTTCTTGTGAAATTTCTCCCCACATCTCTTTCATCTCTGTTTTTTCAGATTTGGTTATATATGATGTAACATAGTGAGCAACAACAATTGGATTATCTGCAACATATTGAATATCCATGTTTGCATTCCACATTTTCAAAATCACTGGATTGTAGTCATTAATATACTTTGAATCTTCAGTTCTTTTTAAGTTGTATGTATTCTTTGGAGATTTCCGAGTTTTTGTATGCCTTACTGCTGACATAAAACTATTTACTCTTCCTTTAGAAATTATTGGACGTGGGAATCCAAAACGACATTTTGTATAAAATTTCCCTTTAAACTTGTATTTTCGTCTACAGTATTTTCCACATCGATGACTTTGAAACCGTAAAACTTGTTGTCTCAAGCTCTTTTCTCCTCCTTCTCTTGGAATGGCACAGGTAACATACTGTTCGATGAAAGACAAAACACTTTCATCAGCATCAGTTCCAAATTTTGGCGCATTCTTGATCCATAATAGCATGTGTATATGAGGAGAACCTCTGGCTTGGTACTCTTTTCGCCCAAAAAATCAGTAACTTTTCCAAGAGGAGGAATATTTTTATTGCAGATAAATGACATCATACTTTGAAACCTATGGATAAAATACCTGCAGACATTTACTGGATCCAAGGAACAGAGTTCTCCAGGTGTCTTCAATTCAATATTTTTTACATTTGAATTTGTTTCGTAGAAATTTAAGTAAATCGTCCCATGCACATTCAACACTGCTAAGTGCTACAAACCATTTAGGGGTACCTATGTTTCTTAATATACATTTAAGTTCACCGTGACAGGGAAATCAATGTTCATTGGTACCACGTTGACATGCCATCAAATTAATTATCTGTGATTCTAAATTTTCATCTCTTTGTTGAACTTTGTCCATGGATTCTTTTGCAGAAACATGATGAAGATGAACTTGTGTTTTTAATATGTGGTTCACTGCATATGAAAGTGCAGACAAATCACTTTCAAACAAAAGATGAAATATATATGGAATGCACTGTCTTGGATCTTCAGAGTACAATCTTGTCGAGCGGTATTCTGAAGCTGGAATCTGTACAGCTCGCTCATCAAATCGTCCACCTTTTCCAGTGGGGAACAGCTGTGGAAAACAACGAGCTTCTAAACTTTTTCCCCATACACTCATGAGAGTTCCCTTTGCTTCCTTTGTTTGAAATAATTCAATACTGTTTCCTATCACTTCTTTTGAATGTAGAGGATGAATAGTTTAATGTTCATAGATCTCTTCAGTCCTAGACTTGTCCACTTTTTCTATTTGGCCACTTGAAATTTCTGTTTCATCTTCTAAGCATATTTCCTGTTCATCAACATTTACATTCTTATAATAAATATTATTCTCTACCAGATATAATGTAGCCTTATGAAGTTTATTAATATCTATAAACTCTTGCCATATTTTTCGACTCTTTTTTGGTACACCATTAACTAGAATAACTACTGGCTCATTTTCCTCCCCGTTTATACCAACAGTTTCAATATTTTTCTTCAAATCTAAAGGTAAGTACACAACTCTTCCTTTCAGACCTCTTTGTAAATCTGTTGGAGGCAGCTTACCTGTTTTAGGCTCCATACTAACTATAGCCTGAAATGGGGGCACAGACTGAATAAGAATGGACACATATACATTCAAATCTGCCAGTTCCAGAGGAATAGCTAGCAACTCTAAGGGCCCGATTCCGATCTCGTTCGGAAAGCAAACCAAATGACACGTGTCCGGAATGCTTTCCGTATGACTCATGTCAGGGGAGTCCGACCGAACAAGTACGATGCATTTGAATGCATCTGGATACGATTCGGTTGGACTCCCATTGACTTCAATGGGAGCCTGTGTACCAACGCATACACAGGCTCCCATTGACAAAGGGAGCGTCGCGGATCATTGTGCACCCTACGGCGGGTACGCCGTTGGTAGCCTGCCACACTGTACATAGTCTGGTAGGGGGACCCATGTGTACCCCCATGTGCGCACGAATCGGAGGGCCCCGGGTGAAGGGGGTCCTGCTACGGGCCCCAAAGACTGATTCCGGCAGCCATTTCGATCCGGGCAAAAGGAATCGGTAGAAGGCAGTCGGAGATCGTTCATCGTACTTGCTAGCTTGGAAAACCTACTACATAGAGTTGTGCGATTCGAGCTCCGGGAGCGGCTCTATCTCTCCGTATGCCTTCCGGAAAGGATTTGGTCAGCGCCGATGGTCTCCGAGGCATCGTACCTTGGTCATTCGGGTGGGAACGAGTCGGTCAGGAAACAGGCTCCTGTTCGGTTTAGGTAAAACCAAATCCGATTGGGAGCGCTTCCGAGCGAGATAGGAATCGGGCCCTAAGTTGTTATGTACTGCTCTAGCTGGCATTTTGTTCTCTTCTAATTTGTTGTAACAATATTTACAATTATAGTTGATCAGTAGCCAACTAAAACTGACCTTCTACCAACAAATAAGCACCAAATTGCTGTCACTTATCATTGTTTTCCTTTTCAGTTTTTAAATATAGATCAACATTCCTAGTTTGACTTCTATAGTGAGTACGTCGACAACAAATACAAACATAGTTTGGTTTTTCAGATGAAACTGTCTTAAACTTTGTGATTTCTTCTGCAAACTCGTCAATACTAATATCTTCCACCTCTTCTTCAACACCTACACTTATCAAGCTCTCACTTTCTCTACACTCCTCTTGTGAACCAAAAAAACGAAACTGTATTTCATCCCAAGCTTTTTACACATCTGATACTGAACTGTGCAAAAGAGCTGTGTTCATTTCACTTAAAGATAATGCAGGACTTTTTACATAGTAGAGTCTCCTTACTAACTTCCGCATTTCTGAGTGGTGTACTGCTAACATTCTTAAATGATGGACAGTACTTAGACACACTTTTCTTGAAAGACAAGCCAGAGAATGACCATGCAAGTTAGTATATTTTCTTACTTTACATGGATCTAGTCCTTGTAACATCTTAATCTGTTTAAGACTTTTTTTGGCATATTCTCATTAAAAAATTCATAATATGTCAATAGATTCCTGTCGAATACTGCAAATACGAATACAATCCCACTTATATACCGGAGCTTGTGTATGCCTCCCTTGAACTTCTTTAGCTATTACTTCTTCCACATTCCTAGGAACCATCTTTTCTTTTGGAATGGGACAATCATCTTTCATCTCATAGCATCGACCACTAGTATCAACTGCATGAACTAATGTGTTCTGTTGAAAATAGCTTTCTTCATTAAAGAAAGGCTCAGTACTAGAAGTATGATTCCATTCAACAGTGAAAGTTTTACAAAAGTTACTTCTATTAATCAGTCTTTTTCTTTTGCTTTTGTCCTTCATAAACAGCATTGTTTTATTCAATGTTTTCATTCGCTTTAATACTAACATAAATAATTTTTGTTTCAATTCAAAAGCAGTATCTACTACACTTTCAATGTGTTGCTTCTTCTTATACACTGCTGATCTTCATTTATAATTTTTACAATCTTTTAATACATTTTCAATTACTCTACTTCGAAACATTCGTACACGTATCTCTTTAAATTGTTTTTGTCTTTTTGTGACGTGTTCTTTTTCCAAAAATGAATGTTTTTATTTGCTTGTGCTTTGTTGTAAAAATATCCTTTTTCCTTTTATTACTATTGTCATTCTTTAATCTCTCTACAACTGTTTTAATAAATTGTTTAGTACTCTTACCAGAACAGACTTTATCCTCAGTAACATTTTGGTCTTTTCTAGTGCACTCTGTTTAGTTTTCTTTAAGTACTTCTGTTTTCTTTGTTCTCTTCTCTTTTCATGTTTTTTTGCCATCTTCAATTTATAAACCTAACAAAATAATTTTCTAAAAAACAAAGAATAGTTTGAATAGTTTGTTACAACAATTAACAATTTTAAATTAATAACATCTCAATATTGAAAATAACTAGTAAGCAAATAATTACAATTGTATTGCTATTGCATTTATAACAAATAAAAAAAGAAAAGTGTAAAAACAAGCAAGACAACTGCAGAAAGAGATGAAAAGGTGCTGACAGAGAAAGAAAGAGACGGAAAAAAAGAAAGGTTTAGAAACAGCGAAAAGAAATACACAAACAACAACACAGCTACTGAAAAATGTGAGAAATGCAGAAAGGGGCAAAAGAGGTGCAGAAAGAGACAAAAGAAGAAGAGAGGTTCAAGCAAAAAAAGTACTGAAAGAAGCAAGAAAATTACAAAAACATGCAACACAAGTGCAGAAAGACAGAAAAGAGCAGTTAAAAAAGACAGGAGAGGTGCAAAAAATGAGTAAACAGGTGCAAAAAAGGGGCAAAAGGAATGCAGAAAGAAGCACAAGAGGTGCACAAACAAGCAACAAAGGTGCACAAAGAGAAAAGAACAATAGTTAAAGAGACAAGAGGAATGCTAAAAGAAGCAACAGAGGTGCAGAAAAAGGCAAGACAGGTGGACATAGAGGCAAAGAGGTACAGAAAAAAGTAACAGAAGTGCAGAAACAAACAAAACATATACAGAAAGAAGCAAGAGAGCTGATCAAATTGATAAGAGAGATACCGAAAGAGGTAAAAGAAGATGCAGAAAGACTTAAGCGACATGCAAAAAGAGGCGAGAAATCTGCACAAACAGAAAAGAGAGGTACAGAAAGAGGAAAGACCAGTGCAGATAGACGTTAGAGGGTTGCACAAAGAAGCAAAAGAGGTGCTCAAAGAAACATGAGAAGTGCAGAACGAATCAACAGAAGTACACAAAGATATAAGACAGGTGCAGAAAGAGACAAAATAAATGAAGAGAGAAGCAAAAGAGGTGCAGAAACAGTGAAGGAAAGTCCAGAAAGAACCAAGAGAACTCCAGAAATGCAAAACAGCAATCTTTGCAATGTTACTGTTATAAGTCTCGGAAACAAACTACTTAGAGGGGGTCAAAGGGAATATTTAAAGACCTGCCACAGATTCGTTCCCCAAACATGTCATAGAAAAAACAAATAGAATCAGGGGTTCAAAAAAAGTGCAAACTCAGGAGCAGACCATTAGTAGTAATTGCAAGTATAGACATCTCCCACCTCTACGATGAGTCCTTTACAGAGGACGGAATCCCATCACCCACCGAGGTGGCATGATTCATCATCTGGGACCTCCTCTTGGCCGCAATACCTAGTGCAGCCAAGGGCTACAACCCCCTCGCTAGGAGGGAGGAGCACAGGGATGTTTTTAATAGGCAGGCCTAGGATTTACTAAATCCAGAAGATGTGAAGCTAAAGTTTGTTTTGTGGGGGTGATGGTTACAGTGCGTATGAAAAATTGGTGAAAAGTGATATAAAATTGGCTACCAGGAAGAAAAAGCTTTTAATATGGTTTCCACTGGTGTCAAATAACTAAAAACAGTGCGTATGCAGCTTCTAACAAATAACCGCATTTGTCCAAGGGAAGGTCTACATGTGTCAGCCTACGAGATCAGGAATGTGATCACGGCTTTCTTCAGGACCTAGATGATAAAACGCTACTGTAAAACAGTGAAAAATTGTTGAAAATAACAATTGGTTGGAATAGATACAACCTACAATCACCTATGTCTTCATGTCATTTTTCTAAAAAGGATCATAGGGACTTGGCCGCACCTGTAGGAAACAAAAAGGGGGGAATTGAATCCTAAAGGCATTCCAATACAATTCCATACTTGCAATATCAACTCAAATGGAAACACATATAGCAACGTACCGCTCCATAATATCAAACAAAATATATTGACATTGTAATAGATATCCTGTATGTAAACATAACAAAAAGATAATGTAAAGTTGAATAGGCTCACCCGTAATTCGGCGGGTGTAGTCCTCACCTCACCTGGCACCAGCTCAGGAATTGAGGCACCGCTCTGATTTAAAAGTAAAGGTAAGAAGCCATGAAAACCAGGGCAGTCTTACACATGGCTATCTAACAGTGTTCTGCATGTCGCATAAAATTGGCTGAATACATAATATACAATTCAACCATAAATACTTCTAGTGTCAGTGATCCAGAATCTACTGAATCGTGTTGGAAAATCACTCGATTAATGGTGAAACGAATGACAAACACTCACTGCATAACCATAACTGGAACGTTATGACAGTTAGTGATGGAGCAGCACCATAAAGACTATTCAAAATCTATATCATATTATATAATGGTGTCTATTGTCATATAAATCATATCAAAAGCGAGAGGGATAAGACCAAGAACTGAATATCTTAATGCGGTAACGCATATACTATGTCATAGTCTAGTACCCAAGTTTAACACTATTGTCACAAATACCCTCGTAGGAAACTCTAAAGGGCCAGACCAATGTGGGCTGAGCACACACACTTACCTGTCCGTCGGTACCCCGGTCAGGGCGAGAGCTGGACTGGAGGTAAACGGCGGACCGGCAAAGCGCGTTTTAAATCGTAGTAATTGAATTCCGGTGTGTGCGTGTAAACGTATCAGCGCATATCTGATGACGTGTCCTAATGATGCGCTGATACCATATTGGACGAAGCAAGAACTACTGAATATACAGCAACTGCTGGGATTTGTAGTTCATAAGGTATCTCCCACATCATTAGATTCCGAAATATGTGTGTAGACATATCAGCGCATGCCTAACATCGTATACTAATGGTACGCTGATACCGTGTAGGACGCAACAAAAACTACTAGAGAGTCCAAAAACTGCTGGGATTTGTAGTGCATAAGGTGTCTTCCACATTCCTGGAAGCCAATTACGGCAACAGAAGAAACACTTTAGAAGCGCAACTCCAAAGCACGCTCTAAGAGAAAACATATTCATTAGCATACGGTTGGATACAACAATGCAAAAATGCACCACTCTGCAAAGTTATTCTGTCCTGTTTTCAGAATTATTACAGAGATTCCAATAGTCAAAACTCAAAGAAAAAACTTGATATCTAGTTTTTCAGTTAATGAAATACAAGAAACTTAAATGTATGTATGACATATAAGTGACAGCTTTTATGAACTATGTGTAAGGCCTATAACAGAGTCCATGGAATTTCATCGTTAAGCCCCAGAGTGTCACTTTTTAACTTAAAAACCCATTTCTGTTCTTTTTTAAATACAAATTGGGAAATATCTGACACATGTGGAGGAATGAATGGTTGTTCTAATACCGTCCATTTCATCTCTTCTGCGCGGTGTTTGTGTGTCAGAAAATGTTCTGTCAATCTAGTTGCTTGTCTGTTGCATCTAATCGTGCTTTTGTGTTCATTTATCCTGACTTTAACTTTACGAGTGGTCATCCCTACATAACGAAGGGAACACGGGCAAGTTATCAAATATATACATTTTTCAGTATTACAATTTGTGTGTTTCCTTTGTAGCCAAGGTCTAGATGTACCAATATTTACTGTGACTGAATGTTCTGTTTGGGCACACGCAGTGCACGAGCCACAGGGAAAATGTCCCTGGACCGCTGGCATATTCCACAAAGTATTCACTGGATTATGTGGTTGTATTCTCGGTCTAGTGTTGACCAGGTTATCTCGAAGATTAGAGCTTCTTTTGAATGAGAAAAGTGGAGGAGGGATATTCTCACTTCCCATATTCAAAATCCGCCAATTTTTCATAACACTTTTCTGTATGCTATTAGAAAGTGTACTGAAAGTATTAACAAAAGTCAAACGCGCCATAGGTGGTTTCTCAACTGGAGGTTCTAAGAGAGCCTCACGGTTGTCGTTGGAAGCCCTCTTCAGCGCTTTGTGGACAAGATGTTTAGGATAATGCCTCTCTCGTAGTTGTTCAGATAACCGTTTGGCATGATAGTGGAATCTGTCTTTGTCCGAACAATTTCTACGAATACGCAAAAACTGTCCCACCGGCAAATTTTCACGGAGTGACCTAGGATGATGACTCTCAAAGGTCAACAGAGAGTTTCTGGCCATAGGTTTCTTATAGAGTTCACTCTCAAGGCCACCATTGGCCGGGTAAATTCGGAGGTCTAAGAAGGGGAGACATTCCTTGCTGTATTCAGCAGTGAATTTCAAATAGCTGTTCTTACTGTTCAACCAGGAATGGAACTCCAAGATAGTCGCCACATCCCCTCGCCAGATGACAAAAATGTCATCAATATAACGTTTCCAAATGATGATCCGGTTGCGGAAAGGGTTCTCTTCAGTCAAGACCAGTTCTTCTTCAAATAGGTGGACATACAGATTCACCAGACTGGGTGCAAAAATGCTGCCCATTGAAGTTCCCGACGTCTGGAGATAGATGGTATCTTCAAACTTAAAAAAGATTTCCTTCATAGCAATCCTGGCACATTCCATAATGAAATGCACCGGAGTGATAGTGTCCATCTCTCTGCGGTCTAAAAGTATCCGTACTGCATCCAATGTTTCATCCTGGGGGATGCAGGTGTAAAGCGACTCCACATCTAGGGATAGTAAAAAATCAGTGTTTGCATCAAAGTGTATATCAGGGAACAACCTCAATAAATCAGTGGTATCCTGAAGGTAGGTCGGCATCTCCTTGACAAGTGGCCTCAGGAAATGGTCCACAAAAGTTGATAAAGGCTCCATCAACGACCCTATCCCAGATATAATTGGACGACCGGGGGGGGTCTCTGGGTCTTATGGATTTTAGGCAATACGTAAAAGTATGGCATAACCGGATGGGCAGTAACAAGAAAATTTGCTTCTTGAGGAGTAATCCATTGTTCAAGTTTTGCCTCTTCAACCATGTCTGTGATCTCCTTGCTTAGTCTTGATGTGGGGTCCATCTTCAAAGGGCGATAACTATTCCTGTTCCCTAATTGTCTCAGACATTCTGTACGATAAGTTACTGTGTCTAAAATGACAGTGGCCCCACCTTTATCTGCAAGTTTAATGGTTATTGTGGCATCGTTAGATAGTGTTTGGATAGCCTTCTTTTCAACAGTGGGAAGATTCTGGTATATGTTGTTACTCATGGCATTCAAAGACATGACATCACAGATAACCGCTTTTTCAAAAGTCAACACTTGTTCAGGTATCAAATGTGTCGGTGGATTAAAAGTAGATCGAGGTTTCAGTCCAGTATTTGTCATCAACGTGCCATCACACTCAAGCTGTGTCGCAGTTTCTTTAGATTTGAAAGAGAAATGTAAGCAAATTTTTCTAAAAAATTGGGCGAGTTCACATCTGATCTGGAATAAATCACCCAAATGAGTGGGAACAAATCCCAGGCCTCTGTTTAAGACCGAAAGTTCATCTTCAGTGAGTGCACAGTTGCTTAAATTGACCACTAGGTCATTGCCTCGGTGCTCGGACCTGCTTGAGGGGCCTTCTTGGTACTGCGTGTGTTTGGTGGAGGTGGCAAAAGATTCCAGCTCACCTGTGTTTGTAGGCCTCTCCTCCTTCCTCTTGCGTGTCCAGGACCTCGTCCTAAAAAAGATTGATCAAAAAACGGTGGTTGCGGTTGATACGACGGCATGGGTTGTGAAAATGGTTGGTAAGGAAAACCCCATGGAGTTGGCGGCCACCATTGTCCATGTTGGGGGCCTCGTCCGCCCATTCTGTTACGACGTTTGTAATTTTGACCCCTGCCTCTGCTCCACTGGGCACCATTCGTGGAAGAATCGGAATCACTGGATCCATCTTCTGTACCAGATGAAGAATAGTTTGAACCATATCTTCTTCCTTTTCTGTTAAACTCGGGCGGTGCATAGTTTTCACTCGTGTAAGGATACACCTTCTCTAATGAGAACCGAGCCAAATCTTTTTTGAATTTATCAATCTTTGTCATGAGAATGTTATCCTTATGTTCTTTATTAGATTTGTTGGTTTCATCTAGATTTCTTTTGAACAGAGTACTGGAAATGGTCGTCTTGATCTGGCCCTCTAGAGTTTGGATTTCTATGAGAATCGCGTCTGCCACACGCTTGGCCGTAGTAATAATTAAGATCAACCAATCGTGGGTGCAACGCCACGCGATTAGTGACTAATCCTTTAGGAATGTTTTATCCTGTAAAAACAGTCTAGGAGTGTTTGTTACAATTAAACCCATGGGCGCACAATTCCCACGCAGGTACTCTGCCATAATAGCTCCATGGATTTGTGTACGTGAGTGTGATTTCTTCAGAATCAAGAGTTTTTCCCAATCATCCTGAGCATTAGATGTGATGTTTTGTACTGTATCTAAAATGCTAGGGTTGGTAGTGAGAATGGATTGAAGCACCTCATCATCAAATGTTAAACCTGTAAATTCAGCCATATTGTATGCGAAAATGCAGAACTTAATAGAACAGAGCTTAAAGATCAACTTCTAAATTGAGAAGGATCTTACATTAGACCCGCAGCCAAAGCTGCTCAAGAACAGAAACAACAAACTACTTAGAGGGGGTCAAAGGGAATATTTAAAGACCTGCCACAGATTCGTTCCCCAAACATGTCATAGAAAAAACAAATAGAATCAGGGGGTCAAAAAAAGTGCAATCTCAGGAGCAGACCATTAGTATTAATTGCAAGTATAGACATCTCCCACCTCTACGAGGAGTCCTTTATAGAGGACGGAATCCCATCACCCACCGAGGTGGCATGCTTCATCATCTGGGACCTCCTCTTGGCCGCAATACCTAGTGCAGCCAAGGGCTACAACCCCCTCGCTAGGAGGGAGGAGCACAGGGATATTTTTAATAGGCAGGCCTAGGATTTACTAAATCCAGAAGATGTGAAGCTAAAGATTGTTTGTGGGGGTGATGGTTACAGTGCGTATGAAAAATTGGTGAAAAGTGATATAAAATTGGCTACCAGGAAGAAAAAGCTTTAATATGGTCTCCACTGGTGTCAAATAACTAAAAACAGTGCGTATGCAGCATCTAACAAATAACCGCATTTGTCCAAGGGAAGGTCTACATGTTTCAGCCTACGAGATCAGAAATGTGATCACGGCTTTCTTCAGGACCTAGATGATAAAACGCTACTGTAAAACAGTGAAAAATTGTTGAAAATAACAATTGGTTGGAATAGATACAACCTACAATCACCTATGCCTTCATGTCATTTTTCTAAAAAGGATCATAGGGACTTGGCCTCACCTGTAGGAAACAAAAAGGGGGGAATTGAATCCTAAAGGCATTCCAATACAATTGCATACTCGCAATATCAACTCAAATGGAAACACATATAGCAACGTACCGCTTCATAATGTCAAACAAAATGTATTGACATTGTAATAGATATCCTGTATGTAAACATAACAAAAAGGTAATGTAAAGTTGAATAGGCTCACCCGTAATTCGGCGGGTGTAGTCCTCACCTGGCACCAGCTCAGGAATTGAGGCACCGCTCAGATTTAAAAGTAAAAGTAAGAAGCCATGAAAACCAGGGCAGTCTTACACATGGCTATCTAACAGTGTTCTGCATGTCGCATAAAATTGGCTGAATACATAATATACAATTCAACCATAAATACTTCTAGTGTCAGTGATCCAGAATCTACTGAATCGTGTTGGAAAATCACTCGATTAATGGTGAAACGAATGACAAACACTCACTGCATAACCATAACTGGAACGTTACGACAGTTAGTGATGGAACGCACCATAAAGACTATTCAAAATCTATATCATATTATATAATGGTGTCTATTGTCGTATAAATCATATCAAAAGTGAGAGGGATAAGACCAAGAACTGAATATCTTAATGCTGTAACGCATATACTATGTCATAGTCTAGTACCCAAGTTTAACACTATTGTCCTATTATATCTGGGATAGGGTCGTTGATGGAGCCTTTATCAACTTTTGTGGACCATTTCCTGAGGCCACTTGTCAAGGAGATGCTGACCTACCTTCAGGATACCACTGATTTATTGAGGTTGTTACCTGATATACACTTTGATGCAAACACTGATTTTTACTATCCCTAGATGTGTAGTCGCTTTACACCTGCATCCCCCAGGATGAAACATTGGATGCAGTACGGATACTTTTAGACCGCAGAGAGATGGACACTATCACTCCGGTGCATTTCATTATGGAATGTGCCAGGATTGCTATGAAGGAAAACTTTTTTAAGTTTGAAGATACCATCTATCTCCAGAAGTCGGGAACTTCAATGGGCAGCATTTTTGCGCCCAGTCTGGCGAATCTGTATGTCCACCTATTTGAAGAAGAACTGGTCTTGACTGAAGAGAACCCTTTCCGCAACCGAATCATCATTTGGAAACGTTATATTGATGACATTTTTGTCATCTGGCGAGGGGATGTGGCGACTATCTTGGAGTTCCATTCCTGGTTGAACAGTAAGAACAGCTATTTGAAATTCACTGCTGAATACAGCAAGGAATGTCTCCCCTTCTTAGACCTCCGAATTTACCCAGCCAATGGTGGCCTTGAGAGTGAACTCTATAAGAAACCTATGGCCAGAAACTCTCTGTTGACCTTTGAGAGTCATCATCCTAGGTCACTCCGTGAAAATTTGCCGGTGGGACAGTTTCGTAGAAATTGTTCGGACAAAGACAGATTCCACTATCATGCCAAACGGTTATCTGAACAACTACGAGAGAGGCATTATCCTAAACATCTTTTCCACAAAGCGCTGAAGAGGGCTTCCAACAACAACCGTGAGGCTCTCTTAGAACCTCCAGTTGAGAAACCACCTATGGCGCGTTTGACTTTTGTTAATACTTTCAGTACACTTTCTAATGGCATACAGAAAAGTGTTAAGAAAAATTGGTGTATTTTGAATATAGGAAGTGAGAATATCCCTCCTCCACTTTTCTCATTCAAAAGAAGCTCTAATCTTCGAGATAACCTGGTCAACACTAGACCGAGAATACAACCACAGAATCCAGTGAATACTTTGTGGAATATGCCAGCGGTCCAGGGACATTTTCCCTGTGGCTCGTGCACTGCGTGTGCCCAAACAGAACATTCAGTCACAGTAAATATTGGTACATCTAGACCTTGGATACAAAGGAAACACACAAATTGTACTCCTGAAAATTGGATATATTTGATAACTTGCCCGTGTTCCCTTCGTTATGTAGGGATGACCACTCGTAAAGTTAAAGTCAGGATAAACGAACACAAAAGCACGATTAGATGCAACAGACAAGCAACTAGATTGACAGAACATTTTCTGACACACAAACACCGCGCAGAAGAGATGAAATGGACGGTATTAGAACAACCATTCATTCCTCCACATGTGTCAGATATTTCCCAATTTTTATTTAAAAAAGAATAGAAATGGGTTTTTAAGTTAAAAAGTGACACTCTGGGGCTTAACGATGAAATTCCATGGACTCTGTTATAGGCCTTACAGATAGTTCATAAAAGCTGTCACTTATATGTCATACATACATTTAAGTTTCTTGTATTTCATTAACTGAAAAACTAGATATCAAGTTTTTTCTTTGAGTTTTGACTATTGGAATCTCTGTAATAATTCTGAAAACAGGACAGAATAACTTTGCAGAGTGGTGCATTTTTTGCATTTTTGTATCCAACCGTATGCTAATGAATATGTTTTCTCTTAGAGCGTGCTTTGGAGTTGCGCTTCTAAAGTGTTTCTTCTGTTGCCGTAATTGGCTTCAGGAATGTGGAAGACACCTTATGCACTACAAATCCCAGCAGTTTTTGGACTTCTAGTAGTTTTTGTTCCGTCCAACACGGTATCAGCGTACCATTAGTATACGATGTTAGGCATGCGCTGATATGTCTACACACATATTTCGGAATCTAATGATGTGGGAGACACCTTATGAACTACAAATCCCAGCAGTTGCTGTATATTCAGTAGTTCTTGCTTCGTCCAATATGGTATCAGCGCATCATTAGTACACGTCATCAGATATGCGCTGATACGTTCTACGCACACACCGGAATTCAATTACTACGATTTAAAACGCGCTTTGCCGGTCTGCCGTTTACCTCCAGTCCAGCTCTCGCCCTGACCGGGGTACCGACGGACAGGTAAGTGTGTGTGCTCAGCCCACGTTGGTCTGGCCCTTTAGAGTTTCCTACGAGGGTATTTGTGACAATAGTGTTAAACTTGGGTACTAGACTATGACATAGTATATGCGTTACCGCATTAAGATATTCAGTTCTTGGTCTTATCCCTCTCGCTTTTGATATGATTTATACGACAATAGACACCATTATATAATATGATATAGATTTTGAATAGTCTTTATGGTGCGTTCCATCACTAACTGTCGTAACGTTCCAGTTATGGTTATGCAGTGAGTGTTTGTCATTCGTTTCACCATTAATCGAGTGATTTTCCAACACGATTCAGTAGATTCTGGATCACTGACACTAGAAGTATTTATGGTTGAATTGTATATTATGTATTCAGCCAATTTTATGCGACATGCAGAACACTGTTAGATAGCCATGTGTAAGACTGCCCTGGTTTTCATGGCTTCTTACTTTTACTTTTAAATCAGAGCGGTGCCTCAATTCCTGAGCTGGTGCCAGGTGAGGTGAGGACTACACCCGCCGAATTACGGGTGAGCCTATTCAACTTTAAATTACCTTTTTGTTATGTTTACATACAGGATATCTATTACAATGTCAATACATTTTGTTTGACATTATGGAGCGGTACGTTGCTATATGTGTTTCCATTTGAGTTGATATTGCGAGCATGGAATTGTATTGGAATGCCTTTAGGATTCAATTCCCCCCTTTTTGTTTCCTACAGGTGCGGCCAAGTCCCTATGATCCTTTTTAGAAAAATGACATGAAGACATAGGTGATTGTAGGTTGTATCTATTCCAACCAATTGTTATTTTCAAAATTTTTCACTGTTTTACAGTAGCGTTTTATCATCTAGGTCCTGAAGAAAGCCGTGATCACATTCCTGATCTCGTAGGCTGAAACATGTAGACCTTCCCTTGGACAAATGCGGTTATTTGTTAGAAGCTGCATACGCACTGTTTTTAGTTATTTGACACCAGTGGAGACCATATTAAAGCTTTTTCTTCCTGGTAGCCAATTTTATATCACTTTTCACCAATTTTTAATACGCACTGTAACCATCACCCCCACAAACAATCTTTAGCTTCACATCTTCTGGATTTAGTAAATCCTAGGCCTGCCTATTAAAAACATCCCTTTGCTCTTCCCTCCTAGCGAGGGGGTTGTAGCCCTTGGCTGCACTAGGTATTGCGGCCAAGAGGAGGTCCCAGATGATGAAGCTTGCCACCTCGGTGGGTGATGGGATTCCGTCCTCTATAAAGGACTCCTCGTAGAGGTGGGAGATGTCTATACTTGCAATTACTACTAATGGTCTGCTCCTGAGTTTGCACTTTTTTTGACCCCCTGATTCTATTTGTTTTTTCTATGACTGTTATAAGTCTCACCATATTATAGAAAACATGCAAACACGCATCTCTACCTTTTGCTGGTGCCATCACACATAATAGAAACATACAAATACATATATATATATATATATATATATATTCACTGAAAAAACCATAGGTTTTAGGGACAGTTATAGTTTGTTGGACATTGCACTCGTACAAAACCCGTGAAATTCCCCTGTTATAGTTAGTTCAGCTAACTATAACTCGCGCCCCACAATGCACTGCTGATGACGTCACATATTACATCACTCATGACATGGTCAGTGACATCACTGATGACATCACTGATGACATCTCAAATGACATCACTGATGACATCATCCAGTGACTGTGTTTCTGTAAAGTTTAAATATGTTTAATATATATAGGGAAAGGCGTATTGAAGAATGAGTGGGTGTATAAGTGTCTGAATGGATGATTTAGTATGTGAGTGACTGACTCTACAAGTGAGTGATTAAACGTATCTTACTGAATGCATGGGTTAGTGACTAAACTGTGTGAATGTCTGTATCCGTCTGTTTGTTGGTGTGTAAGTGGATGCATGGATTTGCGAATAGCTACATGAGTGTCTATATGGGTTATTGATTGGTTCTCTGAGTATCTGTATGGCTGTCTGAGTGTTTGTGTGGGTGGGGTGTGTGTGACTCTATACATAGATGTGTGAGTGGGTGATTCACTGGGTGCATGATTTCAAGAGTGCATCTGTGATGGACTGCTTGGGTGGGTGAGTGTGTGTATGGGTGTGTTAGTGAGTGAATGTATATCTCAGTGGTACATGTGCGAGTAACTACATATGTAAAAGGCAGTATATATGTGTGTTAGAGTATTTAAATGGCTATAAGTGAGAGTGTGTTATTGTGAGAGTGGCTGTATGGATGCGTGTGTGCTTGTATCAGTTATTGTATAAGAGCGTAAGAATGTGCTAGTATTTGTATGAGTAAGTGAGCTGGTGTGTGTGTATAGCTGTATAGGTGAGTAAATGGGTGTGTGATTAATTTTTTGCATGACTGACTAGGTGTGTGAGTACCTCTATGGATGAGTGGCGGTGTGTGAGTGTTTATATAGGTGTACGAGTGCATATGATAGTCCTGTACTGAGTGACTGTAAGTATGAGTGACTGTACAGGTGAGTGAGTGGATGTGTGTGTAGACCTAAGAATCAGTGAGTGGGTATGTAGTTTTTGGTGTTGGAGTGTCTATGGTTTTGAGAATGGCAGTCTGTAATTTAGAGTGGGTGTATCAAAAGTTATATTAGGGTGTGAGAAGATGCATGAAATTATCACATGGATGATGTCATCAGTGATGTCATTTGAGATGTCATCAGTGATGTCATCAGTGATGTCACTGACCATGTCATGAGTGATGTAATATGTGACGTCATCAGCAGTGCATTGCGGGGCGCGAGTTATAGTTAGCTGAACTAACTATAACAGGGGAATTTCACGGGTTTTGTACGAGTGCAATGTCCAACTAACTATAACTGTCCCTAAAACCTATGGTTTTTTCAGTGAATTTCAAAGGTTTTTTAAATGCTAATTTCTAACTATAACGTGTCTGAAACCTATGGTTTTTTCAGTGAATTTCAAAGGTTTTTTAAATGCTAATTTCTAACTATAACGTGCCTGAAACCTATGGTTTTTTCAGTGAATTTCAAAGGTTTTTTAAATGCTAATTTCTAACTATAACGTGCCTGAAACCTATGTTTTTTTCAGTGAATTTCAAAGGTTTTTTAAATGCTAATTTCTAACTATAACGTGCCTGAAACCTATGATTTTTTAAGTGAATTTCAAAGGTTTTTTAAATGCTAGTTGCTAACTATGCCAACAGAGGTAGGACATGTGAAGAAAGAAGAAAAAACGCACAGAAAGAAGCAAAAGATGTGCAGAAAGAACCAACAGAGGAGCAGAAAGAGGCCTTGTTGCAAAATCATCCTGTGCCCACAACTTTTTCAGACGGGTACTGGTGGTAACTGACTCTGACTAACCAGAGCCAGTGCGCGTTTGCACAGTGGTGAAGGGAGGGGGGCCTGAGGTGACATGTGTGCAAACGCGCCCCGTGGCGCGTTTTAAGTTGCGGGATTAAGTCCCCTTGAATCCTGAGGGTCCCTGGGGCCCAACTAGCCCCCAGGTACCTACAGTTAGGACCACAGAGCTGAGTTGCAGAGAGGCGTTCCGAGGCCACGCACCTTTTTCACCTCTCTGCAACGCAACTCTGTTGTGCTTACTGAAGGTACCTGGTGGGCTAGTTGGCCCCAGGATTCAAAGGGAATTAACTCCCCAACTTAAAACGCACCACAGGGCGTGTTTGCACACATGTCACCTGAGGCCCCGCCCCTCCCTTCACCACTGTGCAAACGCGCCCCGTGGCGTGTTTTAAGTTGGGGGATTAGGTCACCTTGAATCCTGAGAGTCCCTGGGGCCCAACTAGCCCACCAGGTACTTCCAGTAAGCACAACAGGCCTGCGTTGCAACGCCTGTAACAAATTGTGCAGTTGTGTTTAGGTAATGAAGAGGGTCGTGCTGGGGGTAGTGTTTTAGGGTTTAGGGTAGTGCAGTGGTGTTTGTGTAGTGTAGGGGGTCATGCTGGGGGTAGATTTAGGGTTTAGGGTAGTGCAGTGGTGTTTGGGTAGTGTAGGGAGTCGTGCTGGGGGAGTGTTTTAGGGTTTAGGGTAGTACAGTGGTGTTTGGGTAGTGTAGGGGGTCATGCTGGGGGTTAGTGTTTTAGGGTTTAGGGTAGTGCAGTGGTGTTTGGGTAGGGTAGGGGATACTACTGGGGGTAGTGTTTTAGGGTTTAGGGTAGTGCAATGGTGTTTAGGTAGTGTAGGGGGTACTGCTGGGGGTAGTGTTTTAGGGTTTAGGGTAGTGCAGTGGTGTTTGGGTAGCGTAGGGGGTACTGCTGGGGGTAGAGTTTTATGGTTTAGGGTAGTGCAGTGGTGTTTGGGTTGTGTAGGGGTTCGTGCTGGGGTAGTTTTTTAGGGTTTAGGGTAGTGCAGTGGTGTTTGTGTAGTGTAGGAGGTCGTGTTTTAGGGTTTAGGGTAGTGCAGTGGTCTTTGGGTAGTGTAGGGAGTCGTGCGGGGGGTATTGTTTTAGAGTTTAGGGTAGTGCAGTGGTCTTTGGGTAGTGTAGAGGGTTGTGCGAGGGTAGTGTTTTAGGGATTAGGGTAGTGCATTGGTATTTGGATAGTGTAGGGGGTCATGCGGGGGTAGTGTTTTAGGGTTTAGGGCAGTGCAGTGGTGTTTAGGTAGTGTAGGGGGTCGTGCTGGGGGAGTGTTTTAGGGTTTAGGGCAGTGCAGTCGTGTTCGGGTAGTGTAGGGGGTCGTGCTGGGGGAGTATTTTAGGGTTTAGGGTAGTGCAGTGGTGTTTGGGAAGTGTAGGGGGTCATGCTGGGGGTAGTGTTCTAGGGTTTAGGGCAGTGCAGTGGTGTTCGGGCAGTGTAGGGGGTCGTGCTGGGGGTGGTGTTTTAGGGTTTAGGGCAGTGCAGTGGTGTTCGGACAGTGTAGGGGGTCGTGCTGGGGGTGGTGTTTCAGGGTTTAGGGCAGTGCAGTGGTGTTCGGGCAGTGTAGGGGGTCGTGCAGGGGGTGGTGTTTCAGGGTTTAGGGCAGTGCAGTGGTGTTCGGGCAGTGTAGGGGGTCGTGCAGGGGTGGTGTTTCAGGGTTTAGGGCAGTGGTGTTCGGGCAGTGTAGGGGGTCATGCTGGGGGTGGTGTTTCAGGATTTGGGGCAGTGCAGTGGTGTTCGAGCAGTAAAGGGGGTCGTGCTGGGGGTGGTGTTTCAGGGTTTAGGGCAGTGCAGTGGTGTTCCGGCAGTGTAGGGGGTCGTGCAGGGGGTGGTGTTTCAGGGTTTAGTGCAGTGGTGTTCGGGCAGTGTAGGGGGTCATGCTGGGGTGGTGTTTCAGGGTTTAGGGCAGTGCAGTGGTGTTCGGGCAGTGTAGGGTGTCGTGCTGAGGGGTGGTGTTTCAGGGTTTAGGGCAGTGCAGTAGTGTTTGGGCAGTGTAGGGGGTCGTGCTGGGGGAGTGTTTTAGGGTTTAGGGCAGTGCAGTCGTGTTCGGGTAGTGTAGGGGGTCGTGCTGGGGGGAGTATTTTAGGGTTTAGGGTAGTGCAGTGGTGTTCGGGTAGTGTAGGGGGTCATGCTGGGGATAGTGTTCTAGGGTTTAGGGCAGTGCAGTGGTGTTCGGGCAGTGTAGGGGGTCGTGCTGGGGGTGGTGTTTTAGGGTTTAGGACAGTGCAGTGGTGTTCGGGCAGTGTAGGGGGTCGTCTTGGGGTGGTGTTTCAGGGTTTAGGGCAGTGCAGTGGTGTTTGGGCAGTGTAGGGGGTCGTGCAGGGGGTGGTGTTTCAGGGTTTAGGGCAGTGCAGTGGTGTTCGGGCAGTGTAGGGGGTCGTGCAGGGGTGGTGTTTCAGGGTTTAGGGCAGTGGTGTTCGGGCAGTGTAGGGGGTCATGCTGGGGGTGGTGTTTCAGGGTTTAGGGCAGTGCAGTGGTGTTCGAGCAGTAAAGGGGGTCATGCTGGGGGTGGTGTTTCAGGGTTTAGGGCAGTGCAGTGGTGTTCGGGCAGTGTAGGGGCGGTGCAGGGGGTGGTGTTTCAGGGTTTACGGCAGTGCAGTGGTGTTCGGGCAGTGTAGGGGGTGGTGCAGGGGGTGGTGTTTCAGGGTTTAGGGCAGTGCAGTGGTGTTCGGGAAGTGTAGGGGGTCGTGCAGGGGGTGGTGTTTCAGGGTTTAGAGCAGTGCAGTGGTGTTTCAGGGTTTAGGGCAGTGCAGTGGTGTTCGGGCAGTGTAGGGGGCGGTGCAGGGGGTGGTGTTTCAGGGTTTAGGGCAGTACAGTGGTGTTCGGGCATTGTAGGGGGTGGTGCTGGGGCTGGTGTTTCAGGGTTTAGGGCAGTGCAGTGGTGTTCGGGCAGTGTAGGGGGTCATGCTGGGGCTGGTGTTTCAGGGTTTAGGGCAGTGCAGTGGTGTTCGGGCATTGTAGGGGGTGGTGCTGGGGCTGGTGTTTCAGGGTTTAGGGCAGTGCAGTGGTGTTCGGGCAGTGTAGGGGGTCTTGCTGGGGCTGGTGTTTCAGAGTCTAGGGCAATGCAGTGGTGTTCGGGCAATGTAGGGGGTCTTGCTGGGGCTGGTGGTTCAGGGTTTAGGGCAGTGCAGTGGTGTTCGGGCATTGTAGGGGGTGGTGCTGGGGCTGGTGTTTCAGGGTTTAGGGCAGTGCAGTGGTGTTCGGGCAGTGCAGGGGGTCATGCTGGGGCTGGTGTTTCAGGGTTTAGGGCAGTGCAGTGGTGTTCGGGCAGTGTAGGGGGTCTTGCTGGGGCTGGTGTTTCAGAGTCTAGGGCAATGCAGTGGTGTTCGGGCAGTGTAGGGGGTCTTGCTGGGGCTGGTGTTTCAGGGTTTAGGGCAGTGCAGTGGTGTTCGGGCAGTGTAGGGGGTCGTGCTGGTGCTAGTGTTTCAGGGTTTAGGGCAGAGCAATGGTGCTCAGGCAGTGTATGGGGTTGTGCTGGGGGTGATGTTTCAGGGTTTATGGCAGTGCAGTGGTGTTAGGGCAGTGTAGGGGGTCGTGCTGGGGGTGGTGTTTCAGGGTTTAGGGCAGTGCAGTGGTGTTCCGGCAGTGTAGGGGGTCGTGCAGGGGGTGGTGTTTCAGGGTTTAGTGCAGTGGTGTTCATGCAGTGTAGGGGGTCGTGCTGAGGTGGTGTTTTAGGGTTTAGGGCAGTGCAGTGGTGTTCGGGCAGTGTAGGGTGTCGTGCTGAGGGGTGGTGTTTCAGGTTTTAGGGCAGTGCAGTAGTGTTTGGGCAGTGTAGGGGGTCGTGCAGGGGGTGGTGTTTCAGGGTTTAGGGCAGTGCAGTGGTGTTCGGCCAGTGTACGGGGTTGTGCTGGGGCTGGTGTTTCAGGGTTTAGGGCAGTGCAGTGGTGTGCGGGCAGTGTACGGGGTTGTGCTGGGGCAGGTGTTTCAGGGTTTAGGGCAGTGCAGTGGTGTGCGGGCAGTGTACGGGGTTGTGCTGGGGCTGGTCTTTCAGGGTTTAGGGCAGTGCAGTGGTGTTCGGGCAGTGTAGGGGGTCGTGCTGGGGGTGGGGTTTCAGGGTTTAGGGCAGTGCAGTGGTGTTCGGGCAGTGTAGAGGGTCGTGCTGGGGCTGGTGTTTCAGGGTTTAGGGCAGTGCAGTGGTGTTCGGGCAGTGTAGGGGGTCGTGCTGGGGCTGGTGTTTCAGGGTTTTGGGCAGAGCAGTGGTGTTCGGGCAGTGTAGGGGCTCGTGCTGGGGGTGGTGTTTCAGGGGTTAGAGCAGTGCAGTGGTGTTCGGGCAGTGTAGGGGGTCTTGCTGGGGGTGGTGTTTCAGGGTTTAGGGCAGTGCAGTGGTGTTCGGGCAGTGTAGGGGGTCTTGCTGGGGGTGGTGTTTCAGGGTTTAGGGCAGTGGTGTTCGGGCAGTGTAGGGGGTCTTGCTGGGGGTGATGTTTCAGGGTTTAGGGCAGTGCAGTGGTGTTCGGGCAGTGTAGGGGGTCTTGCTGGGGGTAGTGTTTCAGTGTTTAGGGCGGTGCAGTGGTGTTCGTGCAGTGTAGGGGGTCGTGCTGGGGGTGGTGTTTCAGGGTTTAGGGCAGTGCAGTAGTGTTCGGGCAGTGTAGGATGTCGTGCAGGGGGTGGTGTTTCAGGGTTTAGGGCAGTGCAGTGGTGTTCTGGCAGTGTAGGGGGTCATGCTGGGGGTGGTGTTTCAGGGTAGTGCAGTGGTGTTCGGGCAGTGTAGGGGGTCATGCTGGGGCTGGTGTTTCAGGGTTTAGGGCAGTGCAGTGGTGTTCGGGCAGTGTAGGGGGTCTTGCTGGGGGTGATGTTTCAGGGTTTAGGGCAGTGGTGTTCGGGCAGTGTAGGGGGTCTTGCTGGGGGTGATGTTTCAGGGTTTAGGGCAGTGCAGTGGTGTTCGGGCAGTGTAGGGGGTCTTGCTGGGGGTAGTGTTTCAGGGTTTAGGGCAGTGCAGTGGTGTTCGTGCAGTATAGGGGGTCGTGCTGGGGATGGTGTTTCTGGGTTTAGGCAGTGCAGTAGTGTTCGAGCAGTGTAGCGGGTTGTGCAGGGGGTGGTATTTCAGGGTTTAGGGCAGTGCAGTGGTGTTCGGGCAGTGTAGGGGGTCGCGCTGGGGGTGGTGTTTCAGGGTTTAGGGCAGTGCAATGGTGTTCGGGCAGTGTAGGGGGTCATGCATGGGGTGGTGTTTCAGGGTTTAGGGCAGTGCAGTGGTGTTCGGGCAGTGTAGGGTGTTGTGCTGGGGCTGGTGTTTCAGGGTTCAGGGCAGTGCAGTGGTGTTCAGGCAGTGTAGGGGGTCGTGCTGAGGCTGGTGTTTCACGGTTTAGGGCAGTGCAGTGGTGTTCGGGCAGTGTAGGGGGTCGTGCTGGGGCTGGTGTTTCAGGGTTTAGGGCAGTGCAGTGGTGCTCGGGCAGTGTAGGGGGTCGTGCTGGGGGTGGTGTTTCTGGGTTTAGGGTAGGGCAGTGGTGTTCGGGCAGTGTAGGGGGTCGTGCTGGGGCTGGTGTTTCAGGGTTTAGGGCAGTGCAGTGGTGTTCGGGCAGTGTAGGGGGTCGTGCTGGGGCTGGTGTTTCAGGGTTTTGGGCAGAGCAGTGGTGTTCGGGCAGTGTAGGGGGTCATGCTGTGGGTAGTGTTTCAGGGTTTAGGGCAGTGCAGTGGTGTTCGGGCAGTGTAGGGGGTCGTGCTGGGGGTGGTGTTTCAGGGTTTAGGTCAGTGGTGTTCGGGCTGTGTAGGGGGTCTTGCTGGGGGTGATGTTTCAGGGTTTAGGGCAGTGCAGTGGTGTTCGGGCAGTGTAGGGGGTCTTGCTGGGGGTAGTGTTTCAGGGTTTAGGGCAGTGCAGTGGTGTTCGGGCAGTGTAGGGGGTCATGCTGGGGGTGGTGTTTCAGGGTTTAGGGCAGTGCAGTGGTGTTCGGGCAGTGTAGGGGGTCGTGAAAGGGGTGGTGTTTCAGGGTTTAGGGCAGTGCAGTGGTGTTCGGGCAATGTAGGGGGTCGTGCTAGGGGTGGTGTTTCAGGGTTTAGGGCAGTGCAGTGGTGTTCGGGCAGTGTAGGGGGTCATGCAGGGGCTGGTGTTTCAGGGTTTAGGGCAGTGCAGTGGTGTTCGGGCAGTGTAGGGGGTCGTGCTGGAGGTAGTGTTTTAGGGTTTAGGGTAGTGCAGTGGTGCTTGTGTAGTGTAGGGGGTCGTGCTGGGGGTAGTGTTTTAGGGTTTAGGGTAGTGCAGTGGTGTTTGTGTAGTGTAGGGGGTTATGTTTTAGGGTAGTGCAGTGGTGTTTGGGTAGTGTAGGAGGTTGTGCTGGTGGTAGTGTTTTAGGATTTAGGTTAGTGCAGTGGTATTTGGGTAGTGTAGGGGGTCATGCTGGGGATAGTGTTTTAGGGTTTAGGATAGTGCAGTGGTGCTTGTGTAGTGTAGGGGGTTGTGCTGGGGGTAGTGTTTTAGGGTTTAAGGTAGTGCAGTGGTGTTTTTGTAGTGTAGGGGGGTCATGTTTTAAGATGCAATGCTCCAATACCTGACCAGTCTGCACTACATAAAACTGCAAAAAAACTAAAAATAAAAAGTGTTTTGCACACTTTTGTCATTGGGCTATATGTGGGCTACATCTGGGTAATATTTGTGCTACATTTGGGCTCTTTTTTCACTGGTGGCCATCTTGGAAGACTTCTTTGTTATGAAGTTTCCTAATTTCTTCATTTACTGCAGTCTTCTCAGTAGGAAATGCTTTCAGTTTTTTACTTTGATTCCATCAAGAAGGCATTCAGATGTGTCTCACATCTGCCATAAATTCAGAATGTTAGCACTCTAGTTGCTCATTAGATCACTGTAGTAAAGCTACTGCTCACCAGGGAGTTAACTGGTAGTCTGCTGCTGGTATTGAAAGTGATTGTTTCAGTCTGCATGTCAGAATTTTCTAATGAAATAGAAGAGGATATGAGATCTCACTTAAAACATGCCCTAATTTTTCTTTCTGCAGCACTAACCATAATTTCTATTTCAAAAAGAACCCCTCATTTTGTTCCTTTTTAAATTAAATGTTTTAAGTGTTACCGGTTTATTCCAATCAAGATGGCTTCAGGTGTGCCATACTTTTGTAATAAGTAAGGCTGTTAGCGCTATAGTTGTTCTTTAGAACACTCTGGGAAGCTGCAGTAGAACACAAAGGCATCAACTGGCAGGCTGCTCCTGTTGAAATATAACAGGAAGATATTTGAGATCACACTTGAAATATGTCCTAATTTTTCTTTCTACAGCACTAACCATAATTTCTATGACAAAATGAACCCCCTCATTTTGTTCCTTTTTAAATTAAATGTTTTAAGTGTTACCAGTTTATTCCAATCAAGATGGCTTCAGGTGTGCCATACTTTTGTCATAAGTAAGGCTGTTAGCACTCTAGTTGTTCTTTAGAACACTCTGGGAAGCTGCAGTAGAACACAAAGGCATCAACTGGCAGGCTGCTCCTGTTGAAATATAACAGGAAGATATTTGAGATCACACTTGAAACATGTCCTAATTTTTCTTTCTACAGCACTGAAGTAACAGCAGTGGAATAAAGCCGAAGAGGCGGAACGTTATATTGTAATAATTCTTTATTATAAATAGGCCCACAAGCAGCCAGCAAGAAGCGCGGCTAACAGGGGAAACTCAAGGCGAAGGAAACATATCTATTCCATGACGTATGTTATATACATAACTAAGATTCTAAATGACGTCACAATGTCAAGAGCATGTACGGGGAAAGGGTGCAACCTAACTATACAATATGATAACTTTATTGTTCCTTAGAGGAAGTACAACATCTCCCTTTCTTTTTAAACACAAGTAATCTAATACAACACATAGTCTCTGTACATGCTAGGAAAACGAGAGAACCTACCATATCTGGTGCAAGAATCATTATACATATTACCAAAAGATTCGTTACTAACTCCAGAAGATTGATCCCCATTAGTTGGGACATTTGATACAGTTGGGCTATCAACACTTTGGCTATTAGTCACTACATTATCAGAATCTGCAACAATTTGACTATTCATACAGGTATTATCATAACTTGAGGAATTGCATGGAATAGAGCTTGAACTATGAGGGCTCAAAAGTGACTTTAGTTCTGCATTTTCCTTATGCTCAAGGCCAAACCACAAATAGTCGTCCTCTGATAAAGCATTATACTTTTCATCATTCCCAATGATTTCCCTTTGACCAGGTTTGAGTTTAATAATATCGCTATTATTTCTCCATCCGAGTTTATCTACAAGAACAGAACCATGAGAAACTTCTACTACCTCAAAAGGACCAGAATAATTCGACTCTCCTTTTTGCACCTTGTAGGGTTTCTTAACTATGACCCAATCTCCTTTGTTTATCTCTTTTACAATAGCTCTATGAATTTTGTCATGATAAAGCTTAGACTTTATTTGATGTTCTTGAATTCTTTCCTGAACTTTGATCTGACTATCGTTGAGTTCAACAAATTTAGATGTCCCTTCACTCTGAGGAACAAACTTGGGGGTGAGTACCGTGTTCCCTCTTCTGCCTCTCATGAGATAAAAAGGTGTATATCCAGTTACACTGTTGGTAGTATTGTTGTAACTGTTAATCTTCTCCTGTAAAAAGTCTTTGACTGGAAACTTTGAAGCAATGGCAAGCTGAACACCTTCCTTAAGGAATCTGTTGATCCTCTCAACCTGTCCATTGGATTTGGGTGAATACAGAGGTGTTTTCTCCTGTTTGATACCATTACGAGTAAGAAAAGAAACCATTTTTTCTGAGGTAAGTTGTTTACCATTATCAGAAACCAAGATGCGTGGTAGTCCTTCTATGAAAAAGCATTTCTCTAAAAATTCAATAACAGTATTAGTGTCTATTGCTGCAACAAACTCAAAGTAAATCCATTTACTATAGTAATCACTCACTACAACTAAAAATTTACAATCATAACCTAAAATAGTGAATGGACCTGCAAAATCTATTGCGATTTTGTTCCAAGAACAATTAGGAATAGATACCAATTGCATCTCATCAACTCTGGGTTTCCAGTGCTTGTCTGATTTCAAGCACACTGCACATTTTTCAACCAACAAGTTAACATCAGTATCTAAACCTGGCCACCAATAATATTCCTTTAGCATTCTCTTCGTCAAGGTTGCTCCAGGATGACTTCTATGAGCTATGTTAATCAATGTTTTTCTCAACTTTGCAGGTGGGACCAAAAGATCACCATGGAAAAGAAATTCATTAACAATACTAAGTTCATTTGAAACTTGAAAGAACGTTTTAAGTTCTGATGACAGATTTCTCACAGGGGGCCAATTACCCATGACATATTCTTTGACTTTAAGAATAATAGAATCCTTACTGGATAAATTTTTCCATTCTGTCTCACAACACAATTGATCTGTATCTTTGAAAATATCAAGTGTCGCTACAACGCATTCAGTGTCTTCTTCTGGTTCGGGCTTAGATGACTCTAAAGGAAGCCTAGATAAACAATCTGCACGAACATTATCTTTACCCGATATGTGCTTAATGATAAAGTTGTACTCCTGCAATTTCGATAATAATCTAACTAATCTAGAAGAGGCCTTACCATTACCTCGACCACACCCATCCATCATGTAGGTGAGAGGTTTGTGATCAGTGATCAATTCAAACGGTTTGCCCCACAGATACATTTTAAGTTTCTCAACAGCCCATACACAAGCTAACGTTTCTCTCTCTATTGTGCTGTAATGAAACTCAGAATCATGAAGACGCCTTGAAATGAAAGCAACAGTATGTACATATCCTTTCACTTTCTGGGTAAAAATTGCTCCAATACCCACTGAACTTGCATCAACTGTAATAATGTTTGTACCTTCATAATCATATGGTTTTAATGTAGGTGCATTTGATATAGCTAGTTTAACTTTAGCAAATGCAGATTCCTGTTCATTGGACCAAACATACTTCTCACCCTTTCGTAACAAAGCACGCAATGGTTCTACTTTGTCAGCGTACTTTTCAATGAATCGTAAGTAGTACTCACTTAGTCCTAAAAAGGATCTAAGAGAATCTTTGTCATTAGGCCTAGGTGCATCAGAAATGGCTTTGACTAAATCCAGTTTAGGTCTTATGCCATCTCCACTCAAAATATGACCTAGATACTCTACCTCTTGCTGTAAAAACTTGCACTTATTTTTCGCAACTGTCATGCCTCTTTCATTCAATTTATTAAGAACAATATCAAGAATTTTATTGTGATCTTCAATGGAACTAGCATGTATCAAGATGTCATCCTGAAATTTCTCGACACCCCTGACATCCTTTAAAATACAATCCATAAGTTTCTGAAACACACTAGACGATGAGGCTAACCCAAATGGAAGCCTGATAAATCTATATACTCCCAACGGGGTTATAAAAGTTGTGTATTCTTTAGAATCCTCAGCTAACTTGACCTGGTGGTAGGCCGACTTGTGGTCGATTAACGAAAAATACTTCGAGCCAGAAGTAGATGCTAAAATTTCCTGTATTTTAGGTAAGGGGTGGCAATCAATCAATATATTTTTATTTAATGACCTCAAGTCGGCACATAGACGAATTTCACCACTTTTTTTTTTTGTAATCACAACCGCAGAAACCCATTCTGACGAATCTGTCTGTTCTATGACTTGTTCCTCTACCAACTTATTTAGTAATATTTGTAATTCGTTTCTAACAGATAGCGGAACAGCCCTTACCTTGTGCTTGACTGGGACAGCATTCTTCTTCAATCTGATTGAATGCTCAAATCCTTTCACACAACCGATACGCTCCTCAAACAAAGATTCATACTTACTGAGAACTACACCTAAACTTTCAAAAGAAGAATTTGTAGAACAGGAAGAAACTTCAATTGTATTAACATTAATATCACCTAGAACAATAGGATCCTCTGCGCCTGGTTTTAAAATTATCCCCAAACGTGCCAAATCTTTCCATCCGACAATGTCTCTGCCACGTTCTGCTACATATATATTGGTAGTAATTGACCTTCCCTTTATATTCATAACTTCTTGGAAATATCCTAACATGTTAATATCAAATTCGCCGAAGGCCTTTGGGTTGACATCAGAAGCTAACAAGTCTACATGTGGCCAATTCTGGTTATATTTGATATCGGAAATGATGGTGATTGGCGACCCTGAGTCTGCCATTATTTTCAACTCCATTGAACCAATATGTGCCATTCCTAATGGTCCTTTGATATTACCACTTTTCTCATCAACGGTTAAAACAATGTTGGAGCACATCTCCTCATCAAAATCATCTACATTGTTAACTTTGACTTTTTGAAAGCGGTGTGGCTTAAAATTCTTGCAAACACCCGCAAAATGCCCAATCTTTAAACATTTCGTGCATTTCTTACCGATCGCTGGACATCCTGCAAAATCTGCTTTATGATACTTCGAGCCACACCTGTAACAAACAATATTTTTAGGATCTACAAAATTACTTGGTTTGTAACTTAACGCACTATGTGACATAAATTTCTTTTTATCTTGTATAGAATAAACCTTTGCCTTCGCAGTTCTTTCCTGGGAAAGCTCTTTAGAACTTTCAAGTGAGCGTTCTATTCCTTTTGCTATGTCTATCACCTCTTGCAGCGTAGGATTTCTACACGCCAGTAATCTTTCTTGTATTTTTCTTTCATAGCAATAAAAAACAAATTGATCGCGAATATACATATCAACCATATCATGGAACTCGCATTTAGTTGCTAATATTCTAAGGCTAGCTATATATTCCTCAATTGTCTCAGATTCAGTTTGCTTTCTCATAGCAAAACGGTGTCTACCAATCATAATGTTTGGTTCTTCCCCAAACTGCTTCTCCAAACGATTAATAGCCTCCTGATACTCATCCATAGTTATGTCTTGCCCTGCGGGAACCTCAATTTCTGGTAAACTGTCAAATAACTCCTGACCTGCAACACCAAGCAATCCAAACATTAAGGCTTTTTTTCTTTCCGGTTCATACTTTTTGCCATCAATGGCTACAAGATAATTCTCAAAAGAACGTAGCCAGTTCTTCCATTTCATGGATGGTTTGCCCGGTTCAGACAAAAATGCATTTGGCGCAGTGACATTGGAGTTCTGAGACATTGTAACTTCCGTTGAACAGTCTTCCTCACTCTTTGACTTGGAAAAGAATTTTGTAAATTAACCTCTTTTAATTAATCAAATGGAACACATTTGGACTAATATTTTTTTTTTTTTTTTTTTTTTTTATTATTGATTAGTCCTTCGTATTGTTATATATCAAAGTTTTGCATGCCAAAAGTTTTTTACGAAATTTAGAATGTTAGAATAAAGTCTACACCAATTTAATTTCTCTCCTTACAGTGCACTTTATCGTACTTCGCGTTTTCACCTTGAAAATATTGAAATTGAAAAATTATACCTTTGAATGTCGAAGCTTTAGACACGCGAAGACTGAGTGAAACTGACTTGCCTATTTCCTAACTTACATTAAAACTCCGTATTTCAAAATGGAGTCATTTACGTCACGTAGCGTGCCTTGCGTCCATAGACTTTACTGCAGATGACGTCAGCCTGTCAGTTGCAGAAGAAATGTGGATGGCCGTTTACCGAACCGATAACTGTCACTTCCAACAGCTTTTTCAAACCGGTAAGCTAAAATACAGAAACTGAACGTATAACACGTTCAAATCATTAGAAAATGCACAAATGTTTTCTTTTTAACAAGAAAACGTAGTAACTTGCCTCTTATTTAGAATTTTACGTCGTCTCTGGCCTTTGAATACGATCTAGTCCTCTGACAGATGTGTTTCACAGTCGGTCAGCTACAACACAGAAATTGAACGTATAACACGTTCAACAATTAGAAAATGCACATTAGTTTTTTTTTTTTAAGAAAACATAGTAACTTGCCTCAACTATGAATTCTGAAGTCCTCGATAGGTTTGAAGATTCTTCTTCAATCAGTCCCTTACAGCTGTGGGCCCGCAGAAATCGCCGTGATCCTCGTCGCCAAATTGAAGTAACAGCAGTGGAATAAAGCCGAAGAGGCGGAACGTTATATTGTAATAATTCTTTATTATAAATAGGCCCACAAGCAGCCAGCAAGAAGCGCGGCTAACAGGGGAAACTCAAGGCGAAGGAAAACATATCTATTCCATGACGTATGTTATATACATAACTAAGATTCTAAATGACGTCACAATGTCAAGAGCATGTACGGGGAAAGGGTGCAACCTAACTATACAATATGATAACTTTATTGTTCCTTAGAGGAAGTACAACAGGAAGATATTTGAGATCACACTTGAAACATGTCCTAATTTTTCTTTCTACAGCACTAACCATAATTTCTATGACAAAATGAACCCCATCATTTTGTTCCTTTTTAAATTAAATTGTTTAAATGTTACCAGTTTATTCCAATCAAGATGGCTTCAGGTGTGCCATACTTTTGTCATAAGTAAGGCTGTTAGCACTCTAGTTGTTCTTTAGAACACTCTGGGAAGCTGCAGTAGAACACAAAGGAATCAACTGACAGTCTCTGCCCTTGTTGGATGTACATGTTTTACTGAGAATGTCAGACTTCATTCTCACATGAGTGAGAAAGATAATGTGAATTTACAGAAAATATGCTCTCATTTTAGCTTCTGGAGCACCTTCCAAACCTCCATGGGACAAGCATGAGAAAATAGTGTTCTCTCAAACATGATTCATGATATCCCAGCAGAAGGTTTTTCACATGGTAAAATCACCTTAGAATACACCACAATTCCTAAAATTAGTATGGTACCATCAACAAATAAATTCTAATGTAACTAAAGCCTGTTATCACCCTTTATAGTTCTCCTTTTGGTGACCCTCAAAATCTTCTATTCACTACAATGCATTTCAATGAGGTACTATCATTTATATTGGTCCGAAGATGGCTGCCAGGAATTCCAGGATGAAGTGCTGACAGCCAATCAGATCTCACGATGACATGTGTGGTTAGGCTCCGCCCAGATATATATGTGACTTTACTTTTGATTTTCTCAGGAACTACTGAACGGATTTACACCATTTAAGCAAAAGGCATGACACTGAACCAAGGGCTACCTCTTTGCCAAATTTGGTGTAATTCCGTTCAGCAGTTCGGGCTGTAGCTGCGACTAAAGGTTCCTATGGAAAAATGAATGGGGAAAACGCGTTTTGGGACCCCCTTTTTCTCGGCCCCCGCTTGACGTATCACCCCGAGACTTTCAGGATAGGAGCGGACCGGAGCGCCCCAACAAGTTGGAAACTTTCGCGAAGATTCGTCAACCGGCGCCAACGTTATTTCAAATAGAATGTCGCGGTTTTCCTATGGATAATAGGTTTTAACTATAACTATCTACTGGCGACCGCCAGTAGATAATATATATATATATATATATATATATATATATATATATATATATATATATATATATATATATATATATATATATATATATTCACTGAAAAAACCATAGGTTTTAGGGACAGTTATAGTTAGTTGGACATTGCACTCGTACAAAACCCGTGAAATTCCCCTGTTATAGTTAGTTCAGCTAACTATAACTCGCGCCCCGCAATGCACTGCTGATGACGTCACATATTACATCACTCATGACATGGTCAGTGACATCACTGATGACATCACTGATGACATCTCAAATGACATCACTGATGACATCACTGATGACATCATCCAGTGACTGTGTGTTTCTGTAAAGTTTAAATATGTTTAATATATATAGGGAAAGGCGTATTGAAGAATGAGTGGGTGTATAAGTGTCTGAATGGATGATTTAGTACGTGAGTGACTGACTCTACAAGTGAGTGATTAAACGTATCTTACTGAATGCATGGGTTAGTGACTAAACTGTGTGAATGTCTGTATCCGTCTGTTTGTTGGTGTGTAATGGATGCATGGATTTGCGAATAGCTACATGAGTGTCTATATGGGTTATTGATTGGTTCTCTGAGTATCTGTATGGCTGCCTGAGTGTTTGTGTGGGTGGGGTTTGTGTGACTCTATACATAGATGTGTGAGTGGGTGATTCACTGGGTGCATGATTTCAAGAGTGCATCTGTGATGGACTGCTTGGGTGGGTGAGTGTGTGTATGGGTGTGTTAGTGAGTGAATGTATATCTCAGTGGTACATGTGCGAGTAACTACATATGTAAAAGGCAGTATATATGTGTGTTAGAGTATTTACATGGCTATAAGTGAGAATGTGTTATTGTGAGAGTGGCTGTATGGATGCGTGTGTGCTTGTATCAGTTATTGTATAAGAGCGTAAGAATGTGCTAGTATTTGTATGAGTAAGTGAGCTGGTGTGTGTATAACTGTATAGGTGAGTAAATGGGTGTGTGATTAATTTTTTGCATGACTGACTAGGTGTGTGAGTACCTCTATGGATGAGTGGCGGTGTGTGAGTGTTTATATAGGTGTATGAGTGCATATGATAGTCCTGTACTGAGTGACTGTAAGTATGAGTGACTGTACAGGTGAGTGAGTGGATGTGTGTGTAGACCTAAGAATCAGTGAGTGGGTATGTAGTTTTTGGTGTTGGAGTGTCTATGGTTTTGAGAATGGCAGTCTGTAATTTAGAGTGGGTGTATCAAAAGTTATATTAGGGTGTGAGAAGATGCATGAAATTATCACATGGATGATGTCATCAGTGATGTCATTTGAGATGTCATCAGTGATGTCATCAGTGATGTCACTGACCATGTCATGAGTGATGTAATATGTGACGTCATCAGCAGTGCATTGCGGGGCGCGAGTTATAGTTAGCTGAACTAACTATAACAGGGGAATTTCACGGGTTTTGTACGAGTGCAATGTCCAACTAACTATAACTGTCCCTAAAACCTATGGTTTTTTCAGTGAATTTCAAAGGTTTTTTAAATGCTAATTTCTAACTATAACGTGTCTGAAACCTATGGTTTTTTCAGTGAATTTCAAAGGTTTTTTAAATGCTAATTTCTAACTATAACGTGCCTGAAACCTATGGTTTTTTCAGTGAATTTCAAAGGTTTTTTAAATGCTAATTTCTAACTATAACGTGCCTGAAAACTATGATTTTTTAAGTGAATTTCAAAGGTTTTTTAAATGCTAGTTTCTAACTATGCCAACAGAGGTAGGACATGTGAAGAAAGAAGAAAAAACACACAGAAAGAAGCAAAAGATGTGCAGAAAGAACCAACAGAGGAGCAGAAAGAGGCCTTGTTGCAAAATCATCCTGTGCCCACAACTTTTTCAGACGGGTACTGGTGGTAACTGACTCTGACTAACCAGAGCCAGTGCACGTTTGCACAGTGGTGAAGGGAGGGGGCCTGAGGTGACATGTGTGCAAACGCGCCCCGTGGCACGTTTTAAGTTGCGGGATTAAGTCCCCTTGAATCCTGAGGGTCCCTGGGGTCCAACTAGCCCCCCAGGTACCTACAGTTAGGCCCACAGAGCTGAGTTGCAGAGAGGCGTTCCGAGGCCACGCACCTTTTTCACCTCTCTGCAACGCACCTCTGTTGTGCTTACTGAAGGTACCTGGTGGGCTAGTTGGCCCCCAGGATTCAAAGGGAATTAACTCCCCAACTTAAAACGCACCACAGGGCGTGTTTGCGCACATGTCACCTGAGGCCCCGCCCCTCCCTTCACCACTGTGCAAACGCGCCCCGTGGCGCGTTTTAAGTTGGGGGATTAGGTCACCTTGAATCCTGAGAGTCCCTGGAGCCCAACCAGCCCACCAGGTACTTCCAGTAAGCACCACAGGCCTGCGTTGCAACGCCTGTAACAAATTGTGCAGTTGTGTTTAGGTAGTGAAGAGGGTCGTGGTGGGGGTAGTGTTTTAGGGTTTAGGGTAGTGCAGTGGTGTTTGTGTAGTGTAGGGGGTCATGCTGGGGGTAGATTTAGGGTTTAGGGTAGTGCAGTGGTGTTTGGGTAGTGTAGGTGGTCGTGCTGGGGGAGTGTTTTAGGGTTTAGGGTAGTACAGTGGTGTTTGGGTAGTGTAGGGGGTCGTGCTGGGGTTAGTGTTTTAGGGTTTTAGGGTTTAGGGTAGTGCAGTGGTGTTTGGGTAGTGTAGGGGATACTGCTGGGGGTAGTGTTTTAGGGTTTAGGGTAGTGCAATGGTGTTTGGGTAGTGTAGGGGGTACTGCTGGGGGTAGTGTTTTAGGGTTTAGGGTAGTGCAGTGGAGTTTGGGTAGCTTAGGGGTACTGCTGGGGGTAGTGTTTTATGGTTTAGGGTAGTGCAGTGGTGTTTGGGTAGTGTAGGGGTTCGTGCCGGGGTAGTTTTTTAGGGTTTAGGGTAGTGCAGTGGTGTTTGTGTAGTGTAGGAGGTCGTGTTTTAGGGTTTAGGGTAGTGCAGTGGTCTTTGGGTAGTGTAGGGAGTCGTGCGGGGGGTATTGTTTTAGAGTTTAGGGTAGTGCAGTGGTCTTTGGGTAGTGTAGGGCGTTGTGCGGGGGGTAGTGTTTTAGGGATTAGGGTAGTGCATTGGTATTTGGGTAGTGTAGGGGGTCATGCGGGGGTAGTGTTTTAGGGTTTAGGGCAGTGCAGTGGTGTTTAGGTAGTGTAGGGGGTCGTGCTGGGGAGTGTTTTAGGGTTTAGGGCAGTGCAGTGGTGTTCGGGTAGTGTAGGGGGTCGTGCTGGGGGAGTGTTTTAGGGTTTAGGGCAGTGCAGTCGTGTTCGGGTAGTGTAGGGGGTCGTGCTGGGGGAGTATTTTAGGGTTTAGGGTAGTGCAGTGGTGTTCGGGTAGTGTAGGGGTCATGCGGGGGGTAGTGTTCTAGGGTTTAGGGCAGTGCAGTGGTGTTTGGGCAGTGTAGGGGGTCTTGCTGGGGGTGGTGTTTCAGGGTTTAGGGCAGTGCAGTGGTGTTCAGGCAGTGTAGGGGGTCGTGCAGGGGGTGGTGTTTCAGGGTTTAGGGCAGTGCAGTGGTGTTCGGGCAGTGTAGGGGGTTGTGCAGGGGTGGTGTTTCAGGGTTTAGGGCAGTGGTGTTCGGGCAGTGTAGGGGGTCATGCTGGGGGTGGTGTTTCAGGGTTTGGGGCAGTGCACTGGTGTTCGAGCAGTAAAGGGGGTCATGCTGGGGGTGGTGTTTCAGGGTTTAGGGCAGTGCAGTGGTGTTCGGGCAGTGTAGGGGCGGTGCAGGGGTGGTGTTTCAGGGTTTAGGGCAGTGCAGTGGTGTTCAGGCAGTGTAGGGGGTGGTGCAGGGGTGGTGTTTCAGGGTTTAGGGCAGTGCAGTGGTGTTCGGGCAGTGTAGGGGGTCGTGCAGGGGGTGGTGTTTCAGGGTTTAAGGCAGTGCAGTGGTGTTCGGGCAGTGTAGGGGCGGTGCAGGGGGTGTGTTTCAGGGTTTAGGGCAGTACAGTGGTGTTCAGGCATTGTAGGGGGTGGTGCTGGGGCTGGTGTTTCAGGGTTTAGGGCAGTGCAGTGGTGTTCGGGCAGTGTAGGGGGTCGTGCTGGGGCTGGTGTTTCAGGGTTTAGGGCAGTGCAGTGGTGTTCGGGCAGTGTAGGGGGTCGTGCTGGGGCTGGTGTTTCAGGGTTTAGGGCAGTGCAGTGGTGTTCGGGCAGTGTAGGGGTCGTGCTGCGGCTGGTGTTTCAGGGTTTAGGGCAGTGCAGTGGTGTTCTGGCAGTGTAGGGGTCTTGCTGGGGCTGGTGTTTCAGAGTCTAGGGCAATGCAGTGGTGTTCGGGCAGTGTAGGTGGTCTTGCTGGGGCTGGTGTTTCAGGGTTTAGGGCAGTGCAGTGGTGTTCGGGCAGTGTAGGGGGTCATGCTGGGGGTGGTGTTTCAGGGTTTAGGGCAGTGCAGTGGTGTTCGGGCAGTGTAGGGGGTCGTGCTGGGGCTAGTGTTTCAGGGTTTAGGGCAGAGCAATGGTGCTCAGGCAGTGTAGGGGGTTGTGCTGGGGGTGATGTTTCAGGGTTTAGGGCAGTGCAGTGGTGTTAGGGCAGTGTAGGGGGTCGTGCTGGGGGTTGTGTTTCAGGGTTTAGGGCAGTGCAGTGGTGTTCCGGCAGTGTAGGGGGTCGTGCAGGGGTTGGTGTTTCAGGGTTTAGTGCAGTGGTGTTCGGGCATTGTAGGGGGTCGTGCTGGGGTGGTGTTTCAGGGTTTAGGGCAGTGCAGTGGTGTTCGGGCAGTGTAGGGTGTCGTGCTGAGGGGTGGTCTTTCAGGGTTTAGGGCAGTGCAGTAGTGTTTGGGCAGTGTAGGGGGTCGTGCAGGGGGTGGCGTTTCAGGGTTTAGGGCAGTGCAGTGGTGTTCGGCCAGTGTAGGTAGTCTTGCTGGGGGTGGTGTTTCAGGGTTTAGGGCAGTGCAGTAGTTGTCGGGCAGTGTAGGCGGTCGTGCTGCGGCTGGTGTTTCAGGGTTTAGGGCAGTGCATTGGTGTTCGGGCAGTGTACGGGGTTGTGCTGGGGCTGGTGTTTCAGGGTTTAGGGCAGTGCAGTGGTGTGCGGGCAGTGTACGGGGTCTTGCTGGGGCTGGTGTTTCAGGGTTTAGGGCAGTGCAGTGGTGTTCGGGCAGTGTAGGGGGTCATGCTGAGGGTGGTGTTTCAGGGTTTAGGGCAGTGCAGTGGTGTTCGGGCAGTGTAGGGGGTCGTGCTGGGGCTGGTGTTTCAGAGTCTAGGGCAATGCAGTGGTGTTCGGGCAGTGTAGGTGGTCTTGCTGGGGCTGGTGTTTCAGGGTTTAGGGCAGTGCAGTGGTGTTCGGGCAGTGTAGGGGGTCATGCTGGGGGTGGTGTTTCAGGGTTTAGGGCAGTGCAGTGGTGTTCGGGCAGTGTAGGGGGTCGTGCTGGGGCTAGTGTTTCAGGGTTTAGGGCAGAGCAATGGTGCTCAGGCAGTGTAGGGGGTTGTGCTGGGGGTGGTGTTTCAGGGTTTAGGGCAGTGCAGTGGTGTTCAGGCAGTGTAGGGGGTGGTGCAGGGGGTGGTGTTTCAGGGTTTAGGGCAGTGCAGTGGTGTTCGGGCAGTGTAGGGGGCGGTGCAGGGGGTGGTGTTTCAGGGTTTAGGGCAGTGCAGTGGTGTTCAGGCAGTGTAGGGGTGGTGCAGGGGGTGGTGTTTCAGGGTTTAGGGCAGTGCAGTGGTGTTCGGGCAGTGTAGGGGGTCGTGCAGGGGGTGGTGTTTCAGGGTTTAAGGCAGTGCAGTGGTGTTCGGGCAGTGTAGGGAGCGGTGCAGGGGGTGTGTTTCAGGGTTTAGGGCAGTACAGTGGTGTTCAGGCATTGTAGGGGGTGGTGCTGGGGCTGGTGTTTCAGGGTTTAGGGCAGTGCAGTGGTGTTCGGGCAGTGTAGGGGGTCGTGCTGGGGCTGGTGTTTCAGGGTTTAGGGCAGTGCAGTGGTGTTCGGGCAGTGTAGGGGGTCGTGCTGGGGCTGGTGTTTCAGGGTTTAGGGCAGTGCAGTGGTGTTCGGGCAGTGTAGGGGGTCGTGCTGCGGCTGGTGTTTCAGGGTTTAGGGCAGTGCAGTGGTGTTCTGGCAGTGTAGGGGGTCTTGCTGGGGCTGGTGTTTCAGAGTCTAGGGCAATGCAGTGGTGTTCGGGCAGTGTAGGTGGTCTTGCTGGGGCTGGTGTTTCAGGGTTTAGGGCAGTGCAGTGGTGTTTGGGCAGTGTAGGGGGTCATGCTGGGGGTGGTGTTTCAGGGTTTAGGGCAGTGCAGTGGTGTTCGGGCAGTGTAGGGGGTCGTGCTGGGGCTAGTGTTTCAGGGTTTAGGGCAGAGCAATGGTGCTCAGGCAGTGTAGGGGGTTGTGCTGGGGGTGATGTTTCAGTGTTTAGGGCAGTGCAGTGGTGTTAGGGCAGTGTAGGGGTCGTGCTGGGGGTTGTGTTTCAGGGTTTAGGGCAGTGCAGTGGTGTTCCGGCAGTGTAGGGGGTCGTGCAGGGGTTGGTGTTTCAGGGTTTAGTGCAGTGGTGTTCGGGCAGTGTAGGGGGTCGTGCTGGGGTGGTGTTTCAGGGTTTAGGGCAGTGCAGTGGTGTTCGGGCAGTGTAGGGTGTCGTGCTGAGGGGTGGTCTTTCAGGGTTTAGGGCAGTGCAGTAGTGTTTGGGCAGTGTAGGGGGTCGTGCAGGGGGTGGTGTTTCAGGTTTTAGGGCAGTGCAGTGGTGTTCGGCCAGTGTAGGTAGTCTTGCTGGGGGTGGTGTTTCAGGGTTTAGGGCAGTGCAGTAGTTGTCGGGCAGTGTAGGCGGTCGTGCTGGGGCTGGTGTTTCAGGGTTTAGGGCAGTGCATTGGTGTTCGGGCAGTGTACGGGGTTGTGCTGGGGCTGGTGTTTCAGGGTTTAGGGCAGTGCAGTGGTGTGCGGGCAGTGTACGGGGTCGTGCTGGGGCTGGTGTTTCAGGGTTTAGGGCAGTGCAGTGGTGTTCGGGCAGATTAGGGGGTCATGCTGAGGGTGGTGTTTCAGGGTTTAGGGCAGTGCAGTGGTGTTCGGGCAGTGTAGGGGGTCGTGCTGGGGCTGGTGTTTCAGGGTTTAGGGCAGTGCAGTGGTGTTCGGGCAGTGTAGGGGGTCGTGCTGGGGCTGGTGTTTCAGGGTTTTGGGCAGAGCAGTGGTGTTCGGGCAGTGTAGGGGGTCTTGCTGGGGGTGGTGTTTCAGGGTTTAGGGCAGTGCAGTGGTGTTCGGGCAGTGTAGGGGGTCGTGCTGGGGCTGGTGTTTCAGGGTTTAGGGCAGTACAGTGGTGTTCTGGCATTGTAGGGGGTGGTGCTGGGGCTGGTGTTTCAGGGTTTAGGGCAGTGCAGTGGTGTTCGGGCAGTGTAGGGGGTCGTGCTGGGGCTGGTGATTCAGGGTTTAGGGCAGTGCAGTGGTGTTCGGGCAGTGTAGGGGGTCGTGCTGGGGCTGGTGTTTCAGGGTTTAGGGCAGTGCAGTGGTGTTCGGGCAGTGTAGGGGGTCGTGCTGCGGCTGGTGTTTCAGGGTTTAGGGCAGTGCAGTGGTGTTCTGGCAGTGTAGGGGGTCTTGCTGGGGCTGGTGTTTCAGAGTCTAGGGCAATGCAGTGGTGTTCGGGCAGTGTAGGTGGTCTTGCTGGGGCTGGTGTTTCAGGGTTTAGGGCAGTGCAGTGGTGTTTGGGCAGTGTAGGGGGTCATGCTGGGGGTGGTGTTTCAGGGTTTAGGGCAGTGCAGTGGTGTTCGGGCAGTGTAGGGGGTCGTGCTGGGGCTAGTGTTTCAGGGTTTAGGGCAGAGCAATGGTGCTCAGGCAGTGTAGGGGGTTGTGCTGGGGGTGATGTTTCAGTGTTTAGGGCAGTGCAGTGGTGTTAGGGCAGTGTAGGGGGTCGTGCTGGGGGTTGTGTTTCAGGGTTTAGGGCAGTGCAGTGGTGTTCCGGCAGTGTAGGGGGTCGTGCAGGGGTTGGTGTTTCAGGGTTTAGTGCAGTGGTGTTCGGGCAGTGTAGGGGGTCGTGCTGGGGTGGTGTTTCAGGGTTTAGGGCAGTGCAGTGGTGTTCGGGCAGTGTAGGGTGTCGTGCTGAGGGGTGGTCTTTCAGGGTTTAGGGCAGTGCAGTAGTGTTTGGGCAGTGTAGGGGGTCGTGCAGGGGGTGGTGTTTCAGGTTTTAGGGCAGTGCAGTGGTGTTCGGCCAGTGTAGGTAGTCTTGCTGGGGGTGGTGTTTCAGGGTTTAGGGCAGTGCAGTAGTTGTCGGGCAGTGTAGGCGGTCGTGCTGGGGCTGGTGTTTCAGGGTTTAGGGCAGTGCATTGGTGTTCGGGCAGTGTACGGGGTTGTGCTGGGGCTGGTGTTTCAGGGTTTAGGGCAGTGCAGTGGTGTGCGGGCAGTGTACGGGGTCGTGCTGGGGCTGGTGTTTCAGGGTTTAGGGCAGTGCAGTGGTGTTCGGGCAGAGTAGGGGGTCATGCTGAGGGTGGTGTTTCAGGGTTTAGGGCAGTGCAGTGGTGTTCGGGCAGTGTAGGGGGTCGTGCTGGGGCTGGTGTTTCAGGGTTTAGGGCAGTGCAGTGGTGTTCGGGCAGTGTAGGGGGTCGTGCTGGGGCTGGTGTTTCAGGGTTTTGGGCAGAGCAGTGGTGTTCGGGCAGTGTAGGGGGTCTTGCTGGGGGTGGTGTTTCAGGGTTTAGGGCAGTGCAGTGGTGTTCGGGCAGTGTAGGGGGTCTTGCTGGGGGTGGTGTTTCAGGGTTTAGGGCAGTGGTGTTCGGGCAGTGTAGGGGGTCTTGCTGGGGGTGATGTTTCAGGGTTTAGGGCAGTGCAGTGGTGTTCAGGCAGTGTAGGGGTCTTGCTTGGGGTAGTGTGTCAGGGTTTAGGGCGGTGCAGTGGTGTTCGTGCAGTGTAGGGGGTCGTGCTGGGGGTGGTGTTTCAGGGTTTAGGGCAGTGCAGTAGTGTTCGGGCAGTGTAGGGGGTCATGCAGGGGGTGGTGTTTCAGGGTTTAGGGCAGTGCAGTGGTGTTCTGGCAGTGTAGGGGGTCATGCTGGGGGTGGGGTTTCAGGGTTTAGGGCAGTACAGTGGTGTTCGGGCAGTGTAGGGGGTCGTGCAGGGGGTGGTGTTTCAGGGTTTAGGGCACTGCAGTGGTGTTCGGGCAGTGTAGGGGGTCGTGCTGGGGCTGGTGTTTCAGGGTTTAGGGCAGTGCAGTGGTGTTCGGGCAGTGTAGGGGGTCTTGCTGGGGGTGGTGTTTCAGGGTTTAGGGCAGTGGTGTTCGGGCAGTGTAGGGGGCCTTGCTGGGGGTGATGTTTCAGGGTTTAGGGCAGTGCAGTGGTGTTCGGGCAGTGTAGTGGGTCTTGCTGGGGGTAGTGTTTTAGGGTTTAGGGCAGTGCAGTGGTGTTCGTGCAGTATAGGGGGTCGTGCTGGGGATGGTGTTTCTGGGTTTAGGGCAGTGCAGTAGTGTTCGAGCAGTTTAGGGGTTGTGCAGAGGGTGGTGTTTCAGGGTTTAGTGCAGTGGTGTTCGGGCAGTGTAGGGGTCGCGCTGGGTGTGGTGTTTCAGGGTTTAGGTCAGTGCAGTGGTGTTCAGGCAGTGTAGGGGGTCATGCACGGGGTGGTGTTTCAGGGTTTAGGGCAGTGCAGTGGTGTTCGGGCAGTGTAGGGTGTTGTGCTGGGGCTGGTGTTTCAGGGTTCAGGGCAGTGCAGTGGTGTTCAGGCAGTGTAGGGGTCGTGCTGAGGCTGGTGTTTCATGGTTTAGGGCAGTGCAGTGGTGTTTGGGCAGTGTAGGGGGTCGTGCTGGGGCTGGTGTTTCAGGGTTTAGGGCAGTGCAGTGGTGTTCGGGCAGTGTAGGCGGTCGTGCTGGGGCTGGTGTTTCAGGGTTTAGGGCAGTGCAGTGGTGTTCGGGCAGTGTAGGGGGTCATGCTGGGGCTGGTGTTTCAGGGTTTAGGGCAGTGCAGTGGTGCTCGGGCAGTGTAGGGGGTCGTGCTGGGGGTGATGTTTCAGGGTTTAGGGTAGTGCAGTGGTGTTCGGGCAGTGTAGGGGGTCATGCTGGGGGTGGTGTTTCAGGGTTTAGGGCAGTGCAGTGGTGTTCGGGCAGTGTAGGGGGTCGTGAATGGGGTGGTGTTTCAGGGTTTAGGGCAGTGCAGTGGTGTTCGGGCAGTGTAGGGGTCGTGCTAGGGGTGGTGTTTCAGGGTTTAGGGCAGTGCAGTGGTGTTCGGGCAGTGTAGGGGGTCATGCAGGGGCTGGTGTTTCAGGGTTTAGGGCAGTGCAGGGGTGTTCGGGCAGTGTAGGGGGTCATGCTGGGGGGTAGTGTTTTAGGGTTTAGGGTAGTGCAGTGGTGCTTGTGTAGTGTAGGGGGTCGTGCTGGGGTAGTGTTTTAGGGTTTAGGGTAGTGCAGTGGTGTTTGTGTAGTGTAGGGGTCATGTTTTAGGGTAGTGCAGTGGTGTTTGGGTAGTGTAGGGGGTCGTGCTGGGGGTAGTGTTTTAGGATTTAGGTTAGTGCAGTGGTGTTTGGGTAGTGTAGGGGTCGTGCTGGGGGTAGTGTTTTAGGGTTTAGGGTAGTGCAGTGGTGTTTGTGTAGTGTAGGGGTTCATGCTGGGGGTAGTGTTTTAGGGTTTAGGGTAGTGCAGTGGTGCTTGTGTAGTGTAGGAGGTCGTGCTGGGGGTAGTGTTTTAGGGTTTAGGGTAGTGCAGTGGTGTTTGTGTAGTGTAGGGGGTCATGTTTTAGGGTAGTGCAGTGGTGTTTGGGTAGTGTAGGGTCGTGCTGGTGGTAGTGTTTTAGGATTTAGGTTAGTGCAGTGTTGTTTGGGTAGTGTAGGGGGTCGTGCTGGGGGTAGTGTTTTAGGGTTTAGGATAGTGCAGTGGTGCTTGTGTAGTGTAGGGGTCGTGCTGGGGGTAGTGTTTTAGGGTTTAAGGTAGTGCAGTGGTGTTTTTGTAGTGTAGGGGGTCATGTTTTAAGATGCAATGCTCCAATACCTGACCAGTCTGCACTACATAAAACTGCAAAAACTAAAAATAAAAAGTGTTTTGCACACTTTTGTCATTGGGCTATATGTGGGCTACATCTGGGTAATATTTGTGCTACATTTGGGCTCTTTTTTCACTGGTGGCCATCTTGGAAGACTTCTTTGTTATGAAGTTTCCTAATTTCTTCATTTACTGCAGTCTCCTCAGTAGGAAATGCTTTCAGTTTTTTACTTTGATTCCATCAAGAAGGCATTCAGATGTCTCACATCTGCCATAAATTCAGAATGTTAGCACTCTAGTTGCTCATTAGATCACTGGAGTAAAGCTACTGCTCACCAGGGAGTTAACTGGTAGTCTGCTGCTGGTATTGAAAGTGATTGTTTCAGTCTGCATGTCAGAATTTTCTAATGAAATAGAAGAGGATTTGAGATCTCACTTAAAACATGCCCTAATTTTTCTTTCTGCAGCACTAACCATAATTTCTATTTCAAAAAGAACCCCTCATTTTGTTCCTTTTTAAATTAAATGTTTTAAGTGTTACTGGTTTATTCCAATCAAGATGGCTTCAGGTGTGCCATACTTTTGTCATAAGTAAGGCTGTTAGCGCTCTAGTTGTTCTTTAGAACACTCTGGGAAGCTGCAGTAGAACACAAAGGCATCAACTGGCAGGCTGCTCCTGTTGAAATATAACAGGAAGATATTTGAGATCACACTTGAAATATGTCCTAATTTTTCTTTCTACAGCACTAACCATAATTTCTATGACATAATGAACCCCATCATTTTGTTCCTTTTTAAATTAAATGTTTTAAGTGTTACCAGTTTATTCCAATCAAGATGGCTTCAGGTGTGCCATACTTTTGTCATAAGTAAGGCTGTTAGCGCTCTAGTTGTTCTTTAGAACACTCTGGGAAGCTGCAGTAGAACACAAAGGCATCAACTGGCAGGCTGCTCCTGTTGAAATATAACAGGAAGATATTTGAGATCACACTTGAAACATGTCCTAATTTTTCTTTCTACAGCACTAACCATAATTTCTATGACAAAATGAACCCCATCATTTTGTTCCTTTTTAAATTAAATTGTTTAAGTGTTACCAGTTTATTCCAATCAAGATGGCTTCAGGTGTGCCATACTTTTGTCATAAGTAAGGCTGTTAGCACTCTAGTTGTTCTTTAGAACACTCTGGGAAGCTGCAGTAGAACACAAAGGAATCAACTGACAGTCTCTGCCCTTGTTGGATGTACATGTTTTACTGAGAATGTCAGACTTCATTCTCACATGAGTGAGAAAGATAATGTGAATTTACAGAAAATATGCTCTCATTTTAGCTTCTGGAGCACCTTTCAAACCTCCATGGGACAAGCATGAGAAAATAGTGTTCTCTCAAACATGATTCATGATATCCCAGCAGAAGGTTTTTCACATGGTAAAATCACCTTAGAATACACCACAATTCCTAAAATTAGTATGGTACCATCAACAAATAAATTCTAATGTAACTAAAGCCTGTTATCACCCTTTATAGTTCTCCTTTTGGTGACCCTCAAAATCTTCTATTCACTACAATGCATTTCAATGAGGTACTATCATTTATATTGGTCCCAAGATGGCTGCCAGCAATTCCAGGATGAAGTGCTGACAGCCAATCAGATCTCACGATGACATGTGTGGTTAGGCTCTGCCCAGATATATATGTGACTTTACTTTTGATTTTCTCAGGAACTACTGAACAGATTTACACCATTTAAGCAAAAGGCACAACACTGAACCAAGGGCTACCTCTTTGCCAAATTTGGTGTAATTCCGTTCAGCAGTTCGGGCTGTAGCTGCGACTAAAGGTTCCTATGGAAAAATGAATGGGGAAAACGCGTTTTGGGACCCCCTTTTTCTCGGCCCCCGCTTGACGTATCACCCCGAGACTTTCAGGATAGGAGCGGACCGGAGCGCCCCAACAAGTTGGAAACTTTTGCGAAGATTCGTCAACCGGCGCCAATGTTATTTCAAATAGAATGTCGCGGATTTCCTATGGATAATAGGTTTTAACTATAACTATCTACTGGCGACCGCCAGTAGATATATATATATATATATATATATATATATATATATATATATATATATATATATATATATGTTACACACATGTACCATCTTCACATGCACAACACGTATGAGAATACATGTGCAAGTAGAGACATACCTCAATCACAAGACCATGAAGTCCTTTAAACATGTCAGACTGTACTTCCCATTTCAAAGACACACTTAAATTTATATGGTGTACTTCAAGTGTACCATTTAACAGACTCATACGAGGTAGCCTAATCACTAATCCCTCTGCCTACATATCTTAAACCTCACTTTTGTGCTGCAGCTTCACTATTCAACAACTACTGAGAGTGTTGGGCCTAGCCAAATTCAAAGCAGCAACTTTTTCAATGTGTCTGGTAAAAGTCTCACTATATTCCTAAAAGCATGCATGCATGTGTCTGTACCTTTACTAGTGGCATCATATATAAAAGAAACATACAAATTCATGTATACCTGTGTTTTATACGTCTACCATCTTCATAGGCATAACATGTGTGAGAATACTTGTGCAAGGAGAGACATACCTCAGTCATAAGACCATAAAGTCCCTTAAACTTGACAAACTGCGCTTCCCATTTCAAGAAGACACCTAAATTTATAAGGCGTACTTGGAGTGTTCCTTTACATAGACTGATACGAGGTAACCTAATCACTAATCTCTCTACCAACATGTCTTAAACCTCAGTTGTGTGCTGCAGCTTCACCATTGAGCAACTACTAAGAGTGTTGGGCCAAGCCAAATACAAAGCAGCACGTTTTTCAATGTGTCTGTTATAAGTCTCACTATATTCCAGAAAGCAAGCATGCATGTGTCTGTACCTTTTCCTAGTGGCATCATATATAAAAGAAACATACAAATAGATGTATACCTGAGTACTGCCTGAGTGAGTTTATGACTCCAAGGGTAATGTCAGGGTGATTACATCAGTGCATGGGTAGTGCCTAAGTAAAAGGATGACTGCAAGACTAATGCCTGGGTCATTGGATGAGTGCATGGGTACTGCCTAGGAGAATGGTTTAGTGCAAGAGTGGTGCTTGAGTGATTATGTGAGTATGTGGGTAGTATGTCGATGATTACATGAGTACAGGAGTAGTGCCTGAATGAATGGATGGGTACAAGACTAGTTTTCTGTGTGATTCCAGGAGTGTATGGGTACTGTCTGAGTGATTCTATGACTGCAGGGGTAGCGCCTGAGTGATTGGATGAGTATATGGGAAGTACCTGAGTACATGGGTAGTGCCTGAGTTAATAGTTCACTGCACGAGTAGTGCCTGGGTGATTACATGAATGAAGGGGTAGTACCTGGGTGATTGTATGAGTGTATGGGAAACACCTGAGAGACAGTATGAATGCAAGCCTAAAGCATGGGTCATTGCGTGAATGTATGGGTAGTGCTTGAGTGAATGGATGAGTCCATGGATAGTGTCTGAGTGAATGGATTAGTCCAACTCTAGTGCCTGGGTCATTGGATGAGTGCATGGATACTGCCTGAGAGAATGTATGAGTGCATGAGTGGTGCCTGAGAGAGTGGTTGAGTGCAAGAGTAGTTTTCTGTATGATTCCATGAGTGCATGGGTACTGCCTGGGTGATTCTATGAGTGCAGGGGTAGTGCCTGAGTGATTGGATGAGTGTATGAGAAGTACCTAAGTGAAAGTATGAGTGAAAGGGTAATGCCTGGGTCATTGCACGAGTGCATGGGTACTGCCTAAGAGATTGATTTAGTGCAAGAGTAGTGCTTGAGTGATTGTATGAGTATTTGTGTAGTATGTCAGTGATTGCATGAGTACAGGAGTAGTGCCTGGGTCATTGCACGAGTGCATGGGTACTGCCTAAGAGATTGATTTAGTGCAAGAGTAGTGCTTGAGTGATTGTATGAGTATTTGTGTAGTATGTCAGTGATTGCATGAGTACAGGAGTAGTGCCTGGGTGATTGCATGAGTGCAGGGGTACCGCCTGGCTGATTGGGTAAGTGCATTGGTAGTGCCTGAGTGAAAGGATGACTGTAAGAGTAATGGCTGGGTCATTGGATGAGTGCATGGGTTGTGCCTGAGAGAATAGTTCAGTGCAGAGTAGTGCCTGGGTGATTACATGAGTACAGGGGTAGGGCCTGGGTGATTGTATGAGTGTATGGGAAGTACCTGAGAGAAACTATGAGTTAAATGCTAATGTATGGGTCATTGCATGAGTGTATGGGTAGTGCTTGAGAGAGTGGATGAATGTATGGGTAGTGCCTGAGTGAATGGATTAGTCCAACTCTAGTTTCAGAGTCATTGCATGAGTGCATGGGTACTGCCTGAGAGAAAGGATATGTGCATGGGTAGTGCATGAGTGAAGGGATTAGTCCAACTCTAGTGCCTGGGTCATTGGATGAGTGCGTGGGTACTGCCTGAGAGAGTGGATGAGTGCATGAGTAGTGCTTGAATGAATGGATAAGTACAAGACTAGTTTTCTGTGTGATTCCATGAGTGCATGGGTACTGCCTGAGTGATTCTATTACTGCAGGGGTAGTGCCTGGGTAATTGTATGAGTGTATGGGAAATACTTGAGAGAAAGTATGAATGCAAGACTAATGCCTGGGTAATTGCATGAGTGTATGGGTAGTGCTTGAGTGAATGGATGAGTCCATTGGTAGTGTCTGAGTGAATGGATTAGTCCAAAGCTAGTGCCTGGGTCATTGGATGAGTGCATGGGTACTGCCTGAGAGAATGGATGAGTGCATGAGTAGTGCCTGAGTGAATGGTTGAGTGCAAGAGTAGTTTTCTGTGTGATTCCATAAGTTCATGGGTATTGTCTGGGTGATTCTATGAGTGCAGGGGTAGTGCCTGAGTGATTGGATGAGTGTATGAGAAGTACCTGAGTGAAAGTATGAGTGTAAGGGTAATGCCTGGGTCATTGCATGAGTGCATGGGTAGTGCCTGAGTGAATAGATGAATACATGGGTAGTGCTTGAGTGAATGTTTGAGTGGAATAGTAGTGCCTGAGTGATTGCATGAATGTATGGTTAATGCCTGATTGATTAAATGTGTGTGTAGGTAGTGCCTCCTTGATTGCATAACTGCATGGGAGCGTCTGAGTGAATTCATGAGTCCAAGAGTAATATCTGTCTCTTTAGATCAGTGCATGGCTGGGGCTTGAGTACAGAGATGTAACTGTCACTATATTCCAGAAAGCAAGCATGCATGTGTCTGTACCTTTTCCTAGTGGCATCATATATAAAATAAACATACAAATAGATGTATACCAGTGTTTTATACCTCTACCTTCTTCATAGGCATAAAACGCGTGAGAATACATGTGCAAGTAGAGACATACCTCAGTCACATGACCATAAAGTCCCTTAAACTTGACAGACTGCACTTCCCATTTCAAGGAGACACCTACATTTATCTGGCGTACTTGAAGTGTACATTTCCATAGACTAATACGAGCCAACCTAATCACTAATCCCTCTACCAACATGTCTTAAACTACACTTTTGTGCTGCAGCTTCACTATTCAGCAACTACTGAGAGTGTTGGGCCTAGCCAAATACAAAGCAGCAACTTTTTCAATGTGTCTGTTGTAAGTCTCTCTATATTCATAAAAGCATGCATGCATGTGTCTGTACCTTTTACTAGTGACATCATATATAAAAGAAACATACAAATACATGTATACCTGTGTTTTATACCTCTACCATCTTCATAGTCATAACACATGTGAGAATACATGTGCAAGTAGAAATATACCTCAGTCACAAGACCATAATGGCATTTAAACTTGGCAGACTCCACTTCCCATTTGAAAGAGAGTCCTAAATGTAAGAGGCGTTTTTCAAGTATACTTTTTCACAGGCTCATACAAGGTTGCCTAATCACTAATCCCTCTGCCAACATATCTTAAACCGCACTTTTGTTCTGCAGCATCACAATTCAGCAACTACTGAGAGTGTTGGGCCTAGACAAATATAAAGCAGCAACCCTTTGCATGTGTGTATTGTAACTCTCACTATATTCCAGAAAGCAAGCATGCATGTGTCTGTACCTTTTCCTAGTGGCATCATATATAAAAGAAGCATACAAATAGATCTATACCTGTTTTTTATACCCCTACCATCTTCATAGGCATAACACATGTCAGAATACATGTGCAAGTAGAGACATACCTCATTCACAAGACCATAAAGGACTTTGAACTTGTCAGACTCCATTTCCCATTTGAAAGAGACACCTAAAATTAAGTGGCGTTTTTCAAATGTACTTTTTCACAGACTCATACAACATTGCCTAATCACTATTCCCTCTGCCAACATATCTTAAACCTCACTTTTATGCTGCAGCATCAGTATTCAGCGACTACTGAGAGGGTTGGGCCAAGCCATATTCTGAAAAGCATGCATGCATGTGTCTGTACCTTTTGCTAGTGTCATTTTCAGATGCACAACACATGTGAGAATACATGTGCAAGTAGAGACATACCTCATTCAGAAAACCACGCAGACCTTAAAACTTGACATACTACAGTTCTCATTTCAAGAAGATACCTACAATTATGTGATGTACTTCAACTGTACCATTGACCAGATTCATTCAAAATTCCCTAATCAGTAATCCCTGTGCCAACATGTCTAAAACCTCACTTTTCTCTTGCAGCTTCACTACTCTGCGATTACTCAGAGTCTTGGTCCTAGGCAAATATAAACAACCAACCCTTCATATGTCTCTTTTATAAGTCTCACCATATTATCGAAAGTATGCATGCTTGTTTCTGTACCTATTTCTACTGTTATTATATATAAAAGAAACATACAAAAAGATGTATACCTCTTTTTATACATCGAACATGTTCAGATACATAACACATATGACAGAAACATGTGCAAGTAGAGACAGCCCTCAGTCACAAGACCATGCAGACCTTGAAACTTGACAGACTGCACTTCCCATTTCCAAGAGACACCTAAAATTATGCGGCATACTTCATCTGCACCTTTCCACAATAACATACAAACTACCATATTCACTAATCCATCTACCAATGTACACATGTTTGCTATGCACAAACTATTTCAATAGTGATTTCATTACAATAAAACAAACTACAATACACATCTGTACATTTCATAACATATTTCAAACATCACACTTCTCTAATAATTTCCAAACTTTGAAAATAATTATTTTAAAATCTAACAATATCACTACAAAGAGTAAAGCACTGCATAATACATAACACACCTTACAAATTTGTAACTCACCTTTGAAATAGTATTGCAGAATATCACATTTCAGAAAATCATTAAAGATTTTCTTTTGCACAAAATAAATGTAATGCAGCACTCTCAACAAGGTAAAACCAGTAATGGCAAACTTTCCCTCTCTTTCTGCACACAAATAAATGTAAGTAACAAATCACATTGCTTCTTACATTATTTCAAATTGTGAAACACGTTTCTATTGGTAAGACATATTAACCCTTTCTAACTGTCTTCAAATAGTGCCCAAATTGGTGCTGTAATTTTCTGGAGTTGCCACTCCACCGCGGTGCCGCAGTAAAGTGTTGCGATGGAACCGCGAACCCTTACGGGAGTTCAAAAACCTATTTCTAATAATACTAGTATATTGTTTTAACAACACACTACTTCTACACATACTACTGACTTAGAAAAACTTAATTTAGTAACATATCACTTATATTTAAGTTTCCATTTCACATTTTAAATCCACAGTTAAGTTTCAACCCTTCCCCATTCCGCTTAATCCCAGTTTCCATAGTAACAGTTACTGCAACATTCAACTGTACTGGTAGGTCACAGGTTCATCATATTTTCAAGTTCAGCCGACTAGCTAACAAGTGCAAATAGCAGGTGTGGTTGACTTTTGCAAAATATTACCTTATCCTATCTACTGTACCTTTCAAACATTTTTTAATAACCAATCAGAAACATGATTCCTCAGCAACGTGACATGCATCCTATTTCTGAGTGCACAATGTTGATGGACAGCCAATCACTTATTGGCTTTTTCAAAAACAGCATCTTCTCCACCATTTCAGATACCTGTCATTCTACAAACTGACTACCTCAACTACAGACATCTTTTCATTCCTTTCAGACATCCCTTCAAGATGCTTACAGTGTGGATTGTAGGGCACAGCTATGTTTTCTGGTGCAAAAGGTATTGACAAAGACCTAGGTTTGCAAAATGTGGATATTAAATGGATTGCACAGAGAGGATTAAAGTGGCACCAATTGTTGCCTTTGGTTAAAACCTGTTTGCATCTCCAACCCCTGACCTCATGATTCTGCACTGTGGTGGCAATGACCTAGGCACATTGTCTGGGGTAGGTCTGGAAATGCTAATGAAGGATACCTTTGCACAATTGATGTTGCTTTTGCCTCAAACTGTCTTTGTATACACTAATATATAGCTGAGCTAACTATAACTAGCGCCACTGCAATGCACTGCTTATGACATCACATATTGCATCACTCATGACATGATCAGTAACATCACTGATGACATTACTTATGACATCTCAAATGACATCTCTGATGACATAATCCACAGAATCTCTGCTGCACCCACTCATAGCCCAATATAACCATTAATACACCCACCCGACATCCACCCTACCATTGTCAAAACCATTGACACACCAATACCAGTACATACCCACTAAATGATTTTTTAGGTCTACACACACATCCACTCACTCACCCATACAGCCACTCATACACCCACTCACTCACTAATACAGCCACTGACATATCCACTCATACAGCCACTCACACACTGTCAGTCACTCAACAAGCTACTCATACACCCACTCACTCACCCATACACTTAATCATACAGCCACTTACTCACCCCTACAGATACATCCACACCCACTCACTGACTCATACAGCTACTAACACATACTCACTCACCTATACAGTCACTGACACAAGCACACACTCACCCATACAGCCACTATCACAATCCTTCACCCACACACAGTGACTCATATACTCCAATACTCCAATACTGCCATTCACATATGCAGTTACTCACCCATATACCACTGACACATCCATTCACTCACCGACACAGCCATACACATACTCAGTCACCTATACAGCCCCTCACATACACACTAACCCCTACAGCCACTGACTCACCCACTCACTCATCCATGCAGGCAGTCAACCCCCTCTCCCACCTACACAGACACTCAGATACACATACAGGTACTCAGACAACCAATCAATCACCCATACAACCACTCACATACCAACTCACCAACCCAAACAGCCACTTAGACACCAACTGACAGACTGAAACAGACATTCTCACAACCTAGTCACTCCCACATACATTCACTGAGACACCTAATCGCTCACTTATACAGTTAGTCATGCACCCACTGAATCATCCATAAAGGCACTCATACACCCACTGATTCATCAATACACCTAGGTATATATGTTTAACACTCATACATTTTTCTAAAACACTCACAGTCACTGCAACTACATTTTCATCTTAGTAGACTGACAAGGAGATTTCTTTTACCCCAGTGTGCTTCCAACTAAGTGAAACCCCCTTAAGAATAACTGCGCAGGTTGACACTGTGGCTACTGCGTTCACTCCTTGATTGAGAACTGGGTACCAAATGTTTTTTAATTTCCTCTGTTAAACTGAGTTATCTTCATTCATTTCCAGTGTTCCAGTAACCTTTCCAGTTGATGGATTGTCTTACAGTTTTACCTTGTCATTTCCCCACAAAGGCACAAGCTATCAAATGCAATACAAAACTTGAGACATTGATTTATAAAGTTATAATTCTGTGATATCACTTTTTAAACTGCACTGGAACTGTTTCTTTCTTGATGTGCTGATAGCTGTTAACATGGCTTACTATATTGTGTCCTGGTTATGGCCTACTAGTACACACTTGTTCAATTGTATAAAATGTTAACGCATAAACTGGGCTTCACTTTCTGTACAAAATTATTGTTTGTTAGGTTCTTATATGGGAGAAAACCCTCAAAATGAAGAGGCTCAGTTGCTGGGGAGGCTAGATATATGCTTAGTATTTGTGCATGCAGAGCTGCAGCTCAACTGTGTTGAATGGGATGACTAGAGATAGGCAGGAACAAGAATTTCAGGCCGTTTTCTGATTTCCTCTAGATTTCTATGCATTTATCACTTGTTATTGCCCTTTAGATGAAGCTTCCTTTGTATGTTTGTATCCTAAAGTGCTCTAATGCACGTGGTATTATTGGAGTGCATGACCTATGTGTACTGTCATGTGATCATGTGCAGTAGAACTCTTGTGGTCCTCAACAAACTCCTTTCAAAGCTACTTAATCAGTCGGGGGTGTTTGGGTGTGTCTTGCTGTGATAATAAAGTCAATGACGTATTGCGTTCAGTTAACGGTTGCATGACAAAGAATAAAGGTGTGTGTTACAGAGCTCTATGTGTGCCGTGGTCATTTGCATGCCTGAGAGCTGGGATGTATGCAACAAATGGCAACGAGTAGGGAATACATGACCCGAAGAAACAAGATTGTGCTCCCTGAGATTTTGCCGAGGTCTATCAACTGCTCGTAAGTGCCACGTGCGCCCAAGAAGCAGTCTACGGTTGGCGTATGTGTCCGATCACCACTCTAGCTCTTGCAGGCCCTCAAAGAAGGTGAAGTCCTTACAGAAGAGCACAGTCACAAAGCCCACTAGAGGCCTACAGGTAAGGCCAAAAATAGAGATACTGCACCACAGCGTAACACAGAGCCATTGTCCATACACAGCAGAAACGCTAATGGCAGCAATACCCAAGTATGAAGAAGTACTAAAGACCGTGACAGCCAGCTGCGAGAAAGCGCTAAATGCAATGACAACCAGGTATGAAGTTGAGAGCAGTGACAAACATTTCCAAGAGACATACCCATTACACACTTCCAAGAAAGAAGATAGCGCCTCACGACATCAGCCTGAGCACGACGACCCAGATGTAAGCACATGGCTGATGCTTACAGAAGGTGCAGGTCCAAGTGACCAGCAACCATCGTCGAGACAGCATATACCCTCAACGTCAGTAAGTCCCAACACAAGTTATGATGCTGCTGTAGTTCTGAAGCCACCATAACCAATTGACACCGGCAAAAAGCAGAATATTGGCGTCAGATGAACTGCATGGATCGAAATGTTCAATGACTTCATAGATGCTCTAGTAGAAGTAGATGACAAAAAGATCATCAAATACATAAAGAACCAGGCAAGAGATCAACCTAGTGAAATAATGGATGAGTTTGTCGAAAGGCTGCTGATATGGAACCTGGAAGAGCCCAGAATGAATCAGCATTGACCATGAAAAGTAAGCAGAAACACAATGTGGAGGCCTATAGGACGATGTCTCCAAAGAAAAAGAAATTGTGTTTCAGATGTGGATTCTCGTTTCTACATGACGGTAAATGTGCTGCCATTAGACAAATATGCAAAGGCTGTGGGAAGAAAAATCATTTCATAACAGTCTGCAAAGTGAAAGAAAAACAAAGTGTGTCACAACAAGAAGAGAAATGGACACCAGAAAGTTACAGAAGCATTCAAACCATGCTCACAAGGCCAAACGGCAACATCATTTGAGGCAAGTAGAGACTAAATGAAGTCAATCGTCATCAAATTCATCTTCCAAAGGCTCTTCAACATCATCATCGAGCAACAGTGAAGAAGATGGATGTGTAATGGTAATGTTGACCGCAGAAAGACTTGCATATGTAGGACTGGCTGCTTGCAAAGAAGAACACGCGTCAAAGAGAGATCGCCACGTGAAGCGACCAAACTCATTTGGTAATTTCCCAAGATCAAGCTAAAGGTGAATGACTGCCCTATAACTTTTATCATACACAGTGGTGCATCGATTAACATCATGCAGGCAGAAAAATACAACTAATTGTCTCTGGTACCACATCAAGCACCATCGAAAACAAAGGTGAACACATGGGCTGCTTCTACACCATCACAAAGTCAAAGGTCATTCGTCGCGACCATGAGGCACAAGAAAATGACAGTACAAGCACCAATATGTCCTCCAAGTAAGTTCTTCAAGGGCATGTTCACTCGATTTCAGCACTGCTGCTCACATGGGACTGATATCCATCAACTACAACCTCAATGCACATTCTGAAATAGTAAGTACTTTTCCGCCGTTGTTTCATGGACTAGGGAAATTAAAGATAATGGAGTAGCAACTTCACATTAATGAGGACATTTGTGCTGTTGCTCAGTGACACAGTTGGATTGCTTTTCACTTATAGGACTATAAAGAACTAGAAACATTGTTAAAGCATGACATCATCGAGCTCTCTACTGGTCCAATGCCATGGGTTCCACCCATAGTGGTAGTGCCAAAGAAGGACAGTGGAGGTGCAGTGCATATCTGTGTTGATATGCGCCAGGCCAAAAAGCAATCAAGACAGAAAGACATTGAGGTCCACACATAGGGGACATGATTACGCAGCTGACTGGCACCAAAGTCTTTTCCCATCTTGATTTGAACAAAGGATACCATCAACTCGAGCTGGAAGAGAACGGTAGGTACTTTACTACTTTTTCAACTCATGTTGGTTTGTTCAGATACAAAAGACTCAGGGCCAGATGTACGATGGCCAAAATAGCGCCTCGCAAATTGCGAGTCTTTGCGACTCGCAATTTGCTAAGGCGCTATTTAGGATGTACAACAGTGTGTAACACACTGTTAGCGATTCCCAAAGGGGTTGCAAATAGAGAGGCTCATGAATATTAATGAGCCTCTCGCAATTTGCGACCCCATTGGGAATGGCAGGCCCTCCCAGGTATGGTGGCCTGCTGGGCTCAGCAGACCACCATGTCTGGGACTCCTTTTAAATAAAGCAGTTTTTTTTTTTAAATGCAGCCTGTTTTCCTTAAAGGAAAACGGGATGCATTAAAAAAAAAAAACATGAAACGTTTTCGTTTCATTTTTTAAGGGCAGGCAGTGGTCCCTGGGACCACTGTCTGCCCTTAAAAATATTTTCCCCTGCGTTTGCAAAGGGGAAGGGGCATTGTAGCCACCAAGAGAGCTCTCAGAGACCGAGTGTGGTTTTCTCACCTTAATGAAGTCAAGAAGGAACTGAAAGCCTGTCACCTGTGCAACTGCTTATCTCCGAAGACAACATAGTATCCACTAAATATATTTGACCTTCCTAAACAAGAATGGGAGAAAATTGCAGTTGATTTCTTTGGACCGTTAAACAATGGTCATCATCTCATGGTAGTTATTGATGAGTACTCACGTTTTCCCGTAGTGTAAGATTTATGATTGACCACCCATGACAAAGTCATCGAGAAGCTGGATGATATTTTCGCAGCATGGAGAGTTCCCTCCATTGTCAAGTCTGACAATGGCCCACCCTTCATTAGCAGAGAGTTTAAGGACTTTCTTAGTTGCTTGAACATCAAGCATCAGAAAAGCACACCTCTCTGGCCACAGGCAAATATCGCTGTTGAATGATTTATGGGCACTCTGAAGAAAGTGGTTCAGCGCGCTGCGCTCAAAGGAATCAATCTCAAGTCAGCCTTATGCCCAGCCCTTCATGCCTATCGGTCAACTCCCCATTCTACAACAGGTAAAAGCCCTGCAACCTTGCTGTTTGGGAGATCCATTGGGACAAAGCTACCACAGAGGACCTCAAACTGAGTAATAGACACTGAAGAGATTTGTGTCACGGACACTTCTCGCAAAAGCAAGATGAAGGCCTTTGCTGCTGAGCACAGATGTGCTCGGGCCCAGTTTTCGAAGAAGGAGACCAGGTTATAGTCAAACAGAAACGCAAGACTGATGCTCCGTTCAATGCTGATCCTTTGAGTCATGATAAGTATGGGGCATATGGTGACCGCTCAACATCCCGGAAAGTCCATTATGAGAGACTCATCAAATTTCAAGCATCTGCCTCGATGTTCGTCAGCTCCAGACCTTACGAGTGAGACAAGTCCACCTGAGTGCGCAAGTCACGCATCTGAGTCTACATCTTCCATGCCAGATGACAGTGCAACTCCTTTACCTCACACGACTCAATCTGGAAGATTGGTTTGAGCACCTCGACGAGTCATTGAGGAATTCTAATATATATATGTTGTTAGTACTTTTTATTTAACCAAGGGGGAGATGTAGTGTGTGATCATGTTCAGCAGATCCCTTGTGGTCCTCTACAAAGTTACTTTATCAGTTGGGGATATGTTTGGGAGTGTCTGGGTGTGGTCAATAAAGTCAAAAACATATTGCATTAAGTTAAGGGTTGCATGCCGAAGAATAAAGACATGTGTTACAGAGCTCCGTGCGTGACGTTGTCATTTGCATGCCCCAGAGCTGCGGCCGATGCCACAATATGTACTGAAAGGTTCCTTGTTTCTTTGAGGAGCAAACCCCATATTCACTGTCCGTAGTTCGCTTTTCATTCTGTTGTGTTTACTGTCTACTTCTTGCAAGACATCAAAGGTTGTTGCGACAGGAAAGTGAGGGATTTCATCACACGGTATTGTTGTAGCAGGAATCACTCGGTATTGATGTAGCAGGAAGCGTCACGGTGGATGAAATATTGTTCATCTCCTGCACAGTAGTACCCTTCGACCTAATCTGAAATGGGTAATGAACCCAATCCTGTTGACACATCAAGAGGATTTATAGTGCAGAGAATGATGTCACCCCTATTCAAATTTTTATTACACCCGTTTTCATATTTTTCACAGTAACCATATCGATAGTATTTGCTTTATTCCAGTGGAGATGTTGTTAGTAATTTTTCTTGCATCAGTGTGCTAAGGTAATCGGGAACATTCAATAAACCTAACAATTTGAAAATATTTCAAACCAATTTCAGGTGATGCAGTGGAAAACAATGTTAATCTAAGCTTTGATGAATGCATGGATTGATAGTGTATTGTAAAACATTTGTAGTTCAACGTCTCATGAAAAGACACGTGGCAGCTATAAACAATTAGGGGTTTATTTACAAGCCCCTTGCGCCACTTTTGCGTCATTTTTAACATGGGAAAAGTGACCTACGGGTGGCGCAAGGGGCTTATAAATAAGCCCCTTAGTTAGCAGTTGTTTGTTAAGCAATTATGGGGCATATTAGCAAGACCGGCGATAAAATTATCGCCGTTTTAGCGGCAGGAAACTGCCACTAAAACGGCGATAATGGGCTTGCTAATATGCGTTATAGAATTCAATAGAAGCCCAGGTTAGATGTGCAGGACATCTAACCTGGGCTTCTATTGAATTCCATAACGCATATTAGCAAGCCCATTATCGCCGTTTTAGAGGCAGTTTCCTGCCGCTAAAACGGCGATAATTTTATCGCCGGTCTTGCTAATATGCCCCTATATTCTTATTGCGAATTTTGATAGGAAAGGAAAATATACTCGCTTAATATTGAATTGAATGTTCATAAATGTGACTCCCAGGACCCGTTGATTTCGTAGCACAATGCACACATGCTAGTACTTTTCATATGCCCAGCACATTTATACAGGCCCTAGCTCTGACAATTATGGCGCATTGAAGCAGGAATGCATCTCTGTCATTGTCCATATTTTGTGGGTCTCAGAGACTTCTTAGGGTGTTGTATGTCGAAGGCTCCGCCAGACGGGACTATGAAATCCCCTAAAATGCTGTTGCTTCCAATACCAGGTGTCCTCTTGCATGTGTGGTAGGGACACATTTTCAAAGTCAGTGGAGCAGCGTGTACACAAGTTTGCAGCATGACTAGAACTTTGAACGTTTCCTGGGGTTATAAAAAGTGCTTCTAAAACCATCTGCGCCACAGGTGCGTCACTTTTAAAATGGGAAAAAGTGACGCACCTGCAGCGCAAAGGCCTTGTAAATGAGCCCCCTAGAGCTAATTCGTAAAACTATTGGCGCTGGTAAATTTGACGTAAAGCAGCTTTCGCACAAGTGCAAAAAAACTAATGTTTGATTTCATAAAAGTTGGCTTTGTGCTCTCAAAAAGGGTGGGGCAGATTTACAAGGCCCTTGCAACACTTTTCTGCCGCCGTTGCGTCACTTTTTGTGTGGCAGCGGCAGCGTAAACAATGCGCCAAGTTGCGGCCCATTTACAACATGACGCATCTAGGGAGATGCGTCATGTTGTAAAGCCCTGCGCCACATTATACCTGCGTCAGGTATGGTGGGGCAGATTTACAAGAAACTGACGCATCTGCATAGATGCGTCAGTTTCCTTGCGTCAGCGCCGAATGTCCTTGTGCCACTGTGGATGCGCTGTATTTACAATACAGTGCTCCATGGCGCAAGGATTAACAGATGCGTCAGAAATTCTGACGCATCGGTAGGCGCAAAAGTGACCCATTGCTGGAGTTGCTCATGAAAGTGACGCAACTCCAGCAATGCTCCACAACAGATGGGTGAGTCCCATTCAAAAAGCCCTGCATCATTCCTTACGCCTGGTCTGAGCAGGTGTAGGGATTTTGATGCAGTGAAGGCGTAGAGTGACGCAGTGAAATCTTGTAGATTTCACTGTGTCAGTTCTACATGGCTTTTTGCGTGGGAACGCCCACCCTGCATACATTATACCTGACGGAGGTATAATGTGACGCAGGGCTTTACAACGTGACACAGCTCCCTAGATGCATCACATTGTAAATTGGCCGCATTGTTTGCGCCGCCGTTGCGTCAAAAAAGTGACACAATGGCGGCGCAAGGAGGCGCAAGGGGCTTGTAAATCTGCCCCAATGTATGCAGGGTGGGCATTCCCATGCAAAAAGCCATGTAGAACTGACGCAGTGAAATTTACATTTCACTGCATCACTCTACGCTTTCACTGCGTCAAAATCCCTACACCTGCTAAGACCACACGTAAGGAATAACGCAGTGCTTTTTGAATAGGACTCACCTATCTATTGTAGTGCAGTGCTGGACTTGCGTCACTTTCATGAGCAACCCCAGCAATGCGTCACTTTTGTGCCAACAGATGCGTCAGAATTTCTGATGCATCTGTTAATCCTTGCGCCATGGAGCACTGTATTGTAAATACAGGGGGACAGATTTACAAGCCACTTGCGCCACTTTTGCGTCACTATTCCAATGTGAAAAATTACGCAAAAGTGGCGCAAGGGCCTTGTACATAAGCCCCTGAGCATCCATGGTGGTGCAAGGACATTTGCCGCTGGCGCAAGGAAACTGACACATCTGACACATCAGTGCAGATGCGTCAGTTCCTTGTAAATGAGGCCTGGTGTGGTTTTTTTTGGAGTAAATCTGCCTCCAGGGATGCAGAGTGGGGAATCACGACCGAGTGGCCCTGAAAGTTTGTTCACTCAGAGAAATAAACACATATGGTTATTGCCAAACATTTGACTGACCCCATTCCTGTGCTGAACAATGTCGCAGATTTATTTCTGCTAGCTTTGAACTGGACTAATGGCCAGTCTGTCTCTCTGGTGCTGCCAGATGAGCAGGTTTGGAAGGGCCAGTGTCACTGCCATGGAAATAGAAAAACTTATCTACACACTGGCCGCTTCAAACCGGCTCATCTGGAGGTGACAGAGTGCCTGATTGCATTATGAATTATGAATGAATGAATGATTCTTTATTTGTGTGATTAATAAAAACCAATACAAAAAGGGCGATCAATATAAAAGAAATAATTAAAATAGAATAATATATGTACACATCTTATTCCTAAAACCTCCTTTGGTGTTTTTGTTTTATACATTGGAATTAATAACGGTCCTTTAGGTGCACCAGAGCAAACTTTCAATGGGGGCCAGACTGGGTAGGCCCCTCATCCAGATAATTCCCACGTGCAGCCAAAGTTGACCTGTCCATAAGAGCTGTGCGGGCGTAGTAGATGAACTTGGCAAAGTTGGCCATGTGCTTCACTGTGTCCAGCAAGTATGACTGTTGAACAGCCTCGTTTGCCGTCCGCGTGCCCAGTTGAAGGAGAATGGGCCTTAGATGGATTTGGCGTGCTGGCAACAAGGCAGGACAGCATAGCAGGATGTGAGCCAGCGATTCTTGCTTATAATTGCAGAGGCGGCACTCCGTAATGGCCGGTCTTACTTTCACTGAAGGATACAGATCTTTTAGGGGAAACGGATGTAGTCTGGCTGCAAGAATCCTATGAAGGGCTTGCTTCCCCACCGGCTGTGTAAGATGTAGTTTAAGGCCATGCGATGTGTGAGGGGAACTTTGGGTCTCATGAAAGCCTCTAGCTGTCAGAGCTTCGATGTCCAATATACGAGAGCATGATCTTACTTGCTTTTTATTGATGTTTTAATGGTGGTGTACTTAATTGTGTTGAGGTCCAAATTCTCTATGGCTAGTTTCAAAAGTTCTTTGGCTGAAGCAAGGCCAGTTGACCATGGATTGCCAGGTTGTTGTAAATTTTGTTTATAACGGTCTTCATTGAATGCTCTGGTGCCACAGTTGTTAAATAAAAGTATTTCGTCAGAGTCGCCAGTTCTTCCAAAGATTGTCGGTTGAGATTGAATTCCAGGCGAATTAGAGTGTTCCTAGTGCATGCTGGTAGACAAAATAACTTTTTGTAAGCTGCACAATGGATCTTTTCAAGATCCTGCGCAAATTTGCCTGGAAACGCCTGTATTGCATAATTGAGGGAAGGTAATAGTTTTGCCCTCAGGACTTGTTGGATGGCCGTTGTTGTTGGACTTTCTAAGACGGCATGGAGTTTGCAGATGTCGTAGGTAACCATTTTTCCTTTCTGCTGGAGCTTATGACGGTGGACCTGTGAGCGGCCAGTTTCACTGATCCAGACCCCAAGATAGTTGTACGATTGTGTACTATTCAATGTTAATGGGCCCAGACTCCATTTCATCAATTTTTTTTTCGGATGGCGTCCAACGATCACTATCTTGGATTTCGTTGGGTTGGCAACCAGCTTGTTTTTAGCGTTGTACTCTGAGAGTGCTGTTAAAGCTTTTTGAAGGCCGATTTTGGTGTGGTCCAAAAGGACCAGGTCGTCAGCATATTGCATCAGCTGGATCTTGATTTTCCCAATCCTGGGAGTCGCTAAAGTAGCTCCGTGCAGAGCGCTACCCAAATCCGGTGTATAGAGTGCCTGATATGCCAGTTCAACACTGACGCCTGCAATGAAGAGGGGTAAATTATTTCCCAGATGGGAAGAGAACGCTCTTAAAATTGTTGGTTTTTTCTCCACTGCAATAATATTTTCCATACGGAGAAAAATAGAAATGCCATTGCACAACTGTAATTACATTTCCCCATGTGCAATTGTGTCTTCTGGGCAATTTTCTGTCTCTGTTACAACCCTCCCTCCCCCATGGACTTTTTGTTGCTAATACCAGGGTATCGTCAGTAACTTGGAAGGATGGAAATACTCCTAGTTATGGAATCGAGGGGAATAACATATAGGAAATGATGTTTCTCAGCTAATTACCACACGCTTTTGCCTAGTATTTCATCACAAGATGTCATCTGCTTTCAGCAGCCAAGTCTCTGGACGAGATACTCCTGAATTAGTGAGTTATAGCAGATTTCGTAATCTAAATGAGGCTGGTAGCTAACATTACAGGCACACTTGGGATTGGTGGGGCAGTCAGAATAAGGACCACAATCACGACTACAAACTCAGAAGAGTATGCCTGGAAATATGGACCTGTTGCAGGTTTCTGGGCATAAACCAGGAAACCTTTGCAAAATGGTACAATGATTAATTCTACACCCATTCAGTGTAATGGTGCCATAGATGACACTAATGCAAGCAAGGAATATGGGCCTACCTGACCTCTCTTTGGGTAGTAACATGCAGCCATAATTCGAAAGAAGTGGGCCCCAAAAAATCTGGACCTTGTGTCACTGCAGCTGATGTACTAATGAGATCTATGGCTATCAGTGCCGGACTGGGAACCCGAAAGCAGCCTTGGCAAATATTGCCAGACTAGCCCTCGTATGGCTGGACCACTAGAAGGAAGGTTTGGTGGTGGTTCTGCCCCAAGAACATTTGGGAAAAAATTGCAAAACTGGGTCATTCTACAACACATTTTTCATTATATATTCAATTGTATTAGCTTTTAAAGTATAGTAAATGATGACCTAACAGTGTACCAGGATATGACAATCTTTGTTGGGGCTCTTCGATGATTCCATCACTTTATCCCTCCAAAAGTGCCTCCCATCTCTCCATAGCTCCTTTCTCATATGTATTTCATTTGTTTTATAGGACCTCTCATACCAGCGTAGGGTGTCGGAGCACTTTACATCACACACACATAGACACAATGATTACTTCATGTGTAAATCGGTATATAGAAAACATTACAGAAGACAAAGGCGACTATGAGGTGTAGGATTCACATGTCATCCATATTGGTAGACATTTTTTAAGAGTGCCTGGTCTGGAGAAGCACAAACTCAGGATTCAGAATGTAACACAGTGATTAGGGTTGGCTTTACTAATAAGAATTTATTTCTACCCAAACAAGCCCTTTTTAGCAACATAAGGATAATGAAAGACTAGGAAAGAACATAACTTTCTAACCTGTAACATGCAGTTTGCATCAGCTCTTTGATGGCAGTTCATAGCTCACCGTGCTAGATTACAATTGTAACTTATGAACTGCACAGTAACAAAAGGATCTCTGTGATAAAAGCAGTAACCCACTGAACTATGCACATAAAATACTGTTCAGTGATCACATGGTACACGTCTTTTGTAGCTGGCAAATTAACCCTCTGCACTACCTTAGATGATTCAAAACTTTCACTAGACAAAACTCAAATCTCTCTCCAGCAGGTACATTAATCATCAGAGTTATCCTGACACTTTTATTGCTGCCTAAAAACTGCTGGATACACAGGGAACTCTGCAGCGGGTGGGTCTAAAACTGGTTTAACAACTGCTTCACTGCTACAAGACCTCCCTCCAGTAACAAAACTGCCCCCCATCCTTTGAGCCTCCTGGGAAAACGCCTGATGCCTGATATGGCCAGTCTGGCCTTGATTGCTCTGTATTGATGAGAGGTTGTAACGTTCGAGGGTTTTGTGAAAAATCAGGCACAAAAGGTTTGTTTTGGTGCAGGGACAGAATATCGAGTCAAAAATATCGATTTACACAGATATCGAGTCAAAAATATCGTGGGTCAGAAATATCAACAGACAAATTCTCGTGGTCAAGAATATCGAATTTAGGTAAGTAATATCGATGTTTAAAATATCGAAGTGTAAAATATCGTTAGCAAGAATATAGTTGTTAAAAATATCGATTTTTTATTAATGTTATGTATTTTAGTATATATTTTATATGTATGTGATGTATTTTTTTGTATAAGATTTGTTTGTATTTTTAATATATGTGTTACATTTTTAGTAGTTATAAATTTTTTTAATTTGATTTTTGCGCTTTTAGTTGCGTAGCAGGTTGTGGGTTTATAGGGGAATAGGGTGGGAAGTAATTTTATTATATAAAATTAATTGATTATTTTTAGTAGGTATTAATATTTTTCTATTTGAATTTTGAGTTTTTAGTTCCGGTTTATAGGGAAATAGGGTGGGAAGTAATTTAATGATATTAAATGTATTGAATATTTTTTATTTATTATTATTTGTTTAATTGAGATGTTATAGTGTTAAATGGGTAAATTCATTTATTATTAATTAATTAATAATTGATTGTTAATTAATTTTAATTAGTTAACTGGTAAATAATTATGGTAATTGAATAATTAATTTTAGGTATGTATTGTGGTGTTTATAGGTGTAAAGGGTGGGAAGGGTGGGAAGTAATTTATTTTTAATTGATTAATTAATATTTAGTTGTCAATTAATTTTAATTAATTAGTTAGTAATTAATTTTGGTAATTTTGTAATTAATTTTAGGTGTGTATTGTGGTGTTTATAGGTGTAAAGGGTGGGAAGGGTGGGAAGTAATTTATTTTTAATTGATGAATTAATATTTAGTTGTCAATTAATTTTAATTAATTAGTTAGTAATTAATGTTGGCAATTGTGTAATTAATTTTAGCTGTGTGTTGTGTTGTTTATAGGAGTAAAGGGTGGTAAGTATTTTGTGTTTAATTCATTATTGTATAGTTGTTATTAATGTTAATTATTTGATATTTATTTTGTGTAATTGTTTATTTTTTGTGTGTTGTTTTTACTTTTAAAGGGGTAAAAGATGGGTATTAAATACATTTTTAAATATTTAATTATTAGTTGTTAATAGTAATAGTTTTTCTTTTAAATATTAATATTTAATTATGTTATAGTTTAATTTAGGTGTGTGTTGTGGATATTATAGTGTTAAAGCATGTGTACTCAATGAATGTTTTTTTTAATTTTTATTAATAAGGTTTTTTTATTTGATTATTAATTATGTTAATTATGGAAATACATTTAATTACAAATGTTGAAGTGTTTTGTTATTGGTGTGGTGTTATAGGGTAGGAAATAAAATAAATACATTTATGTTTTAAATAAGTTTTTTGTTTGTTAATATTTGCTACTTTTAAAGAATTATTGTTTATAGATGTATTTATTAATTTATTTGATATATTATTTGTAGGTTTTTGTTATATGTAATTAATATTATAATATGTGTTCTTTTTATATGTTTAATATATTTAATTTTATATTTTTTAAATATTGTTTATTTTTATGATTTCAATTGTTTGTTTTATTAGTAATTTTTGTTTCTCTGCTATCCAACACTTTCCCTAATGTTGCAATCACTGGAGAGTGAATAGTAATTTTTACCTCTCCGCTCTCCAGCACTTTCCATACTGTTGCATTCATTGGAGTGGAAATAGGAATATTTACCCCTCCGCTATCCAGCAGTTTCCCTACTGTTGCACTCACTGGAGTGGTAATAGTAGTTTTTGCCCCTCCGCTATCCAACACTTTCCCTACTGTTGCACTCACTGGAGTTGGAATAGTAAATTGAATTACTCCGCTATCCAACACTTACCCTACTTTTGCACTCACTGGATTGGAAATAGTAATTTTTACCCCTCCGCTATCCAGCACTTTCCCTACTGTTGCACTCACTGGAGTGGGAATATTAATTTTTACCCCTCCGCTATCCAACAGTTTCTCTACTATTGCACTCACTGGAGTTGGAATAGTAAATGTAATTACTCCGCTATCCAACACTTACCCTACTTTTGCACACATTGGAGTGGGAATAGTAATTTTTACCCCTCCGCTATCCAACACTTTCCCTACTGCTGCACTCTTTGGAGTGGGAATAGTAATTTTTGCCCCTCCGCTATCCAACAGTTTCCTACTGTTGCACTCACTGGAGTGGGAATAGTAAGTTTTACCCCTCCGCTACTAAACATTTCCCCTACTGTTGTACTCACAGGAGTTGGAATAGTAAATTGAATTCCTCAACTATCAACAGTTACCCTACGTTTGCACTCACTGGAGTGGGAATAGTAATTATTACCCCTCCGCTATCCAACACTTTCCCTACTGTTGCAATCTTTGGAGTGGGTATAGTAATTTTTACCCCTCCGCTATCCAACACTTTCCCTACTGTTGCACTCTTTGGAGTGGGAATAGTAATTTTTCCCCTCCGCTATCCAACACTTTCCCTACTGTTGCTATCACTGGAGTGGGAATAGTAATTTTTACCCCTCTGCTATCCAACACTTTCCCTACTGTTGCACTCTTTGGAGTGGGAATAGTAATTTTTTCCCTTCGCTATCCAACACTTTCCCTACTGTTGCTATCACTGGAGTGGGAATACTAATTTTTACCCCTTCGCTATCCAACACTTTCCCTACTGTTGCACTTATTGTATTGGGAACTGTAAGTTAATTTTTTTCAATAGTTCAATTTTTTAATTTATTATAGAATTTTGTTTTTTAATTATTGAGATATATATATATATATATATATATATATATATATATATATATATATATATATATATATATATATATATATATATTATCTACTGGCGGTCGCCAGTATATAGTTATAGTTACAACCTATTATCCATAGGAAATCCGCGACATTCTATTTGAAATAACTCTCTTGCCGGTTGACGTATCTTCGCGAAATTTTCAAACTTTGTGGCCCGCTCCGGTCCGCTCCTACCCTGAAAGTCTCGGGGGATTCGTCATGCGGGGGCCGAGAAAAAGGGGGTCCCAAAACGTGTTTTCCCCATGCACTTTTCCATAGGAAACTTTAGACACGGCTACAGCCCGAACTGCTGAACGGAATTACACCAAATTTGGCAAAGAGGTAGTTCTTGGTTCAGAAAGAACCCTTTTGTTAAATGGTGTAAATCCGTTCAGTAGTTGCTGAGAAAATGAAAAGTAAAAAGTTAGTGATATCTATGGCCGAGTAGGGTCCGCGTACCCTCAGCGCACCCTGCGCGCACCATCCCGATCACAAGCTGCATGTTAATTGGCTGTCAGCTGGCTGTCAACATTCCGATTCAGGAAATGTTGGCAGCCATTTTGTCCCTCGGTAGAACCGAGGGACAGAAACAAGTGCGCAAAGCGCACAAAGGGGGCAGGGTAGAAACACCCTGACCCCTAGGTTTGCTCAGGGGTCCCACAAGGACCCCCTGGGCAAAAAAAAAAAAAAAAAAATTTTTAAATCGGCAGGATGCGCTCAGGGTGCGCGAATCTTGCCGAAAAAAAAAATCGAAGCGCGGTCTCCCGCGCTTCGATTGTATTTGCCCCGGGTGGCCCAAGTCCCGGGGCATGGTAGGGGTTTAATTTTATGTGTGGGGGCCTCAAAGGGCCCCCAAGCCCCGGGGACCGCCACCCCCGGGGCTTTTTAAAAATGGTGCGGGAGGGCTCTGAGCCCTCCGCAGCCCCGAGGACCACCACCTCCCCGGGGCTTTTTAAAAAAAATTAAACAACCTGTGTGGGGGGCTCCAGCCCCCACACGCCCGGGGACCGCCACCTCCCGGGGCACTAACAAATTAAAATGGGGGTCCGTTTTGGACCCCCGAAGCCCCGGGGACCACCACCTCCCCGGGGCTGTGCTGATGTAGGGAGGGGGCCGCGCGGCCCCCCTCCTGGAGCCCTTGATGGCCCTGGGGACCGCCACCCCCAGGGCCGGCTCCTGCAGTGTCCCGGGGTGCCTACCCCGGGACACTGCTGTTTGCAATGACAGGACGGGAGCCTCGCGGCTCCCGTCCTGTCATTGCAAACTTGCTTTGGATATTGGAAGAGAGAGCAGGAAACCTGCTCTCTCTTCCAATATCCAAAGCAGATTGCTTTTCCACATGGGGAGCAGCATGTCAGCTGCTCCCCATGTGGAATAGCAATGCCGGCTCCCAAGGGACGTGGGAGCCGGCGGGACTGTGGGGGATTGGGGACCCCCACAGTCCCCAACAGAGAGGGCCAGCCCCGGGGGATGGGGTCCCCGGGGCAAGTAGTGGCCCAGGAGGGGGCCACGCGGCCCCCTCCCCAAAAAGAAAAAAAAAAAAAAATGGAAAGGCCGGCCCCGGGGGATGGGGTCCCCGGGGCCTTAAATGGCCTGAGGAGGGGGCCACGCAGCCCCCTCCCAAGAAAATAAAAAAAGGCCATGCCCCATGGATGGGGTCCCGGGGCCAATACAGGCCCAGGGAAGGGGGCCACGCGGCCCCCTTCCCGTTTTTTTAATAAAATTAAATTTAAAAAAAGGGGTAAGGCCCTGGGGGATGGGGTCCCCAGGGCCCAAAAACAGGAAAAAGGAAGGGGGCCACACAGCCCCCTTCAGGAGACAACATTTTTTTTTAAACGATCGGGCCCGCAGGCCCCGCCCCCTTCCTTCACCACTCTGCAAACGCGCCCCTGGCGCGTTTGCAGAGAGGGAACGAATCCCCTTGAATACTGGGGGTCCCTGGGGCCAACTAGCCCACCAGGAACCTCCAATATGCGCCAGGGGCTGCGTTGCAGAGACGTGTAGAGAGGCCACACCCCTTTTACACCTCTCTGCAACGCAGCTCTGTGGCGCTTTTTGGAGGTATATGGTGTGCTAGTTGGACTCCGGGGACCCTCAGGATTCAAGGGGACTTAATCCCAACTTAAAACGCGCCACGGGGCGCGTTTGCACAGTGGTGAAGGGAGGGGCGGGGCTTCAGGTGACATGTGTGCAAACAGGCCCCGTGGCGCGTTTTAAAATGGGAATTAAATCCCCTTCAATCCTGAGGGTCCCTGGGGGCCAACTAGCCCAACAGGTACATCCAGAAAGCGCCACAGAGCTGCGTTGCAGAGAGGTGTAAAAGGGGTGTGGCCTCTCTACACGTCTCTGCAACGCAGCCCCTGGCGCATATTGGAGGTTCCTGGTGGGCTAGTTGGCCCCTAGGGACCCTCAGGATTCAAGGGGACTTAATCCCCCAACTTAAAACGCACCACGGGGCGCGTTTGCACAGATGTCACCTCAGGCCCCGCCCCTCCCTTCACCATTGTGCAAATATTCTTCTAAAATCATCCGAAATACGAATTCCGATTTACTCACCTGTTATCAGGAGAGACCTCAGTGCTGTATCTTTCAGCCCAGTACTGGTCCTGAAAAGTAATTTTAACCGTACTTACCAGTAACTTGAATTTCCTTCCATAGGCTAACATTGACTGGTTTCACTTGGAAATTCTTCTAAGTGTGGAGTTTTGGAACTTTAAAATATTCCTCTAAAATCAGCCGAAATACGAATTCCGATTTACTCACCTGTTATCAGGAGAGACCTCAGTGCTGCATCTTTCAGCCCAGTACTGGTCCTGAAAAGTAATTTTAACCGTACTTACCGGTAACTTGAATTTCCTTCATAGGCTAACATTGACTGGTTTCACTTGGAAATTCTTCTAAGTGTCGATTTTTGAAACATACAAATATTCCTCTAAAATCAGCCGAAATACGAATTCCGATTTACTCACCTGTTATCAGGAGAGACCTCAGTGCTGCATCTTTCAGCCCAGTACTGATCCTCAAAAGTAATTTTAACCGTACTTACCAGTAACTTGAACTTCCTTCCATAGGATATCATTGCCTGCTTTTTGCTGAAAAAGTTTCTAAGTGTTGATTTTTGAAACATACAAATATTCCTCTAAAATCAGCCGAAATTCGAATTCAGATTTACTCACCTGTTATAAGGAGAGACCTCAGTGCTGTATCTTTCAGCCCAGTACTGGTCCTGAAAAGTAATTTTAACCGTACTTACCAGTAACTTGAATTTCCTTCCATAGGCTAACATTGACTGGTTTCACTTGGAAATTCTTCTAAGTGTGGAGTTTTGGAACTTTAAAATATTCCTCTAAAATCAGCCGAAATACGAATTCCGATTTACTCACCTGTTATCAGGAGAGACCTCAGTGCTGCATCTTTCAGCCCAGTACTGGTCCTGAAAAGTAATTTTAACCGTACTTACCGGTAACTTGAATTTCCTTCATAGGCTAACATTGACTGGTTTCACTTGGAAATTCTTCTAAGTGTCGATTTTTGAAACATACAAATATTCCTCTAAAATCAGCCGAAATACGAATTCCGATTTACTCACCTGTTATCAGGAGAGACCTCAGTGCTGCATCTTTCAGCCCAGTACTGATCCTCAAAAGTAATTTTAACCGTACTTACCAGTAACTTGAACTTCCTTCCATAGGATATCATTGCCTGCTTTTTGCTGAAAAAGTTTCTAAGTGTTGATTTTTGAAACATACAAATATTCCTCTAAAATCAGCCGAAATTCGAATTCAGATTTACTCACCTGTTATAAGGAGAGACCTCAGTGCTGTATCTTTCAGCCCAGTACTGGTCCTGAAAAGTAATTTTAACCGTACTTACCAGTAACTTGAATTTCCTTCCATAGGCTAACATTGACTGGTTTCACTTGGAAATTCTTCTAAGTGTGGAGTTTTGGAACTTTAAAATATTCCTCTAAAATCAGCCGAAATACGAATTCCGATTTACTCACCTGTTATCAGGAGAGACCTCAGTGCTGCATCTTTCAGCCCAGTACTAATCCTGAAAAGTAATTTTAACCGTACTTACCAGTAACTTGAATTTCCTTCATAGGCTAACATTGACTGGTTTCACTTGGAAATTCTTCTAAGTGTTGATTTTTGAAACATACAAATATTCCTCTAAAATCAGCCGAAATACGAATTCCGATTTACTCACCTGTTATAAGGAGAGACCTCAGTGCTGTATCTTTCAGCCCAGTACTGGTCCTGAAAAGTAATTTTAACCGTACTTACCAGTAACTTGAATTTCCTTCCATAGGCTAACATTGACTGGTTTCACTTGGAAATTCTTCTAAGTGTGGAGTTTTGGAACTTTAAAATATTCCTCTAAAATCAGCCGAAATACGAATTCCGATTTACTCACCTGTTATCAGGAGAGACCTCAGTGCTGCATCTTTCAGCCCAGTACTGATCCTCAAAAGTAATTTTAACCGTACTTACCAGTAACTTGAATTTCCTTCCAAAGGATATCATTGCCTGCTTTTTGCTGAAAAAGTTTCTAAGTGTTGATTTTTGAAACATACAAATATTCCTCTAAAATCAGCCGAAATACGAATTCTGATTTACTCACCTGTTATCAGGAGAGACCTCAGTGCTGCATCTTTCAGCCCAGTACTGGTCCTGAAAAGTAATTTTAACCGTACTTACCGGTAACTTGAATTACCTTCATAGGCTAACATTGACTGGTTTCACTTGGAAATTCTTCTAAGTGTGGAGTTTTTGAACTTTATAATATTCCTCTAAAATCAACCAAAGTACGAATACCAATTTACTCACCTGTTATCAGGAGAGAACCCAGTGCTGCATCTTTTAGCCCAGCACTGACCCTGAAAAGTAATTTTAACCGTACTTACCAGTAACTTAAATTTTCTTCCATAGGAATCCATTGTCTGGTTTGCAGCAAAAAGTTTCAAAGTGTTGATTTTTACAAACTACAAATATTCCTTAAAAATCACCTGTATGACTTAAACGCATTCTTTCAACTGTTTACAGGAGATGCACCAGTGCTGGATCCAGGATCCAACACTGAGTAAGAAAAAGTAACGATAACAGTTTTTACCTGCTAAGTGAATTTCCTTCCATAGGATAACATTGGTGATTCTATGAGAAAAAGTTTCTAAGTGTCAACTTTTAAAATACAATAATATTCCTTAAAAATCACGACTGTAACCAAAACGCTTTTACTCAACTGTTTACAGGAGATGTACCAGGACTGAATCTAGGATCCAGTCCTGTGGTTAGAAAAGTAATCCATAAAGTAACTAATTGCATTTAACTAGAAATTCACATTGAGCTGAATGTTGCATTGTGTTTGAAAATGTGTTGCCCATTGCAACAACTGTAACTACTGTACTTAAAAGTCTATTGCCTATGTGCAAAGTATTTAAACTAAAGTAATTCATTCTGAGAAAGTATTTTTGTAATGTAATGTATAATGTAATTATAATGTCATTTAAAA